>JAUCBN010000003.1:13853750-15078333 GCA_035048815.1 Abelmoschus esculentus
AGAAGAATAAGGGATTATCAAAACTTAAGTATAGAAGACGAAAAAAGAGAGAGCAAATAATGGAAGAACTAAACATAACATCTGACTTAAGTATAAACTACGATGAAACCGAATTAGATTCCTCCTCTATCCATTTTAACTAGAATGTAATGCTATTTTGATTTGTTATTTGGTAACATGTATCGTATTTTTCTTTATCGTATTTAATTATTTTTTATGACACGTACAATTAGTTGATACGTTGACGATTCCTGCAAGGACCTTTTCTTATATCATGTCCAGGGTTCATGCAATTATTGTACATTCTCTTTTGTCTTTTTCGTTCTCTAGGCATCATATCCTCTGTACAACGAATTCTACTTACCTTTGTTCGTCCTTTCCTACTCCGTTGCAGTGAATAATCATGTCACATTGTTGGTTCCCCGTTTACAAACTCAAGATCTTGTTCATTTTTTATTGGAAGAAACTCGAAACAGTATACCTTGAATACAGTTTGAAGTCGTTAAATTGCATCAACGAGTGTCATCACATCGAAATGAATGGATGCACATACAACGAAGATGTACATACAAAGATACTTGAATGTATGAAAGATACCACAATCTCATGTTCTTTCATACAGATTAACAATATAATTGTTATAATTTATTCCTTCCAATGTTCTTAAAAATTTAGTAACCGTAAAGCGATGTTCATGACAAGAGAAGTAGGTTGCACCCATCTTGTTTACGTACATACAGTATATATGAAATTTTTACTGAAGATCTAGATGAAATGTGTTACCCCATGCCATCCAACTTGTTGCTTGTTTTTCGAGGTTTGTGAATAATGTAGCTAGTCAATAATATATTTCCTTGACAACTAATGTCATAGGCAAATTATGTACTCTCGTAACATATGATTTGATCTTCTTTGTCAAGTTAGTTGTCATGTGACTATATCATCGACCACCATCATAAAAATACAACCATTTTTCCCTCGACATATCCATAAAATAGTTATATCCAACTACGTTTCAATCATACAACTCTTCGAGCAACTCTTGAACTTGATTTACTAGGTGCGTGTTTCCTATCCAATTAAAAATAAAAATAATAAATTAGAAGTATTAATAAAATGAACATTATATTATAATCTTGACACTTAAAATCTTAGCCATACAAAGAACCAATATACGCTTATCATCATTTTTATACCGATGGTAGTAGTTAGCTGCAATATGCCAAAGGCAATATTGATGATGAATATAGGGAGGTTCTCAGTCTTTTCTAAGACGTTGGATTGATCATCAGATCACTGTAGGATACGAAGTTAAGAATATATATTTTCCCCATGACCTCCCAATGAGAAATATGCATTTGTTTATGACATCATACCTTATTCGAATGCATTATATGTATTCAATTGTCTTGTGCTTACTAATATTAATAAATCAAGTATTCAAAAAAATTTTGTCAATTATATTTTCTAGATATTATGATTTATTGGGTTTTTTGCAATATTTTTTATATGTCAACAAATCACAATATACGAAATCGCTTAATCTTTTCAAAAGATCAAGATTTATGGTCGAAGTCAAGTTTACGATTTATGTTGAAGTACTTGAACATATGATTACAATGGTTAATAAATTTATTAACCATTTTAATCATGTAATCTTGTGTTCATGTACTTCAACACGAAATTTTGCTGGGCAAATTCAAGTTGGGATAATTTCTCAACCATAATGTTTGATGCAATATTGTGTAACAATAATGGGCGATTCGAAAACCATAGTTGTTTACTTAAGTTGTATGCACAAAATGTCCTTCGTGACCATTCCATTGATATTATTTCTAGATATAGTTTTAGACGAGATTTTTTCACCATTTAGGATGTCTTAGACACTCAATTTTATTAACTATTATAATCACGTGTTCATGTATTTCAACATTATAGTGAATTTCGAGTTCTTTCATTATTGCTCTATCTTTTCTTGTCTTCTATATTTACATTTTGACAACGTGACTTTGTCTTCTAAATAATTTCGAACATATTTGTATTCCTATTTGTTATAAATAATAATTATAAAATATCAATAAACATAATAAAAATTGAAATCAAACATGATTGTGTGTCATGTTTTGATATTTTTAAGGATTTAAAACATGGCTTACATAGTATTTTCACCGAGTTCTTCTAGCCGTTTAGGACACCTTATATCCTCAAATTTATTAACCAATGTATTCACATACTTCAAGATGAAAGTAAATTTACAAAGAAAAAAATCACTAAAGTAGCTCAATATCGCATCAAACATGAGTATAGACTCATATTATCATGGGTAGATAGTATTTTCATCAAGTTTATCTAACTGTCTAGGACATCTTATATCCCAAAATGTATTAATCAACATAGTCATGTGTTCATATACTTTAACATTAAAGTGAATTTATAAAGAAAAAATCACTAAAGTAACAAAATATCGCATCAAACATGAGTACAAACTCACGTTACAATGAGATTCAAGCAAGAAACATGCCAAGATAGCTTTTTAAACATGAATTCTATACCCATTATAATGCAATTTAGAAGTAACTTTTTACACCATTTTAAAGAGATGCATCTCTACTACGATAGAGAAGAAAAAAATTAAAAATCTAAATATCTAACAACAAGAAAAGTCGGCTTAAATATGTCTATCGAGCACAGTAATTCGCATTCTACAGGATACGAATTTGTTATAATTATTTTTAAAAAAGGACGACAAAAAATCCATATTAGTCTAATTTCACATTCTACAAGATGCGAAGTAGTAATTTGCATCCTGCAGGATGCAAAATCTGTCTACGTATGTAGAAAGGGAGTTATATTTTAAAATATAATTTTAAAAAGAGCTATTTTTTAAATAAGAAAATAAAAAAAATATTATTCTAATTAAGCCTTAAAAAAAGGGAAAAGAACAATAAAATTAAAAGAAGAAAGAATATGGGTAGGAAATGGATAACAAGACAAAATGCCACCACTCAAATTGGCTAAAGCGTAACGGCCACAAACTACCGCCACATGATCAAACTGAAATATAAATAACAATTATTATTATTATTCAAAAGAAAAAAAAATTGAAAAAAAAAAGAGGAGAAATGGTAACCAAAGCAGTAGTTTCAGTTTCAGTTGCAGTTGCAGTTGCAGCTTCTTCTATTACATCCTCAAGGTTTGTAATAAATCCGTCTCATCGGTTTTTGTGCCTGAAAAAACTATCGTCGTTCAACTCCTTTTCTGCTTCTGCTTTGGCCATCAAACGGAGAGGTATCAATAATTGCTGCTCCAACAAGTCGGCGAGAACAATGGAGGGCTTCACAACAAGAACAAGGGCATCCGCTCAACCTTTGGAGAACGCCGATGAGCTTATAGCCTCCGTCGAGACTTTCATCTTTGATTGCGATGGTCATCATTCTAATTTCTTTCCAATCTGGTTATAATGGGTTTTACTTTTCATTTCTTTTTTACTGGAAAATATAATATAGATGGTTATAATGGTAGTGATTAATTTTTATCTAATAATAATACTTATTCATGGGTTTTTAGTTTATAGTGTGACCATTCACTTGAAATCCCTTTCCAGGAATTTGGTGAAAATATGATGAAACAATTGAGTAAAATCATTATAGAAAATAGTTTTCTGGCAATTGCACATTTATGAATCCTTGTGACCAAATGAATTTACTGCTATATTTTGCAGGAGTTATATGGAAGGGTGATAAATTAATAGATGGAGTCCCTGAAACTCTTGATATGCTTCGGTCAAAGGTTTGTAATTCAGCCTAGATGTGTGCATTTTTTTATCCCAGGGATATATGCAAAATCAGGTTGCTTTTTTGTTTTTATAAGAAAAAAAAAAAGCATAATTTATAGTTAACAAACATGTTGATCCTATTGTTCCTCAGGGGAAAAGACTGGTTTTTGTCACCAACAACTCAACCAAGTCCAGGAAACAATATGGTAAGAAGTTTGAGACACTTGGTCTGAATGTCAGTGAGGTTAGTCCATGAATCTTCAGTGTTGTTGTTTACATTTAGGTCTCAAGCATAAGTTCTGACTTGATTAATGATTTCAGGAGGAAATTTTTGCATCTTCATTTGCTGCTGCTGCATATCTGAAGTCCATTAATTTCCCAAAAGATAAAAAAGTAAGTGTTTTTGAATTTTTTTGAAGTTATGCGTAGCGAAACTGGAAATCTGCTGTCAGATGGACCATCAGGCCCTATTTTATTTCTTAACTTCTATCAGATGGATTCACCTTCCTAAAGTTTACTGTTCATTTTAAATTTGGTTATTGATATGAATGATTATGGACTGATAGCTTATCATGATATAGGTTTATGTCATTGGTGAAGATGGCATCTTAAAGGAGCTTGAGCTTGCGGGATTCCAATACCTTGGTGGGCCGGTATATATGTGTTTCACTTTCAGTTTGCATATTAACACCTACTATTTAGTAAACATTATGGAATCTGCAAAGCTCATATATTTATCGAAACTATATAGCAGATCCTAAGAGATTGTTTATTTGATATAAGAAGAAAAAGTATATAGCAGATCATAATATTTTGCGTCACAATTTCTCGTTTTTCCTGTTTTCAACATCATAAAAGCATCTGTTTATTGAAACTATATTAGGCAGGGCAGCATGCCATGTATGTAGAGGGCAAAAAGATCCATATCAATGATAATATATATCTATTAAATTTCCCTGCATATCATGTACTTCCAAGCTTTTAATACTCATGATCCTTGACATGTTAGATTTCGCTTGAGGATTTTTACTGCTTTGATTCTGCACCCACAGGCTGTATAGAAAGTTCTGGCTCAGGGCTGTGATCTAACTATACAAACCATAGCACCTGACAATCATGCCGAATTCACTCATTAGCAGCTTTTTTATGATGATCATTCTTTAGCTAGCATCTTTTGTGTGGTTTTCTCTTGCATATTTTTGATGCTATGTATTAATTATTTTACAGGAGGATGGTGGAAAGAAGATAGAGCTAAAGCCAGGGTTTCTAATGGAGCATGATGATGATGTGAAGTCTTATCTGTATCTTTGTCCCTTTTTTAGAATTTTGCAAACCTTGAAAATTAAATTGTCTCAATGGTCATAATTTTAACTTTTCGGCTCTAAACAAACAGAGAGAAGCTTTTGAAATTTCATTTTTGCTGTATAGGTTGGTGCTGTGGTTGTTGGATTTGATCGATACTTCAACTACTATAAAGTACAGTAAGTTCTCCACTTTCTAATAACACACCTGTGTGTGCACATGCCTGGAAAACAGTTTACTTGTCCCATGAGGTTTCAGTAGGGAACTGTGTACTACTACATTTTATCATAAGAATTTCAATGACCATACCGTAATTATTTGAACAAATACATGCAAGATAAATATTTATGGTTTTGTTTATTTTATGAGGTTACTAATTGTTGTTTTCATATTAATGGAGGTATGGGACACTTTGTATACGTGAAAATCCTGGTTGTCTGTTCATTGCTACAAATCGTGACGCGGTCACTCATCTCACAGATGCTCAGGAATGGGCAGGTTCTTTTCACTTCTCCCTTAACTGGAGTTTTGTGTTCACAAAATCTTCTTCTCTCTATGAAGCTTTGGTAAAAACTGTGTGAATACTAGGACAACTTAATTTTATGATACAATCATTTCCCTCATCTCTGTAAGTCACTATATAGTACAATACTTGATTTCAGGTGGAGGTTCTATGGTTGGTGCCATCTGTGGATCTACTCAACGTGAACCACTTGTTGTAGGAAAGCCTTCAACTTTTATGATGGACTACCTTGCAGACAAGTATGTTTCTAAAATTTTATACAGAAATTTTTATCCTGATTCTTCTACGCTTCTCAAGCAAGCGATAACACAAGTGATTTTGACTTGGGTTACTGCTATATTTATCATACATAAGATGCCATACTGGAAGTTCTGATTTGTTACTAATCTTACCATGTTTCTATTAGTAGGGATCAAACATGAAGTCAATTGTGTACAGTGGAAACTCATCAGAATTTTCTGATTAAGACTTGCATTATCTTATTTCAAATGTTTCTCCTTTCCCATTTTTGGTGCCTTTCACACTTAGCTACCTCCTTATATAAGAGGTCCCTTCTAAGCCGATTCCCGTCTAATTTACAAGGGATTTGGTGATGCTAGGCAAATGGACCCTGGAAACTGTTTAGTTGTGGTAAATCATTTCTCTCTAACAGCATTGTTTACATGTTACATAACAGATTCGGCATCCTCAAATCGCAGATATGCATGGTTGGTGACAGATTAGATACTGATATTCTGTTTGGACAAAATGGAGGCTGCAAAACTCTTCTTGTTCTCTCAGGTATAGCTAATATACATTCTCATTCTTCCTCCATTTTCAGGTTCTGGGATTTTTTTATTAAAAAAAAAAAACTTATGATGTGCTATACATATATAATGAAGTTTCCCCCTTCCCCCTTAATAGGCGTGACAACATTGTCGATGCTTCAGAGCCCCAACAATTCCATACAACCTGATTTTTACACCAGTAAGATCTCAGATTTTCTTGCCCCCAAGGCTGCAACTGTGTGATGGTGCATGGACTTAATATTCATGTTTAAGTCCACCCAGCATAACTAGTATGTCAACTACTACCATCAGACATGGAAGCCCTTGTGCAAATTCCATTGTTTCTTCCATTTTCTGCCAATGCTAAATTTATGTACAATAGTTTTACAGTTTATGTACCATCATAACGAGTCCTCTAACTTTGCAAGAAATACAGTATGATCCCAATACTTGAAATGATCCTTAATTAAATACCTTGAGATAACATGAATATAGATAAAGTCGCTAGTAATAAGATAATTTACAGTTTGATCCTCAAACTTTAAGTTGTTTACAAGATTAGTCCCTAACTATTGAAAGTTCAAATAATGATCCTTTAATGTCATTTTGGTGTGAAATTACATTGAGAATGGAAGGTGAATTATGAACTGAGTTGATTGAACAAGTAGAAAAAGAGTTCTTGTGAAATTACCTTGAGAATGGAAGGTGAATTATGATCCTTTAATGTCATTTTTTAGGTTTACTATTTTTCTGTTATACCTTGATTATTATCATGATCTAAAGTCTTATATTTGTGTCTACCAAAATTAACACCTCAAAATTTCATTTAAAACGAGTTTAGTATTTCTCAAAACAATCTATCGTGACCATTTTTAAATCAGATGTGAAAATAGTCTAATCATTGATTTTTTAAAAATCGAGATTTATTATCTTATTTTTTATTTTTTGATCTTGAAAATTAGGGCTTTAAGGTTAAAACGGATTTTTCTTTAATTAATTACGAAAAGAAGTTTTTTTTAATATATATCGATTAATTAAGAAAAATCCAATTTTACCCTTTATTAGTATTAAAAACGATTTAAAGTCGTCATCGGTTACTTTAGTAGGTTGGACATCATAAAATCAAAGTAGGGATTCATATTTTAAAATTAGGTTCAGGAATCAATTATGTTTGGGAAAAGATTAGCACCCCACGAACGTCTAATTGGAATATGAACAATCACATCAAATTGGAATATGAGTCCGATTGATTGTCATTTTTGAACTGGATACGGGCTAATTTGAGTCTTGAAGTTTATTCTTCTATGTCTTAGCTTTTCAACTCCTTTAGAATCACTTCAATCCGATATCGGGAACTTGAGATATGATTAGTTTATTGAAGACAAAACAAATTAAGAGTTCATGAAAAAGACATGTATAGAAGACAAAACAAATAAAGTCCATCATTATCAACCATTTGAAAAACTTTTTATATTCTACAAGGAGAAAAGCAATCAAGGCCAACATTATTATCTTTATTAAGGCAATTCAAGAAGAAGAATTATATGGAGATGAGCTTGAAATTGTAAGAGATTATTTCCTTTGGACATATAGGATGTCCAAATATATCCTATGTTGTTTTCATTCATTCTATATGAGTGAGAAAGCAAGTTATGGAAGTACAAGAATCTTCTCCCTTAGATGTATATGAATCTAGATTCATTCTAGAGAATATCAAATTCATCATAGACTCTTGGGATTTGCAGTCATTATGAGGGAAGATAAGAAATAATACATTCCTGAGTCTTTATTAGTATTAAGATTAAGAAATTATCTTTTTTGTAACTCTTTATATTCAATCTATGAATACTATAAATAGAAAATATATTATACCGTAAAAGGAATAACTTTGATCATATTAAACTTTGAGAGTATTTTTTTTCTTGTTTTACAAGAACTTTATTGGTTTCGAGTAGATTTTTGTGAAATTCTATTCATTCCATTTGTTTATAGCGTTGGTTCCTAGCTTTCTATAGTGTGTGGGTCATGTTTCACCCTTCTGTCACTTCGATTTCATCACTTTATATTAATGGTTCTTAGCTCTATATAACTAACGGGTTACAATCCATCATCTTTGTCAAGCCTATAAAACCTACAACAACATTATTGTCTTCCGCATCTATATTTCATACTACCTTAATTTTCAATATTATTCATTCATATCTTAAAACCAGTTGTTTCGGAAATTAAATTTCCACGACAACTTCACATCCTCAATTACCAAGGCAATTAACTTGCCACATCAAACGCCCTTCAAAGCTTTTACTCGAATTACGATCGGGAATATATATATGATTCAAAATTTCTCAATCAAGATTATATCAAATTGGATCTAGTTAATTTGATTAATTATTATTTTTGTCGAACATTATTTGATTCAAAGACCGTATTTGATAACACTCAATTGCTTTAGAGCATTATTTATATTAGGCCCTAAATATGATGTTCGATTAATTAATTGAGTCTTGTTTAAGTACTAGCCCTAAACGGTCTCTAATATTTTTATTTATCCCATGAATATTATTTAAATCTATATATGTGTCAACACCCAATTGCTTTAGAGCGTTAAATATTTTAAACTTCAAAAATAATATTCAATTAACTAATTTTTCTTAATTAATTATGCTCTAATCCTAAGAAGACTCTAATTAATCATTTATGTTATTTAGTTATTTTCTAGTGTGAAATGAATATCAAATATTCAATTTAGGAGTCTTATTAAATAATTTACGAGCTCTCTAGCTCAACTGGTTAACGGAACAGATGTTTTTCTTAGAGGTCACGGGTCGAACACCAACGATGTTAACAGAGTGATTGAGCGATCAATGTCAAATGGTGGAGATTATATTCTAGAACAGATACTACTGCAATCACTATTACCTTAGTAAAAAAAATAATTTCCAAATACTCTTATATTTTCTTAAAAGAATCTTTTATGTTTTTAATAGACTGTTTTTATAGACTTTAATTTATATAGAACAGTTCGAAGCCAAAGTTGGTGTTTCTTCCGTAGTTTATTATTGGGATAGATTCGATAATTTGTCGTTAGTTTACACACGTAATGCCTTTTAGATCCGATAATATGTCGTTAGTTAATGTCGATGAGCATAGATATGATACAAGTTAGAAAATTTTACCAAGAGATTAAGAGAATAAATAAATAAAAAAATTATAGTATGACCAAAATAAAATTATAAAAATTTAGAGTTAAAAAGCTTAAAATTTTGTAGAATTGGTTAAAAATTTGTTTTCCTTGTTAGTTTATTAGTTAGTTTTGTTGACTGTTACTTTTCCTATAGCTTGTATAAATAGGGATCTTGTAAATACTTTTTATTCATTAAGTGAAATACAGATTATCATTATTTTTACAAATTTGATCAGTAAGAGTTAAAAGAATTAAATTATAGACTTCAGGACTTAATAAAACGATAAAATTTTAAAAAAATTAATGAAATTTTTAATTTTTTTATGCATTCAATTAAGTTTTTGTATTAAAGAATTAAATCAATTAAGTTTTCAAAATGAAAAATAGTACATCGATTTAGTCATTTGACTAAATTTGATCATTAAATTTTAATGAATATAAATTTTAATGAATTTATATTATCTACGACGTGACAACACTAAATTATCTCACACGATACATGAGTGATACTATATAATATTTATCGAAGTTCATAAATTTTATTTAGAAAAGTTAAAATCATTTTAAAATTAAAAGATATATTAAAGTAATTTTTTAATTTATTTATTTTAAAACATTAATTTTTAAAGATATATTTATAAAACTTTAAAATTTGTAAAAAAAAAAAACTAAATTTTTATAATATATTTTAATATTATAAAAATATTAAATTAAAAACTTTGAAATTTATTTAAAAATAATATACTTTTTTAATAATAATTCAATTATTAAAATATTTTAACGATTTTAAAAAATCTTTTTTTAGCTTTTTTAAGAAATTAGTTTCTTTATAATTTCATGGTAATATTTAATAATTATTTATTATTTTCAAATAAATTTGAAATTTAAAAAATGAATATTTATATTTTTAAAAGAGATTTTAAAAATTTTAGATATTTTTTAATAACTTCTAAATATTTATTAAAAATAAAAACTAAAAAAGTTCTAAAAATGCCAAATAACATTATCCTATGCCAACGACACATGACAAAATAATTTCATGAATAAGATTGAACAGCACAGAATTTGACAGGTGACGCCATGCATGGATCATTCGGAGGACTTCGGAGGTTAAAGCCAAAGTTTTCAAAGATCCAAGTTTTGACAACAAAATGCATAGAAAACTTATTTCCTTCGAATATTCAATGAACCAATAAGAATCCAATTGACTTGCAATGAAAGGAGCAGCCAATCTCATTGGGAACTCTTTTGTATAATTTACACTCTCCCTAAACTTATATAGACATTTGAAGGCATTGGTTCAGTCCAGGTAAAAGAGAGTCACAATTTTCCGGAGATTCTTGGCTTCTTGGCATGTTTCCATCAGCAAACGACTATCATGGAAGGCAAAGCAAATGACTTGTTGTACATGTGAAATGATGTCCATATTACAAAGCCTGAAAATTTTACAACAGACAGATAGCATGTAAGATAAAATTTTGTCTACCGATCACAAAGATTACCACTGGCAAGAAACTAAGGTTATACGTCCATACATGGCTTCACCAGCTCACAAGCAAAATGATGAGCTCGATAAAAGACTATGCATGTGACAAGCTAGATAGTCTTCACGCAAGTTACTGAACTCAATCACTGATGGATTTACTTCATCACCTTGCATTGTGTTAAGGATTATGATTTTATATATTTATGTTAGGTTACATGTATAGTCTTACCTGTTTACTAAGTACAAGGCAATGAAGGATGATATCCCAAGCTATTTTATTTTACACAGCTTGTGGTGTTGAATCAAATATTACTACTACTTCTCTGAGCCTCTACCAAATTACAGATAATCGTTCCTCTTGTCCCCCTTTTCCATCCAAATAATATCCAGTTGCCTCATTTCTCTTGCTCTCTATCCCTTCATCCTATGGCACCAAACTAGGTGTATAATGGCAATCTATGGCCCATCAATAATAATTTAGCATAAGCTAGCAACAAATCCTCCACTTTTTTTTATTAATTTTGCTTGAAGACTATCTAGCTTTATTAATTTGTCTGAGACCATGGTTCTAGCCCAGGGATGTTTTAAACATTATTAATGAGCTTAAAAATATCTCAGCGGTCTTCATATACAGGCTTGAACTAATTTAAAACTGAATAGAGATTAACTAGGATAAAATCGAACTGAATAGGGGACTAGGCTAACTTAACCAAAGTAAAAAATGTCTGATGACCAACTTAACAAAGATTAATGTATCACATAAACTGAAGTTAGAATTGCAGAATCATGAGTTTCTGCTACAGGGCCAATGCTTACCAAAGCTAACAAGCTCAGTTAAGTGAATGAAAAGTGGTTGTTAGAACTGAACCACCTTATCATGCAACTATGTAATAAGCATCTCAGGAATTATTAGATTAACTGCCTATTGGCTTCAATTGAGATCTTGTCCCAATCTCATTATTATTAGCTTGAAACCTAAATTCAATGACCAATTCCACTTGAAGGTGTGCTGAAAGTATGATCAGAAGAATAAAGAGTTATGGCAAACCTGCTGGCTTCTATCAGAGGTATATGATCATTATAAGGCTTCTCTATCACAGTTTTGACCTGAAAATTTGAGAATTAAACATTAAATCACCCCAAAAAAGAAATATGCAATTTCAGCTTCACCTTCACAATTAGTTTGAGATCTTAATTAAAACATGTTTAAAACATCCAATTAATAATGTTTAATGATCTAACTGCACAAAAGGCATTGAAATTCTTCATTGCAACCACTGACTCCCTGGGCTAAAACCATGGTGTCCACAATCTTCTATAAATAAAATCGGAACTATAAAAACTTAAAATTTTGTGTTGCAATCATGCCCCATCACCTAAGACAAGATCAAAAATGAACTTTGCCAATAAAAATTTCAAACACCAATTACACTAAAGTTACAGAGTGCTTAATGCAAAAGCAGAGTCATCATTAAGTTACTGCAAGCCTAGGACTGGAGATAAATAGTCAGACTAGATAACTGAAATGAACTGTGGGCTGTGGCCATAAGCCACATCCTACATTGTTAGTGAAATACTTAAAACTTAGGTATAAGACTGTTTTCAAATGACACCAACAGCATTCGATTTATAACTTCCAGTGATTGTCAAGCAGCACTGCATCAGTAACGCTCAACAGAACATAATAAAAAATAGCCAGAGGTTTAACAGCACAGCCTCTCAGGTTACAAGAAACTGCTCATAAATTTTAAATAGAATTTCCTTCTATGGATATAAAAAGCAACATGTTTATTCATTAAACAAACAAATCTAAACAAATGCAAGGAAATTAACAGTGTCTGATGAAGCTGTAGCAAACCAATAGCACAGAAAAGTTTCTAAGAATGGCTTAGATGCTATTGTCACATACCTTTTCCAACAATTCCTGACTCTCAGGTGGTTGTTTCTTCAAGCTCTGTGGCAAAATTACCGTAAGCAACTCTGGTCTCTCAGCTCTTAAAGCACCTCTGATGACAGCGGCATTAGTACCTGACGCACCTGATGTATAAATATGGTTTTTCTGCAAGTCATGTTAGCATCATGGTCATAACAATTTTATAAGGAAAAGTATATATTTTCTTTAATAAGAAAGACCGAGACGCAGAACATTGCAGCCAGTATCCATATCGTTGTGCCACGTATACAAGTATAATTAAAAACTACAAGCACTCACAGTTATAACTAATGCATAGCTAAGAATCTCAATAAGCTCTTGGTGCATGAATCCCATGTTCCGTGTTCCAAAAAAGCCAATAGCTCTAGGCCCTTGCTGCTGAATTGCTAATAACTCCTGCAAAATATATGACCAAATATAGAAAGTAAGCAAGTAAAACAAATTCCAAAATACAAAAAAAAAAATAAAAAATAAAAAAAAATCAGTAAATGTTTTCATGCAGCAATGAAGACTTGGCTAAGACGTGAATTACATATCATTTATGATTAAAGGTCAATATTGGATGGCCAGAGATCCTGTGCCCATTTAGTAGTAACGAAACAAGAGAAATTAAGTAAAAGAAATTATGGTGTTTCCAAAGTTTCATTTCACAAGCTAAAAGTTCTTGCAGGGCTATATGTATATCATAAAACAAGGCTCTAAGAAAGATACACAGGTAAAGAAGACATGGTAAAATTCCGTTGTTACCAATAAACTACAAGCAAAGTAGGGGCATCCATTGTACAGGCTCAGTTCTTTATTGGTATCCGAAAAAATCAGAAACATTGAACTTAAGTGATATTGTCATAAATAAAAAACACAGACCTGCAAATAATCTACATCAGGAACAGGTTTCAGCTCCGAAACCATAACTGTTCCTGATCCCTCCACAATAGATTGGGCTTGTGTTGGAATTTGCGTCCCAGTATCTTCATCAGAACTAAATAAGGAAACCACATTCTCCTCATCATATCTATAGCCATCCATCTCGTGCTCGCTTTTCGTATGCCCACAAAGCCACTAAAACAGTACATAAAAACAGAATCCCTGACAGTAAATCATTAGTGAAAGCTAACTGCCCACCAAGAGTGGTAATCAGCCGAGACCTCAGACAATAATCTTCAGACATGTTGAAAATTGAGTATCCTTAAATCAAAATATAAGATTAGATAGTGATGCATCTGCACATGGCAGATCATACAATTTAAACAGATTCAACAACTGGGATTGAAAATCTAATACAAAAATTGTCAAACAAGAATGTGATGTGGGTTAGATTGGAGTCAGCAGATAATACTAAGGTAACGGATACAATAAGATTGATTAATTAGATGAGGATTTTACAAAGTTAAAACAACAATTAAACGGTTTCTATTAACACTTTGTAGTTCAAAAGCAATAATCAGATAAGAAAGTGGCTGCCAGTAACCAATCACATAATTGGTGGCAAAAAGCATTCTCTTTTTTTCTCACAGAAAGAATGCATTTCATTGTTTTAGTTTTCAATATTTATATTCCTCAGTTGGGATACTCCACATTACAAACATCCTAGAGACATTACTTTCCAAAAGCAACAAAAACATTTGGAGTAGAATGGAAATAAAGATGTCATAACCAATAGAACCAGCAGAAGATCGTAATAATAAATCCACTGACTCCTTCCACCAAGATTCTATTTCTCCTGCTACCTAATGTTAACCGAACACCTCATATTGGGAAAGGAACGGGTAGTGTTAATTATCAACAGAAGTGAAATTGGTTTTGTCTCCGATATTAATTTTTTCTTCTTCTTTTGATTAGACTATTTTAAACTTACAAAATAACTGTATGAATACTAGTCATACATCACATATAAACATGTGTCTAACTCAAAGGTAAAAGCTGAACACCATATCCAAATATTACCACCTTCATTGAACACCCTTAAAATTTCACATCCCATGCTACAACAATATCTACGTCAGAAACATAAATATTACTATAACCTAAGCCAAATCACATCCATCCACAACTCATGTTCAGGTTTCAGATACTAATACAACATAAGCATTAAGAACTTTTTCTTCTAACAGAAACATATAGCTATTTTCATACAGACAATGCTACATTTGAAATCGCTATATGTGATTTCTGATGTTTATGGAAAACAATCCAAATGACACATTTAGATTATTTTCCCTAAACATCAGAAATCGCATATATAATTACATGGTTTATAATTCAGCCACTTCATTATAAAACAAATCTAAGGGGAAAAAATAGGCAGAAAACTGAAAACCCCAAATTCAGAACAAGTTAACGTTGCCATTAAAAAGGAAAACCAAACAAAAAAGAAAGAATCGCTTGAACAGAGAATATACCTTTTTCCTGGAGAGAAAATGTGGGTTTCTTCTAAGAACACACGAGTGATGAAACGCAGAGGAGAAACAAAAATTAGGGTTTGCGGAAGAGAGAAAAGAAGATGGAATTCTGGTAGGAGTTGTTAAAGGCAATAACAGCTTCATTGATAGAGTGGTGCTCATTTGCCTATTATTAGCTGATTATTCTGATCGTTTCTTTTGCTGGGCAATTTTTCTGACTGCTCTTCCCTTAGCTTTTAATCTTGAGAGATTTTTTTAATATATATTCTCTCCTAGAAAGTTTAGAGAAAGTTCAAGAAAAAAGTGTTTAGAAAAGAAACAAATTTTCTTGGACAAAATTATTGTTTGGTATTATTTGTATGTTATATATCTTCCAAGTGCATTAAGTTAGATATTTATTTTATTGTGTTCTATAGCGAATTAAAAATGTTTATTTATTTATTTTATTCAAGGACATCAATATTTTACGAATGTATCACTAAGCTATGTGTATATAAAAAAACGTTTAGAACAAACGTCGATGATCAAGTTAGTTAAGCTATTGTTCTGTTTTTATCTCTTTTTCTTGACTCTCGAGTTTACTACTCAACAGAAATATTTTTAGGGTTTTTTCCCTTTAAGTAGAAGTAAAATAGGTTTTGTAAAAAAAAAATACACTTAGCTACATATTAAAAAAATGTTTTTAAATAATAATTTACGTATCAAATTGAGATAGGATCAAAATAGGTTTTCTTTTTCATATAATCGACTATTAATCTGATTTATTTGTTTAAACTATATAAAGATTCAAAAAAATATAAAACTTAAATATATATATATATATGAGATTAAATTACACAACATAAATTTTTTTAAGTTTTACACTAATCCATGACCATTGAATGAGTAAAAGAGATACATAAAATTAATAGTAGAAATGTGAAGATTATCACTTGGAAAAAAGAATAAGAAAATAATTTGTCATTTATTATTATCGTCCAAAAGTCCAAAATTAATATAAAACTAAATGAGTTTTACAACAGGTAAGTTAATCTTAATTCATATATATATACATAATTTAAGGATAATTTTCACGTGTATCCCTTATATTTAGGTTTTGTTCTATTTTGGCCACCCAAATTTAAAAAAAAAAGAGAGACTATCTATGTTATGTACGTTCGTAAACGTTTTTTTTAATCACTGAACTGTTAAACTTTGTTAATTAAAATATTTTTAATTTAACTTCCAAACTTTTAAAACTTTATTTTTTTCGCCCACCACTTGCTCCTAACCTGAACCGTTAGATAAAAAATATCCATCTTGTACCTGTATCTAAAATTCCATCGCATGCAATTTAAAAAATGAAATTGTCTAAACTTTCAATTTGTATTATATCTTAATAGAAAACGAATATTTTATGATGCTTACACAAAGTTCAACCATAATTCTTTTCAGAAATTTGTATACGTGAAATATGACCATGTTAGCCAATAATATTTGACGGTGAATTTGTAGATAAATCATAAACTATAACATCTTCGATTTAAATGTCACTGTAACCTTCTAAACTTAACTTGAGAGATACGATGAATTTAAAAAAAATATTTTCGTAACTTTTCCCTCAAATAAGAAATCAAAATAATTAAATTCAAAGCCATTTATCCAAAATTCAAATGTATATGTAAAACCAACTAGGAATATAAATGCTATAAAACATAAATAAAATTGAATCATTGATATTTAATGTCCGGAAATATGAAAACAATGTAATAGGTTTCATGCATGCAACTTAAAAAGTT
The DNA here is from genome assembly GCA_035048815.1 of Abelmoschus esculentus. Lineage (NCBI taxonomy): Eukaryota > Viridiplantae > Streptophyta > Magnoliopsida > Malvales > Malvaceae > Abelmoschus > Abelmoschus esculentus. Next base: position 13,870,898 of record JAUCBN010000003.1, read on the forward strand.
CTCAAACCCTAAATTGTTCATGTTCAAATACATTGAAATTCCCAAAATTAAAACTAAACATAGTTTCTGAAAAAGTAGCTCATAATGTTATCAAAAAGAAAAAGAGATGTTCGTTAGAAAACTCCAAGTACCAAAAATCATAAAATTAAGTATCTGAAATAAAACTATAAAGTGTAAGCTATAAAACTCATTGTATCTCTACAGTGCAACCAAATATTACCAAGCTCAAAAATTTGCAATTACGTACAAGTCTCAAAATTACATAGAGAATGCGTAGAAGAATATGGATGCACGCCACATAATGAACATATATCTCAAACTTCAAACTCAAATCGCAGTGGTGGTCTAGCCAATTGATCACAGTAGAGGTAGTTTCCTAAAATTCTTCACTTTTATTTTTCTGATCAAAGTGTGGTTAAGCCACTTCTTCCTCCGTTACCCGGTCTCAATCCCGGATCCGGTAAGACTCAGTGGATTTTTATCTGGTATTGGTTTCAGTGGGACCGGGACTGGATCCAAAATTTAGGTCTCGGTCATAATCGGGACCAAGACTAGATATTGATTTTTTTTGGACCCAGTACCCGGTGGGTACCCAGTAGTACCGGGACCAATACCAAATATCAGGTATTGGTTTTTCTTTTGTTTATTGTTTTATTAAATTTTCTCTTTATATATGAATATTATGAGTATGACTAGTTTTAAAACTTTAATTTTAAGTCTATAATATTCTAATTTTATTGTTTAATATTATTATTGGTGGTTGAAGTTTTTTCTTCAATTGCTCAAATTTTTTAAGAATAAATTAATTGACCGGGGTATCCGGTACCTACCAGTAACAAGACCGGTTCTTAAAATTTAGAATCTGATATGACCGAGACCGAGACTGGTTCTAATTTTTAGGAACCGGTAGTTACTGAGATCGGGACTAATACTATTTAAATTGGTCGGGTACCCGGTCTTGTCCACCCCTACTCCGTATAAACCCAATCCCATATATGATTATGCAACCAAATGACATAATACACATAAATCATATCATATTACTTCGTACTATATACGAGGCTCACTGTTCAAATAATTTAAATATTACATATACATAATACTCTGTACACAGAATTCTACAGTATGCAAAGTGTCACATAACACAATATCACAATAACATAGAGAAAGGCATGCGAAATTAATAAAATGTTAGAATTTAGAACACATAAATTTAGAATGAAAGAGAACACCTCTAGTTGTAAGATTAATGTTGGTAAGGATTTTTTCTACGATTTGAACAAGGTTCTAGTCTAGTTAAGCTGGAAAAAGTATCTCTCACAACAATCTTAAGAGCTGATTGAACAGGAGGATAAGGTAAAACATCTTTCTTGAATCGTCGTCTTCTGAAAAATTAACAAACTCTCGTTAATTTTCAACTCATAAAATCATTTAACACATAATAATATAAAAAAGTCAAAACAAAGTTTTCGAGTTCAAATTTGACTAAACGGACTGAAAAACTAAACTCAAGACAAAAAAATATCAAGTTAGGATCAACTAAAAAAGTTAACATTTAACGATTAACACTGACGGCATTGATGACTTCATCGTTGAAGCCAAAGATGATGTCATTACTTATATCACGGATCGGATCAAAAATTCGGGTCAAGAGACAGTTTGGGTACAGATTGTGGGTCGGGTTGTAATTAGGTTGGGTCTCAATTTGATTTGTATGATATAGCCACTAGTCGGTTTGTACCTTGACTCGATATGATTTATCATCAATAGATTTGACTTGGGATCTAGCAATCACTCTCTCCCAAGACCCAAACTTAACCAACCCAACACCCCTCAGCCACAGGACCACTCCTAAACCAAAACCTAACATATTTTTTCCTACCAAACTTCCAAGGTTTCTACCATACATCACTGTCTGCGGCAACAAGAAAGAAACGAAAACGGCTCTAGAGCCCATTACACTCATCCGAACTCACACCCACTAGCACTATTCGAACCATCCCCACCAACCAGAAAGTCACGGGTTAAACTCCATGATGTTCACTCGAAAGTCAAGACCACCCACTGTTACAACGCCCTATGATAAACGGTGGACTCAAGACACAATATCCATCAAACTCTACCCACAAAACCAACCTTAACCTACCAACTCACAAATCCCGCTAAAGAGAAAGATAGAACTCGACTAGCACACAATTTATCTAACACGAACGGAGAAGGAACGTTGGTGCAAGGAAATACACGGTTGACAAAAACCAATAAAAAAGTGATGATTTTTGAGTCTAGTTCATAAAACTCAAAGAAAACAAAGGTCATAGTGTAACTCGTATTCCGATAGCAAGCATGTTGGTTTCACATCAAGAATCTCAAAGAAGCTAGCGTAAGGGGCGAAATTGTGTATAGTGTGGGAGGGGTTACACCCCTCCCAAATTTTTTGGTATAATTGTATTTTTAGTTCTATTAGTTTAAATATTACTTAAATAAAGGTTTTTGTCCCTCTCAACTTTTAAATTTAAAGGTTTAATAAACTTTTGCCCCTGCCAACTTTAAATCCTACCTCCGTCTTTGTTTTTGGGAGAAGGGGATAAAGAAAAAGAACAAATAGAAAATCTCATAAAAATGGTAAAATTAACATGTAAGGGCTTCTATATAACTCTCCACCATAAAATAAACCCTTAAAGTTCTTGTATAACGCAATTTGGTCCCTAATCCAATTATAAAACACTCAAATTCTAAATTAAAAGAAATTACGATTTTCACAGTTAATCCCCAACTTTTAAGGTTTTAAAATTGAAAATTTTATGGAAGTTAGGGTTTTCCTAATTAGATTTTGGGGTGTTATAACTCTCCCCATAAAAAAAATTTCAACTTCAAAATTTACCTAACGCAAAAAGATGTTAATACTGAGCTTTGACAATAGATTAAGACTCTCCCCTATCCTCATCGTAGCCATCATAACACCATAAAACCTTGATCATATCAATGGTTTTTTCTTGATAACATTTTTATCCTTCTCAAGAATCTCAATTGGTTCTTGTTGAAAACTCACATAAGATCGAATCTCGATATCCTCAATCTAAATGATATGGGATAGGTTGGATCAATAATGTCTTAGTATGTGATCCCATTGTACGAAAAATCCAATAAGGGCCAACAAAACAAGGACTTAGTTTGCCTTTCTGACCAAAACGAAGTACTTTTCACTATAGAGATACTTTTAGAAAAACTTTATCAACCATATCACTCTCAATATTCTAACCTTCAGGTCGACATAAGATTTTTATTTGTCAAAAGTAACCTTAATCTTGTCTCTGATCATTCTGACTGTTTCCTAAGTCTTATAAGTAATATTCGGGCCCAATAACATATGTTTAGTCAACTTTTTCCATGCAATGGAAGTGTGACACTTAGGTCCATAGATAACTTCTTAGGGTGCCCTGAATACTAGCCTGATAATTGTTATTATACATGTAATAACCCGAAAATTAGAGGTCAAAATCCCCAAATAAAGTCAAAATCCCTAACTAAAACCCTAAAAAAAATTTGGGAATTAAAATTCTGAATTTAAGGACTAAATTGTAAATTTTTAAAACTTAAGGGTCAAATTGTAAAAATTCAAAAGTTGTGAACCCTTCCCAGGTAATTATACCATTTTTCTATTAGAGAAATTTCTTCCCTTCCCCGAGCTTCCGTTTCAGTCAGTAATGGGGGGAAATTAATTCTCATTTAATTTTTATGATTAAAATCTGAATGAGAGTATTTGTTTGGGTGTTCAAAATCACTCGAATCACCCTCTCTTCATTGCCTCTATTTTTCTGCCGAAGAATTGTACCTGAGAATTGTTGGTTTGGATTCATTGGATTTGTGGAGGTAAGGTTTGATTCGAATTGTTTTATTCTTTTCTCGTTTCTGTTTTCAGTTTTGATTAAAGTGGTGTAATTTAGTGGTTCGAATAAGGGGAAAATGGTGTTGGTGTTTGGTTACTGTTTTTGATCGAATAAAAGGTGTGAGGGTGGTTTTGATTCGTTTAAAAATAGGGTTTGGTGTTGAATCGGTTAAGGAATCATTTAGGATATGTTTTTGGATCGAATCAGGGGTTAAAATGAATCGAATAGGGGTTTTAATTTCGAAATATATCGTATTTGGTTGGTGGGAAAAATCTGGAAATTTTCCAGATTTTCCCGGAAAATCTGGGAAAATTCCCAGAATTTTCCTAGTATCCAAACAGGAACTGGAAACCGGCCCAACAAACCAAAACCGGCCCAGGAGAACCGGTCCAGCCCAGACCGCCGGCCCACTCGAACCGGCCAAGCCAAACCCAGACCCGTCCAACCCGAACCCAGACCCGACCCGACCGTGACCCGACCCGACCCGACAACCCGACCCGATCTCTGACCCGTTTCCCGACCCGAAGTGTCGTTTTTGGGGTTTTTAAGTTCGATAAGTTATCTAAAAAATTCTGTAAAAGTTTCTGAACACGTTTCTGTTTGCTTCAGGTGACGAGGATTCCGACCCCGAGCAGCTACCTCCTCCTCCTCCTGTACGTGGACCGATACATCCACATTCGGGATCTTCACGTGAGTACGAATTATTCTGTTTAGTTTATTTTACTGTAGTGTGGCATAGTAGAAAGTCTAATGTAATTTTGTAAATTGTAGACTCTACTCCTGTTCAGTTCGGTGGTAGAGCCGAGTCCAGTAGACGTCAAGATCGTCGTTGAGTCTTCTGATACAGGTGTGTTCTCTCCCGTTCAGCCTGTAAATTTTGTTGATCTGTATATTTGATTCTGTTATCCGTATGATCATGCATCATTTTGTTCTATCATATCTGATTCTGATTTCTGTCATGCTTGCCTCTTGTTAGATAATAGGCATGCATTCTGATTCTGTATCTGTATATATCATGGCATTTGGGTTATTATCTGTGTACGGGGAAGTTAGTGATTTTATCACTTCTGTTCAGTGGCTCCACCTTCGGGTCGAGATACCACTTCTGTTGGTGTGATGGTGTTAGAGTGGTCTGGGGACCAACTCTTCTGAGGTGTTCGGAGATGGGTGCATATCATGCATACTCTGTCTGTTTTGTATTTTCTGTTCTGTTATTCCGTTATCTGCTCTAGAGACACACTAGGCTCCCCAGATTACACCCTCTCAGGTTCTTGTTTCAGATCTCAGATCTAGGCCCGGTACGGTACTTGGAGGATCCTGTTTCAGTACTGATATTTATAGTATGTTTTACAGTTTTCGGATTCTGGACTATTTTATATTTGAACAATATTTCTGTATATTGAACATTAAATGTTTATGGGATTTTGTTACATTTATTGTTTATAAATTATGGGTTGAACGTTATTTTAAAATGTTAATTTTATTATTATTTTAATTTATTAATTATTCAGTATTTATCCGAATATTTTATATTTAATTTTTGTAAAACCCTAACTTGGGAAACAAGATTTCAAGCCGTAAACCCTAACTTGTAATCTAAGAAATTAGGTTACATTTCAGGGGTTACAATACAAAAATTCTGTCAAAGGTAGGAAATCTTTCCAACTACCCCGATAATCAATAACACAACCCTTTAACATATCTTAAAGGATCTGAATAACTCGCAAAAACTGACCATCAGTCTATGGGTGATAAGTTGTACTTAAATTCATTCGAGTACCTAGAGCAGTGTTAAGATATTTCTAAATTTTTGTTCTAAACTATAAATCACAGTCAGATATAATAGATATCAATACCCCATGAAGTTGTATCATCTCATAAATGTACAATCGAGCTAACTTACTAAGACGGTAGCAAATTCAAACTAGAGTAAAATATGTTAACTTCGAAGGTGTCAAAGGAAGACCACTAACAAAATCCATTGTCATACATTCCCATTTTCATTGAGGAACTTCCATATGCTACAAAAATCTAGATTGTCGTTGATGCTCTACCTTTAATTATTGACAAGTTAAGCATGTAACCCCCTCGACCCGGTCTAGACGCCACGCAACTCAAATGAGTTATACGAGGAATATCGAGGTTAATCCAGAGACTCACCCCAATAAATAAACCTAAAAACTAATTTTTTATATTTTTTAAATGCTTTAATTAGATTCTACATGTTCATGCAAGAAATAAGTTCAATTGCAGGAGAGACTAAAGAGAAACGAGTCCAAATTTAATTGAATAAGTTTTAGGGACCTAATTGTAATTTATAAATTTTATGCCCTGATTGTGAAATTAAGGTTATCAACATTTAATGAAGTATATTTTATGCTTGTATGTAAATATTCGACGTAAAATAATATCTACAAGTCATTTAATTGCATGCTTAAAGTTTAGGGACTATTTCTAGCCTCCAAAGGTTTCATGACATTCTCTAGATGCAAATTCACCTAAAAATACTTTAAGCACATATCATGGCATATTAGCTAGATGCAATGCAATCTAGTAGCAACAATATATTCAACTCCTAATAGTATGCTTCAACATAACCAATCTTATAAACACACGGAAGAACCACATCAACATACTCAACATTAATTCTAAGTGCACTCCAACCTAAATAACAACATCATAGATTCAACTCATAATTAGTCTTGCTTCGTATAAACAACACTCAAATTCACACAAATGAATATCAAGAATCAAACTTCAAAATAACTATATTATAAATAAAGAAATATCAGTGGGCAATTCAAGTCAAAGTCATAAGCTAATATTAATATAGATAAACTTCAAACATGTATAAGCATACGACTACTACAAGTCTCAATAATATAATAATATTCTTAACATGGCAACCCATCCCTATTGCTCTCTCACTACTACTAATATTATAAAGACATACTTGAGCTTTCTCTTGACGATTACCTAGATCCTTGCTTTTCTTTGTTGTCTCAACTTTATTTACTCTACATTGCAAGGTAAATGAGAGGGTAAGCATAAGCTTAGTGAGTGAATAAAAACAAGTATAAAAATACCTTGCAATAAAGCTCATATTAAACCAATTTCATCAATTTAAAAACATGTCATGCTCTTTATAAAACAAAACACACATGGCTAACAACGCTACTTTTAAAACTCAGTAAGTGTCATCAAACCAAGGCTAACAACGCCATAATTAAATTTTAGTAAAAACCATTATGTAATTACATGCTTTAAAAGATAAAACACAAGTCTTACATTCTACTCACATAGCAATGCTTACACGTGCATCTCAATGCACAAAGCTCAAGTCTTACATTTTAACAACATAGCAATGCTCAAATCACATGCATACCAATGCATAAAACCTCGCATTCATAATACCATATGAAATCAAGTGAAAACCATGACACTTACCTTTGAAAAAGTAAAAACATATATTGGTGCTAGTGATCCGATTTGTATCACTCCAAATCGTTAGGTTAAACGGGCAACCGCATGTTAGTACCACTCTCAGAGCATGCGCATGTTGATACCACTCTCAACATGAATTATCTCACCTTGTTGACAGCACCACTCCGATCAACCCGTATATGAAAGTACCACTCCTATCACATAGCATTAGAATAAAAGGCAAAATGCAACACACAAGAAATTTATACCCGTACGAATTTTGAATGTTTATAGTGCACTCTAGACCTTATTGAACGATCAACTTATCCCATAAGGTTCATCACTTAACTAGACAATATGTATAATCAAAAATCAATTCTCAAAACTTGATTCAGAAAAGAATTCAAATCACATATGTCCCACCTTTTATGCATCACTTACAAAAATCGATAAAACCACTTTTATCTTATTTTTCAAAATAAAATCGTTGGAACATCAAATACATATAAAATCTATTTATAAAAAATTCTCATGAGCATTTATATACATGTATAATCACATATGCACAACACAATAAGAGCATGATGAATAACATAATAAAATCACAACGTAATATGAGAACCTTTAAGAAAGCAATACTTTAAATTTACTTCTAAGTGTAAAGAGGTTTCTCACACCTTCCCTAAACCCCCAAACCTTTGGAAAACATTTAAAACCATGTCAAATTTGTAGCCCTCATAATCCACTCACCGATTTACCGAAACTTGCTCGACAAGTCACCCAAAAACGTGATTCGACTTTCCGATCTCTCTCAAACTTGTTCCTCTAACTCTTGACCTAATTCAAGAATCAAAACCAGAGGTTTTAGTGCATTATAACACACCCAAATATCCCTCAAGTCGGATCAAAACATGGCAGCCCCTAAAAACACCATAAAACCTAACTAAAACTCACTGAAAACCTCTCCAAACACCCCCTAAACTTTATGTCCGGGATTAGTTACTTAAAATTCATCTTAATTACATATAAAAACTTCAAGATTCATGTATTTAGGCATGAAAAACATCCATGTAAAAACCTTGAACGAAAATCAAGAAAATAATAAAATTTTTACCAAGAAAACCGATTTTATTGATTCAGAATTTTAAAGATTATTTCAATCAGCCAAGGACTTAGGAATTTCATTAAATAACTTTAGGTTTCAGAGGTTGGAATGATTCTCACCTCCAAAATTGATCTCACCTGTTCTAAGGTTTAAAAATTAAAAAACCCGTAGGAAAACGAAGAGATTTTGAAGAAGAAAAATATAAGAAAATAAACCAAAGAAATTCTATTAAAAATAATGAATTTTTACCTTGAAAATATTATGAAGAATATGTCTTAATAAGGAAGAAACCAAAATCTTGGAGAAAGGTTTAAAGTTTGATGAAAAAAATAAGGTTTTTCAAGTAAAACCGAAGAAGAAAATTATAAAGAATTAACCAAACAAATTTTTATTTAAAATATTTATGTTTTACTTTGAAAAGATGATGGGTAGTCTGCCAAGAAGATGAAAATTCGGAATTTTAAAAATAGGTTTAGGTTTATGACATAAAAATAGGTTTTTAGGATTAATATTAAGTTATTTGGGCTATTAATTAAAATTATGGGTTATGAGTTATTAAAATAGACCCTTGGAAGTCTTAGATCAGCTAGGATTAGGATTGGATCAAAGCCCCCTTAAAGATTCAATGTTTTGTCTTAATTTATTAAATTGTCCACAAGTTTTTAATTTTTACAAAATAATCACTAATTTCAAAATCGTAGGGATTCAAGGATCAATTTTCAAAATTGATTTGACCTGAGTCAAATATATATTAAATAATGATTTTAGAATATTTTCCCATAATTTATTTTGATTAAAAAATCAATTTTTAAGTATTTAATCCCAAACTAGGCTAAACAAAAAAACGGTCCACTAGACCTCTAAACTTCTAGGCCCAAATTTGGGGTGTTACAACTCTCTCCCACTTAAGAAATTTCGTCCTCGAAATTTTCACCGTGGAAAGAGGTAAGAAAATTTTTCTTCACGATTTCATCTCACTCCCACGTGACATTCCAAATACCAAGGTACCACTTAAAACACTCCGACCCACACGAGGATCTTACCACAAAGGACCTTTGCTACCAAAACCAAAATATCAACATACATGTCATAAAGAAAAGATTCAGTCTCATCCTTACACCTCCCGTCATCACAACTTGCAACGATTCATAGAAAACGACACACAAAAACACAATGGTTTGTCTCGACACTCCTTGCATCCTCAAGTCAAAAACAAAAACCATTTTTCTTTTCCCAACGACCTAAACTCTCTTTAATTAAGGTTTGCAACTAACTTTTGACAAACTACAACAATTTCCCACTTCCACTAATAAGCTTAACTTTCTCAAACATATTCAAAAATACAAGGCAACAATCAAAACTTTCCACCGAATCTCGCTCACCACAACACATAAAAACTTCCACCAACATAAACCTTAAACAGTACCACTCTACCACAGGAATTCTAAAAATGGTTATAAGCAATTCTATCAACGATAACATCCTAACCAAGAACTCAAAAGATTCTTGTCACAACACTTTAACATACTTTTCCAGACGTGGATAAATCACTCATACCGGTTAAATGTATATTAACGAGAGAACACCCATAAACTCAATTGGAAACTCATCATTTGTCTCAAAATGTAACCCCTAAAATTCACCTAATTTCTTGGATTAGAAGTTAGGGTTTTATTTTATTGAAACTTGATTTAGAAGTTAGGGGTTTATAAAATTAAAATATAAATCGAATAAATTATTAAATAATTAATAATTTAAAATACTAAAATAAAATTCAACGCTTAAAATACCAAATTCAACCCATAAAATAATAAACAGTCCAAAACCAGAAGTTATTCAAAGTCTGATACAAAATTATTAACTGAAATAATTACAAGTCTGAAATTATAAAACGTAAGGTATAACAGAAATTCAAGTTCGAAAGTCCTCCAAGTACCGAGATATATGACCGGGTATCTGAAACAAAAACTGGAAGGATGTAAGCTAGGGACTCTAGTGTGTCTCTAAAGCATATAAACAGTATTACAGAACAATATAATGCAAATGATGTGAAGTATACATGATATGCACCCAACTCCGAACACCAACAAAAGAGTAAGTTCCCCTGAACCACTCTAACTCCATCACACCAACAGAAGTGGAAACTCGACCCGCAGGTGGAGCCACTGAACAGAAGTGATAAATCACTAACTTCCCCGTACTCATATAGTCTACCAAATGTAATGTTATGTGCATATACAAAATCAGAATGCATGCCTTAATATCGAACAAGAGACATACATGACAAATATCAGGATCAGAGATGTAATGGCAGGATGATGCATGATCAAACGGGTTAACAGAAACTGAATATACTGAAAGAAAAAATTTACAGAAGAGAACACACCTGAAGTAGGAGACTCAACGTCGATACTAACGTCTACAAGACTCGACTCTACCACTAGAATAAGCCGGTATAGATCGAGCATATCCTGGAGACTGCAGAACAGGAGGGTGTCCAAGAGGAGGAGGAGGCAATTGCTCGGGATCGAAGTCCATGTCACCTGAACCAAATAGAAACGATTTCAGAATCCGCTACAGATAACTTCCAAATAACTAATTGAACTTAAAAGCCTTGAAAACGACACTTCAGGTTCGAATTTCAAAAAACGGACAACACTATTGGACTCAAGACGTCGAAAAATATAAAGTAGGCTGGGTCGAAAAAGTCAACTACTGACATCAGCACTAGTCAATGCTGACGTCAGCAGTGACGTCATCATGTCAACGCTGACGTTAGCAGATAACATCAGCAGTGATGTCAACAGATGACGTCAGCAGTAACGCTAGTGGGTCAGGTTTCGGGTTGGTCAAAATGGGTTTTGGGTCGGCCGGATCAGGTTTCGGATCGATCGTGTCGGTTACCGGGTCGGGTCACAAACGGGTTCTGCGATTTTCCCGAGAAAATCTGGAAAATTTCCAGATTTTCTCGGCTACCAAACAAACTAAAATCAAGGTTTTAAACCCCCCCTAAGGCTCGATTCAAATCCTACACTCATCCGATTCGATTTAACACACTCAAACTCACTACCAAACACCAAAACGAACAGAAACAAAGGAGGAAAAAGGAAGAAGCTTACCAAACTTACCAACCCGATAGAAAAGAAGAACACCCAGACGCAAGCTTGGACAAAAAAGGAAGAAGGAAGGGAGAGCAAGGGATTCGATTCCCGATTTGGTTTACTCAGATATTTCATCCTCAAAATTTACCTAGATCAAAAAGATGCGGATACTGAGCTTTGATAACAGACTTGGGCTCTCACGTAGCCTCATCATGACCTCGATTACGCCAGAGAACCTTAACCATCTTAATGGTTTTCTTCCGAAGGAATTTCTGGTCCTGAGCAATAATCTCAAAAGGCTCCTCCTCATAACACAAATCTGGACGAATCTCAAAATCCTCTACAGATAGAGCATGAGACAGATCAACTCAATAACATCTCAGTACAAAAACATGGAACACATCATGGATACGCTTGAGCTCAGGTGGTAACTCATGCTGATAAGATACAGGTCCAACACGTATGATAATACGGTAGGGTCCGATATATTTGGGATTGAGCTTGCCTTTACGGCCGAAACGAAGTACCTTCCTCCACGGAGATACTTTCAGGAAAACCTCGTCACCAACCTCAAACTCAAAATCCTTACGCCTCAAATCCGCATAAGATTTCTGTCTATCAAAAATGGCCTTAAGCCGATCCCGAATCACCCTGACTGTCTCCTCAGCCTCATACAAGATCCAGACCCAGTAAATGGTGCTCATTAAGCTCAGTCCAACCGATAGGAGTGTGACACTTACGTCCATACAGAGCCTCATAAGGTACCATCTTAATGTTGGCATGGTAGCTGTTATTATAAGTGAACTCTGCCAAAGGTAAGAAATCCTCCCAACTACCTCTGAAGTCCAGAATACATCCTCTTAACATATCCTCGAGGATCTGAATCACATGCTCAGACTGACCATTGGTCTATGGGTGATAAGTAGTGTTGAAGTTCAATCGAGTACCCAAAGCAGTATACAGAGATCCCCAAAACTTAGACGTGAACCTTGGATCTCGATCAGATATAGTGGACAGAGGCACTCCATGCAGCCAAACAATCTCAGAGATATATAACCGAGCCAACTTACTCAGAGGATAAGTGGTCTTGACAGGAATGAAGTGTACAGACTTGGTCAAATGATCCACGATAACCCAAACAGAATCTCTCTTTGACGGAGTCAAAGGTAACCCACTGACAAAATCTATAGTCACACACTCCTATTTCCAATGAGGAATCTCAATATGCTGAAGAAGTCCAGATGGATGCTGATGCTCTGCTTTGACTTTCTGATAAGTTAAGCACTTGGACACAAAAATGACGTCTCTCTTGAGACCTTTCCACTAGTACATCTCTCAGAGATTCTTATACATCTTATCACCACCAGGATGCATAGAATATGGACTATCATGGGCCTCTCGAAGGATCACTTGTTTCAACTCAGAGTTCCTCGGAACACAGTATCGACCAAGGAAACATAAAACACCATCCTGATTCAGAGAAAAGTCCTGAGAAATTCCCTCCTTAACTTCAGCAATACGATGAGCCAAGTACGGATCATTAGGCTGTTCAGCTTGAATTTCAAAAATCAGAGTAGAAACCACGCAGAGCTCAGCCAATAAACTACCATCCTCAAACAAACTCATCCGAGCAAATAGAGCCCTCAAATCTGAAATAACATTGCGATTCAAGGCATCCGTAATGACATTAGCTTTACCAAGGTGGTAGTAAATCTCACAGTCATAATCTTTCAGAAGTTCTAACCAACGTCGCTGTCTTAGATTAAGCTCTTTCTAAGTGAGAAGATACTTAAGACTCTTATGGTCCGTGAAGATATAACACTTCTCTCCATAGAGATAGTGTCTCCAGATTTGAGAGCAAAAATCACTGCTGCTAACTCCAGATCGTGGGTCAGATAGTTACACTCATGCGGTTTCAACTATCGAGATGCATAAGCCACTACCTTCTCATACTACATCAGAACACATCCTAAACCAGTGTATAAAGTATCACTGTAAACTGTATAAGGTTTCTCCGACTTCGGCTGTATCAGAATTGGTGCTTGTGTCAGAACTAATTTCAGTTTCTCAAAACTCTCCTACTGAGCCTCAGACCAGGTAAACGGAACATCTTTCCTCAGAAGCTTAGTTAACGGAGCGGCTATAGAAGAAAATCCCTCTATAAACCTTCGATAATAACCAGCTAGTTCTAGAAAACTGCGAATCTTTGCTACATTCTTAGGTTGTTTCCACTCCATAATAACCTCTATTTTCTTCGGGTCAACCTGAATACCCTTAACTGAAACAACATGTCCTAGAAAAACGACCTTCAAAAACCAAAAATCACATTTACTGAATTTTGCATAAAGTTGTTTCACTCTCAGAGTCTGTAACACTATACAGAGATGCTGCTCATGTTCATCCTCAAACTTGGAGTAGACCAGAATATCATCTATGAAAACCACCACAAACTAATTCAGATATGGTCAAAACAAGCTATTCATCATGTCCATGAATACTACAGGGGAATTCGTAAGACTGAAGTACATTACCAGAAACTCGTAGTGACCATAACGAGTCCGAAAGGCTGTTTTGAACACATTAGAATCTTTAAACTTGAGTTGGTAATAACCATATCTCAGGTCTATCTTAGAGAACACGAAAGCTCCTCGGAACTAGTCAAACAGATCATCGATGCGGGGAAGGGGGTACTTGTTTTTGATTGTCAATTTGTTCAACTTCCGGTAGTCGATACACAAGCGCAGAGAACCATCTTTCTTTTTAACAAAAAGAACATGGGCTCCCCACGGAGATACAATGGGTTGTATGAAACCTCTATCCAAAAGTTCCTGTAACTGAACCTTGAGCTCCTTCGGAGCCATCCGATATGGTGCCATAGACACTGGAGTAGTCCCCGGATACAACTCAATACCAAACTCCACTTCTTCCCGCTTAGGTGGTACACCCGGTAACTCTTCTAGAAAAACATCAGGGAATTCACACACAACTCGAATTTTCTCTATCCTAGAATCAGATTCTCTCGGGTTAAGTATGTAGGCAAAATAAGCCACAGATCCCTTCCTGATCATCTTTTCAGCTTTCAGAGCGGAGATAATATTGGATAGAAACCCCTTACGTTCACTGATAAGGGTTATCTCACGGTCATCAGAAGTCCTCAAAGTAGCTCTCTAACGCTTACAATCCAAAATAACTCGGTGAGCTGACAACCAATCCATCCCAAGAATCAAGTCAAATTCCTTAAACAGTAACTCCATCATATTAGCCGAAAAGATTTCCCCTTGGACCTCAAGAGGACAATCCTTATACACTTTGGTAACCATTACAAGATTACCTACTGGACTATAAACAAAAACAGAGCTACTGGTATTCTCTACTGGGGTTTTCAAGTATCCAGATGCAGAACTAGAGACATAGGAGTGTGTAGACCCATTATCCAACAGTGCAAACAAAGAAAAAGCATGAACAGAAAAAGTACCAGCAATGACGTCTGACTCATCCCGGTCCTCTTGTCTCCTCATAGCATAAACCAAGCCGGGCTGAGACCCTCCTGATCTGGAAGATCCTCTGAACTGACTAGGTCTGCCCCTACTACCAGTACCAGATGCTGCAGGTCTACCCTGTCCTCTTCCCCCAGCTAGGGTCTGAACTGATGCCTGTGACTGCCCCTGAGTATAACCAGACTATGGTGCCACTGGACAGTCCTTTAGACAATGATCATATGAACCACAACGAAAGCAAGCTACACTCTTCATACGACACTCTCATGAATGCCATTTCTTACAGAAAGAACATTGGGTAAAGCTCGGGTACTAGTGGATCCAGCTCCACTAGCAGCAGGCACAACAGAGGCAGCTAGTCTAGAACGTGTAGAACTCTGAGGCTCAAACTCATCACAACCCCTCTTCCGGGACTAAAAACTCTAACTATGCTGAGCAAGTGCCGCAGGCTATCGTCTACCTCTATCCTGAACATGAGACTCCAACTGAAGCCTCAAACTCTCGTTACGCTCGGCTGTCTTGGCACGCCGAGTGATCATCTTGTATTCTGTGTCGTGGTGAGTAGCAACGACAATATTCCACTGTACCCGAAGTCCCTTTAGAAAATGGTCACACTTTTGTTTCTCAGCGGAAACAATACCAGGAGCACACTGGAGCAGACGGAGGAACTCAATCTCATAGTCATTAACAGACATGTCGTTCTACTGCAAATTCAGAAAATCCTCACGGCACTTAGCCAGATACTCAGGTCCGACATACCGATCCTCGAAAGCCTGTTTAAAAAAACTCCCAAGAAATCTTATCCGAAGTAATGACTTTCTCCTCTGCCTCCCACCAGTTCAGGGCCTCTCCTTGAAGTAAAGATACAACAACCCTCAGTTTCCTGTCAGAGGGGTATTCCATCTCGACGAGTAAACGCTGAAGCTTCTTCAGCCAGTACTATGCATTAGTTGGGTCAGTACCGATCTTACCATCGAACATGGTCATCCCAACAGCTAGAAACTCGGTATAAATTGGTTTCGTAACACCCTCATTCTAACGCAAGTATCAGAGCAGCTCTCTCTGCATGGCCATAGAATCCAACCCAACGGTCTCGTTGTCCCCAGAAACATAAGGTCCCTCACTCTGGACCGGCTGATCAACCTCGACCTGCTGAGCCTCGGTCTGAACCTCAGGTAAATCCTCTCCTCCTAAATCTTGTGCCAAACTCTAATTCTGTGGCGAGTCCACAGGAGGCGGGACATCACTAGATGAAGCAGCAGATCGACCTCGGCCACAGCCTCGGCCACAACCTCTCCCAGTAGCCAAACGTGTATTCTTACGAGGTGGAATAGTAGAGTATCTATAGAAGAAAAGACAGAATCCTATATTAGAATCGGTACTTTAAGTAATATTCAAAATATTTTAGAAATTTTCAAAGCAAAGTAAAAACAGGAAATCCAGATTTATAAAACAGATTTACAAAAATCATTTTCAGATCAAAAATCATTTTAGACCTCACAGTCGGAGGGTTAAACTTGGCTCTGATACCATTAAGTATAACCCCTAAAATTCACCTAATTTTTTGGATTAGAAGTTAGGGTTTTATTTTACTGAAACTTGATTTACAAGTTAGGGGTTTATAAAATTAAAATATAAATCGAATAAATTATTAAATAATTAATAATTTAAAATACTGAAATAAATTTCAATGCTTAAAATACCAAATTCAACCCAAAAATAATAAACAGTCCAAAACCAAAAGTTATTTAGATACAAAATTATTAACTGAAATAATTACAAGTCTGAAATTATAAAAAATACGGTATAACATAAATTCTAGTTCAAAAGTCCTCCGAGTACCGAGATCTATGATCGGGTATTTGAAACAAAAACTGGAACGATGTAAGCTAGGGAGCCTAGTGTCTCTAAAGCAGATAAACGATATTATAGAACAGTATAATACAGTTGATGTGAAGTATGCATGATATGCACCCAACTCCGAACACCAACAGAAGAGTAAGTTCCCCTGAACCACTCTAACTCCATCACACCAACAGAAGTGGAAACTCGACCCACAGGTGGAGCCACTGAACAGAAGTGATAAATCACTAACTTCACCGTACTCATATAGTTTACCAGATGTAATGTTATATGCATATACAAAATCAGAATGCATGCCTTAATATCGAACAAGAGACATACATGACAAATATCAGGATCAGAGATGTAATGGCAGGATGATGCATGATCATACGGGTTAACGGAAATTGAATATACTGAAAGACAGAATTTATAGAAGAGAACACACTTGAACAGAAGACTCAATGTCGGTACTAACGCCTACTGGACTCGGCTCTACCACTAGAATAAGCCGGTGCAGATCGAGCGTGTCCCGGATACTGCTGAATAGGAGGCATCTAAGAGGAGGAGGAGGCAATTGCTTAGGGTCGGAGTCCATGTCACCTGAATCAAACAGAAATGATTTCAGAATCCGCAACAGAAAACTTCTAGATAACTAATTAAGCTTAAAAGCCTTGAAAATGACACTTCGGGTTTAAATTTTGAAAAAACGGACAACGCCATTGAACTCAGGATGTCAAAAACATAAAGTGGGCCCGGGTTAAAAAAGTCAACTGCTGATGCCAACACTGGTCAAATCTGATGTCAGTAGTGACGTCAGTAGTTGACATCAACAGTGACGTCAGTGGGTTAGGTGTCAGGTCGATCAAATCGGGTTTCGGGTTGGGTCGGGTCACAGGCGGATTCTGGGATTTTCCCGAAAAAATTTGGGAATTTCCAGATTTTCTCGGCTACCAAACAGACTAAAATCATGGTTTTAACCCCCCTAAGGCTCGATACAACTCCTACACTCATCCGATTCGATTCAACACACTCAAACTCACTACCAAACACCAAAACGAATAGAAACAAAGGAGGAAAAAGGAAGAAGCTTACCAAACTTACCAACCCGATAGAAAAGAAGAACACCCATACGCAATCTTGAACGAAAAAGGAAGAAAGAAGGGAGAGCAAGGGATTCGATTCCCGATTTGGTTTACTCAGATAATAACCCCAAAAATCTGAAAATTAAACAAGATTTAATGGAGATTTAAATCTCTGAATAAAACCAAAACAAGGATCAAGGAAATTGAAATCTAGAAATTTAATGAGGGTATAATTACCCTACAAGTCCCTGAGCTTTCAGATTAAAACGAAAGGACCACTGGAAATCCCCAATTTCTAGGGTTTACGATTTAGGAATTTAGGTTTTTGAAATGGGGAAAAAACAGGATGTTACACAAAACCTTACCACATTAAAGCATACTGCTCAATAGCTCCAACCGCTCTATAAGAAAACATTTTCTTTTAACTGCCAAGAAATCAGGCCATAGAATTAACGAAGATTTTTTCACACACCTCTACTCTAATACTTACGGAGACAACAACATGCTCAAAGAATACTTTCCCACAAGCTCAATTTATCAACAAAACAAACATTCACTTTCAACTCATCCTCATCCAAAAAAAGCCCATCAAACAACATCCGCTTTTAAACTTCTTCCACAACTTCTTACTTTCATATGTATAGCAAAAGACTAACACAAATTTTGATTAAGAAACCATTGTAACTTATAGCATCATACAATACAACCACATGCCACATAGACATAAAAGACAACCAACACCACAGCTAAAACCCATTAACACAATCTTAATTGTGCCTTGCATACGCGGCTCCACCAAACATCCAACAACTTACCTCAGAACATGTTATCCATGGAAAGTCTCACATTTAACTCTATCACTAGATCGACAAACTTCGATAAACTTAACCGTGACAACACTTTTCTTGACTTCACAATACTCTTAACTTACCCCACTAAACTGATACATGTCGAGAAATAACCCTTAAGCAACCTAAGTCACACTAAGCAACTTAGATTCAACCCATCATACAACACAAGACACTTTTATCCCTCTTATGATAGTACACAACATCATCTTTATCCAAAAGACAAGGCTTCATCTAAAGATTAGCTCATAAAAACCATCTCGGCAACGCGTCATTAACAACTACAGTGAACCACACACAACCCTTCCCAAAAATAACTTCTTGAGGGGAACTTCACATAACACGGAACCAAAGTCAACAAACCCTCTTCTCACTTATACTCTTCTAAGCTTAAACTTGTGCCATCTTTAACCTAGACAAGCTTAATGTTACTCTTTCGTCCACTAACCTTAACATCTTTCTTAATGTTAAGCAATAACCACACAGAAGAAAACTAACCGTAAATAGAAAACTCAATAACACAAACCCTCGCAACACTTCCTAACGATAAAACAAGCTCAAAAAATTGTCTGACCAATAATGGTTATAAACTACCCAACGTTCCTTATCACACAACTTCTCCATACGGATATATCCAAGGATTACATCTAAAACCTCCACAAACAACCTAATCATACCCAAACAAAACCTGACACAATTGTTTATAAACACAACATGCAAAAGCTAATCCAAATGACACCACCACCACCTCTCAAGGTCCACACAAGTTCGTTATGCATCCTTCATCACCTCAACTCTTTTTCTAGAATATTTATTTCTTTTCTAAAAACCTAGCTAGCGTTTTCCAAAACAAAACACAAGATCAGCTATGCCCTTGACCTAAATACTTTCAGAACCATACCAAACAAAAAATACTAATTATTACTTCTACCAAACACAACGATAACACACCTCTTACACAAACTAAACTTTCATCGAATAAATCTTGCAAAACTCAACCTTCCGCTTCACCAACATCAAACTCATGGAACTCATACTGTGTTCAACCATCTATAACTCTAAACCCAACTAACCAAACTTTATCAAGAATTACTTCGCAACCAGATCAATAACTCGACCCACTAGATAATAGGCTCAAAACCAACAAGAGTATCTTCCAAGCACCTTTATAAACCTATAACTTTTTCCTAAAGAACTGACCTCAACAAAACTTCTTTTTTTAAGAGGGAAACGTTTACAAATATGGACAATGTATGCATGTGTCCTGTATGTCACCCTAGATGCCTATGCAAGTGCATGCAAATGCAATATAATATTATGCTCAAGAATGCATGCATGCCATAAGATGTCTAATGTATATGTATATTAGTGCTCTTATACTATGCATGATTGTTGTTCATTCTCACAAACAATATTCTCAACTCCGGAACTTCAAATTTCTACCTCTTCAACGTTCCAAACCATAGAAACTTAGCACTTAAGAGTATACAACCACACCATAAATTGAACGTTTCTAACACGTTCAATTCACCTTGCACACAAAGCACTTTGAAACTCTCAAATGCACTCTAGTGATCTAGTCTCTTACTACTCACCAGCACAATAGATTCTCAGACTAAACTGATTCAAAATCACTTTACGCTCAAACATGATCGAGGACTCAATCAACTCAAGACCGGATATCATAACACCACAATACAAACCCGTTTACTCATTTTGATCTTCGCAACTCCTCTATTATCAAGTTTTAGCTTTATTTTTGGTCCCATATCAAGCACAATAAAATAAAAAACAATTTTAACATGCAAAAATATTTTGCAAAACTTGAGAGGCCAGCGCGAAGCAAGTTCTAAATAGTTCAAGTATAATATAAAACAATTTCCTTATAGTAGTTAGAGTAATAGGTACCCAAAATAAACCCCAACAATATATACTCAACCATCAACTATAATTAGCATCAAGAACATATAACCATATAACAAATGTTTTTCCACATGTATTAAGCATCATATAAAATCACCTTAAAGTCTCATGCATTAACCAATGCAAATTTAAACTAGTTTCCTATATTACATAAAATATCAAAAAACCACAGATTTCATGAGATGTTCAACTTATAAATCGTTTTTAAGACTAATTAAAAGCAATATATGCAACATTTAAAATCTAAACGCATTTTACTTTTATAAGTTTCACATGCAAGATAACCTTAAAACATGGTTAAAACAATAGTCTATGTCACATAATATTCAATTCACTTAGTCAAGCAACTCACGGACATGTTCACATTTATATATAACTAATGTTATAACAAAGCAACAAGATTCTATCGTGCTTACAAATAACAATTCATATAGCAACATTTAAGCATATCAAAATTTAATCATGCTTTATCAACAACCATATATATAACAAACATCCAATATATATAGCAAACACTATATATCTCATACAATAATATATAATTTTAAACAATCACCGTACACAAGCAACATTTAAAAAAATTTAACTCTATAACATACTAAACCAAACTTCCCTAAAGGTTTCTTAAACCTAAGCTCTGATACCACCAAATGTAACTCCCTCGACCCGGTCTAGATACCACCCGACTCGAACGAGTTATACGAGGAATATCGAGGCTAATCCAGAGACTCGCCCCGATAAACAACCCTAAAAATTATTTTTTTATGTTTTATAAATGCTTAAATTAGATCCTACATATTCATGCAAGGACCGAGTTCATTGCAGCGAAGACTAAAGAGAAACGAGTCTAAATTTAATTGAACAAGTTTTAGCGACCTAATCGTAATTTATAGATTTTTATGCCCTGATTGTGAAATTAAGGTCATCAACATTTAATTAAGTATATTTCATGCTTGCACCTAAATATTCGACGTAAAATAATATCTACAAGTCATTTAATTGTATGCTCAAAGTTTAGAGATTATTTCTAATCTTCAAAGGTTTCATGACATTCTCTAGATGTAAATTCACCTAAAAACACTTTAAGCACATATCATGGCATATTAGCTAGATGCAATAAAATCTAGTAGCAACAATATATTCAACTCCTAATAGTATGCTTCAACATAACCAATCTTATAAACATACGAAAAACCACCTCAATATACTCAACATTAATTCTAAGTGCATTCCGACCTAAATAACAATATCATAGATTTGACTCATAATTAATATTGCTTCATTATCAACAACACTCAAATTCACACATAGGGATATCAAGAATCAAACTTCAAAATAACTATATTATAACTAAAGGAATATCAATGGGAAATTTAAGTCAAATTCATAAGCTAATATCAATGTAGATAAACTTCAAACATGTATAAGCATACGACTACTATAAGTCTCATCAATATAATAATATTCTTAATATGATAACTCATCCCTATTGCTCTCTCACTACTACTAATGTTATAAAGACATACTTGAGCTTTTACTTGACGGTTGCCTAAAATCCTTGCTTCTTTTTGCTGCCTCAACTTTATTTACTCTACATTGCAAGGTAAATAAGAGGGTAAGCATAAGATTTGTGAGTGAATAAAAACTATTATAAAAAACCTTGCAATGAATCTCATATTAAACCAATTTCATCAATTTAAAAACATGTCATGCTCTTTATAAAACAAAACACACATGGCTAACAACGCCACTTTTAAAACTCAGTAAGTGTCATCAAAACAAGGCTAACAACGCCATAATTAAATTTTAGTAAAAATCATTTTGTAATCACATGATTTAAAAGCTAAAACACAAGTCTTACATGCTACTCACGTAGCAATGCTTACACATGCATCTCAATGCATAAAGCTCAAGTCTTACATGCTAACAACATAGCAATGCTCAAATCACATGCATACCAATGCATAAAACCTCGCATGCTTAATACCATATGCAATCAAGTGAAAACCATGACACTTACCTTTGAAAAGTAAACATATATTGATGCTAGTGATTCGATTTGTATCACTCCAAATTGTTAGGATAAACGAGAAACCGCATGTTAGTACCACTCCTAGAGCATGCACATGTTGATACCACTCTCAACATGAATTATCTCACTTTGGTGTCTGATGGTAGTACCACTCTGTTCAACCCGTATGTGACAGTAGCACTCCC
Source organism: Abelmoschus esculentus (assembly GCA_035048815.1). Classification (NCBI taxonomy): domain Eukaryota; kingdom Viridiplantae; phylum Streptophyta; class Magnoliopsida; order Malvales; family Malvaceae; genus Abelmoschus; species Abelmoschus esculentus. The sequence goes on from JAUCBN010000003.1 coordinate 13,893,826, forward strand.
ATCACATAGCATTAGAATAAAAGGCAAAATGCAACACTCAAGAAATTTATACACGTACGACTTTTGAATGTTTATAGTGCACTCTAGACCTTACTTATCGATAAACTTATCCCATAAGGTTCATCACTTAACTAGTAAATATATATTATCAATAATCAATGCTCAAAACTTGATTCAAAACAGAATGCAAATCACATGTATCCCACCTTTTATGCATCACTTGTATAAATTGATAAAACTGTTTTTATCTTATTTTTCAAAACAAAATCGTAGGAATATCGAATTCATATAAAATCTCTTTAAAAATAGTCTCACGAGCATTTATATACATACATAATCACATATGCACAATACAATAAGAGTATGATAAATAACATAATAAAAATACGACGTAATATGAGAACCTTTAAGAAAAGCAATACTTTAAACTTACTTCGGAGTGTAGGGAGGTTTCATACCTTTCCTATACCCCCAAAACTTTGAAATATTTAAAACCATGCCAAATTTGTAGTCCTCATAATACACTCACCGATTTACTGAAACTTGCTTGACAAGTTACCCGAAAACGTGATTCCACTTTCCAATCTCTCTTAAACTTGTTCGTCTATCTCTTAACCTAATTCAAGAATCAAAATTAGAGGGTTTAGTGCATTATAACACACCCAAACATGGCAGGCCCTAAAAACACTATAAAACCTAACCGAAACTCATCGAAAACCTCTCCAAACACCCCCTAAACTCTATATTAGGGATTAGATACTAAAAAGTCATATTAATTATATCCAGAAACTTCAAGATTCATTTATTTAGGCATCAAAAGCATCCATGTAAAAACCTTGAACGAAAATCAAGAAAATAATGGAATTTTTATCAAGTAAACCGATTTTATTGATTCAAGACTTTAAAGATTGTTTCAATCAGCCAAGAACTTAGGAATTTCATTAAATAACTTTGGGTTTTAGAGGTTTGAATGATTATCACCTCCAAAATTGATATCACCTCTTCTAAGGTTTAAAAACTAGAAAACTCGTAGAAAAACATAGATATTTTTAAGATAAAAATATAGGAAAATAAACTGATGCGTGTTAGATATGCACAATTTGTGCAAGTGAATACGTCGCAAGTAATAAAGTGATGAATATCATCGGATATCGTCTCCATAGAGATTGGTATACTTAATATATCTTCTCTTTGTCTTCTTGCTCTGTAAAAAGAAATAAAATAAAGAACACATGTAATTTGGATTGAGTGAACTAAATAAAGAAAACTAAATAATAATGGAGAAATCAAATAAAGAAAGTGGCTAGGATCCAGTTGTATTGTATAATTGATTCAATTGACTTGTTTCTATCCAATGCAATCGCACATCACTACCTCAGCAGAACTACAAATTACTACCTTGACAATGATGATAATCATCCGTCGCGGCAATCCCTTGCTCTTGGGTGGACTTTACCAAAGTTCGGCAAAGTTTCATTTGATGACTCTGCTTATCCCTAATTCGAAGTACTATTGATGATCAGTCCTTGATGATACCTCCCAGCGTGAATCAATTATAATCATCAACCAATCCCACACTTCTCTTAGCCGCTGAAACTCTTAACCTATCTCTAGGTCGAGTTAGTGTTTCTCAATTGAAACACCGTACTTATTCCTTTCGTGAATCTAACTCTCCCAATATTAGATAAATGGATTACTTACAAACTTCTCTCCCGAGCTTGAATGTAAGAACAAAGAATTACAAATAATAAGCAAACCTTGATATTTTATTGCATTGAAACAAGAAACAAAGTACAATTTCCTCTCACAAATACTCTACAACCTTCACCTAAGCCTAAAGAAATAAAAACAAAGAAAACTCTAAATCCTAAGATGAAGTCGGCTTGTGCTAAGTCTGATGATCTCTCTTTCTTAGGCGACCATGGTTTATATAGGCTTGGCCTAGGGCAAACCTTTCCTAAGTAGGAATACAACTTGGAGTAAAACACAAGTTAAGTACAATAAAAATATTTGTTTTATTTCCAAGTTTATTTCTATTAGGATTCTTTTCCCGCGTGGCCTTTGACCTTGACTTTTCGTGTATTTCCTAGCACTGATTTCTGTGCCACTTGTCTTAAAATGTTCACCTTATTTTTCTCTTCAGATCGCCTATAATATCAATATTTATTTTCCCGGCACTACCGCAGCCACAAAATGCTGCCAAGGCGGGTACTTTTTTGCATTTCAGCTTCAGCTTCTAGCATCCATCTTCTTATTTAGCAATTCCTATGATGCATTTTTATGTCTAAGAAAGAAAATCATCAAATACATATGTTTTATGCCAAATAATAGATAAATTCATGAAATCCGTATTTGGATGGTGAAATATAGAAAATATGCAGAAGTATCTATTATTGCCTTGAATTCTATCTTTATTAGCAATAATCGAGTGAGAAAATGATATAAAATATGAGGACTTTTGGGCACCCATCATAAACCTACGAAATTCTATTAAAAAGAATGAATATTTACTTTAAAAATATTATGAAGAATATGTCTTGGTAAGGAAGAAACTAAAATCTTGAAGACGGATTTAAAGATTGATGCAAAAATAGGGTTTTCCAAGTAAAACCAAAGAAGAAAATTAAAGGAAATTAACCAAACAAATTTTTATTTAAAAGGTTGATGTTTAAATTTGAAAAGATGATGGAGAGGCTGTCAAGGAGATGAAAATTCAGAATTTTAAAAATAGGTTTAGGTTTATGACATAAAAATAGGATTTTAGGAGTAATATTAAGTTATTTGGGCTATTAATTAAAATTATGGGTTATGAGTTATTAAAATAGACCCTTGGAAGGCTTAGATCAACTAGGATTAGGATTGGATCAAAGTCCCCTTAAAGATTCAAAGTTTTGACTTAATTTATGAAATTGTACTCAACTTTTCAATTTTACAAAATAGTCACTAGTTTCAAAATTTTAGGGATTCAAGGGTCAATTTTCAAAATTGATATGACCTAAGTCAAATATATATTAAATAATGATTTTAGAATATTTTTACATTATTTATTTTGATTAAAAAATAATTTTTAAGTATTTAATTCCGAACTAGACTAAACAAACAAAAAAGAATAGTCTACTAGACCTCTAAAATTCTAGGCCCAAATTTGGGGTGTTACAAAGCATTCAGAAACGTAATACACAACATCTTTTTTAAGGCCTTTTCACTATTATCGTTTCTAAAGATTCTAGTACATTTTGTTCCTAACTGGATGCATGGAGTAAGACCTATCATGAGTCTTACAAAGAATAGTCTATCTTAACTTAGAATCCTTTGTAACACAATATTAACCTTGTAAAAAGGAATATCATTTTGATCAATGGTGAAATCCCTAGAAGTATCATCCTCAACCTCTCTTCTAAGGTGCATCAAGAATGAATCATTCAACTTCTCCAAATGAATCTTAGAGATAAGAATAATGATAACCCGAAGTTCTACCAGAAGACTTTCATCCTCATATAGACTCATACAAGAAAACAAAGCTCTTAGATAGGTAATCAATGGCAAATCAAGGCATCGAAGACCATATTAACTTTACCAAGATGATACTCAATCTCACAATTATAGTTCTTAAGGGATTCCAGCCAACAATATTGCCTTAAATTAAGCTTCTTCTAAGTGAACAAATATTTTAGGTTATTGTGGTTTGTATATATATAACACTTCTCTTCATAGAAATGGCTTCTCTAAATTTTGAGAGCAAGAAACATTGCATCCAACTCAAGATCATGTAAGGGTAGTTATACTCATGAGGTTTCAATTATCGAAATGCATAAGCCACCATCTTACCATCCTATATAAGCATGCAACCGAACCTACTATGAGAAGCATAGTTGCAAATGGTATAAGGCTTCATAGACTCAAGCTGTATCAAAACTGGAGCTTCAGTCAACATTCTCTTTAGTTTCTCAAAACTATACTATTGGGTCTCAATCCAAACAAAAGGGACATTCCTTTTTAAAAGCTAAGTCAACAAGACTACAATGACCGAAAAACTCTCTACAAACCTTTGATAATACCCGACTAATCCTAGAAAACTACAAATCTAAAAAATATTTTTGCGTTGCTTCCAGACCATAATAGCTACAATCTTCTTCGAATCTACCTTATCTCCCTAGATAGAGATGACATGTACCAAAAATAAAACCTCATGAAGCAAAACTCACACTTACTGAACTTTTCATATAATTGTTTCTTCCTCAGAGTTTGTAAAACAATTCATAGATGTTCTTCATGTTCTTCCTCAAATTTAAAATAAATTAGAATGTCATCTATGAATACTATAAAAAAAATTGGTCAAGATAGGGTTGAAATACTCTATTCATCATGTCTATGAATGTTGTAGGAATATTAATCAATCCAAAAGATATCACGAGAAACTCATAATTGTTGTAACATGTCCGGAAAGTTATTTTGAAGATATCAGAATTCTTAACCTTGAGTTGGTAGTAGTCATATCTCATGTCTATCTTAGATAAAATCTTTACACCCCGAAACTAATCAGATCATCAATGTGAATAAGGGGATACTTGTTCTTTATCATATACTTGTTCTGTTTACGATAGTCAATACACAAATGTACTATCTTATCCTTTTTTTGAAAAAGAGAACTAGAGCTCCTTAGGGTGAAACATTTGGTCGAATAATGCCTCTATCCAATATCTCTAGCAACTAATTCTTCCAAACTCAACCCTAGCACTAGGTCAAACACATGCAGAACCCATGAATAAAAATCTCATAAGTAGACTGATACTATGCCACGACACTAAAACCAAAAATTAATAGTATCGTTAACTCATATGTGAGTCTCCAATATTGTGCAACAAGAGATCATCTAGGAGGCGAATGAGGAAGAAATTTAGTATCTAAATCAATATAACCTTAACCAAATAATAAAATAATTTATATTCTGAAAAGTTAAACTTTAGATTAAGTAATCAAAAAATGCTTCAAAAGCAACATTTTTTGTTCAAAATTGGAAAAACAAACAACACCATCAGAATCAGAACGTCGAAAAACTTGAAATAGGCCAGTGTCAAAAAAATTCAATGTTAGCATCAACATTGGTCAACGCTACCGTCAACAAAAAGTCAACACTGAGATCATTTTGGTCAACATTGATATCAACAAAAAGTCAATTATCAACGGATCGAATCTATCAACGAGTCAAACAGGTTATGTATCTAGATTTTCTAAGAAAATTCAAAATTTTCTCACAAAATCTAATTTTCCAAATTTGGATTTTTCAAAATTTTATTCCCTAAATCATTTTCTATTTCTGATTTCAATTGAACCCTTCGAATCAAAACCACCATTTTTATGCATAACAAACCAAAAATTCTAACCAAAACCCTCCTTTAAATACTTCCATATTTAAATAAATAATATCCAATGCCAACACCATAAATAAAAAGAAAAGAAACAAGAAGAGCTTACCAACACACGATGAAAACAAAACTTAAACTCTGAAAAGATAATAAAAAACAAGAATTAAACGGAGAAGGAAGTGATGGGTACAAGATTTTCATTAAGAGGGGAATGAAGGAAGGTGACTGCCATACAATAAGATAAAAAAATAGGATTTTATCTTGATCTAAAGAAAGTATAAATATTTTGAGAAAAAACAAAATTATTCATTAAGAGTCCCCATTGTACATTCTCTTTAAAAAAACCCTTATCAAAATTTACCTTTCATAATAGTTTTAGGCTCCCACGTTTCATAATAGTTCTAAGCAGAGTATATTCACGACAAGCTTCAGTTTTGCTTCTTTATATATATTTTTTGTGCGAACCCATATCACAAGCTCATTATAACCTCTAGAAAAACATTATACGATTTGATTCTTAGTACAATAAAAATTATTAAAAATATAAATATGTAGAAGCAAATATCAGAAAAAGATATAAGAGATAAACTTGATTTTGTTAAAATGAATAAGCATATTATATTTGAGTAATCGATTTTGCCGTGCTATTTCATTAAGACAACTTTTCAAGTAAGCATTGATAGTATGAACCTTATTTGGTTATTAAGCAATCTATCTTTTGATATTCTCGATCTAATAATCATGCTTCTCAAATAGATATGCTCACAAGCACTTTTGATTTCATCCCTCAATGTCACTTGGATGTCTTTTTCTTAAACAAGGAAATTTTAATGCTTAATACTATAATTAATGCTCCGGTTCAATCAAATGTTCAGAAATAACGAGTTAAAATCTAAATTAAAATTTATAAGGCAATTTAATCTTAATAATAGATCCACAACACAATGAAACTAAAAATTTCATCTATGTAAAGAAGAAAGTAAAAACCTTTATCATCTTCATGAATTCAAGGCAATGATTGTTGATGAATTCTTTCCTGGAACCTATTGGAGTGGCGAGTTCATCCATGACACCTCTTACGAATTCCAAAACCCTAATAATTCTATGCATCGAAGCAAAAGAACCATAAGTAAAGCTATTTTTTTTAAGAAAAATGTTTTTTTTTTCTTTCAATAAATTGTAGGGTTCAAATTAATTAATTACTTTCTCTAGATTCTGAAGTCGATGCAAGGAAGTGTTTTGAGTGGGAAAATCTATGAAACTATCGTAGCTTTAATTATAGCAAAACTGAAATCTCCTCTCGCAATCGATTACTTTTTAATTTTCTTTTTAAATTCAACAGTCAAAAATAATTAAACTTCATCCAACAATAAAAATAAAATAATCATTTTTTAATCGTTAAATAACATGTCAGCTTTTAGACGCACCCCACCTTAATGTAGTGAAGTCATAACTTGAAAACTTCATTCTCTCTCTTAAATATTCTGAATTCTTTCTCCTGCTTCCACGCCATCTTTTTATGGATTTAATTCCTCCCAAAAACTAATGGGTAAATCATACTCTTGCTCATTAAAGTTTTCAAAGATTTACTTGAAAACTCCAAAACTTTTACTCGCTCACAAAATGGTTCATAATTTTTTAAAATTGGTGTTCAAAGTTATGATTTCTTTCAATTTAATCCTAATTCAAAATACTAAAACCTCGAATCTAAGACCCTAACTTCTAACCGGAATTTGGGTTGTTAAAATTTCAGTACTAGTTAATTGACAAACTAATGGAACATACCTAAGGTATAAATGAATGTAACATTCAGTTGTTTGTGAATTATTCGTATAATTTTTATTTATTAAACTATGTAAACTAGTATGAACAAAATTTTTACATCCATTTAATAATAAAAATTTAAACTTTAGTGACCAAAATATGAGAGAAGAAAGTTGAGTAACAATAAGTTTTAATAAAATATAATAGTAAATATTTCATCGAATACGAACTAAAAATTAAGTAATCTTATCAAATGCAAAGCAAAAATTAGATAATGTTATCAAATATAAACTAAAAATTAGATAATATTATCTAATATTATAAAAATATAATAATAAAAAAAATCTATCATAAAAGTACAATGATCATTTATATAACTTATCCGAAATTTAAAATAAATAGGCAGTCTAGTCGGTACATTGTTGATGATTTAATGATGTTAAACAAATTAGTTAAATTATAATAAAATTAAATATTTATTAGTATTATTAAAATGATTAAAGATAATAAATAAATTTACTAAAATTTAATAACCATTTACAAACTTTATCCTTATCCATCGTTACATTATGAATCAGTCTTTGTTTCTGCTTTCACAAGGTCTAAGTATAGCAGTTGTGGTATATGTTGCAGTTGCAGTCGCGGTGTTGCGGTTGCAGACGCTGCGGACGTTACATAACGCGTAATGACTGATGCAGTTGTAATTTTTTTTTAGAAAATCATAATTTTTAAAATATTGTTTATATGTATATTTTACAACCTTGAGAACTTAATGTAGGATAATATGTATTTTCTTTTTTGACAAATGCTACTGAATTTTATTAAATCCATAAAAAAATATAATTATATCGTCTTCAAGAAGTGAAAAAATTTGGATTAAACAATCCAACCATTTTACAACCCAAAAACCAGAAAAATTAAAATTCTTATGAAATCAAGCATACTAATAAAATTCAGAAGCTTCTTGAATCTCCTTGTCTCTGTCCAAATGAGACGCATAAAGAAGGAAGAAGGAGTTGTAGACGATCCAAACTGTCATGTAAAAGCATCGCTACCCAAGACTGATTTCATCGGCAAACAACCATCAACTGGAGTGGGGATATAACTTTTCGAAAGACAACCGACAAAATATAAATCAGAAACTAGCGCCGATTGAATCAAACCAAAAAAGCAGATAAATCAAACCACCGACAAACAACAATCGATCGCTATGGTATGCTGCAACGTGTCAAAAGAGCAGATGAATCAAACCACAAAACGAAAATATGTCACAAAGACAGAAAAAAACGTATCAAAATGACAGAAAACGTGCTATAAAAATAGAGATTTTTATTAAAATTAAAATTAAAAGTAATAGATTTAGTTGGTAAGAATGAGAACTTTGAGATTATTTACTAATTTTATTATTATTTGTAGTTAGACTATGCATTATGAACTTACAAATGAATCATGAAAGTGTTTTATTTATAGAGATTTATACTTTGGATTATTTTTCGATGTTTAATTGTGGTGATGCGGCGTTGTGGCTCAATATATGACATATTCCGGGGTTACGTAACGGTTTCGTACAGTAAAAGTCGTGATACGGTTTTTTTATTGTGTTGCGCTTAAAATACGTCGTGGTAACCTTGAAAAACATTACGATACAACCATTATACTGCGTTACGGCCGTATTTTAATACTATATGCGTGGTCTCTCCATTGCAGAAGATGAAGATGAGGGAGTGAAAATCAATAAGGAGAATGATGCCCCAACCTTCTTGGAAAACTGTTGGAACCTTTCTGACTTCAAATGTAGTCGATGTCCAGTCAATACAACGACACTGGCAAATGTATGGCAACCACCAGGGGGTTCTATCTCTGATTCAGGAAAACATAAGATTTGATGACGAATCCAGACACTTAATTTAAAGGTGTACATATATAAATTTTTAAGATTTTAAGGTATATAAAAACTTTAAATATTATAAAAATTTAAAGATTAATTTATAAAAGCTAAAAATTAAAGATAAATATATAAATTTTAAAAAATTTAAAGTGAATCTGTATCCACGTTACAACAAGATGGATCCACCACTAAGTAAATAGGAATTTAGATTTATCACGTAGTTGATTGTGACAGATTAGAGAAAGACGACTCATAGAGTTTTAACTCTTATTTATTATTTTTAAACTTTTTAATTGGGTATAAAAAGTTTAATTGGGTACAAGATATATTCTTAAATCTAAATTCCTATTATTTTTAAAGTTTAACAATTAAATTAATTGGGTATAAAAAGTTTAAAGGTTTAATTATTTTTAAAAATTAAAAAATATATTCTTAAATAATTTCTATATAACTTATTTATTCAAATATAATTTTTTATTACGCCAATTATTTTGTACATATTTTACCATCCAATACCATGTGAAATTCCGAGCAGCGTAATGTAAGATTCTGGGCCAGGTGAGTCTCCTAGTATCGGGATGGAATTTGTCCTCACTTTTAAATTGGTTATTTTATGCTTTGGTTGTGTTTGCCATACCATGTGTTTAGGCGATTGCGGTAGCATCAATGCTTCATATCATGTAATCATATTTTCATCTAGCATATGCATAGATATGATTCACTTGAAGCATGTCGATAGATTGTGTACCCACTGAGCTTTAGTAACTCTGCATTTTGGAATGAATTTTCATGCGTAGGTAAGTAAACTAATGGACATGCGGAGCACCATCATCGCAGGACTTCATCATTAACGATTGGTAGAGTACAATTGCTAAATTAGTGGGCTATGTATTTGTAGGACCATTTATTATAATTGTAACTCTATTTTATTTGAATTGTCGAGGTGAAATGATTTGTCAAACTTATATTTGGATCTCCTAAATATTTTGGACTTTTTGATCAAATTTTGATATTAAATATCGTTCTATTTATATGTTGTATTTAATTGTATATTTTGAACTTGACTTGTAAATATGAAAAATTTTATATTAACGGGTTGGGCTTATGAACCAAATGTGGCACCCGAGTTCGAGGTGTTATATTCAGTGGTATCATAGCTTAGGTTTAGTCGATTATAGGATGTCCTCGGGGAAAGAGTCGGTGTAGTAACAAATATCTAACGAATACATGCCCATGAGTCTAAGTCGTACTTGAAAAGATGATTTTTGATAGTGTAATACTTTTTTTTTACTGTGAAGAAGTGAATCATGCCAAGGAGAGAAATCTAAGTTGAGGAAAGCTTGGGTTACCATGAAGGGCGCTTTGATGAAGATAGCATGCCCAAGGTGGACGGGTCTAAAGAAGGGGTTAAACAAAGAGCAAATTACTTCAACCATCTACACTGTGTCTTGGATCGAATAGTAAGTTCTATTTTGAGGCCCCATGTAAGGCACCAATCATGAGGTTTCATAGACAAGGTGCTACGGATTTTTTGGGTTCTGGATAAGACAATCTGGTGAAGGCAAATTAGTGGCTTCGTGACATCCGGTGAATCATGAGACAGATGAGGCTAAGGTTCGAAGATAAGCTATCTTGTGTTTTGTCTCTACTCAAGGAGAATGCAAAAGAATGGTGGGAAACAATTAAGATAGAGTGGTACCCAGATCAGCCTATATGGGACGACTTCGAGGATGAGTTTGAGAAGAAATATGTGGGTGAGGCTCACATTGACCAGTTGAGAGATTAAATCACCCACTTTGTGTAAGGTAATCGTAAAATCTTTATATATGAGCAAGAGTTTATACAGTTGAGTAGGTATACACACGAATTGATAGTTATCGAGAAGATGAGATGCAAGATGTTATTGATAGGTTTAAGGAAAGCGATCCAGACCTATTTGATATTCTCTCTACCGCAAGTGTTTTCTGAGTTAACGACTAGTGAGAAGGCCTTAGAGAAAATAAAAGGTTTAAAATATGGTCCTTCGGGAGTTCAAGGAAACACTAGTGGGAGGAATCAGTACTCTAACAATTCATAATCTCAATCTAGGAGGGACAAAAATTGTTGGAGCCAAGAAAGGGAAGCATTAAATCAGAGTTCGAGGTCAGACTATAGGTCAAAGTTTGCTGGTCGTAGGAGGCCCTAATCATCATCCGTGATGACTCCCAAGAGTTCTTAGGGGAGTGCGGGTGCACCAGTTTGTAACCAGTATGAGCGTAGGCATCATGGTGAGTTTTAAGGACCAAACCGAGCTTGTTTTGAGTGTGAATTTTTGGACCATCTTGTGGAGGAGTATCCTACTGATGCCACTACTATAGCAATTCAAACACAGATGACCTCATATCCATCTCAAAAGGGTCGAGTTTTCTCTAGAGAATATGCGAGTTAGACCACCGACCATCAGAGTAAGGGCATATTTCAGTCTACCGCTAGGGCACCGATGAGACAGTATACAGTCAGAGCTCAAGAGGCGTATGAGCCCACCGATGTTTTATCAAGTATTTGCTCCTTATTCTTTGTACCTATAGTAGAATTAGTGTACTTTGGTTCTACGTGTTCCTATATCCGTAGTGGGATATCTAGATAGTGAGTTTTGTTAGTCGAGGATCTAGAGAGAGGGGTTCGAGTGACAAATCTATTGGATTTAGATGTGATAATAGATAAGGTGTAACAGAGGTGTCCAATCGAGGTACAAGGTTCAATCTTCCCGATGGGCCTTCTGATCTTGCCCTTTAAAGAGTTTGACGTAATTCTAGGTATGGATTGTCTTTTTGAGCATGAAGCTAGCTTGGGTTATAGGGCTTAGAGTTTGAAGCTAAGAGTTAACGATGGATCCAAGTTAATGGTGAGAGGAGAAAGGAATCCTTGTATTCCAAATGTTGTTTCAGTTTTGGCGGCGCAAAAGTTGATACAACAAGGTTGTGAGGCTTTCTTAGCTCACGTGGTTGATACGTGGGTTGAGGTTTCAGGCTTGGAGAGTCTTCGAATAGTTTGTGAGTTTGTCGATGTGTTTCTCAAGGATTTACTAGGTTTGCCACCAGATCGAGAGCTTGAGTTTTGTATCGAGGTGTTTCCAGGTATGACACCGATTTCCATAGCCCTTTATTGTATGGCACTCACCGAGATGAGAGAGTTAAATAGTAAATCCAAGAGTTGTGGAAAAAATAATTTATCCGACCAAATGTTTCATCGTGAGATGCTCCAGTTCTATTTGTGAGAAAGAAAGATGGGTCAATGAGGATGTGCATTGATTACCGACAGCTTAACAAGTTAATGATAAAGAATTGCCACCCTCTTCCAAGGATCAATGATCTGTTTGATCAGTTGTGAGGTACTCGTGTGCTTTAAAAGATAGACTTGAGATTCAGTTACTACCAGTTGAAGGTGGTTAAGGAGAATGTTCAGAAAACCGCTTTTAGAACGCGATATAGACACTACGAGTTCTTGATAATAATTTTTGGGCTTACCAATACTCCAACAATGTTCATGGATCTCATGAACCGGATCTTTCAGCCATACATTTCGAAAATCTTATTTTCAAAGCTAATCTTATATTCCGTGAACTAGACGTACTCTAATTTTTCCCTTGTTTATTGAGAAATTCAAACTTAAAAAGAATAAGAAAAATGTTAAATAAATAAATATTAGGATCATGAATTCAATCGAGGAAAGATGTTTAACCACGATACTTTTGAGGGAAAATCCTACGACAACATACATTGAATATCATTGAATATTATTACGTTGAACATCATTAAACAATATTAAATTAATTAATAAATATTAAAAATTTTAAATACTCAACATATAATTATAAATTATTAAAATAAATGTTTATTAAATTATTTTTTATTTTTATATATTTTTTTCAAATAATTGAATAAAATAATAGTCTTAATTAATTTTAAAAATTAAATCCTAAACTCTAAACCCTAGAATCAAAATCTAAAATCTAAAACACTAAACTCTAAATCCTAAAATATGAAATCTTGAAACCTTAAATCTAAACCCTAAAACCAAAAATCCTAAAATTTCTAGTGCAATTTATTCGTTTTAATTTTAACGATAAAATGATATATTTATAATAAAATTTTAATTGAACGATTAATATACCATTTAAAACAGTAAAATGATGAATCATGCAATTTATTTTTATAACAAATTTACACATAGTTTATTAGGGATCATTTACTGGGGGAGCTTGTTAAGTTTGCAATAACTATAATCCTTAAATTTCTTGTGCTTATATTTAGTAGGATCATGGGGATCAACAAGCTGAGGGAGTGGACCAACCACAAATTCCGCCGGTGGCTCCAAGAATACTGGCCATGACATCCGGGTTCTATCCTTCTCTACTGTCGTCCGGTGCAGCACTGCCTTGTACTTCCCATTGCTTAGGATCTGAAGTTATTACAGGAAAATTTCAGTAATAACATGTACCGTTCATTTACTATAACATATTACCCAAATATCTGAAACTTTTTGAAAATTATCGTGAAGTAGTTTTTATTTATTTTATAAAATAAAAATTGCAAGTTCAAATATGTTTTTATTAAATATAAATAATATGCTTTCGTGTAAAATGATATCTACTAAGATTTGTTTTTCTTTTTAAAATTCGATAACTAAACAAATTGCCCCTTAATATTTACTTGTTTTCTCAAGTTGATAATCAATGTTTTTTTTTTCCATTGGTGCCCATAACAATTCCATCGATTATCATTTTACCTTGTTCCGTTAAGTCTCTAATCGTGTCTTCGTTTCTTTATTAGTGTTTTTTATTTTAAATTAGTGGATTTAAAGTTTAAGATTCAAGGTCAGGGTTCTGGCTAGGGTTTAGAAAATTAGGGGTAGGATTTCAGGTGTATAGTTTAGGGTTTAAGATATAGAAAATAAAAGTTAAGATTTAGAATTTAAATTTTAAGAATTTTTATTAAGTTACATGAAAGGAGGCATGGTAAGGGGAAGAGAATTTCTACTTTTCCCTTAAGAGTTTAAAAAAATTCAGCCAATAAGATTGCACCATGTCAGAATCTTTTACCAAAACACTTCAAAGTAGAGCTATAAATAAGACGAGACAGATCGTGCGCTATTTGAGCTCGACTCAGTCAAAGTTCGGTCAAAACTTGACTCGATTGAACTCGAATTCTGCTCGAACTCAACTTGAGTTCTTAACGAGCTGAGTATAGTTACATGATATCCTACTCAAAAATATAAATATACTATTTTTATTTTTTATAATTTAAAATCTAAATTTTTAAACTTAAAACCTTAAAATCTAAACCCTAAACATAAGTCTTAAACCCTAAGTTAACACACTAAACACTAAAATTAAAAGCTTGAGTTTACACAACTTGTGTATCCAAGTTTTTTCTTCATTAGGCTTTAAATTAGACGTGACATATAAGAGTTACTAAAGTCTAACATGGTCAAAGATCGGTCAACACATGACTCGATCATGCTCGAATAAAGCTTGAACTCGACTCGAGTTCTTAAGACGAGCTCATATTTTTCAGGCTCGTTTAAAATTACTCAAGCTTGAACTCAACTCGAAATTTGAACGAACTGAGTTGAACTTAGTACTACTCGAACTCGAGTCGGCTCGTTTAAACCCTAATTCAAAGGTTAACCTGAACAAAGAAATACTGACATGGTGTGATATTATTGACCAAAAGTTTTTCTTAGCAACTCTTAACGAAATGGGTTAAAATGACTAAATGGTTGAAACATTGGTGAACACTAATGACTAAAAAAATACTAAGTACCAAATTAGAAAAAAGGTGAACGTTAGGGGGTAATTCATGTATTAATCCTTTTTTTTTAAATTACGGTGAATTCAATATTGGAAGTTTTCGAAAAATAAAAGTGATTGATGTAACCTCGATCTGGTCGCCAATATGAACAATGAGGGCGCCGGGGATGTATTTGGCGTCGAACCAAAGGCCATCTTTGAAGATTTGCAATCCAGGGACCTGGTTGGGAATCAAAACAGTCAAGGCGGAGAGATCCGTGTGGGCAGGCACCCCAAGTGTAAGATCAGGCCGTGGACATGGCGGATAATAGTTTATCTTCATCAAATACTCGATCTCCTCGCCTCCTGCTCCCTGTTTCAGCGCATCGGCTTCAAGCCCCAGCCCCATCGACAGAAATGCAAACAACTTATCCACTACCTTTCTCATCTCCTGAGCATATTCCTCGTTCACCTGTCTGCAACCAAATCAAAAAAATGTAAACGATTATCTCATGCATAAACCAAGGGTTTAATTTATTCACCTGTATGAAGGGGGATTTTGGGGCCAGAACTGGTAGTTAATACGCTTGGTTGGCCATATCCTGTGGAAAAGGTGATCCGCCCAGTTCTTCTTTCCATTAACATCTCTCCCGATCTTACTTCCGTACCCTTCAATGGAAGCTGCATCGGGTGGCTTAGCGTACACCTCTTTCTCCTCCTGCGGTAGATCGAAGAACTCCTGACCAACCAGTTGCAATCTTTGAATCAAATCTAAGGGTATCCCGTGGTTCACAACCTGGAATATCCCCCAGTTGGTGCTGGCATCGGCCATCGAGCGGATGACATTTTCCTGATCGTGGTCGCTGAAATCAATGACGGGGATATCGGGGTTTGATCCACGGAATGTTGTGGTGGCAGGCCGTTCACCTTCCGCTCGAATAAACTCAATGGGGATATTGTCTTCGGTTAGGGGAGATGAAACAATGGCCTGAACTCGTTCCATCTCCATGATCCTCCTGTTTTCCTTACCTTTAGGAAACTGCTTTGGCTTGGATTAATTGCTCCTTATATTTAGTGCATGACTGTTTTTATAACCTACGTCCAAGTAACTTCAAAATAAAGAAAGAAAAACAGATTTAACCGTAGAACTAACTAGAACAAAATGGGTTAGATGTTATTTCTAAAATAAAACAACTAAATTTAGAATAAGAGAATGACTTAATAACATTTAAACCGTTCTCTTTATAGGGTATATTTATAGAGTAAAAATCATTTACCTTTTTATCATACTTCTATTTATATATGTTTCTTGTTAAAAAATTTTAAAAAATTAAATTTTAAATCATAATCTTAATTTTCTATATCATAAACCCTACGCTCTAAAAAATAAACCCTACACCTAATTTCCTAAATGCTAAACCCTACGCTCTAAAAAATAAACCATACCCCTAATTTCCTAAACCATAACCATAACCCCTAACTTAGAACCCTAAACTCTATACCCTAGACTCTCTAATTTAAAACGGAGACACGAATGAAGGTATAAAAAAAAGATAGACGATTTGCACCCATATTTATATATTTAAAAACGATAAATATATAAATAAATAATATCTTATACTATTAAAAAAAAACTTTCACCTTAGACGAGAGTTGATAATAATAGTGAATCTTTGATCATTAAATTTAAATACATACATATAAAGTAGACAAGGATGGATCTAGCGATGTAGAGAGGTATAATCCTACCCTTAAAAAATTTAAAATTTTCTTATATTTTATATATTTTTTTTATATTTTTTAATGATAATATAATTTTGTACCCTTAAATTCTTATAATTTTGCACCTTATATTTTTAATATATCTTTTTAATAATTTACGCTATTTTTATAAAATTTTCGGTCATCCCTAAAAGTAGACAATAAATGCAAGTGGGGAAGAAAAGTTTTAGAAATATTTTTTTTGTTGGAGTAGAAAAATGGTTATTATAAAATATTGATGAGTTTCAAATAAGTTCAGGCATTATTTTATAAAAAATTAATATATTTAATGATTATTTTATAATTTTTAATATTTTGTGGTTTAAAAGATCATTTTATTTAATTTAATCCCCATTTATGTACTTTGTGCGAAACATTAACGCTATGTTTAGATATAATTATAAGTTAAAGTGAAGCGAATGATGTATGTAATTTTTTGGATTATTAAAATTAGTATGGAAAAAGGAAAAGAATTATCTATTAATTTTTTAGCCTTTGATAATAATATATATTTTATAAATAAATTATAAAACCCCGAAATTTTTAAGAATAATAATAATAATTCTTTCCAGGAATTTTATTTTAAGAATTTTTAGTTATACTTTTTTATTAAATAATTTATTTAAAAGAGTGAGGGATCAAAAGATATTTAATATATATTTTAAAGCTGATATCATTTTATCTTTTTCCTCCTTAAATTTGTGTAACTATAAACAATCCACCCCAAAAAATTTATTCACCCTAAGGGAACGTTTAGTTCATGAAAAAAGATTATTACTGAAAGTAGATATTTTTATTAATATTCCATAAAAAATTAGTTATGGGCATTTGTTAAAAAGCTCAATCATTATTAATAAATAACATTCGTTCAACAAAAATATAATCTTAAGAAAAAAATTTAACCGTAAACTATTTTTTAAAGATTTGTATAGTTATTCTAATCACTAAAAATTCAATTAATTTTTTTATTATATACTTACAATAAAAGAAAATATAATATATATTTATGCAATAATTTGTTAAATATTATTTAAGATATTAATTAAATATAATTTTTTTATAAAATTTAGTTGTTCTAACAAAAATAATTATATGTTTTTTAATATAGATATTTTTAATTCAATAATATAAGTTTAAATGATTAAAAACAATATATTTATAAGGATAATCTAATAAAATTTATTTTTATGTAATTTTGTATTTCATCGATCAAATATTATCTTTGAATAGTTCTCCGATGTTCAAGCTTTAGAGGAAATAGCAAATTTTAGCTCATCCTTTTGAACTAAACTCTGAGAATTGATAGATAACAAAAAGTTACGTCGTCACACTATCTGGTTCAGAAAATTCTATAGCTTGACTTGATTGGTTAATCCAAACAAAAAATAAACCTAATAAAAAAAAGGCATTTAGAACATCAATCCCGAGAGAAAAAAAAAGACACGAGTGATATCTCATTTATTAAAATAAAATCCATAACCCTAGATGCACATGCACTCCTAAGGCTTGGTGAGCACTTAACTTTGAAATTTGAAATATTTACCTTCTCCATTTGATTTAGAGAAAGTATGCTCCTGGCTTGCCACCCGAAGAAGGGAATTCTATTGAATATTCCTCCGGGACTGATTTGTTTTTCGGTAAAGCAGCCCTATGATCTCAATAGAAATACGTTGATAGAAACTCTAAACGTTGCTACTGGTAATAAAGAGTTTGGGTTGGGAATGAGTGAAAAACTCATCATAAAAAAAGCTACCAACAGAATTCATGCTTGCATTTGACCTTAGATGGCTTTTCCGATGATGATTCACCAAAAAGTGCTGGTTTCTATATAGCTATGGCAATTCCCGCGATGACGATGACAAACGCGGCTACTGGGTTCTGATCAATACGATAATTTAAAAAATCAGTCTTTTTATATTCTTATTAAATAAATTAAACAAAATAAATTAATAATATATCTAATAATATTACATTTCGAAAATCTTATTTTTAAAGATAATCTTATATTTTGTTAACTAAACGCATTCTAATTTCTTTCCCTTGTTTATTGAGCAATCCAAACTTAAAGAATAAGAAAAATATTAAATAAATAAATATTAGAATCATGAATTCAATCGAAGAAAGATGGTTAACCACGATATTTTTGAGGGGAAAATTTTATGACGAAGGACGTCGAATATCGTTTAACATTATTAAATACTATTAAATTAATTAATAATGATTAAAATTTTTAAAAACTCAATATATAATTATAAATTTTTAAGAATATTTATTATTAAATTATTTTTTATTTTTATATATTTTTAAAATAATTGAATAAAATAATAATCTTAATTACTTCTATAAATAAAATCCTAAACTCTAAACCCTAGAATCAAAATCCAAAACTTAAAACACTAAACATTAAACTCTAAATCTTAAAATATGAAATCATACGATCCTAAGTTCAAAACCTAAATAGATCCTAAAAATATTAAATCCAAAACTTAAAATCCTAAACACTAAAATGATCAGAACCTCTAAACCCTAAACTTAGAACCCTAGAATCATAAATCCTAAACTAGTTTTGGGTATAAGTTTAAGGTTCAGACTCTTAGAGTTTTATTTTTTGTGTTTTAGGGTTTAGAGTTATGCTTTTTAGATTTAAGGTTTATGATTTAGTATTTTGGGTTTTAGGGTTTAAGATTTAGTATATTTAGACTTTTGAGTTTAGGTATTTAGGTTTTGAATTTAGAATTTAAAATTTTTATTTAAAAATAAAAAACAATTTATTTCAAAAAATTAAAATATAAATAATATATAATAATTTATTTAAAATTTTATTTTAAATAATTTATAATTATATATAAAATTCTTGAGATTTTTTATCTATATCAATCAATTTAATAATGTTGAATAATATTGTACACACATGATAGAATATTAGACTCATCCTACTAAGAAGACGTGGAGTTTGAGAGTTCACTTATTAGAAAGTAATAACCACGAAAAGAACGTGGCACATTCTTTTTGTCCGAAAACTAAAAAGACAAATAATGAGTTTACCGGAATTCTATTTACTCACTTTAAATTAAGTATTTGTTTCTCTCTTTTGCTGTTAGGATTAGAAATCTTGTACTTTACATATCCATACAATTAAGTCTTTGGGTTTTTAAAATAGTATAAAAAGAAGTGCTTCGAATCATTTCTATTTGACCCGCACCTGTTCTAAAAGAGTTGAGGTATTTTGAATTGTTTGTTGACACGAACAAAGTCAAGGAAAACCTCTGAAATTATATTGGACCTTGGACATATAATAATTCCGAATCGTATCTCTTTAGAAAGAAGATCTTTTGTCTCATGTTAGCCAGCTCCAGTCCCCTTACGAAACTTTCGTTATTGGGTTAGCGCGATAAGCACTACCTAATATTACTACCATTGAATATTATTAATTTTTTAAGAAAATAAAAATTTAACATTTAAATCATAATTAAAATTAATTTAAAAAATAATAAAATATTTTAGATATATCAAAATTTGTGGTCGCTCATATTTATAACATGGGTAAATTATAAGGATAGCCACAATACTATGGGGTTGGAATCGAAATGGCCACAATACTTTAAAAAGAATCAAATATACCGGTAAACTATTAATTTAGTATTAAAATAGCCACTAACCGCTAAAAACTAAACGGACTGATGACATGGCCGTTAAAATTAAAATGAAATAATTACACATTTACTCCATGTTATTTATACATTTTTATAATTTAGTCCTAATTTTATTATAATAAAATAATATAATTATTTATTTAATTAGGTAGAAGAAAATAAAAATCTTGAATCTTTGCGGGGGAATCAAACCTGGGTATTTAGGGTGCAAATCACATGAGTTAACTACCAAACCAAGTGCAACTTTACAATATAATGCACCATTACTGCTATATATTTAAAGTTCGTTTACTTTTATTCTATTCAAATATATAATGTAATATTTATTTTTTTATTAATTTAATTATAAATGATAATTAAATTATTAAATAATAAATTTTTAATTAAAAAACCTAAACCCAAATTTTAAATCCTGAACCCTAAATCATAAGCCCTAAATGATTTTTTATTATTATTTAAATAAACTCAAACTTTAAATCTTAAAAACTAAACCCTAAACTAAATCCTAAATGAATATTTATTATAATTTAAATAAACCCTAACCCTAAAACTTAAATAAATTTTTATTATTATTTAATTAAACCCTAACACTAACATAATCCCTAAACTTAAACTTTAAATCCCAAATACTAAACCCTAAAAAAATTTTTATTATAATTTAAATAAACCCTAACCCTAAACCACAAAACCCAAACTATAAATCCTAAACCTAAACCCTTAATGAATTTTTATTATAATTTAAAATTTTTAAATAAATTTAAGATTTAGAGTTTAGGGTTTACGATCAAAGGTTTAGTGTTTTGTAAATAAAAATTATTAATTTAATATTTATTATCTAATAATTTAATTATCATTTATAATTAAATTAATAAAAAATAAATATTACCTTATATATGTGAATAGCATAAAGGTAAACGAACTTTAAATATATAGCAGTAATGGTGCATTACATTGTAAAGTTGCACTTCGTCTAGTTATTAACTCATGTTACACCTTAAATAGCCAGGTTTGATTCCCATGTGCCGCAAAGGTCTAAAGTTTTCATTTTCTTCTTTAATCACGTGGTGACACGTGATTAATTAAATAATTATATTATTTTATTATAATAAAATTATGATTAAATTATAAAAATGTATGAATAACAAAGAGTAAATGTGTAATTATTTCATTTTAATTTTAACGATTACGTGATCAGTCCGTTTAGTTTTTAAAGATCGGTAGCTATTTTAATACCAAATTAATAGTTTATCGATGTATTTAATTCTTTTTAAAGTATTATAACCATTTCGATACCAACCCCATAATATTGTGACTATCCGTGTAATTTATCCTTATAACATTATGCATTACAACAACATTCTAACACCTAATAAACCTTTATATTAAGAAAAAAATCTGTTATGATTAAGCAATTTGTATGTAGGTGCCTTAAGAACCAATAAAATACTGGACTAAAAACCCAGACAAATTAAATAAACAAACATATCATATTTCATTACCAGAATATCATAGAATCAAAAGCGAAAGAAAATTAAAAAGTTTAGAAGAATAAGATCAATTAATTATAAACGGGTTATACAATATCCATAGATTTGTCTGTTTAGTTTCGATATATGAAACCATTGTGCAATCAGATGAATGATATAACCTGGGGAAACATTTTTCCTAACATTAACAGAATTTAAAATAAAATATAAATCTGAATTGCTCGAACTCAAAATTTGATATACATGTATGCTTCCAACACAATATACTAGAGGATCGCATCCATATAAGATATATAATCTAGAGTTGGAGTACCGTAGATGATAGATCTCTCTTCTAACTTGGTCCGTTTATTGTTGGATATAGGATTAAATCAGATCGATTTTTAGATAGGTAATACAATGATCCTTATCCAATTTGTTATTTTCGGATATTAGGTTTTTGTCGCAAGACTCTTTTAGTAGCTTTATATTTTTTTTAAAAAATAAATCAACGAAGTCACTAACCTTTTTAAAAGGTGTGATTGGATCGTCTAAAAATATTTAAAAAATTATATAATTACTATAATTATAATTAAATTCAAAATAAAAAAGAATAGGTGAAGAACAAGATATTAAGCGTAAAATATCATAAATTTTTTTTTTTTCTTTTTGTATTCAATTTGGAATTTCAAATATAAACTTGTAAGTTTTCTCTATTTGAGTGAGTTACAAGAGTAGAAGATGAATGGTGAAAGAGAATTGTGTATGAGTTGTGTTGTTGTGGTGTGTCTTGGTCGTAGTATGGTGGTCAAGTGATGGGGAAAAGGTTTATATAGTGATTTTCTACCCATAAATACATAAAAAAAAAATAAAATCAATACATAAATTCATTTATTTTTTAGTAAAAAATCACTCAAAATAATATTGATTTGATTCCTCTCCAAATTTGATAGAATTTGTCTAAATTTGAATAATCTCTTTCACTTTTTAATCTTTGACTGATTTTAAATGATTTGAAAATAATTTTTATTAATTTTTTATATCCAAATTGACATCATTCCTTTTTTTATTCCGATTTAGAGTTGATTTTGGGATATCTTCTTTCATATTTTTCATCGAATTTGATTTTGGGTTAAAAATCAATGATAAAAACTCTTCGAATAATTAGATTTGATTTTTAGATATCAAATTATCTAAAAATATTTTTTAATTTAATTATTTCTTTTGAATTTAAAGGTTATATTTATGAAAATTTTAAAATTTTGAATAAAATAAATATTAACCTTATAGATATTTGATTATCCAAAAATAAATTATTAAATATAAAAAGATTCACATCTATAAAAAATAATTATTTTAATTTTTGAATATAACAAATATTAAATTATTAAGAAAAAAATATTCATAAAAATATAAATTTTTGAATTTTTGAATAACCCAGAACATAAAATATTATTATCTATATCTAATCTCAAAAATTTAAAATCTTAGTTGATATCTGATAAAAATAAAAATCAGATTGGATCAAATATTTTTAAATACTCCTATTCTAATTGTGCGGTCATTTAATTACAGGATAAAATTGAAATGAAAGGAAGCTAAGACATTAATTGTAATCTTCCTTTTCGAAGGAGTCTTCTTTGTGATCCGCTTTTGCTGGTCCATGAAAGTAGAACCCTTGTTGGAAAATAATCTTCGAGATTTGTTCAACACTATATAATATAGATGACCATCCATATATTATTCAATTTATCTTAAAATTTATAATTTTTATACTAACAGAGGAAAGATTAAAAAAGATTTTTAATAAGAAAAATAAAAAATTATAATCTTTAGATAATAAAGTTTGATCCGAAAAATTAAGTCACACAACATTATTCACCAATCAAGTTTATAATGACATACTAAGCATTACATTGAGATTCAGAGGAAGAAACTGCAACAATATTGATTTCTTTCGATCATGAGATGCGTAAAATTTTTAGAAAGATATTGAACCTGAAAATATTTTGAGTCCAATTCGTTCTAAAGCATCAACTATATTTCTTCCAACAAGACTTGAGACCACAATACAAGGGATATAAGTTGTAGATACAACCTCAAACCATTCTTCTACACCTTTTATTGATTTTCTTAGATGTTTGAAGATGAAAGCAAAAATATTGTTCATTAACTTGATTTTTTTTTAAAAATCCACGACACCAATAGAACAAACACTCACCTTGAGAGATTATTATAATAAATATGTGAAAATCTCGATTTTAATCTTTCCACTACCCTTTATTTAGTTTTACAACATAAAATTGTAACGAACTAATGTAAAATGTTGTCTTTTATTTTAGTATTTAATTTGTGTTTGGTTTTGTTAAAACATAGTAGCTTAAGCTTTATAGGGTTAAAAAAGCTTTGAATGTACGAGAAGAATATTGAATGAATAAATGAATTTTATCTTATTTTTCAATCCTATATCTTCTCCTTCAATTTTAATTCTTTTTCTTTAATTTGTTCTCTTACAAAGACATCAGAGGTCTTCGATCCCAACGATGGTTTACAATCAAAAGTCATCTTGGTCAAAATTTTGTGAGAAATTTAAATTACTATTAGAAAACTATTCAACCACTGAATTTTATTGATAACCGTCACTCATATGATGTATATGATCATGATGAAAACTTTGCATTAGGTGTTTTCACCTCATGGGTTGTAGATTAAGATTGTTCCGCTTCAATAGTCAACTAACTTTCAAGCCTTGACCAAGTTTTAAGACCGTTTGGATGTTATCTCGTATAGAATTTTTTTTATAGTTATCATATCTATGATGACTACTATCAGTTGAATATTCAATTTTATAAAGACATTGTGATATCAAATTATACTGAACCGATACTAGAATCATAAGTGGCAGTCCCTAATGAACACATGGTGTTTGATAGTTTGTCTATGACAACAGAAACAAAATAAGATAACTGTCATGATTTGGTTACAATTTTGTTAGAAGATGACTTGATTAAGGGTTCAAGTGTAACTCAACAATTTTAGAAAATATTGATCCCAACAGTTGAAGCGATTGAGGGTGAAAAGATTATTTATGAGTGTGGTCAAGTTATGGTCAGTAAGATAAATCTTGCTGATTTGTATGATAAAATTTAGGTACACATTTTCGATAAATTATTTATGAACAATGTTATCTATATGAGAACATTGGATGTATTAGGGTTGTTAGGATAACATTGGATCTTTAGGGTTGTTAGGGGCTGGTAGAATTGTTAATGCAGTTTTGCTGAGCTATACCGCTAAGTAGCCTCATAACCAATTGTTTATATAAGACACACTAGGGTTTAATGAAATGCAAGCAAATTTTCTATTGTTCCATAATGATCTTCATTCTTTCTTTGTCATCCTAACATGGTATAATTCGCCAAATGATCTCAATACTCTCAATGAAACCCCTTAAAGCTCTACGTTTGTCGCCAACAGAGAGTTATCTTGGTGGTTCTTCTGGTATGTCAACCAAGATCACTAAAGACTTTATTAATAAGAAGGTCACCATAGTTCTTGACGAGTCCAATTTTATCATGTGAAAGCAATATGTATTGCTTGTTGTTCGTAGTCTCCATATTGAGAAGCTGTTGATAGGAGTGCTTCAACTGTCATCGGCCTTTGTAACTTGCGATGATGGTATGCTTTATGATAATGAAGATTATGAGGTCTTTGTGGCTTAGGAAAACGCCCTCGCTTCCTGGCTTCTCTCCAAAATTAGCTCAACCTTCTTCCTTAATTTGTTGGTACTGAGACGACAACCGAGATCTGGTCTATTGTACTTTGTTACAAGCTGCAATCTATTAGTAAAGGTGACTTAAGTATAAAAGTGTATGTGTCTCAAATCAAGGTAGTCTACAACGTTCTCGCCTCATATGGAAGTCTAATCTTTGATCTTGAAACAATTTTTATGATCTTGAATGATCTTTCCATAGACTATCAACCGTTTGTTGCAGTTATAATTGTTAGAAAGGAGCCATATACCCTTGATGCGATAATCTCCATGATTTTTGATACTAAATGTCATGACCTAGATTTTGGGACTTAGAGTCGGTTAACCCGAGGTTATGGGTCTCGTGTTTGGATGTTAACGATCTGGTTGAGCTTAAGGATTGTAGTTTGGGTTTGGATGGTGGCCCAAGTGTGTTTTGGTAAATGAATTATTAGGAGAAAAAAAAGACGAAATGTAACACCCTCAAAAGGGACTAGGAGGTAACATGACCAATTGATAATCAAGTTGACTAATTGAGGTCAAATTGGGTTATTGAGGGACTTAATTGAAATAAAATAAAATTAATAATGAATAAATAAAAGTGACTAGAGTGAGATAAGATAAAAATCCAAGTGTTGCATGATAAACATAAGAATACCCTAAACTACCCTTCGTAATAAATCAAGACTAGGTGCATCATTAAAGGCAAAAGGGTCATTTTACGCCCATTAATAATCAAACAAAATTGGCCAAAAATCTCTTCTTCCTCCTTCATTTTCATAGCAACAAAAAAAAATAGAGGAGAGGGAGTTCTTGAGAGAAACTTGAGTCAAACCATTGATGGAGAAATCAAAAGCTTTGCATGATTGAACATTTACACTAGAAGATTGAATCTAAGAGTTTCGGTAAGCATTCTTTCCTTAATCAAGTATATTGGGGTTTTGAGCTCTTGGGTTTTGATTATTCTATGATATTTTCAAGTTAATTAGGTTGATAGAAGCCTAAATTGAGTATTATATTTTCTTGGATTTGGCTTTTGAAACATGAACAATAGGTTACGAAACTTGGATTCTAGGTTCTCGTAAATGTGTTAAATGTGTTAATGGATTGATAAGATAAGTAAATTGAGGATTTATTGGATGTTGATTTCATATTGAGGTGCTGTAAATTTATGAAAATAAATTGGGAATTAGAAATTGAATACATAGAATGGAATTTAGCCGAAAATGCCTAGAAATGCTATTCCGAGTATCAATCTTTGAAAAATTCCCTAGGAAGGGATTCAAGGAGTTAGGAGCTGAAATTTTTAAGTATGATACTCATATATACCTAGTTTAAGAAAAACTTACGGAACCTCAATCCGATTTCGGTAGAAAAAGATATAAGCATTTCCGTAAGGGCTGTCCGAGCAGTCCCGAAATCCGGATAGGTCTGATCCGAATGAAATCTAGTGTTGATTGGGTAAGAAATAAAATATGAGGTTGATTTTTACTTGTAGAGGATATTACTATCTCTCCAACGATATAAAATAAGCTCGATTCGGACATCAGAGCTAAGAGATATGATCAATTTTGTAAAGGATAGCAAAACTATCCTTAATGAACAAGTGCACATGTTTCCATTTGATAAGTTTAAGATGACTTGAATTAGATGATTGAATGTGTCCTAATGAGTTATTTTATGAATATGGTGTACTAGAGAATCCGAGGAAAAAGAAGAGGAAAGGCTCGAACTAGCAAGGAAAAGAGGCAAAGGGATCACGATCTACAATCCCTAAATCGCTTGGAAAATTTGTGAGTGTGGCAAACCTTAGGGTTAGGACCTAGGTTCCTAACCATGTTTTATTTATTGGAATTGAAATGTCATGTAAATGGACTAATCTATATTCGGTAAATAAGGGAAGAATGCATAATGATAAATGACTTGTTTGACGATATGAGTTGCTTGTTAGATTGTTAGTACTAGCTTAGCATTTGCATAGCTCGGAAATGTCGAGGTAAGTAACGGCACGCGTCTGCGGATGCCAGGTATGTGAACCATGCATGAAGTATTTATATAATGAAATGAGCATTGAATTGATGACATGATATGCATGTTTATATGTTTACATGATATGAATAATGAGATAATAGCATGATGGATGCTCTTGTGATTAGCATGTTATAAATATTTGCTCTTGATGATGTGAACTTGTTTAATATGAATTGAATGATCAATTGATTAATGAAAATATTATTGAGCCTTGGTCGATAATTGGTCATAGGTAGTACGGCATGCCTAGAGTCTGTCTGAGCTCATTGTTTAATGCTTCGACACTCTTGTTTAGTACTTCGGTACTCTTGTTCGGTACTATGGGTACCATTGATTGGTGGTTAGTCACTATTGTTAGATACCATGGGTATCTCTTGTTAGTACCTTATGGTACTCTTGTTAGTACCTTTGTGGTACTCTTGTTAGTGTCTTCGTGAAACTCTTGTTGACTCGCTTACCTTGTCTAAATATACCAAGGCATCACATGAGATAAAATGAAAAGATTGAAATTTAAATCTGAAACTAAGCGTGTATATATATATTGGCCTATGAAGTATTGGAAATTGTTTATGAATTGTTATTGAATATTGAAATGGAATTGTTGCTAAGTATAGCACTTGAAATGTGAAATGGCTAATGGATAATGAAATTGAACACATGGCTAAGTGTAGCCCTTGATATAAATTGTTTAATGGAAGTTTGAGCATATAGTCTAAGAAATGGAATAGTATGTTAGACTTATGATTGACATGAGGAGCATGATGACTTGTATTGTATATTGATTGATCTTTTTCCATGAATTGGATTTATTCGCTTAATTGTAGCATGTCATATTGTTAATTGATTCATGTCTAATATGGCTAGACTAGGACTGCCTCACTAAGTACTTCATAGTACTTATCACTCGTTGTTTCCTTCTTCCCAAAATAACGGGTAATCGAACTAAGGAGCTAGATTGAAGTTAATCGAGTGCAAGGACATCAACCAAGTAATGTATGGTATTTTGTACTTTTGGTTAACTCCTAGATTATGGTGGCATAATGAGCATGTATAAACTAGTTTAAGCATTTGAGGTTTGTTGATGTTTTGTTCATATTACCATTGAGCACTTGGTTTGTAAGCCATAAGGCATGTTGATCATGTTAGACTAGCCATATACGTCTTGGGTTTGGCTTATGTTTTGCATATGTGGACAATGAAGATATGCATGTAATATGTAAATGACTATATGAGAATAAGGAACATGGAGCTAAGTAGGATAGCATGTGAAACCTTAAAACTACCTTATGGATATGTTAGTTGCTTTAGGCAAAATAGAATGACTTAATGTGAGCCTAACTAATGAACTAAACAATAAACTTGACTGGAATTTATATTGGCTTAAACAATAAATTGATTAAAGAACTTAGAATTAATAAGCTATCTTTGATGTTCAACATGTTAAAAATCATCCCTTAATGTCTATGGTTGAGGTGAGGTTAATTAGGAGCCTCTTTGAGTATGACTTGAATGAATTAGAAGTTTGAAACATGCCAATTAGGGCAGGGGTATCGATACCATTTACATAGGTATCGATGTCACCCTTGACATTAACGAAATGACATCGATGCTTGGTTCGATACCAAGCCTTCATATATGCTCCCTAGTTCGATACCAGTATCAAACCAGGCTACTATAGCCTTAAGACAATGAGCCATCAAAGTAGACCAGTATAGATACCTAGTTTGATATTGGAACTTCCAATAACGAAATTGCATCGATACTAGTATCGATCCAGGCTACTCAGCCTTGGTCAATGAGTCAACATAAGAGACTGGTATCGAACCTGGTTCGATACCTTTGTTCCGATACCTCTCTGTGGGAGGTATCGATACAACTAGCTACTTTCGGCCCAGATTTTAAAATTAAAAGTTTGGGAGCCTCACATCATGTTTGAGGAATTTTATAAGTTGAATTAAAATGTATATTGAGTCCTAAATTGATATCAAGTTAAGACAGGACAATGATATCAAGTTCTAGGTGAACTATGATCAAAAAAATAAAATATGCTCAAGATTGAATAATAAGTGAATTAAAATTGATGAATGAAATCGTAATTGAAAAGGTTTTAAATTAGCCTCAACATTGATAAGTTTTACATGTAATTGTCCTAAATTATCATATAAATAATCGAAATGATCTAAAAACGAATATAAGATCGGTTTAATTGTAAGTTGATTGTCCGACCGACGCCTCTGTCTCTTAACCCGGGGTGAGGGTGTCACACGAAATGGGTGGTTTTCTGCATATGTAGAGGGGATAAGATCATCACCATCTTTATTGTCTTCTACATCCTCTTCTCTCATTTTTCTCTCCCAAATCCATCGCCAAAAGCTGAGTTTTGAGAGCTTTCTTGTGGGAATCTCGTTTTTCTTGTTGACGGAAGGTTTTACAGCTTTAGGAGATCTATCTTTGAAGGTAAGTGTGGTTTAAAATGGTGAAGGTTGAGTTTTTGAGGGAGGTTTTAGGGAAGAAAAAGATGGTGTTGTGGGGAGCTCAAATGGTATTTAAGATTCTATTTTAGCTCCATTTTATCATCCTAATAGAATAGTAATCTCTTGGTCATCTTCTCATGTAGTGAGGGAACAAGGAGAACCTTCTTCAAGCTTGGGCAAGGAGAAACCCTAAGGGTTTTTTATGGAGTTCTTTTAGCTCATTTTAGAGGTTGGTATATTTCAAAATCCTTTTCATTTCATATGCATCATCATTATTTTCATGCTTGATGGGTGTGTGATTGTTTTGTTAAGGTTAGATCTTATGCATGCTTTAATGGTGGATTGATGTATGGTTGATGATATAAGCTAAAAGTGATTAAAAACTTACCTAATTTCTCGTAATAACTTGTAGGAACGTTTCTAGATTGTTAGGATTACATTTGGGGTTGAAACAAGGGATTTACGAGATTCAGATTGTGTTTTTTGGGATTCGGTACCGGTACACGGGTTTGAGTATCATTATTCCTTTTTGGTAAGATGTGTAAATCCTCTTAGGGGTTTCGGTACGGCCAAAGGGTGTAATGATAGGTGGTTGATATTTCAAATTCTAGTGACCATTTTTTTATCAGTATGCCAAGGGATATTAGTACGGGCTTGGGGACAGATAATCAATATATGAGTACCGTTATTGGGTATCGGTATGCTAGGTAAGCGTATCAGTATCCATGTTGAGAAATTGCATCGAATGCAAAATTGGTATCGGTACGCAAGGGAGGATCGGTACTCCTAAAAGTGGTATCAATACAGTAAGGGTTTGTATCGATATCGAAAGTGTAACCCTCTCGACCTGGTTTAAACATTACCCGAATCGAATGAGTTACATAGGGAATACCGAGGCTAATTTAGAGACCCCCGATAAACGATCCTAAATTTTATTTCTTTATTTTTTTATTTTTATATTATCTATATGCTTTAATTAGATCCTACATGTTCATGCAATGATTGAGTTTAATTACAGTGGAAAACGATAAGAAACAAGTCCCAATTTAACCGAACAAGTTTTAGGAACCTAATTATAATTTTCTAGAAATTTAATGACTAATTGTGAATTTAAAATTATCAATCCTTAATTAAGTTCATTACATGCTTAAGTCTCAAATTTCATCTTAAAATGAGGTTTATAAGTTATTTACTCGCATGCTCAAAATTTAGTGACTAAAATATATAGTTTCAAAGTATATTTTATCTTATAACAAACTTAACGATCAAGGGTATCGAAATCTCTTGTCCCTGTTTCGATATCGAGGTAATAATAAGACAGGTATCAAAACGATAATTAAGTGTTTCGATACTCTTTCGATATATTGCTCGATGCCTTGTGCGACAAGCCCACATTTCGATACAGTCATGACCTTGTGTCGATACTATTTGAAACTGTAAAAATCGGTATCGATACCATAGTCAATCGTATTTATACGCTTACTTGTGTTTGTAAAACCGTTCTGATACAAGTTCTTGTGGTATCCATATCCAGGCTAAATTTCCTAGATTTTCTTCACATTTTTGGTTGCATATCGATATCCTATGAAGGTGTATCGATACCATAGCCAAGCTTATCGATACGCCTTCTCTCTAGATCATATAAGTACCCAAGGGCATATAGCACATATAATGGCATACTTTCTAGATACAACATCTTATATTCCATAAACCAAATACACAACAAAAAAGCATACCTCACCAAAGAAAACATGGTATAACATAACTTAAGACTATCATAAATTGAATATCAAAATATCTCATTAACATAAGAGTATCCCGAATTAATATCAATATTCTTGACATGATTTCTAGATGCATTCTAATATAATTAACCACATCACCGATTTAACTCAAAATAGTCATACTTTATTATCAACAACACTCAAATTTACACTTAGAGATAACAGGAGTCGAACTTCAATTTAACTTTATTATAACCAAGGGTATACCAATATGCAACTCAAGTCCAAATCACAAAGCTAACATCAACATAGATAGTCATGTTAGCCTTTGAAAGTATAAATAACATACTTGAGCTTTCACTTGGTAGTTACCTAAATCCTTTCTTCTTTTTGCTTCCTCCACATTAAATACTCTGTATTGCAAGGTAAATGAAAGGGTAAACATTGTCTTAGTGAATGAATAAAAACATATTTAAAAATACATTTGAAAACAACTTGCAATGCATCTCATATTAAACCAATTTCATCAATTTAAAAAACAAGTCATGCTCTTTACGAAAACGGTTAATTGTGGCAAACAATGCAACCTTTTGAAAATTAGCAAGTGTACCATGTCTCACAAGCCACAAAACCTTTTTAAAGTTGCCTTTTTGAAATCACATGTTTTGTAAGCATAACCAAATCTTACATGCTATTCATAGCAAGGCTTATAAATTATTTGAGCTCAATAAGAAAACACATAAAATCCTCGAATTGTGCCAAAACAGTAAATAGTTTACACTTGCGTTTTTCACATGTTGGTTAAGTAAAACGATTAAACTTACCCCTAATCGTTGGGATAAATGGACACAAATGAATGGCATCGTACCCCAAATCACGTAGATTGACTATCAAAATATATTGATCCCACCTTAGTGTTTGGGATAGTTCGTAATAACCGAATGCAATATGAATATCATACCACACAACACTAGGCTAACCTTTAATGCATCACTCAGGGAATTTATAACACATGCAAATT
Source organism: Abelmoschus esculentus (assembly GCA_035048815.1). NCBI lineage: Eukaryota > Viridiplantae > Streptophyta > Magnoliopsida > Malvales > Malvaceae > Abelmoschus > Abelmoschus esculentus. The sequence continues at coordinate 13,926,495 of JAUCBN010000003.1, forward strand.
TTGTATTTATAGTGCATTGTACATCCTATTTATCGATCAAATTATCCCTTTAGACATCATCTTAATATCCAACACAAAACAAAAATCAATGCTCAAGTTTTCAAGTAAAACAATAAGTAAACACATGCATCCCACTAACATATGCACCAAATGCATAAACCGGTAAAAACATTTTTTCTCATATTTTAAAAACAAAACAGTGGGAGCATCATATGCATATGATAACCTTTTAAGAATATCTTATGAGCATTTAAACACATGCATATTCATATATGAACAAGTATAACACGAGCATGACTAAAACACAATAAAAACAAGTATAACACGAGCATGACTAAAACACATAGTCAATCTCCCTCAAACTTGTTCTTATACCTCTTGAACTGATTCAGACATCAAAAACAGAGGGTTTAGTACAATAAAATGAACCCAAATATCTCTCAAGTCGGACCAATACATGACAGCCCTTAAAAACACCATAAAATCTATCTGAAACCTACTGAAAATCTCTTTAAACACCAACTAAACCTTATGTACGGGATTAGATACATAAAATACATATTAATTAAATTTAAATAATTCAATATTAATGTATTTAGGCATCAAAAATAGATATGTAAAACGATTGAACGAAAATCAAGAAAATAATGGAATTCTTTATAAAAAAACTAACTTTATTGATTCAAGACTTTAAAGATTGTTGCAATTAGACAAGAACTTAGGAATTTCATTAAATAACTTTATTTTCATAGGTTTGAATGATTCTCACCTCTAAAATTGATTCAACCTTCTTCCAAGGTTTAAAAACAAGTAAAATCGAAGAAAAATGAAGATAATTTGAAGAAGAAAATTATAGGAAATTAAACCAAAAATTTTTATTAAAAAGAATGTATATTTAAATTGAATATATTATTAAGAGTCTTCATTGAATAATAAGAAAATGAAATAAAGAAAAGTGGTATTTTTTTAAAAAATGAATTTTTCGGTTTTTAGGTCAAAAATTGAGGAATTCTGATTATTTAAGTTAAAACATTGATTAAAAGTTACTTATATAGTCCCTTACAAGTTTTAGATCATATAAGAATAGTATTAGATCAAATAACCTTAAAGATTCAAAGATTTGACATAGTTTATAAAATTTTCCTCAAGTTTTCAATTTTTACAAAATAGTAACTAATTTCAAAATCTTAGAGATTTAAGGGTCAATTTTTTAAATTGAGTTGAAATATGTCAAATATGACTCAAATAAGAATTTTAATATATTTTTCCAAGATTTATTTTCTTTAAAAATCTATTTTTAAGTATTTAATCTCGAACTAGGCTAATCGACGAAACTTGTTTAGTAAACTTATAAGCCCAATTTTGGGGCATTACAGGCAGAGCAATCTTCCTAAGTTTTTAAGATTGAGTTAGGTGTTCAATAATTTATGCTATGGGTTCCTAAGGGTTAATTAAGCTATAAAATGAATACTAAAACTTGAAACTGTATTTTTGATGATGATGTATTGACTTATGCCTTGTATTCTTGGTCTTTGGTTTGATTGTGGTATAGAGTGGTCTAGGTATCCTCGGTGGATAGTCTTGTGTTTGAGTTTTTTTTGGGTGGGATCTGGATACCCAGTGAGTGTTGCAACACTATGAAGGTCATTCAATGTGAGATTTTGGGTGATGACTTTACTCGATTTGTGATTCTGAGCCCCACTCAATGAGAGATTCTTAGTCAAGACTCGATGAAAGATTATGAGTATACTAGCACGATGAGAGATTCCGAGAAGCCTAATGTAAGATTTTGGGTCGGGTGAGTCTCATAGTATCGGGATGGAATTGGCCCTCACTTCTGAATTGGTTATTTTATACTTTGGTTGTGTTTGCCATATCAAGTGTTTAGGCGATTACGGTAACACCAATGCTTCATATATGTCATCATATTCTCATCAAGCATATGCATAGATATGATTCACTTGAAGCACAGTCGATAGATTTGTTTACCCACTAAGATTTAGTAACTCAACATTTTGGAATAAATTTCCATGCGTAGGTAAGTAAACAGAGGGACATGGCGGAGCACCATCATCACAAGACTTCATCATTGAACGATTGGTAAAGTACAATTGCTAAATTAGTGGACTATGTATTCGTAGGACCATTTGTTATAATTGTAAATCTATTTTATTTGAATTGTCAATGTGAAATGATTTGTCAAACTTGTATTTGGAGCTCCTAAATATTTTGAACTTTTTGATCAAATTTTGATATTAAATATTGTTTTATTTATATTTCATATTTAATGGTATATTTTTAACTTGACTTATAAATATGAAAAATTTTATGGGAACAAGTTGGGCTTATGACCCAAATATGGCACCCGAGTTTGAGGTGTTATATTCAGTGGTATCAGAGTTTAGGTTTAGTCAATTCTAGGATGTCCCCAGGGAAAGAGTTGATGTAGTAACGAATATCTAGCGAATACATATCCATGAGTCTAAGTTGTACATGAAAAGATGATTTTCGATAGTGTAATCATTTTTCTTTGACTGTGAAGAAGTGAAGTATGTCTAGAAGAGAACTGAGTTGAGGAAAGCTTGGGTTCCCATGAAGGTAGCTTTGATGAAGATAGCATGCCAAGGTGGCAGGGTCTAAGGAAAGGGTTAAACAAAGGGCAAATTACTTCAACCATCTACATTGTGCCTTGAATCGAATAGTAAGGGCTACTTTGAGGCGTGCACCTATCCAATGTAAGGAACCAATCGAGAGGTTTTGTAGACAAGGTGCTACGGATTTCTTAGGTTCTGGATAAGATAATCCAGTGAAGGCAAATCAGTGGCTTCGTGAAACCCGGTGGATCATGAGGTAGATAAGATTAAGGTTCGAAGATAATCTATCTTTTGTCTCTACTCAAGGAAAATGCAAAAAAATGGTGGGAAACAATTAAGATAGAGTTGGTACCCAGATCAACCTATATGGTACGATTTCTTGGACGAGTTTGAGAAGAAGTATATGGGCGAGGCTCACATTAACCGGTTGAGAGATTAAATCACCCACTTTGTGCAAGGTAATCGTACAATCTTTGTGTATGAGTAAGAATTTCTACAATTGAGTAGCTATACACTCGAATTGATAGCTATAAAAAAAAATGAGATGCAAGATGTTTTTGAGAGGTTTAAAGAAAGAGATCAAGACTTATCTGATATTCTCCCCACCGCAAGTGTTTTCTGAGTTAACGATTAGTGCTAAGGCCTTTGAGCAAGCGCAATGTTTGAAATATGATCCTTCGGGAGTTCAAGGAAACACTAGTGGGAGGAATCAACCCTCTAACAATTCACAATCTCAATTTAGGAGGGACAAAAATCTTTGAAGACAAGAAAGGGAAGTATTGAATCAAAGTTCAAGGTCAGACTGTAGGTCATAGTTTACTGGTTGTAGGAGGCCCTAATCATCATCCATGATGACTCCCAAGAGTTCTTAGGGGAGTGTGGGTGCACCAGTTTGTAACCAGTATGAGCATAGGCATCATGGTGAGTTTTGAGGACCAAATCGAACTTATTTTGAGTGTGAATCTTTAGACCATCTTGTGAAGAGTTGTCTTACTGTTGCCACTACTATACCAATTCAAAAACAAATGACCTTTTATCTGTATCAAAAGGGTCGAGGTTTCTCTAGAGAAGGTTCGAGTTAGACCACTGACCATCAGAGTAGGGGCACATTTCATTCTACCACTAGAGCACCGATGAGACAGTATGCAGTCAGAGCTCAAGAGGAATATGAGCCCATCAATGTTATATCAGGTACTTGCTCCTTGTTCTCTATACCTATAATAGCATTAGTGTACTTTGGTTTTATGTGTTCCTATATCAGTAGTGGGATATCCAAATAGTGGGTTTTGTCGGTCGAGGATCTAGAGATAGGGGTTTGAGTGACAATCCATTGGGTTTAGATGTGATAGTGGATAAGGTGTATCAGAGGTGTCCGATCGAATTACAAGGTTCAATCTTCCGGGTATGCCTTATGATCTTGCCTTTTCAAGAGTTTAACTTAATCCTAGGTATGGATTGGCTTTTTGAGCATGACGTTAGCTTGGGTTATAGGGCTAAGAGTTTGAAGCTAAGAGTTAACGATGAGTCTAAGTTAGTGGTGAGAGGAGAGAGAAATCCTTGTATTCCAAATGTTGTTTCAACTTTGGAGGCACAAAAGTTGATACAACAAGGTTGTAAGGTTTTCTTAGCTCACGTGGTGACCGATGGGATCCGTGTCGATCCCCAAAAAATCCAAGCTATAGTAGAGAGGAAATCGCCTCAAAATGTCTCGGAGGTCCATAGTTTTCTTATGCTTACGGGATATTATCGAGGTTATTGAAGGATTTCTCAATCTTAGCGGCACCGTTGACCAAGTTGTTACGAAAACGAGATCCTTTTATTTGGAACGAGAAGAGACAACAATGTTTTAAGCAGTTAAAGGATTATCTTATCGAGGTACCAATTTTGACTCAAACAGAATAAGGGAAAGACTATGTTGTGTTTATTGATGCATTGTTGAATGGCCTAGGGTATGTTCTTATACAAGATGGAAAAGTGGTTGCTTATCCTTCAAGACAACTTAACCTGCATGAATGGAACTACCCTACCTACGATCTAGAGTTTGATGCAGTCATCTTCGTATTAAAGATATGGAGATATTATCTTTATAGGGAGAAACACTACATCTACATAAACCACAAGAACTTAAAGTATTTCCATACTCAAAAGATAAAAAATATAACTTTTATTGCGAAAATTTATTGATCACATAAACTGTATTTTTTATTTCTCTGCCCAAAGTGACCTAAATCTTTTCTTGCATGAAGCATATTATAACATATTTTCATTAAATATCTATTATTCCTTTCGGCTATTCTAAATATCATTTTCTATTTTTTTTTATGATTTTCACTTTCGATTTAAGTTAAAAAATATTTTTTTAATATAGTTCGAAATTAGAGTTTGCCTTTTTCTTTTCTTATTTATTAATTTGGCCAATAATTTTATTTATTTCAAAGTTAACAATTATTTTATTACTGATTTAATTTCATTGTAGGCTTTTATTATCACTCCAACCCTTTTTTCATTATTTTAACTAATAGTCTTCTCCATTCATTTTAATTTTTTACACCAATTTATTTGTTGTTCTTATTATTCTTTCTTTATTTAAAATTTTACTAAAACATCAAGCGTTGACCGGATCAAGAGAAGGACATGCGTTTTGAAAATTATCTACTTTCATCCATTTTTTATTTTTTGCTTAATTTATGTATATTTTTAATTTCATGTAATTTAAATTATTTTTATTTATTATTTATTATTATTTTGTTAATTTTCTTTGAAAAAACCGTAAATGCGAGCACCGTTTCTTTAAATCCTTAGAGTAGTTTAAAACTTTAAGATTAGGTTCTTTCTAGACTTTAATTTAATTTTAGAAACTCTTTAGTATAGATTCCTAATGTAGCTATTTTCTTCTTTTTGACCCATGCTTGTTTAGGGCGAGCAAAACTCAATTTGAAAAATCGAATAACTCGACTCGATTCGAAGCGAAAATAACCGATTCGTTTTGAATCGATTCGAAATTTTATAGACTCGATCAAATTGAAAAAAATCAAATAAAGTTCGAGTTATAAAATAAAAATTTGAATAACTCGAATAACTCGAAATTTTTAGTAATTAAAGGATTTATTTTTAAGTTTGAGATGAGTCTCTCAACTTTTTATGATATATATACATTGATATATAAAAATATAAAAAAATATTACTATATATGAAAATATATATATATATACATATCTTATATGATTAGAGAAAGTCGTTTAAATTGGAATCAATTCGTATTATAACATGATAAATAATTACAATTAAAATATTTATAAGAACTCAAAAACTTTACTCGATTCTACTCAACTCGAATTTCTTAAACTCGACTCGAACAAAAAAAATTCAAATAAAGTTTAAATTATAAAATATAACTTGTCAACTCGAATAATTCGGAATTTTTTGACTCGACTCTTCTCGATTCGATCAAATACTCACCCCTAGGCTTAGCTTCCCCTAATAAACTGAATGTTAAAAACTTGAGCCCTCAAAGTAAATTTTATTTTAGGTTTGATTTCTTAATTAGGTTATTAATAATTATAGTAATTAAGGAAACCTTTAATTTAAATAAAGAATTCTTTCTTTTCTTTTTATTTTTTAGGCATAAAGATAATTTTAACTCTTAACGTTTATAGTTTTTGTCGTTTTGGCCCTTATTCTTTTTTGGGGATAAATTTAGCCCTTAACCTATATCTTTTTGACAAATAGCTTATTTTTTAACTAGTTTGATGACTTGACCGTTAAAAATTTAATGATGATATATATATGGAATATAATTATAAATGAAATAAAATATAACCTATCAAATACATATATATATATGGAATATAATTTTATTTTAATATAAAATATAAAAAAATTAAAATTCAAATAAAATATTAAAAATTAATTAATTCTAAAATAAAAATTATAAAACATTCTTAACCCTAACTACGATAAAATAAAAATCTTATTCGAATTGTGTTTATATTTTTTATTATATTTTAAAATTAAAAAATAAATAACATATTTTTTTAAATTTTTTACATAATTATTGTGACACAATTGTCTCATGGAAACCTTTTTCCCGTGAATTTAGTTTATTTTATGTAATATTTAAGATTAAATATGATGAATTTTGTATTATTTAAATTATTGTCTAGAATTTGACATTTAAAATATTTATTATATAATAAAAAATGAAATATTATATTATTTTATGATATTTTATTTATATAATATTATTCCCGTTATTTTTTATTTGTTCATACATCTCAAATAAAAAATAATTACAGTACACTATGATTACAAATTTTAAAATAAAAATATAAACACAATTCGAATAAGATTTTGATTTTATCGTAGTTAGGATTAAGAATGTTTAATAATATTTTATTTTAGAATTAATTAATTTTTAATATTTTATTGGAATTTTAATTGTTTTATATTTTTATATTAGAATAAAATTATATTTCATATATATATGTATTTGATAGGTTATATTCCATGTCATTTAAAATTATATTCCACATATATATCATCGTTAAATTTTTAACGGTCCAGTCATCAAGCTAGTTAAAAAATAAGCTATTTGTCAAAAAGATATAAGTTAAGGGTTAAATTTATCCCAAAAAAGAATAAAGACCAAAACGACAAAAACTATAAACGTTAAGGGTTAAAATTATCTTTATGCCTATTTTTTATTTATATTTATTAGACATATAAATTGTAATATAGTGTTCCTTTAAAAGGAGGTAAATGTGGTTAATTTCAGAAGTTTTGACGGTAATTTTTGTTTGATCTTCGATTGGTGGGTCGTTAACATGAATTCACTCACACATAACATACTCCCTAATCAATTTTATTTTTGTATTCTAAATTTGTTGTTTTAATAAAAATAAAATATTTTTTATGAATAACTTATTTTTAGATGATCCAATTTTATCTAAAAAAATTGATGATTACTCTATCTTTTTTTATTTGCGTCGAACTTGAAATGATTACAATAGCTTGACGACTTGTTTAATCAAAATCTCGTTACATTGTTTGAATGTTAAAATTTACTAAGTTTGTGTAAAATTTAATTTAATTATCCAATTTATGAATGTAATTTCATTTTACTTATTTTAAAATTTGAAATAATATAATTTGTAGAATCTAGTGTATTGTTGCTTCACTTTCAATGGGTAAGACATGATACCCATAGTTAAGGAGTCTTTAGCATTACACAAGTTTGTGAAGACACCAACCCATAGTGTATTGTTGCTTCTTCACTCCAGGTTTGGACCCTTAATTATTTCTTGAAGTACCAACCCTGGTATTGTACAACATCTTCTCTCCAAACTTTTCTATGCTATGAGAGTTTTTAGCAAAATAGTGGTTAAGAGAACCAAGTGGATGGACATCTTTAGAGACCTCCCTAATTAAATAGGAATCCATGTTTCCACTATATTATCATGTTCAATAAAAAAATATCTATTTTTAAAAATAAAAAAGTTGATTTTAAAATTAAAACCGAAAATCATTTAATTTTAAAAACTTATTTGGAGTTTGAAGTAAAAATCAAGATTTTGTTCTTAAGGTTTTACAAAATTTTCTTCAATGTTTGAGAATTTATTATCTTAAGAAAGAAAAAGATTTGATTTTCAATGAGTTTAAAAAGAAAAATAACTTTAAAAAATTAAACTTTTATCAAATATAATCTAGTACCCTTAAATTCCTTAATGGGAAAGTTTTTAGAAGTTTTTTGGATCCCAAAAGAATTAATTACTTCAACTAAAAAGATAAAACTGAAAAATAGATTCCAAAAAAGATTAAATTATGTGCTACTAATGTTTATGGATTTAAAGTAATATGGATATAAAAAATTACTTGATTTTCTAATTTTAGATGAGATGGAGCATTGATCAACAATAAGAGGAAAGATCTATATACTAAAGAAAAATCACTTGAAGAAGAAAGACTTCACATCTTACCTTGGGTTCAAGAGGTAAAAATAGTTGAATTTATTAGTTATTTTTAATTTGATTTCTTTATATTAGTTTCACTAGTTAACTATATATTTGTTGGACTAAGAATTATTTGATGCTTTGAGTAAGGAGAGTCATTTTTACATTAACTATTTTTTTCAAATCTGTTTTGAAATCTACATTGTTATGGGGTTAAAACTTTTTAAACCAAAATTTAAATAATTTTTTATATAAAGAAAAGGGGAGAATATTTTGAAAAACTAAATTTTGATAGGGGAGAAATTTTATATTTATTAAAGGGATGAATGCAAAACGTAATTTTTTAATTTGATTTTATTATATCAAAAAAGGGAGATTGTTAAAATTTTTATTTTGATATAAAAATTAAAAAATAATTTTAGACTAAATTAAAAAAAATATAAAAATGGTTTAAATCCAAACAAATTGAAAATATGTTTGAGAAATTTTCGTAAGGTTTTGGAAGAACTTAAAATATTTTAAAATAGTCAAACTTGAGTTTTCTATAAAGTCATATCAATACGGTAGTTCTCCTACCGATACTAGTTAGAGTTTCAACTACAAGAATTCTCTAAAATAAAAAACTCATACTAGTACAACCCTGATGTAATGATACAAAGAAAGTATACCAATATGCATATACACATGTCGATGCCTTAAGTTTTTAAACCTTCAACAACTAGTTTTGTCACGATCCGAGTTTCGAAACTCAGAGTCGTGTTAACACGAGGTAGTGAGACTTTTGTTTGGACCTTGAAGGTCTTATTGGGCTTAAGGGTTGTTGTTGGGCTTGAATTTGTAAGAGGGTTTGAGGGTAGAATGGTAAATAGCTAATTGGGATATTGGGAAGAAGAAAATAGGGTTTATTTTCTACATTGTGCAGAGAATAATCTCACTTTCACTTTATTGCCTTCTTCATCCTTTCTCCACCCATTTTCTTCCCCAAACATCATCATCAAAGGTTGGTTTTTGAAAGTCAAGCTTGTATAATCTCGTTTTAAGGTAGGAGAAGCTTTTGTTCAGCTCTGAAAATCTTTCTAACAAGGTAAATTTTATTTCAAATGGTGGACGTCAGGGTTTTGGTGAATTTTTGAGGTAAGAACGTGAAATGGTTTTGGGAGATTTTGGGTTGGTTAAGAGTTCGTTTTAGATAGAATGATAACTTGTGGTAATCTCCTATTGTATTAAAGGAGCTTGGTGAGTCATCCACAAGCTGGGGCAAGGATAATGCTTAGAGGAGTTGTTTTATTCTTCAGCTCATTTTGGGAGGTTGGTAAACTTTCAAATCCTTTATATTTCATTGCATCATCATTTTAGCATGATTGATTGATTTGTGATGGTTTAGCTTAGGACAGAGCTTTTGCATGCTTTAATGGTGAATTAAATTATAGTTGATGAAATTGAGTAAAATTGGTTAAAAACTCACTTAAACTATTTTAATAATATGTAGGAACATTTTAGGATCGATTGGTTCGGTTTTGATTAAGTTTCTTAAGCTTTTTAAGTTGTAGATCTACATTTTCGTACAGGGGTATCGATACTACTGAGAGGAAAAATAGGCTAAAGTGGCAGGCGTTTCGGAACGCCTTACCCATGTATCGAAACCAAATTTTATAGTAGCAAATTGTTTCGATGCCTCCTTTAGGGCGTATCGAAATAGGGGACCTTATTGATACTCTATATAGTTGTAGCGATACGGGTTGGTCTCCTTTGGTCTTAAACCATCGCCATAGCATATCGAAACGCAAGGAAAGTGTTACGATACCCCTATACAGGTGTATCAATACGCCTGGGCAATCTACCCAAATTTTTGAGAGTTGAGTTTAGGGGTTCTATAATTCTTGTTATGGGTTCTTATGGGTTGTTTGAACCATAAAATTATTAATGAAACTTGGATTCTTTAATATGGAAATTGATATGAGAAAATATGCTTGCTTGCTTGATCTTAGCTTGGTTGTGGAATTATTTTGATATGAGATCCTATGTGGATCAACATGTTTTGGTTGAGTCTTTGTTTGGTGGGATCTGGATACCCAATGAGTAATAGTGCTACATCACAATGAAGGGCATCCGATGTGAGATTTTGGGTGATGTATTGAAGTTCATCCGATGTGAGATTTCAGGTGATGTCTTTGCTTGATGTGAGATTTTGAGCCCCAATCAATGTGAAATTTCAAGTGAAGACTCGATGTGAGATTCTGAGTATCCTATCTCGATGTGAGATTCCGAGCAGCCCGATATGAGATTTCTAGTCAGGTGAGTTCCCTAGTGTCGGGTTGGCAACGGACCTCACTTCTGATTTGTTTACTTTTATGTTTTGGTTGCATTGGCCACATCATATCATCATTGTCTCATCTTGCATGTTAATAGTTATGATTCACTTGAAAGCACAGTCGATAGGTTGTGTACCCACTGAGCTCTAGTAGCTCAGCATTTTGGAATTTGTTTTCATGCGTAGGTAAGTAAACAGATGTTCGGGCAGATGTGGTGGAGCACCATCATCGAAAAACTTCAAAATTGACCGGTTGGTAAAGTACAATTGTTAGATTAGTGGACTATGTATTCGTAGGATCATTGCTGTAAATTATAACTCTATTTGATTTAAATTGTCAAGGTCAAATGTTTTAGTAAACTTGTATTTGAAGCTTCATTAATATTTTAGATTTGTTAAACTACTTTTGATATTTAATGTCGTTTTAAATTTTATGTCGTATTTGATGGTACACTTGATTTTGATTTGAAAATTTTATGGATACGGGTTGTGCTTGTGACCCAAATGTGGCACTCGGGTTCGGGGTGTTATAAGTTTCATGTAGGTGCATCGTACAAATACGGTCTATTGACATATCAATATGGACTAAGGTGTATTGATACAGTATGATGCGTATAAATATACAGAGGCAAAAACGCTCACAATAGTTACTTCCCAGAATAGCAGTATATCGATATATACATGCGTATCGATACTGACAGCACCAAAAGTGGAAATTCAGTATGGAATTATGTCTTCAACAGCTCCAATTGATCACAATGATCTTCAACGATTAAGAACTCATTTTGGAGTATAAAAGAACTTTTCAAGCACCTGGAACAACTAATGATTCGATAGCCAATATCTATTATGAATATAAAAGTGTCTTTGTGCTTAATTTTCATCTTTATATAGAGTAACACTTATGAGTCGAATTATTAATGTTTACTCAAATGTTTGAGGTTTAATGGCATAAAATAACTCAATCTTTATTTTACAATAAAATTTAAATTTTTATTTTATAACTTGTGAAAGTTTGATGACAAAACTAAACATTTTATTGTATTTTAGTTACCATTTACGAATTTTAAATTTTTTTGACAAGGGAAAAATTTCATTTCATTAAAAAAATACATCAAATACAATGAAATCAAATCATAAAAAGACATGTCACATGAAAGTGTTTATTTTTTATTTTTTATTTTTATACTTTCTTAAATGTATTTAAAATTTAAAATTCCATACCTTTTTGTTTTATAGATTTTAATAATTTTTTTAAAAAAATAATAGCTTTTTTTAATATTTTTTTTCAAATTGAATAGTCAATAGTATTTTATTTTTTAAAAAAATTATTTATTTTTAATAAAAATAAAATTAAATAAATCATTGATTTTTTTTCTAAAAATCACTTAAATTCCTCTGACACATGTACATCATCATTTACACGTGGATCGTCATATCAATAAAACAATAATCAAAGACAAATTTTTTTATTCGAAAAATTTAATTTATACAAATTATAAGTCCCACGACTCAATTGGATGCATTTTGTTATTAAGAATAATTAATTTTTAATTCGCAAATTTCCATATCCTTGAGCAATTTTACTAATAACCATGCCTATGAACATAAAAAGAAAAGAAAAGACTTCATTGTCAAATAAAAGACACAAGGTGCAAAGAAGGTAAGGCAACACACTTTTGTTTCATTAAAGTATAAAGTGAGGGAGAGAACTCAAATCTTGAACTTCAAAGGAAAGATATAATAATGACAACAAACAAACAGAACTTTCATGGTGTTTGTTTTACCATTTATTTGTCACTTGTCCCAACACCTGCTTCAGTATAGTTTTGTTGTGCTATCAGTTCACTGTATAGAAAAAAAATAGATTTAGTAATATTAAACTAAGCATTCTAGCTATATAAATATAAGAAAACATTTGTTATCATAGATTTATATTATCATATTTTAATAAAAGATGTTTTTTCATTAAAATATTAAATTCGTTGAAAGATTTAACTAAAAATCCGGTCTAAAGGAGTTCAAAGCTAAAAATAACCAAGACTGACATCAGTTACAGTACAAATAATCAAGTCTGGTCTAAAAGATGTTTCTTTTTATTGTAAGAGGATGTAATTTATCTTAATTTTTTACGATTTAATTATATTTTAAACTATTAAAATTAAGTTTTTGTTCCTTATCGGATTTTTCTGGTTTATTTTTTTAAGATCATGTCGGTTTAAAATTAATGAAATTAAAAGTATTACCCTTCACTTTTTTTAACTTAATTACTTTCTAAGACATACTAACTTTAAAATTAAGCATCAATCCTCTATTTTTTTATTTAATTCAATTTTAGAACCTTAAACAGTTTACTGTTTAGCCACATAATTTCATGTAACAGACCGCGTAGTTGTTGAAATGAAACCTGACCGGAGTGCCCGAGTGAGGTCAGCAGCTTTAGCGAAATCATTGTTCTCTCGTGCCTTTAGGATCTGAAACATCAGTGCAAGACGGAGCTTGGTGCGGGCAGAATTCTGCATCACCAGAACTGCTTCCTCCCGAAGTGTTTTACATTCGGATTCAATGGTTTTGAATTTTTCTTTAACTTGTCTATGGTGCTCCTTGATGAATCTCTGTTCAGCACTTATTCCCTGCATCTCTGCTTTTAATCGCATTAATTTGGCAAACTTTCTTTGGTTCATACGCCTCTGCAGGAACAACACTTTAACGCCGGCACCTCTCTGTCCCATCTTCGCACAACCTTGCGCAGTCGGTGCAAAGAGCGTCTACAACTGCGAAATAGAAGAAAGTGATATATACACACACATATGTTTTCCCCTTTTATAGAGTAAAAAAAACAACTCTGGGAATCCAGCATAGAAAACAAGAAAAAGGGAAGGTGGTAGGAAAATGATGAGACGAGGGTACCTTTTCATGGAAAACAGAGGCACAGGTGGGACAAGTAGGTTTCCAAACTCAAATAGAATGATCGCGCGCCAGTCTGCACTGGGACGTGCGATGATCGACAACTACGTGAAGGAAACGTTCGACACCGGACGCTTCTAGGAAAAGCGATGCGATACCCATAATTGGCCATATATTAGTAAAAAAATCAGTTCGATTGATTTTAAATTGTATCAATTACGTCTTTTGATTGCCGATAATTGAACCATGAAATTATGTACAAGTGATTGCTATTTATTTCCACATAAGTCGTTTTCGTCTATTATTTTATCATGTCGATAATAATGAGTCAGTTTTAATAACTTAATATTATGAATGAAGAGTTTTAGAATTATTTATATATTTTAAAATGGGAAAACGTTTCATGGACGAGTAATGAAAATAAAATATCTCTACGAGTATCTTAATTTTAGGATGTACAGTACCTCTTTATATTGTATATAACAAATTACAAAATGGACTATCAAACTAAAACTATTTATGTGTTATGAATATATTTATTCATGGTGGATATCCATATATTAAGTTAAAGTTTAATGGGCTTTATTGTTAGGGTTTAATACTCATTGGAATTAGGGTTTCCATCTTATGCCTATAAATATATACTTTTGGCCAAAACTTTGTACACAACCCTATTTTGAGAATATAATAAAATCTCTCTTTGTCTCTCATATTTGTTCTCTTATTTTATTCTTGTTCTTTACTTTATTCACAACACGTTATCAGCACGAGACTCTAACCAATGGAGGTGTTTGTCGTTCGAATCTTGAAGGAATTATTGAAAAGAATTTGTTAATAGCATAAATCAAAGATAAGTTCTTCTCCCTCAATTATATTTTAATTATCGGTTATTTTTCTTTCTTGATCTTTGATTTGATTTTTAATTTATTAAAATATTTGGTTGTTTGATATTTGTGTAGTGATAAAGTGTCTCAAATACCATGGTTCTTGTCGATAATTCCCGAAAAAGATTTTAAAAAGATATTGGTAATTAAATCTACCATATATTCAAATTAGTGGAAAGTTCAGTATGTTTTATTTATTTATTTTGAGATTTTTTTATCTTTGTTTATAACCAATATTTGTTTATTTTATTATGATGATGAAAGTTTATGTTTTAATCATGTTTTAAGTATTACATGATATTGGAACAAATATTGAAACTATAATTAATTAATATGCTTTTTTTTATGTTGGTTTAATCCGAGTATATTGGTTGGACATCCCGTTCTACGAGGCTACTGGTCTCAAAGGAGGTTCTTTTTAAAGGACCTTGTGGACTGGTTTAACAATGTCGCGTATAAGGATTAAATTTTTGTTCCTTGTATGTATTGTATATATATTGGTTGATCAATTATTATTTAATAGTATGAATATTATAAAGTCTATATTTGCTTGAAAGCAATTTTTTGGGATCGAAAAACTCGACTATAGACTTCTCCCAAGTTTAAGTTACAAAAATCTTCTTGATCAAATAATTTTTATAGGAGGTATTCCCTGAAGTGAATGCATACATGATGCTTATTCCATGCAATTATTGAATTTATGACATTCTTTGAAGTGAATGCAAGCATGATGATTATTCCATGCGATTATTGGATTTATGACATTTCTTAAAGTGAATGCAAGCATGATGATTATTCCATATGATTATTGAATTTATGTTATTCCTTGAAGTGAATCAAGAATGATGTTTATTTCATGCAATTATACAAGCATGATGTTTATTCCATGCGATTTTTAAATTTGTTTCATTCCCTGAAGTGAATGCAAACGTGATAATTCACTATATGGTTAGTGAATAAAACTCAATTATGTGACAGAGTATCATTGATGAGGATATGTTAGAAAAACATACTCCATTTTTCACACATTAATATTGTCTTACAGACACAATATCATACAAGGGTTTTAAATACCTATCAGTCTCCGCTTCATTCCTTGAAGTGAATATGATATTTTATAGCGGAAAGAATAAATGTCACATTAGTAATTGTGATCATGATTGAGATCATAAAATAGACATAGATAAGATGATTATTTTGAGAATATTTATATCCACAAGAAGTGGAATTATAAAGATGACAAGAATGATAGAGATCATATTAAAATCTTTATGTTATCAATGCGATGGTACAAATCATTGATCTCGTATTTGTCAAACGCAGAAGTATTATGGATTTTATCCATAATCATGAATGATAAATTAAAGAAAATATAAATAGATTTTCTTTGTGGTGAAAATAATGGCACTATTGATCCAACTCAATTGAATATTGATAATAATCTCATAATCCTTTAAGAGAATAATCTGCCATTTATTTTATTTTCTTTAGATCTTTTATTTATTTTATGTTAATTTATTTTTACTTATTATTTATTTATGTTAACTTACTTTATATATTATTTATTTATCTTTTATGCTAATTTTTCCTTTAAAAGAATATGATTACTTCCGGAATAAAATATATAATAATTTATGGCGATTTATGCTTAGCAGAAAGTGCAAGTACTCATACAATACTTAAGCATAAGAAATATTTTCCCATTTAAATACAAGGAAATATGAGTACTATATCTCAAAGTACTAAAATATCAATGCTTCGGAAAAGCTCTTGAGAGCTTATCTTTGATCCAATTTGATATGATGTGCTATTTTTTAATATTTTTCCATTCCCCGAAGTGAATGGTATAGAGCACATATTTTTTATTTCCCGAAGTGAATGAAATAAAGCACGTATTAAAAGGTGCATAATTATGCATATTTTCCCATTTTAAATGCAATGGAATAATATGAGTACTATATCCGAAAGTACTAATATCACAGAAAACTCCGACTGAGCAAATATGTTATTTGCCAAATGAGACTTTATCTTATATTTATAGTACATTATGCTCATTGAGCAAATATTTTATTACCAAATGGAACTCTATTTCATATTTACAGTGCATTATACTCGTCAAAATGGCAAAGAGATATTGAGTTTTAAAGATATTTATAGAAATATATTAAGAATATCAGTTAAAGGGATGATGACAATCTCAATATTATGAGTATAACTCAAGGCAATAATGAAATTTTGGCAAAATTACATGCATTGTCATCCATATTGTACCACATAAGAATTAGTACAAATTGAAGCTCATGCTATTGTAAACTAGATGTTTACTGATTATTTTATTTGACATGACCGGTTAGACCATCCCGGTTCAATTATGATACGAAAAATTGTTGACATTTTCATGTGGTCATTTATTAAAGAACTAGGAGTTTCTTCAAGGTAATTTTTTCTTGTGATACTTGCTATGAAAGCATTTTGATTATTCAATTATCAACAACTATGATAGAGTGCAAATCTATTAATTTTTTGGAACGGATACAAGGTGATATATATGGGCCCATACACCTTTCATACAGTCAATCTAGATATTTTATGATTTTTATCAATGCATCAATTAGATGGTTATATGTATCCTTATTATTAACCCATAACTTGGTGTTTGCGAGGCTACTTGCTCAATTGATAAAATTATGAGCATATTTTCCAGATTATCTTATAAAGACAATAGTCTTGATAATGTTGATGACATATCATTTTATATGTAGTATCATTAATTCGCATCAAGCCAACAAATGATTATAAGTTCTCCCCATTATAAATGGTTTTTGGTCAGGAACCAAATATTTCTCATCTCAATTTTTTGGGTGTGCGATATATATTCTAATTGCTCCACCACAACGCACAAAGATGAGTTTTGTTGGGAATATATATAAGAGCTTTTGATAGAGGATTTATTGACTATCATTTTAATGAGTCAATTTATCCAACATTAGGGGATAAAATAAATAGTTGTGGAAAGAAATAAGTTGGAATAAATTATCATTTTTTTCTTTTTGATCCATGTGATACGCAATGTAAACTATAAGTTCAATGGATAATTCATTTAGCAAATCTATTGCCAGATGGTTTTGTTTACCCTAAAAGAGTGACTAAGTCATGTATACCAGCTATGTATGCTTCGATTAAATTTGATGTCATAAAAGGATAAACTCTAGTTGCTAATGAGTCTAACTTACGCTTAAAGTGTAGTAGACAAGTAAGTTTTAAAGATAAGAGATCCTCGAAAAGAAAAAAGGAGCTATATTTTATGATGGTCTGATCGAGAAATCAATGATTATGAAAATCTCTAGAAGAGATTAAATGGTCTCCAACAGAGACATTGACATGAATCAGGTACCTGACAATAAAAAGATCTCAATAGATTATGTAATGTCTGGTAATAAATGGAACTGAAATTAAATCGACGTCGTTAATATATTTGCATGCAATACAGAACTAGAGATTTTATTTGATGACGTGGATCATGAATCATTGTCAATTGGGCAATGTAAACAAAGAAATGATTGGCCAACATGAAAGAGGCAATTGAGGCAAAACTAAATCTCTTTTGAAAAGAGAAGTATTTGAGCCTATAGCTCGTACATTGAAATGTATAAAGCTCGTGGATATAAACGAACCTTTGTGAGAAAGAGAAATCAAAAGGGAAAATCATGAGATATAAGCTCATTTGGTTGCACAAGGATTCTCACAAAGAAATGAAATTGAATGAGGAAAATATATTCCTCGGTGGTGGATGCAATTACTTTTAGATATTCTGGCAATAAATGAAATAGTTTCGTCTAATGGATGTTGTTACATCTTATTTGTGTGAGCTTCTTGATAAAAACATTTACATGAAGCTTCTAAAAGGATTTAGACTGCCAGAAACAGTTAATTCAAGTTCTCGAGAACATTATTCAACTATATTAAATATATCCTTTATGGATTGGAAGATTTAGGCGTGTTTGATATAATCGTCTCATTGAATACTTATTAGCATAATGCTATATGAATTGTTTAATTTCCCCGAGAATTTTGATTAAGTGGATTAGTTCTAAATTTTTATTATCGATGATTTGAATATAGTTGAGACTCGTGAAGAGACCTTTTCAAATCCTTGTGCATCAATCGACATACAGAAAAATGCTGAAAGAGACTTTATATGAATAATGTATATTCATTGATCACCCTTATGCCTGTTAGGTCTCTTAGTGTAAACAAAGATTTTTTTTGCCTCAAGAAAAGGGTAATGATATTTTTGGTCTAAAAGTATAATATATAAATTGTTTAATCTGGAAGCATCGTATCTTAGCTGGTTCAGAAATATTATTTAAGTGCTACGAGATCATTACCTTTAAATAATTGTTATGCATGAGGCAAAGCCGAAATGTGTGTTTGACTAAACATATCCTAAAGATATGTGAATGTTTTTCACAAGATAAGATGCAAGCTATCTTGTAAAGAGATAATACAAAATTTATATCTCAAGGTGGATATATCAAATATGATAAAACGAAACATATTTCTTCAAGTTTCGTCTCTCATGATTTTTAGATGAATATTATTCAATGAATCATTTCAAGCAATGATTTGGAAGATTTATCCACTAGTGCATGATCTACTTCAACATTTGAAGTTTGTATTCAATATTGAATTATGAAGATTCAAAGATCTTATGTGATATTTTCATGAGGGGGAGTAAATACGCGTTGCACTCTTTTTCCCTTAACTGAGGTTTTTTCCCAATGGGTTTTCCTGGTAAGGTTTTTAATGAGGCAACATGTTATGCGTATCAAAGATGTGTGTACTCTTTTTCCTTCGTTAAGAATTTTTTTTCCTACAGGGTTTTTATCTTAGTAAGGTTTTAACGAGGCACATTATCTTCACGGATATCCAAGGGGGAGTGTTATGAATATATTTATTCATGGTGGATATCCATATATTAAGTTAAAGTTTAATGGGCTTTATTATTAGGTTTTAATACCCATTGAAATTAAGGTTTCTAATGCCTATAAATATAGACTTTTGGCCAAAACTTTGTACACAACCCTATTTTGAGAATATAATAAAATCTCTCTCTTTGTCTCTCATCTTTGTTCTCCTATTTTATTTTTTTTCTTTACTTTATTCAAAATATTATGATTATTTTTATTAGAAAAAATAAATCCGATATCACGTTTTATTCGAATTATATTGTATTATTAATAATGTTATTCGAATTATATTTAATTAAAAAAATTTACGATTCTTGTCTTCATTATTAACAACAAAATTGAAGAAATAAATGTATTTCTTCGAAATTAAGTTATTCTATGTGGTGATTTTAGAATATAAGAATAGTCTAAATACTTTAACCTAAAGTTTTGTACAAGGCAATAGGTCCTGGAAAATGAGGCATATGGTCTTACTTTTATATCAAATTTCATTTTCATTTCAAACCATTTTTTCTACAACTTCATTATGTCTTCTTTTACCAAAATTTTCTTGCTTCGGCATTAATTTCGGAACCTCTCATTGGTTGGAGATCGATCCTTTAGACCTTTGTATTTGTCTCATTGGAAAGTATTATTTGATTTATTTGTAATCTCAAATTAGGAGTGTTCAAACGGGAAATTCGATCGGTAATCATATCGAATTATAAAAAATTAAATTAACTAAATTTTTAAATCTTTAATCATTAATTGAACCGAATATTTTTTCGAAATACATTAATCGAACTGAATAAATTTTGGTTAATTCAGTAATGATTACTTAATAATGTTAAAATAATCTTTTTAGCGACTGAACTTTCAAAAACTATAAAACAATCATTAAACTTATTTAATTATTATAAATTGATCATTTAATTATTATATATTATAAATTATTGATAAATATTAAGAATTTTAATGGATTTTTAAAATAATTTAATAAATTTAATTATCATTTTATATTAATTTGATAAAATTTATTGACCAATTTATAATTTTTAGAAGTTTAAAGACTGAAAACAAATATATATTATATATAAAATATAAAATTTTGGTTAATTATTTTAATTAATCTATTTCGAACCGAATTAACCATTAACTAAACTTTAAAAAAATAACCACACCGACCGAACAAAGTTCGATGACCGACTGTTTAATCAAATTAATTCAGTTTAGTCGGTTAATTCGGTTTAGCAGACTGTTTGAACACTTCTATCTCAAACCACGAGCTATTTGAAGTTACAAATTAATTAATGTTGAATTTGAAAGGGAAGAAACGAAATGGGTTTTTTTAATACAACAAATATTTTATCACACTTAAGTTGAAAAAGTGGTTGAAAATATTTTATATAAAAAAAATTATAAAGAATATTCAACAAATAATTAAAGATAAAATGGTATAGAATTTTTATATAAATTCTCATGCCTTGAATTTATTTTTTTCGATATAAATTCTTACTTATCGCATTGTTATATTTTTGATTTTTAAACTATTAAACTCGTCAATTAAATCACTAAATTTATTAAATAAATTTATTTTTATTTTTTAAAAAATCAAGGTAAAATTTAATGATTTTACTACTACACCAAGTCAACTTTTATGATTTAATTTGTTCCATTTATTATATATTTTATAATGAAATAAGTGCTAGAGATTAAAGAAATAAAAATAGTTAAGAAGGGACTCAAACCTAAATAACTTAAATATTTAAAATCATATAAATTATCAAAAATATTAAATATTTGATTTAACATATTTAAATATTTTTTATATTTTTAGTAAATCAAATATTTAAAGTAATTTTTATATCGAATATATTAAATTGAATATTAAATCAAACATTTAAAAGTATTTTTTAAATTCAATTTAGTTTAAATATAAAAAATATTAAATATTTGATTAAAAAATACTCAAATTAAAATATTTAAAATATTTGATTTGATATTTTATTTAACATATTTGATTTAAAAAATTCAATTTAATATTCAAATATTTTAAAATTTTGATTTAACATATTAGATTTAATATTCAATTTAATATTTAATTTAATGTCCAAATTAAAATATTTTAATATTTAAAATTAAATATTTAAAATATTTTATTTAATTAAATATAATGACATGCCAATTATCTCTATCACTTGCCGCCGATCCAAAATCAAACCAATGCCTTTCTAACCACATGTTGAAAGGGAAAGCAAAAAAACTCTATCAACTTTAATTATCCCAATCCAAAAATTTTCTAACAACTCCAATCGCTAAAGTTTCTTACTGTGGCTATAGTGAAACAAAGCCATGCATGTTAATTTCATTGTAAAATTTCTATCCAAGTAGGTTAATGTCGCGATCATTTTAAAATCAAAATGTGTGAAAAATAGTCTTGTAAATGAATTTTGAAAAATCGAGTTTTATTGTTTTTATTGTTAATTATGAAAACCGAAATAAATCACATATTATTTTAATTTTAAAAAAAATGACTTGAAGTCGTCCCCGGTCACTTTGGTAGGCCAGACACCATAAAACAAATCAGAGATTCTTTTAAAAGCATTTGGGTTCGGGAGTCGATTACGCGTAAGGACGACCCTTACAAGCGCCCAAAATCGGTACCTTATTAATTACACGTGGCATTTCGGTATTTCGAATAACAATTAATCCGTCATTGGCAAATAAATATTGTTCGAATGAGAATATCCTTTTGGATAAGAAAATATATTTCTTTTAAATACGAATTTTAATAAGACATCCTCTAGATATGAAACATTAACTCGTATTTAAAGAAATATAAGCTCTGCCCCAAAAGGTTTTAAATGCATGATCAATTATTATCTTGTTTATTTTAAGTTCTAACCTACGAGGCTCCATTGATTAAATATTTAAACCTTATTAAATTATTAATTTCACTGAGAGTATTATGATACCATCCGAATGCACGGACACTATCATCTCGACACCAAACAAAATTAATAATACTATTGGTGCTATTAATTTTGTCTAATTAATTTTATTAAATTCTAACCCTAAATTATTTACCATTTTTTATGTTTCGATGACATGCCGAATACGATACCAAAGTAAACTATTAGCCAACATAATGTTATGTCAAAACATTGACCACTTAATGTATCCGAGATATATGATTAGAATGTCATCGTTACTAAATTATCTCCCTATTTAATTAATTATTTAATTAAAGTGGCTAACCCTAAAGGGCTCTAATTTAATTAATCTACGTGAAAATTAAATGTGACCCTAAATAAATATACTACATACCTTTAAAATTCATGCAAACATATAAATATTAATTAAAGACATACAAATAAATTTAATAAATAAAGACAATTAAATAAAACAATACTAATTAAAAGAAACAAAGGCTCAAACATAATTTATTAGAATAATTTGCATGATAATCTAAATGAAACTGGCAAGAGGCAAATTACATACCTTCAATAATAGAGCGTAATTGTTTTGTGATTTTGAATGTACCGATAAGTTTGATGCAAACAAATGGTATTGTTGCTGAACTGGATCAAACGACGTTGTTGCATTCGAATGTCTAGGCCTTGCACACTTTCTCACGTTCTCTTTGTCTTTGAAATAATCAGACGTTGCCTTGGGTCTCCTTTAGTTTACGCTTCGAAGCTTGCAGGAACCACCTCTGAAGTGACGATTGTCTCACTATTTCTTCACTGTGAAATCCGGTTCTTCTTCTCCCACCGTTCAATTGTTCAAGTTTGGTAGTGTGCAACAAAAATTATGTCATAATCATTGTTGCCATGATGATCCATCATTGCTTCATGATTACTTCATGATGACCAAAAATCCTCTTCTTTTTCTTGATGCAACGCCCATTTCCTCTTCTTGCAGCCCCCGCATTTCCTTTAATTTTTTGTCCATAACCGAGCCCCCTAAACCTATTAACCTCCTTAAATTCATGGAAACAAACCCCCTTAAATTCATGGAAACCGCCTCCTTTATCCATTATTTTTATTTTTTTATTTTATTTTTTATATATTTCATTTATTTATTTATATAATATTATATTATTGATTGATTGATTTATATTTAATATTTACTTTGGCCTTATTTTATACGTATACCCGGACGAAATTCGGCTATTACAGTTAACTTCAAGGATAAATTGTCTGCAGGACAGCCTTAACGAGTGTTTGTCCCGTCAAAGACAAGGTCTTTGCCGCCCAACATGTCAACCTCCCAAACATTCTTTCTAGTTCGTAAGAGAAAATGGCCTTTGTTACTTTCTTGCGAAACAAATATATGTCAAGGTTATTTTTTTTATTCCTCTGAAATTTTTTTGTCTCTCATTGTATCTTACACACACTCACTCGCATTCTTGTCTCTCATTCCTTCTTTATTTCTTCACACTCCCTTTTCTCACTCATACTATTTTCTCTCTTATCACTCTCACATACCACCACTCTTGGCTCTATTTCTTTTCTCACACTACCACCCTTGGTTCTTTCTTATCACCACCATCACTTAGTCTCTCACATTTTTGAAAGTTAATGGAGAGTTATAAAGTTGAAATCAATATAAGAGTTACTAATCTTTATGGATTTTAGTATAGGAGTTATGGTTTTTATTTGATTTTATTATGTAATATTGCCTAGTGTTTATATAAAAGTATTGTTTATTCCTTTTGTAGTGTGAGATTGTTTGGTGGGTGTGGTAATGAGAGTGAGAAAATGTAGTTGTGGTGGATGTAAGAAGAGAGTGTAAGAAAAAAGAGTGGTGGTGTGAGAGAAAGAAACATAAAAGATAAAAGAAAAGTATTTTGAAATAGTATACTATTTGTAAATTGCCCAAGCAATTTTATTCCTAGGCAATTTCATCCGTCATCAATTTTATTTTCTAGTAAATTTTAAATGATATTTGATTTAGAGTCTTCAAATTGGTATCAAAGTTTATGACGAATATAACGGGTCAAATGTCACTATCACTCTAACAAAGGCAAATTAAGAAAAAGGGAGCATTCAGATTAAAGCTTTTCTTGGATCTCAAGATATGTGAAAAGTAATCGAAGAAGGGTTTAAAGAACCAACAACTACCATGGGATATACGAAGGCTCAAACTAAGGCGTTGAAAGATGCGCGATTGAAGAATAATGCGGCACTATACATGATATTCCGAGCCGTTGAAGAATCAATCTTTAAGAAGATTGTCGGGACAACTACTTCAAAAGAAACGTGGGACATTTAAAAAATGTTCAAAGGAGCCTATCGAGTCAAGTAAGTGCGTCTTCAAACTCTTCGTGGAGAGTTGGAGAGCATGAAGATGAAGGAATTGAAAAGTGTATCCGAATACAAGTTATGACAAACCAACTCATTCATAATGGTGAAACATTAACCGATGCACGAATAGTGGAAAAGATCTTGATCTTGAGATCATTAACTGATAATTTTGAGAATGTTGTGTACGCGATAGAAAAGTCAAAGGACCTTGGGAATCTCACGGTTGATGAACCCATCTATTCTCTTGAGGAACACAAACAACATAAGAAGAAAAATAAAGATGAGGCACTCGAGCAAGCACTTCAAACTAAAGCATCAACCAAAGATGAAAATATGCTTTATTCTCAAAATTTTCAAGGTTGAGGGCATGACCGTGGAGGTCGTGGAAATGGTAGCGGTGATCAAAGAGGTAGTCATGAATGGTACTATAAGGATAAGGGACGATCTAGTCAACCAAATTGGCATAGAAGAAGATGCAATCAAAAAAGAGGCAGTCAATCAAATTATTCCAACATTGAGTGCTACAAGTGTTACAAGTATGGTCACTACGCAAAAGATTGTAACTCTGACAAATGTTATAATTATGAAAAAGTAGGGCATTTTGCAAAAGATTATCGAGCTGATAAAAAGTGAAAGAAACAATCAACCAATCTAGCCTTGGAAATGAAGCTAATGAAGATGTTCTATTGATGGCTAAAAATGAAGTCAACATAGAAAATGACACTATATGGTACCTCGACTCGGGCATAAGCAATCATATATTCGATCACAAGTACCTATTCAGAGAGATTCAAAAGATTAAATGTGGTCATGTGTTGTTTAGATATGTATCAAAAATAGAGGTCAAAAGCCGATGTATGATTTGCCACTTACAAAATGATGATTTAATAGGGTCAATCCAAGATGTTTATTACATTTTAGATCTTAAGACCAATATTTTGAATATGGGGTAACTCATGGAGAAAGATTACTCAGTATTTTTGAAAGACTGATATTACTCTTGAATTATAAGAAAGAATGTTTGATTGCTAGAGTTGAAATAGGCAAAAATAGGATATACAAATTGAATTTGAGAAGCATGCGGGAAAAATATTTATGAGTTAACATAGAAGATAAGGCATCACTATGACATCTCCATTTTGGTCACCTATATCATGGTGGTCTAAAAAAGTTAGTAAAGAAAAACATGGTGCACGGATTGCTGAACATGGATTATGATGGCAAATTTTGTAAAGAATGTGTGATTGATAAAAAAACGAGAACCTTGTTTCAAAAGAAGGTAGAATATCGAGCTAAACATCCTCTCAAGTTGATTCTTACTAACATATGTGGACCAATCACCATTGAATCTTTCAACGGTAAAAGATATTTCATTTCCTTTATCGATGATTTCTGACAAAAAACTTGAATGTATTTTTTAAAAGAAAAATCTGATACATTTGAGGCATTTAAAAAGTTCAAAATGATGGTGAAGAAAGCAACTGGTAGACATATCAAAGTTTTACGATCAGATAGAGGTGACGAGTATACTTCGACGGCTTTCATGAAGTATTGCGATGAGCAAGGGATAAAAAGGTTTTTAATCGCACCATACTCTCATCAACAAAATGGTATGGTTCAAAGGAAGAACCGGATCATTCTTGACATAGTTCGATCAATGTTCAAGAGTAAGAAATTACCGAGGCAATTCTAGGCAGAAACTATGTAATATGTCATCTATATACAAAATCGATGTCTACATATAAAGTTAGATGATCAAACACCACAAGAGGCATGGAGAGGACAAAAGCCGACAGTTTCTCATCTCAAAGTATTTGGTAGTATGACATATGCACACGTACCGAATCAACAAAGAACGAAGCTCGAAGACAAAACCAAAAGATATTTTTTATTGGGTATGATGAGAAGACAAAAGGGTACAAGTTATTCGATCCGATAAGCAAGAAGGTGATGATGAGTCATGATGTGCAAGTAAATGAAGCAAGCGAATGTGAGTAGAATAATTTGACAAAGATTATAGTTGAAGTTGGAGAATCATTATTCATTACACCAACAAGTATACCAATAAACTCTGAAACTACCGATGATGAAGATGAACCACGATAACCCAAAATGCGAAGTTTACAAGATTTATATGATTCGACAAGTGAGATACATTTTATATGTCTTTTGGCAGATATTGAAAATATTAGCTATGAAGAGGCATTACGAAACAAGAAGTGGAAAATTGTCATGGACGAGGAAATTAACACAATTGATATGAAGTCAGCCTATTGTCGAAAGGAATTATCGAAAGGAAATAACCCTATTGGTGTAAAATGGGTGTTCAAGAAAAAGATGAATGCTCAAGGCGAGATAAAACGAAACAAGGCGTGACATGTTGCGAAGGGATATAAGCAAAAGGTAGGAATTGACTATGACAACGTGTTTACTCTCATTGCAAGAATGAAGATAATCCAATTATTGGCTACTCAATTCAAATGACCAATATTTCAAATAGATGTCAAGACATCATTCTTGAATGGTGTGCTCGAAGATGTCTACATAGAACAATCACCTAGGTACGTAAAAATCGAAGAAGGGAAGAAGATGTTAAAATTGAAGCAAGAACCGTAAGCATGGAATATAAATATTGATACATATTTTAAGGTGAACGAGTTCATACAATGTCCTTACGAGCACTCCTTTTACGTAAAGAAGAATGAAGGTAACATATTATTTGTTGTTCTTTATATTATGACCTTATTTTCATGGGTAATAATGATGAGATGATAGAAGAATTTAAGGTTACAATGACAAGGGAATTTGAGATGATAGATTGGGCTTGATGAATTTTTTTTCTTGGTTTAGAAATTAGAAAAATAGAGATGAATATTTTTGTATCACAAGAGACATGCAAAAGAGATTTTGAAGAAGTACAAGATTACAAATTGT
Organism: Abelmoschus esculentus; assembly: GCA_035048815.1. Classification (NCBI taxonomy): domain Eukaryota; kingdom Viridiplantae; phylum Streptophyta; class Magnoliopsida; order Malvales; family Malvaceae; genus Abelmoschus; species Abelmoschus esculentus. The sequence goes on from JAUCBN010000003.1 coordinate 13,954,331, forward strand.
AAACCGGTATCAACACCAATGAAACAAGGTGCAATAATATCGAAGTTCGATGAAGAAGAACACATTGATGCAAGTAAATACTGGAGTTTGGTAGGAATCTTTTGCCACATGCACAAGGTCAAATCTTTCATTAAGTTTAGGTATTGTAAGTTGGTTCATGGAGGAGCTAGTTTATTCATATTGGAAGGCGTTGAAAAGAATCCTACGCTACATCCAAGAAATAGTGTCGGTATGGTTATTCTACTCGAAAATAGAAGATTACAAGTGGGTTGGGTATTCCAACAATGATTGGTGTGAAGACATAGACAATCAGGAAAGCACATCAGGATATGTGCTTTTATGGGAGATAATGTGTTTACTTCGCTTTTAGAGAAGCAATCGATCGTGATGCTATCAACATGCGAAATTGAATATTTAACAATATCTTGGTGTGTATGTCATGCCATATGATTTAAAAATTTGTTGAGCAAGATGAAGCTAAAGCAACTAGGTGGAACTATAATTCAAGTTGACAACAAATCAAGAATTGAGTTGGCAAAGAACCTGGTGAATCATGAAAGAAGAAAACACATCAACGTTTGTTTTCTTTTTATCTGAGATCATATGAAAAAATATAGTATAAAATTTGTGCATGTGGCAAGTCAGGATCAAGTAGTGGATAACTTTACAAAACTACTACCGAAAATACTTCTCGATAAATGCAAGAAGATGATTGACATGATGAAAGACAAAAACATTTAAGTTTATGAGGGATTTTTGTTAAAATAAATTAAATTATATATTTAGCGAGTCATAAAATTTAAAAGTTAATAAGGAGTTACAAAGTTGAAAGACCAAAAGTTAATATGGGAGTTACTAGTCTTTATGGATTTTAATATATGAGTTATACGAGTTATGTTTTAATTATATTTTATTATGTAGTAATGTCTAGTGTCTAAATAAAGTCATTGTCTATTCCTTTTGTAGTGTGTGGTTGTTTGATAAGTGTGGTAGTGAGAGTGAGAAAATGCAGTTGTGGTGGGTGTAAGAAAAGAGTCTAAGAAAAATAAAGAGTGGTGGTGTGAGAGAAAGAAAATATAAAAGATTTAGAAAAATAAAATAAAAGTATTTTAAAATAGTATAGTATTTGAAAATTTCTCAAGCAATTTCATCTACCGACAATTTGATTTTCTGGGTATAAATGCTAATTAATTTAGAGTCTTCACTTACCTAGATTATTAGCCATCTCAAAACCAAATTATGATTTTGGTTAGAAAAATGAGCTAAACTCAGTTAGAAATTTTATGATTTTGATTTGGACTTAAGATCCAAATCTGATATCCAAGTCGATGGTATTATAAAATCTCATTATCTCTATCCAATCAAGATGTATCACGAGTGAAAAATTAGTGGTAAAGTCTAAACTATCACACAAAAAATTTTGTTACTTAAGATTATTTACATTTGCAATCAATTATCGATCGAGTGAAGATATAACTTTTTATGATCATCAGTAAAACCATAATAAAAAATAGCATCATTAAAATCTCAATGCGGGCAACAAACGACCGTTACGATATAATAAAATCATGCTATAAGGACATACGAAGCAAAACAAAATATATTACAAAGACAAAAAAAAACGCTTTAAAATAATCGTTTTATTATAAAAATAATAAATATGCTCTAAAACAATTACTAAAATTATTTGTCGATAAATAAGGTGTTCAAACGGGTAATTCGGTCAACGGCCGAACCGAATTACCAAAAATAGAATTAACCACTTTTTAAGTCTTTAACCGTTAATCGAATTGAGCTTTTTTCGAAATACATTAACCAAACCAGACAAAATTTGGTTAATTCGTTTAGTTAATTCGGTTAACCGAAAATTGTTATAAAAATTTGGGTAAATTACACAAATATTCACTCAACAATGTTAAAATAGTCATTTTAGCCACCAAACTTTCAATAATTATAAAAAAAACCATTAAACTTATATGATTATTATAAATTGATGATTTAATTATCATGTATTATAAATTTTTGATAAATATTAAAAATTTTAATAAATATTTTTTAATAATTTAATAAATTTAATTATCATTTATTAATTTGATAAAATTTAATGATTAATTTATAATTTTAAAAGTTTAGTGACTAAAAACAAATATATATAATATATAAAATATAAAATTATAATTAATGATTAATCTAATTCGAATCAAATTAAATGTTAATTAAATTTTAAAAAAACCTTTAACCATTCAGAAAAAAATATAAAAATCGATCATTTAATAAATTAATTCAATTTACAGCCGTACCGACAAATATGAATACATACAAATAGTTAGAAGTAAGGACCGACGTTTTCATAGTTTAGATACAGAGACGAGAAAAATAGGTGGACTCCTCGGGGTGCTTTAGCTCCTTTCCTTTACAAATGAAGGTGCGTCATCTGTCGTTGAAAACGCACATTTCTCTAGCTCTTGTGGGTTTTGGTCTCTGTCGTTGCCACTTCTCTCTCCTTGTCGTTGTGCCCCTTCTTTTGAATCTTCTTTAAAATTTTACAATTTTAACAAAAACCCTAGGAAGATAAACCAAAAAGGTTCCAAATTCTTAGAGAAAGAGGGAAGGGGAGATTGATTCTTCGTGACTTTTTTTGGGATGATGGATCTAAGGAGATTAGCGTTGGTGGTTGTGACTGTGACGGCGATGGTGGTGGGTGAATTTGGTTCTGGTTGTTTAGGGAACGTGTGGACTCTAAACGTTAAACGTAAATTTGCAGGCCGAGGAAAGAATTTAAGTGCAATGAGAGCTCATGACATGCGTCGTCATGAAAGGCTTCTCTCGTCTATCAATGTGGATCTCCCTTTAGGTGGCAGTGGCCACCCTTCTGAAGCTGGGTTAGCCTTTCATTTTTCGATATCTCTTTTGTTTGAATTTCTATGTTTCTTTTATATGTTACTCTCTAATGATTTCTGTTTGAAATAAAATCGAATCAGGTGAAAAGAATTGGTATTTTTCCTTTTCTAAAGAAATTTAGTTTGGCTGAATTTTGATGTTTCTGTATGACGGTGATCAATAATCAATTATACTAGAGTTTACTACTTATTGCATGAGATCCGATTGTTTCATTTTTTTTAAATTCTTCTTTACGGAGGATCATCACGTATGTATGAATTATATGAATTTATTATCAGTTTCAGTTTCATTTATGTAGTTGAAAAAATTCCTGCTGTTTAAGTGCCATGGTGCCATTGGTAAAATGCTTAACTGCTCTGTAATTTCTTCCAATACGTATACTTAATAATTATTTTAAAGCTAAGATCCTTGAAAAGCATCTTACTAGATAATCTTAGCTTTATATTCAGCTGATTTGCTCTATTGTGTGTATAAAGAAGCGTGTTTAATTTTCTTTGCATCTAATTTATTTCTCATTTTCATTTCAGGCTTTATTTTGCTCAAATTGGATTAGGAAATCCATCAGTGGAATTTTATGTTCAAGTTGATACTGGAAGTGACATTCTATGGGTGAATTGTGCTGGATGTGACAAGTGCCCCACAAAAAGTGACCTTGGTGTATGTTTCTTTTATAAACTGATATTATTCTCTGAAGATTTACCAGATATGTAACTATCAAAGTACTGTCTACTATAAAGTTTAATTGTTGTGTTCCTTTTGAATTATGATAAATTTTTGTTAAGTAAACATTTATCAATTAGTTTTCTCTTGCAGCTAGGATTAACATTATATGATCCAAAGAGGTCCTCCACTTCAAGGCTGGTTTATTGTGATCAAGATTTTTGTACTTCGACATATGATGGTCCACTCCCTGGTTGCAAGCCCACTCTTCAGTGTCAATATAATGTTGTTTACGGAGATGGAAGTTCAACTGCTGGATACTTTGTAAAGGACAAGATACAACTGAAGCAGGTGATCGGTAATCTTCAGAGTAAATCTACAATTGGGACTGTTGTTTTTGGGTGAGTTCGAATTCTGAAAAATTCTGATTTTCCTGGACAAAATTTTGTTTACTGCCATTGTTGCTTATGCTCCTAGTTCATGAAAATGGTCCTTATAATAATGATTGGTCTATTAGGAAGCTAAATGTTTAGTAATTCACTTGAGTATAGCCTTGGTTTGTGGCTGGCTTTCATTCAGTTTTCACCAAGGAACATTTGTTTGTAACTATCATTCGTCCTACATTTGTCTATTGTTTATAAATAAATAGGTAGTCCCTTTTGATGCTTGAAGTCTGGAATCAATTATTCATAGATTTGTTGAGCACTTTTATCACAGTCTATAGCTTACCAAGATGGTTTTATGGTCCCAAGTTATTTTTTTGGTTGTAATATACGACACCATTGCACCTTCTGTGTTGAAATAGTAATTTTGCTCTTAGGTTATGATCTTACCAGACAAGGTAGAAAATTTTAATGCACGTAGCTTTTATGAATGTATCTTTTCCTCTTGTTTATGTAACCACTTTAAACAAGTTCATTTTTGAACTTCGACATTTAATTACTGATTAATTAATGCATGATGTGTATAATTTTGTGATACCTGGATTGCTAGACATACTAATTGAGATATTTTTTTGTCAGCATATTATTCTTCCCACCACTTTCTTCTATTGATTAATGGCTATTGGAATTAGTTATGACTGAGACGCTCTCATTTCTTAAAATTCTGATCAAGTTCTTTCTTCTTTTTTTGGTGCCTATCCTTTGCTTTCTCTACTAGTTGTTCAACATGTTGTTGAACCATTTCCCCAAAACCGAAAGCAAAAGAAAAAAAATAGAAGTTCTTATCAAAAACAGATGAAGAACAATAAGGAATAGGAGTTGGTGACGCTCTTTAGAGATATTGATTTGAGATGGATGCAGTCTGTTGGTATGTGTTGGTTCTTGGGGCAGAACATACAATGGCAAGGAAGCATATTCTGTTGCGCTGCTGCTGATTTGTATTTTTGGTTATTTATGTAATATATAATTTCTCTTTTTGGTTAGGTGTGGTGCTAGACAATCCGGGGAATTAGGATCAACAACTGAAGCACTAGATGGGATACTAGGATTTGGACAAGCAAATTCTTCTGTAATTTCACAACTAGCTGCTTTTGGGAAAGTAAAAAGAATGTTTGCACACTGTTTGGATAATGATGTAGGAGGTGGAATCTTTGCAATTGGTGAAGTAGTATCACCAAAAGTCAAAACAACACCAATGGTTCCAAACCAGTGAGTAATCTACCTTAAATTTCTTAGCTTCTTTCTCTAGCCTATGGTTCCTAATTTTGCTTTTTTTTTGTTCTTCTTTATCCACCCTTATTTATGATTTGGTAATATTAGGTGCAAGATTGTTCGTTGTTGCTCGGGTATAAAACTTAAATATTGCCTTCTTTACTGTATAATAAGGAATAAATATATATTGAAGTTTATTTTTCCCGTAGGGTAATGTCTAAATTATAGTCTATTGTCTCCAAGTTGGCATTTTTAAATGACAAATAGTTGTTGGATCTCTATTATATTGGATGATGACCTTCATGATTACACTCAAATCTAGGATTTGATGGATCTTGATTATATTGCAAATTTTAAACACCTATCTTAAATCCATCCTCTCATACCCCCTAAGATGAACAGGTTACATGGTATCATTTTGAGTTGTGTTCATTCTAATATTATGCATGTCAATGTGAATGAAAATTAATCCTATTAATTTCTTGTGCCCCAAATGAAGCAGATGGAAATTAGGATGATTGTAGTATAGGTTTAGTCCATAACTAAAACTTTTCAAGTTTATGGTGCATCTCATCCTTAAGAAACATTATATAAATAACTATGTAACCCCCAAATTCAAACTAATTTCTTAGATTGAAACTTGGAAGTTAAGTTATAAAACTTTCCTCTCGAGTAAGGTATTTTAGGTGAAAATGATTAAAAATTTAAGTTGCATTGAGTATTTCAATAATATAAACTAAATTCTTTAAACATTGTCTCAAATAATCAATTTAACATCCGAAAATAATAGGAAGTTCATATTGAGTCGCCTAAACAAGTCTGAGAATCTGTAAGAAGAGGCTAAAGAGCTTAGTGTCTCTAAAGTGTAAACAATCACAAAAGAAAGATAACGTTTTATTTTTCGATAAGTTCCATTTTTCAAAAACAACATATTCAATCCGACAGTCATTTCTGAAAACTCAATAAATCTTATAAAAATCTTAATCATAATGATATGATTTATAAATCACATCTCAAGCAATCATAAAACATAGACAAAATACACAACTTTATAACACAGGAAGAGACACACCATAACAAGCAGTAGCTCTAATTCTGAGGATGCATCACACTTTTCGGTCTAGCTGAAATAGAACCTACGAAGTAAAATAACTACATTACTATTCATAACAATACTAAGCCACTGATTAGAACAAAACACTAATTTAAAAGCTTACTTACATCACGTGATGATCTCGAAGAACGTGCCCAATCAATCTAACAACAAAAGGTAATTCAGTGGCCTCAGAAACGTAGTTACCTAAACAAAGGGATATTGTCGATTATATTCTACTTAAATAACCTTTCAAACTTTAAGAGCAACTCAAATGAAATAACTAAAACAATACTTTTGGGTTTGAATTTAACGAAACATGTAGTGGATTCGAACTCAAAACGTAATAAAAGGTCAAGGTGAAATTGTACAAAAAAGTCAACTTTTAGTCAAAGTCAAAGTTAACTATGGTCAAAGTCAACTTTGACTTGACCTATCAAACTGGTCAAAGTTGGTCAAGGTCAAACTTGTTAAAAGTCAAAGTCAAACTGATCCAAGATCAAAGGTAAAAATTGGGTTGAGTTACAGTAGAGTCAGGTTCAGTCGATTTTACAAACTCAAATGCAGTTCAAAACTTAGTCGGTTCATAATTTTGATTCACAAACTAGTTTGGGTCACAATTTACTGGTTTGGACCACTCAACAAACTAGCCAATTTCACATAGCGCTTACACACAATACACACCCATACCACCCGATCCAATCTCTCATACCCAACATCACACCCCACTCACCCCCCATAACTACCACCATACACACAACCCACTCACCCACTGACACTACACTAATCAACCCAAACTCCTAGCTACAGGCACACCACTGAACTAGAGTTTTCAAAACCCTCTGAGACGACGGTAGATGAAGTAGAGGCACAATAGCATGGCCACGGTGCAACTCACCGGTGATAGATTCCGATCACCTCACTCAAGGCTTCCCTTTAATTCGATACTTCTCCCTTATTTCGACTCCAAGATTAAAACACCACAAGTCAAGATCACAAACTTAAGATTCCAAACAAAACCAAAAGAGTAAGCTTTGCTTACCCAAAGTTTTACCCTAAACTGAAATTGAAAAGACAGATGCGACGCTGGAGCAACGGTGATGTTGCTAGGGTTTTAACTTGTGAGATAATGAAGAGTCCAACACTGGTCTCATTACATCGGCTAGACGAAAGGGGAGTTTTGACCGAAGCTTGATCGGTGAGCGAAGGGTGAGGGAGAGAGAAACTGACGAAAACATGAGATAAGAAAAGGTTGCACCAAAAGAAAAGAGGCACTCAACTTCTATTTTGCTGAAAAGGGTGGTTATACACCTTAGAAAAATGGGCAAAATACAAGTCTGAATTATTACAAATTAGTCCTTAACTCAAATTAGGGTTTCCAAAAATTCTCAAAGGCCATGGTTTCAGAATTAGGGATTTCAAAATTTTAATTCTCGAATTATGACAAAATTTTGGTTGCTACAAACCGTGTTTCTTTCATACTGCCACAATAAAATATTTCTAAGAGATCATGATTGAAAAATTAAACCATTTTGCTATTTACTTAGAGTTCAGTCATGGATTGCCTTGTTGTTTTGAACTTTTGTTTAAGGTCTTACACTTTTTCATTGATCAAGTTTCTTGGTTTATAAATTCCTAAATATACTTTTATCGACAATCTTAGGGCACATTACAATGTTGTAATGAAGGAAATCGAGGTTGGTGATACTCTATTACGACTTCCAAGTGATGTTTTTGATAGTGGAGATCAAAAAGGAACAATAGTGGATAGCGGTACAACCTTAGCGTACCTTCCATCTGCAATTTACGAACCACTAATTGTAGAGGTAAACATTGATACTTAACTTTAGTTGATTTTGACATTATCTATTACCAATTACTTTGTCTCTCTGTCTATTAGATTCTGTCAGCGCAACCTGCATTGAAATTGCATTCTTTAGAAGATCAATTTACTTGCTTTCAGCATATGGAAAAGTAAGGCACTTACTGCAATTGTACTCTCTGGTATATATGTCAGTAGTGCACATAATTTTTCTGTGATATGTGTAAGAGATCTATCTGGTGTAATGTTTGCAATTTCTGATATTCTAGATGTTACATTTCCCCCCAGATTTACTTTAATTTGAATATTTCTTTCTTTAATAATCTTCCTACGACATATAAATATTTTTCTTCAATAATACTTATGTTTTATAACTATTTATTTTGATTTTATCCTTGTCTTGTATCTCATTTTACATACAATTCCAAGTAGAGGCATTATTCCTTGTATACCCTAATACAAACAATAAAGAACGTGCATTTGACAAAGAATACATCTTTAAGTGGAAAAAACTATTTAATAGTGAATGATGTCGTGTAAGACTGAATTTTCTAAGAGAATGAAGTTGTGAGATGAGAACGGTTGCTTATTGCGTATATTTCTTTATTTTGAACCGGAATTACTAGAAAGTTATATTTAAATTGGAATCTCTACGGACTTGGAGAACTGCAAAATTTTAATCATTGATGATTATAGGTTTCATCCTACTCTTGTCAAAGGATGTACGACATGCTTCGACTTCACAGTTGTTTCTTGTTTTCTTTCTAAGTGTTGCCCTCTCTCTCTCTCTCTCTCTCTCTCTCTCTCTCTTGCTTCTGTGAAATCTTATGAGAAAAATAAGAAATGCTAAAGTCTTAATTTATATTTAGTTTGACTCTTTTTTTTTAATTTCTTTACTTAAGGTCAAGTTATGTGTGTTGGACTGATCAATGGCATTTTCCTTCGTTAATTCCTGTAAAATACTTTCTTTGAGACTTGCTGTTTCTTTTTGTTATTTATTTCCTTTGCTCTTGCAGTGTTGATAGAGGATTTCCGACTGTAAAGTTCCATTTTGAAGGATCTCTTACTTTAACAATTTACCCTCACGAGTATCTGTTCCAAATTCGTGTAAGTCAACTTATTTCTTTTTAATTCATTTTATGATTCATGCACATGTTTATCTCTGATATAGATGTTATTTTTAAGTCTTATATTTTTAATCAAGCAATTAGAGTTTAGTTTATAGGGTGGTTAGAAATTTAGGATTTGGATTTTATAGTGTAAATGTGGAGGCTTGTGTAAAATTAGTTTTACACAGTCTGTGTATCAAAATTTTACTCTTTTGGTTCACTAGTAGTTTATAATTTTTGTAATAGTGATAATTTTCTTTTGATAGTTATTACGCTTCCTATATATCTAGGAATCATCCGGTGTACATGTGATAGGAGCTAAAATTCAAAGGGAAATGATGAAAACAAAACGATAGTGATTTATTATTAGTAATAAAAAATCTTAACACTAATACAACAAATAAACTAGAATTTCAAATAACAATAATCAATAATCATAATAAAAAAACTCTCACTAAGAGCAAATCCTAGCTTATTTGTAACAAATTACATTGACTGTATTGGTGTATTCTGTAGAGTCTATTTTCTGAAAAGAATCGACTTACAAAAGTACATACAGGACTTTTAGATATTTTAGGAGTCCTACTAATGATTAATTTCTACCTCTAGTCTTAGGTAGAAGATTTAAAATAAAACTCTACTAATATAATTTAACAACAATATTAACTCTAAATCGTATAAACTCACACCCTATCGCCTTAAGTACACATTGCACCATTTTATATTATATATCCCTTACGACTGGTTCTTCCAACTATTAATATATTTATATAAAATTGTTTCTTTAATATTTTAATTTTTTAATACTTCTGGGCTTTTTTGGCCATAGTGCCAGGCCTAGGCAAGGGTTTGAAGTGTTAATCGGGCTGGTCTTGGTCCGAGGATGCCTCTACCGACAAAGTAGGTATGGCAAGAATGCTCAAGTATCAAGAAAATTAACTTATTTAAGCATACCGAAGGGGACTCCATTAGCCTTAGGTTCCATGATGCTCATATAGTCAACTTTGACGCTTTGGTGCATAAAGTTTTTATTTTTGATAATACTGTAGTTCCATCATTTTCGTTTCCTCTACATTCAAACAAATTAGCAATGCTAAAATATGTGTTCCTTTTGTAATCATGATGATGATCATCATCACATAATTACTAATTGAGAAGTCAAATGCCAATTTCATTGAGTAATTTCTTTCAATATTCATATAATGTCAATTAAAAAAATATTTTATCTTTGTGGGTTTTGCATTAAATTATCAATTTATGGATTTTGCAGGAAGATATTTGGTGTTTTGGTTGGCAGAACAGTGGAATGCAATCTAAAGATGGCAAAGATATCATTCTTTTGGGAGGTATACCCTTAAATTCCTTGTTTTGAACTCATTTGTCATTTCGCTTGCAAAATATGAGTTTGTGGATCTTATGCTAATATTTTTTTTTTCTAATTTTCTACATTATACAAAAAGTAGTTCTAACATGCATTCTTTAATAGTCTAACATCACCTTCGGGTTGGCAATTGTTTGAATTGAAAAGTAATGGCATAATGCCAAAAAATGCCCAATGGTCATTTTTTGCCTTTTTTAAGCATTTAACCTTTATCCTTTCTTCTTGGGTCAAAATAATCCATTTGTGGATGAAAATTGTCAATAAACATCTTTTAATGACTTGACACTTGACAAGACGATGTCATCATAAAAAATAATTTTATATTGACCAACGTGTCATTATGTAAAGTTAACATAGTTGTCTATATGATTTTGTTATCCTAGTATTCACTGCCATATAAATATAGATTTGTTATGTCTTTTCAAGTCATTTAATGTTAGTTAACTAATGGTTTTCATCCACAAAGAAATTAATTTTACACAAAATGCTTCAAAAAGAAAAGAAGGCCCAAAGTGAACGAAAAGGCATGCTTGAAAAAGCTCAAATTTGATACAAACCAATTTAAGTTGAACACAAAGGAAAAAATTTGAACACTAAGAAACTTGGATCTGAAACATAACCTGATTCCAAACTTCTCTAATAAAACCCAAATGGCATGACTAGAAGCAACGAAAAATTGGAATTATACTAGATCAAAGAAATTTGAACATGACCAACAAGTTTTTTTTGTTGTTGAAAGAATGACCAACAAATTTGATTGTATTAATAATGCACATTGCATTCTTGAGGAGATGATGTGGATCCAAACCTTAGAGATGATATTGTTGAGGGGCACCAATCTCGCACCTCGAACGTGGAGCGTAAAACAAACATGAATATTACCAAAAAAAACAAAAAGACTTTAACATGGAATGATCTTAACTTGATCCATACTTATTTCCTTGAGAGAGATAATAGCCTTAACTTCTACCAAAGACTACAAGAAAAAGCATTTTTCTTGTAAACTTTGGGTTTGTAATTGTAGATTATAGATTAATGAAAGTTAGAGAATTATATTTCCTAATTTCTAGCGGCTGAAATTTAGGAATTTATCAATAATTAGGTATAGATAATTATTGATTTTATTTATTCTTTTTAGGTCAGGTACTTTTATATACTATAAATACGTGTTATTCTTATCAATAAAAATCAGAAAATACATAACACTTTTCTCTACCTCAAAATCTCTATTATTCTACATGGTATCTGAGCTAGGAAAGTCTGAAAAATCTCAGCAAGATGCCTAGAAGTATTCATGTTTAATGGTTCTATCTTAGCTAAGGTAAAAAATAATAGGGAAAGATTATAGTTTAGTCTTGAAAAAAACTATATGGTTCTATCTTAGCTATATAAAATTATTGCTAATTGCCCGAAGTGAGAAGCAAAAATATTCTGATAAAGACGTTCCTCAGTAATATCATCATGACTCTAGAAGTCATACGCGGTAGCAATATTAAACCAAATACGACGAGTAGTGGGGTCCTGAACTAATCCTTTTCTAAACCTTGGAAATCTTAATGCCATAATGCCTTTCAAATCCTCCTAGCCATTATCCTACTGCAATAATTCTTGCTAAGAAGAATGCCCATGTTGTGGCAATTCCACCCAAAAGGTAATGGGTTACCCCTACAGTACGTCCTTGTACAATGCTCAATGCTCTAGGCTGAGTAGCTGGAGCAAGTTTCAATTTATTATGAGCCTAAACGATGGATTCAATAAGTTCTTGTCAATAACCACATCCGCTGAATAGAAACATTAAACTAAAAGCCCATACAAAATGAGCACCTAAGAAAAAAAGGCCATATGCAGATAATGAAGAACCATAAGACTGAATTATTTGGGATGTTTGTGCCCATAAGAAATCGCGGAGCCATCCATTAATAGTAATAAAGCTCTGCGCAAAATTTTCTCTTGTGATATGAGTTATCACCCCTAGATCACTTATACTACCCCAAACATCTGACTGCATTTTTCAACTAAAATGGAATATTACTACCGAAAGTGAATTGTACATCCAGAATAGTCCTAAGAAGACATGATCCCAAGCGGATACTTGACATGTCCCCCTTTTTCCAGGCCCGTCACAAGGAAAACGAAAATCGAGATTTGCTTTATCCGATATCAAACGCGAGCTGCGAGCAAATAGAACACCTTTCAAGAGTATCAATACTTTGACATGAATCGTAAATGCATGAATGTGATGGACAAAAAAATTAGTGGTTCCTAATGGAATAGGTAACAAAGCAACTTTGCCACCTACTGCCACTAAATCATCGCCTCCCCAAGTTAAATTGGCGCTTGCTGTTGCACCAGGAGCTGTTGCACCGGTTACTAAAGTATGGGTGTTTGTATCCATTGAACAAAGACGGGTTGTAATTGTATAGCGGTATCTGAAAACATATCTTGCGGACGCCCTAAAGCGCTCATGGTATCATTATGAATATACAAACCAAAACTGTGAAAGCCTAGAAATATACATACCTAGTTCAAATGTGATATGATTGCATCACGATGCCTAAAGACACAATCTAATAGATCGTTGTATCGAGTAGTTGGATCATAATCTCTTACCATAAAAATAGATGCATGCGCAGTAGCACCAACTATGAAAAATCCACCAATCCACATGTGATGTGTGAACTGTGTACCATAATCAATAGCTAGATATGGATAAGGGGGCATGGAATACATATGGTGAGCTACAACAATGGTTAAAGAACCTAACATAGCTAAGTTAAGAGATAATTGAGCATGCCATGATGTTGTTAAGATTTCATATAGTCCTTTATGCCCTTGGCCTGTAAATGGACCTTTATGAACTTCTAAAATATCTTTTAGGCCATGCTCAATGACCCAGTTGGTCCTATACATGTGACCCGTTATTAGGAAAAGATTTGCAATAGCTAAAAAATTAGATAGTGTTTTTTAAGGGATTCTGCATCAAATATCCAAGTTGGGATTTTGGTATATGTACCTACCAGCTTAAAGGGAGTGTAGATTTTTGTGATCGTTGTGTAAAGAAAATAGATAATTTTGAAGAGATACAGAAACTTTATGTTCTGTTTTATTATTGAATGAATGATTTTGTTTACACAAGCTAATGCTTATTTATAGGCTTTAGCATAGGACTTTGAATAGGATTATAAGTCCTAATTACTTTAGACTTTTAATCCTATTAACTTAAGATTTTCAATTCTACTAATAGTATCTCTAAGTAATAGATCCTAACTCAAATTCCTACTAATACTATATATGTATAGACTCACACTTCCCCTCAAACTGGAAAGAAAATAGAAAATTTTAAAGAGATATAGAAACTTTATGTTCTGTTTTATTGTTGAATGAATGATTTTATTTACACAAGCTAATGCTTATTTATAGGCTTTAGAATAGGACTTTGAATAGGACTATAAGTCTTAATTACTTTAGACTTTTAATTCTATTAATATTATCTCTAAGTAATAGATCTTAACTCAAATTCCTACTAATACTGTATATATATATATATATATATATATCGTATAGACTCACACATTGTCCGATGGTGACAAATTTTAGCTGGGAAAGTATGAGAAAATTATGCCTACATTTCCCATCAGAAATTTCATTAAGGAACTGCTTCAATTTTTAGTTATGATATTCCAACTGATATATTAACCATCTCAAAAGTACCATTAGTTCAATGAAAGCAACTATTCTTAGATCGTGAATGGCAGAGGAAAGACGGACGTATCTCTCAGGATGGTAGACGGAAGTTGGAAGACATCTTAAGAGGGATGCAAAACCAACAACAACTGCAAAAAGATACAAAGACCAGTAACAAAAGTTGCATTTTATTAACAATGGTTGTAAGAAGAACATGGTGTGTCCTTACTGTTCAAATCAATGACTCCAAAGAAATTTTTCTATAACAAACAACACAAGAAATGAGTTGTCAAAGAGATTTTTTTTCAGCAAAGAAGATATTGCTTAACATTTTTGCACTTGAATGCAACATCTCAAATCTTCATCTCAGAGAAGGTTATCAATGGCACAATTTTGCTCCAAAACAAAAGGCATCACATCCAAGATCCAAGTTGGTGCTCTATTATGTTTACTCACCGGCTTGAGGGAGAGTAAATTATAGATTGATGAAAGTTAAGAGATTACATTTCCTAATTTTTAGAGGCGGAAATTTAGGGATTTATCAGTAATTAGGTGCAAATTTAACTACTGATTTTATTTAATTCTTCTTAGATTAGGTACTTTTATATACTATAAATATGTGTTATTCTTATCAATAAAAATAAAAAAACAGAGAACAGTTTTCTCTACCTCAAAATCTCTATTATTGTACAATAATAACCTCTAAATCATACAAAACACATTACATGGTAGAAATAGAACTTTGGTTTTGTTCATATTTAGCTCTCATAATATCCCACCCATCTCAACTTATAATATTATTAACATTTATGTTTAAACCAAAAGCTTTTGAATGTGAATTTTAGTCTTCTTTCATACTGTTTCCATGTCACTGGTGATCAGTGGCATTGATCTTCTGAGAACAAGTACAAGTTCAGTTCGACAATTGTTCCATTTATTTTAGCTAATCTATTTTTTCTACTACATTGGTGAAGAAGAGATGATTTAATAATATAACATGAAAGGTTTTGATTCAATTTTTACTTACTTCTTTACATTGCAGATTTAGTGCTTTCAAATAAGTTGGTTGTATATGATGTAGAAAATCAGACCATTGGATGGACTGAATACAATTGTGAGTACCCTATTCAAGAACTTTACCTGTTTTAGGTTGAAACTGTTATTATTGTTGTTGTTGTCTGCTTATTATTGCTTCATTTTCTATGTTAATACATGTTTTGTTTGCTTAGTATTTTGTGTGGTAGGTTTGTATCTCCTCTAGGATCTTTTGGATAGGTCTATCTTTGATTTTTGTAGTTTAATAATCTTTAATTAGTAACAATTTTTCCTTGTGTTCAAAACTTAATGTCCACCATTCTATTTTGAGAACTTTTGAAGCCTTATCATATTTCATTTTTCTAAATACCAAAAGTTCTTATATTTCCTATTAAATTTATGTGATATTTAAAAAAAAGATAGAGAAAGTTGGCACTAAGACTTGTAAAACCAATATTATAAAAAATATATGAAGTGTTTGGTAACTTCAATTTCAATGTAAAAGTTTTGGATCTTTTTTTTAAACATAAAAGGTTTTGGATCTTAAATTTAAGGGAAAAACGTTGATATACAGGTCATGTGAACTTTATTTTTCACGTGCCTTTAAGGTTTCGGGTTTTAATTTAAGGTTTAAAGTTTAGGAATTCAGGTTGTAATGTTAGTGTTTAAAATTTAGGGTATATTGTTTAAGTTTTAGAGTTTAGTTTGTTAGGGTTAGGGTTAGGAATTTAGGATTTGTATTTTATAATGAAAATATAGGCTTGGGTAAAATTAGTTTTACACAACTTATGTATTAAAATTTTACTCTAAATTGAACTGTTTTATAAAGATCTTACAAATATAACTTATGATTATTTTTAAATTTATGGATTTGTTTAGGGTTGGAATTATATAAGTGGGTTGGAACTTAAATAATTTTTCTATTTATGTATTTAAAATTAATTTCCTTATATTCTTTCAACTATATAAGTGGGTTAGAACTTAAATAATTTTGTTATAGAATATGTTACATTCTCATAATTTCTGTTAAAATGTTTCAAATTGAAAATGGACATTCAGTTGTCGGTCCTCATGAGCATATATCCGCTTGTAATTTCTTTCCTGCAGTAAGTGAGCATGCAAGTTATTTTTCTTTGAGAAAGAACTGGAACAGTTGTAGATGGAAATGAGAAAATTTTTTGAAAATAATCCAACCTGAATTTTTATTTTAGAATATTAGTGATTCTCACCTATATTTAAGAATCTAGGTCAATTACCACGGTGCAAATAGGAGAACGTCGTATGCAGGTGGCATTCTCCCTTCAAATTTTGCAGAAAATATTAAAATAATAGAGAACGTTATCTTTACATGGCATTCTCTCCCCAAATCGCCATGTGCAGGTGGCGTTTTCCTATCTTTACTGTAGAAATTGACCTATATTCCAAAATAAACTTCAAACACTATTTTCCCATATAAAAACATAAAATGGGCTATATATCTAAAGCTTCCTGGAAATTATCATCTCTGAAATGTTATTATTGGTCTCTTTTAGGCTCTTCCAGCATCAAGGTGAGGGATGAAAGTTCAGGTGCGGTGTATTCGGTCGGTTCCCATGATATTATTTCAGGTTCCAATTTAATCGGAGCAAGTCTAACATTACTGTCAATGATAATTGCTTTACTGCATAGCTGTATAGCTTATTAGATTGTTGGAACCAGCAGTGAAGTATTCTGTGATTCTGTTGTACTAACCATAATTCATTTTTTTCAGTCAACATGTGAGTCTGCTTTCTTTTTTTCCCCTTCTCAAACATGGATGAACAATTCCTGAATTTAAATTCCATATATAGTTTGCTAGAAAGGCTTTGGGGCATGTAAATGTAGTCTACATGTTTAAGCTTCAGTTTAGGTCAGTGGTATTTACCTATAAACTCTAGTACCAGAGGAATATAGCTACACAATTTTTTAAAAAAGAACGTTGAATAATTCTGATTAGTGTACATGGATTTTGATTTAATGTGATAGTTTTTACTTGGTGTAATTGTGCATGAGAAACTCTTGGTTTAGACCTATGTTTTCAGCCATAATGTCAAAAAATGACATTTATGTTTGACTAAATGATTGTTTTTACCTTTATTTTTATGAAATATTTTAAATGTTTTATTTTGAATTAAAATGACTCTTTTGTAGATAAAAACTATTAATAGCAGTACACGATGTAATAGTATCATAAATGTGTGTCTTATAGAATGATATTATTTAAAAAGTTTATAAAATTATTTTCTAATGATGTGTCATTTTAGTCGTAACTAATGTTGCGACTGTACATCACTTACCTATTAGTACTAGTGTATCACTATTTCGAGATATTATAGACTTGACTTATCACAATAAACATAATTTCATCCAATTATAATCATTATTTCATTATTATCTTTTAAGTTATTTTTTTCAACCAATAAATTTTCAGTTTTTTTTTGTATTTTTTAAAAAATTAAATTAATGAAATGAATGATTAGTGGTGAAATGTATATTTTTTTATTGATTAAAGATCTGTTATAAGAAGTCAGACTCATAATATAATCTCTCCCCTACGCAGTTCAAACACTAAAATAAAACCAAATCCAATAAAAGTCACTAGTTATCTAAATTCCCAACCCTGTGATTCAATAAATGACATCAATTTTCTAATATTCCCAACCATAAGGTTCAAAGGTACAATATCAGTTCTCTAGTATTCTTAACCCTCTGGTTCAACAAAGAACATCAGCTCCGAAATATTCCTAACCCTAAGGTCATTAGTGCTCCCAATGTCAAAAAGAACAAACAAGTCATGCATGCCTGTCAGTTCAACTTTGAAATCCAAGGATGAGGCTTCACAAAGTAAAAACATTAACAGCATAATACAAAAGTTATCAACAAGTCCAACATGAATATTTGGTGGCAAACAATTAAAAATAATAATAATATGATAGAGATGGATTTACAAAAATTTCAATTCTACCCAACACACTAGATAGAAAGGACAATTCCCCAGACACACTAATACAGCCGGGTCCCAACCTCTCTGCTCCTTTTTTAACAACAAATCCATGGCCCTGTGGAGAAGAAGCAATATAAATAAATAAAAACTATAGTTTATCAAAGCAAAGCAAATATCATAGTAGTTGTAACCATCAAACAAAACCTTTCTCGTGACAGAGCCTTCCTTTGTACCTCCTGCAGCAGATCATTACTTTCCAGGATCAAACCTTGGGAGATTCAAAAGGGTATTGACACGAGATACTCCTTCAAGGGCTGACCAATCTGTTTCTATTTCTAAATTCATTTCGTCCTCCTTCGTGGAGTCTACATCTACATCTATATCTAAATCTAAATCTCCAGTCCCTCCTTGGACTAATTTGCCACATCTAACAGTCCCACACAGGTCAACGCCGGTTAAGACATTGAAATTATTGAGTTTTTCACTTTCTTTCTCAATTTGGTCCACTGAAACTGGCTGCACTTTGGCATTAGCACTGGAAGTAGGAGATAGGTTGTTTGAGATTGAATCAAAGAATAGGCAAACAACGGCACAATCATCAACTTTAGACGTTGGGTATTTGTATCGCCAAGCTCTAACTGCTGTCTCAACCAAAGAATGAGCAGCAGATGAGCGAGTTCGGCAAGATGCTACGATATCTACCACTTCTTTGTTCGAAAGCACATCCCAAATCTGCAAATTATAGGAGCAAGCCTTATTAGAACTAGAGAGAAGGGCTCAAATGCAATTTCATGTTTTGATTTTGAATTAAGAAATTAAAATATTGGCTTCATTACCCCATCACTAGCCAAGATGATAAATTCATCCTTCTCTGATAGGTGCCGAAAATATATTTCAGGCACAGAGATGAGGCCAAAATCCTTGAGGCAAAAATCTCCAAAAGCCCTTGCCATGGCAAGACCAGGTGAATCACTGTTTGGTAACCAAACTCGGGCAACCTCAGGTTCATCTTTAAGAGCAAAGACACGACCTTTATATTTTCGAATTCTCTCTTCCTCCGCTGTAAAGAAGTAAAAAAGATGAGTTAAAATCAGTTTGATGTTGGAAGTACAATAATAGAAATCGAGAATCAAGCAACAAAATAGAACCGGATTTTTTTCCCATTGTGCATTCAATTTTGAATTGCATGTCATGTGCATACCATATAACCAAGCAATATGAACCAATAATGTCTAATTCAACCGTTTAGATCTTCCTCAGACTCCTATTTTCATTTCAGGAAATCTGGAAAGATTTTGCTTTTGCAATCAATTCTTTCTTGAATGTAAGGTGCATACCATATAACCAAGCAATTTGAATCAAATCAAGAATACTTAATTCAACAGTTTAGATCTTCCAGAGACTGTTTTTCAATTCAGAAAATCTGATAAGATATTCTTTTGCAATCAATTCTATTTTGAATGTCAGGTGCATACCATATAACCAAGCAATGTGAACCAATAATGTCTAATTCAACAGTTAGGTCTTCCTGAGACTCCTCTGTGTTTTTCGATTAAAAAATCTGTAAAGATTTTCCTTTTGCTATCAATACTATCAGTGGCGGATTCAGAAAAATATTTGAGAGTAGACACAAATAAAATTTTTAAATTTCAAGATAGGCACAACTCATAGATATTAAAAAAATGGACTAACTCATAAAATTTTAAAAAATTAAAGACAAATATATAAACTTCAAATAGTTCAAGGTGGGCCCAGATGAGTGGATCCGCCACTAACTATCCTGAATGTCAGGTGCATACCAAATAACTAAGCAATTTGAATCAATAATACCTAATTCAACAGTTTAGATATTCCCGAGACTCTTCTATGTTTTTCAGTCCACAAAAACTGCAAAGGTCATGCTTTTGCAATGCATTTTGTGCTTTCATATTAACCTGAATATTAACATAGTTTCCCATCAATAGGAAAATTTATTTCATCACAAATTGCTTCATCACTCGAAAAAAACATGGTTATCTTAATTACAAAACCTTTCGACATTTTGCAGTCATAATAATTTCATCACACTTGATGCCGTATGCAGATTAACAAGATTTGGGTGAATGGTGCTATTCTAAATACACTTGAGCTTTCAACCATCTTCTTCCCATTGCAACCATTATCTCTTACTTTCTCAATCAATTCATCTAGATAGCCTAATTCTATTCTAGAGTCCAATAAATCTAGTCCTTAAAAAACACTTCAAACATCTAAAAAAATCCTCAAATGCAACTGACTTTAAAGCTGCCTCACCGATCATGAAACTTACCTTTCAAGTTTTATGATATTTCAGACTCACATCTTCATCCAAATGAACCAAAATTACTGATGCTTATACATATACACAATCGAAAAATATTACCTAAAATATGTCTACAAGAGAGAGAGCAATGTCGGCAAGTGTGCACCGCTAGAACCCTTATATTGCCAAAGGAGCAAGACACATAAAAAGGGGGAAAGAAATTCCCATCCTAGTGAAGTTAAGTGCGATATATATGGTATGTTCATGTAAGTATGTATCTGAATATAATGAGCTTAAGTAATCTAATAAAGTATAAAGAATGGCTAGCTTATCTACAAACCAATTTTTTGTTTGTTGGTCAATATGAATAATTTCCTTATGGTCCAAGTTCGTTGTTGAATATTTAAATATTTAGATGCTGAGACATAGATACTGTCTCTTTCTTACTAGAAAAAAAAAGATTTCAAATGCAATAAATTAAAAAGAACTTTAAGATTTGGGTTTTTCGATTTTACGCCTATCACTTTAATATAGAAGGGCATGCAAAATTTAGGGGCTACTCTGCACACCTATCACTATAATATGGATGCAGTGGGCATGAGCCATTCCAATAGTATAGAGGGTTGAAATGTATTCTATTTATCAGCCGATACACACAAGAAGAACATTTCAAATAGCATTTTATATAGCCTTCAATTTTACCTTGTATATCTCATCTTAACAATAAGCAATGAATTTAAAACTAAAGCCAATGGCTGGTAGCCTGGTCAACTCAATGCCGCACATGGACAATAAATGATAGAGAACACGAAATTTAGCATAAAATGTCCAAAACAAGAAGCAATTTGTTTTAACTATGACACGTTTTAGCCTGAAACTAGCAGAAAACAATTAAATACGAAGCATGAATGAAATTGCACATATTGATGAACTTGGGGTAATTAAAACAGACAAACGGACCTGGAAGATTTGGTTTAAGATCAACAGTCAACTGAACAGCAATTAGTGAGTCGTCTTTGTCCCTTGTACCTAAAACAGCTCTGGAGTCTCCAACGTTTCCTATGACGACATATGGACCCTATATAAAAGAGCCAAATTTTTAACTATGAATCATATCATAACATAGTTTTTCAACACTTTTAATGTTTGCAGCTGTGTACCTGCTTGACCAAAGTAACAGCTGTTGTTCCACTGCAGAAGCAATCAATATAGGCATGCATTCTAAGATCCCTATCCATTATTTTGAAGGCCTTCAGAAAGGACTCTTTAAGTGTCTGAAAAATCTCTGGGTGCTTTTCTGTTTCATCAAGATCTACAGAGGCCCTAGATTCCGCATCAGCTGTTAAAATTGCAGTATCCTCAGAGTTCATGCTTCCAGAAGTGTTCAAATTGATCTCTCTGAGAACATCCTCACTGAATTTATTAACTCCCCAATGAGCACTCAGTTTTAAAGGAAGATGGTCCCTCACTCTCTTTGCAACCATATGACCATAGGGGCCATGACCATCAAAAACACCACAGAAAACTGTATCTGCTCTTGAACCAAAATTCTGGGAACAGCCATGGATAGTGTGAAAGGGAACATGATGACGCAGAATAACAAAATTAGTAATGCTTACTAAAATCACTTAAAAAAAGGGAAATTGGTAATGGTACAGAATAACAACATTACTATCATAGAAAAGAGTTAGAAGCATTTCTTCATTATCCCATCCATACACATTACTATCATCAATGTTTATATACACCTCTGTCATTACATGGTCCATCAAGAAAGTGAAGATAAATATACTAAAATCTTAAGTCCGAAGCTCTGTCATTACATGGTCCCCAAACACAACACATTTACTATATTCATAAAAAAAAAAAGTTTGATTAGCAACCATGGAAATATCATTTTATAAAGTTGCTAAATGATTGGATAATGTAAAATAAAAGAGGAAGTCCACCCAACAAGACTAATTTTATAAGATAAATTATTGTTTTCAAGGCTATTCAAGAAAACATTACACATAAAGCCAAATATATAAAGTAATCAGTTTGATAGAAACATGATTCTAATGTTAAAAAAAAAGTACACTAAAATGTACAAAGTGATAAATGGAGCTAACCTCCCAAACAATCATCGCATCCTGGTTGGTTCCTTTCTTGCCTTGTTGAGTAAAGAGTGAAGCAACGTCACTGGACCCATTCAGGAACAATCTCCCAGGAATTCGATGCAATGGTTCGTCCTTCCAGTAGTCAAAGGAGGAATTCCGAGACCCTAGTCTCTTCCTTGAGTTCCTTCTCTTCATATTCGCCTGATGAGGGGATGAAGGCGAACCAGGGGGTGGGCTCCTGCTTTCAGCAGATAAGCAGGACCCCATTCTAAGGGCCCTGATGATGCTTAATATGCACTCCAGACCAGCAACACAATCACAACCCCTATTTTCAGTAGACGGATCCGTCAGAACGTTTTGGGATTAACCCTTAAAGAAAACCGTTCAAACTTCCGAGCTAATGTGCAGATAACCCCACCAAATAACCTTCAATTGTACAATCCTTTTCACCAAATCTCAAATTTCTTTCTGAAATCAGAACTAAAATTCCTTTTCACTGATTGATAATACATTAATTTGTACTTCAATCTCTCAAAATTCTAATCTTTAAGCAACCCTTTTGGAATCACAGACACAAAAATATACTACTTTGAATTT
Source organism: Abelmoschus esculentus (assembly GCA_035048815.1). Classification (NCBI taxonomy): domain Eukaryota; kingdom Viridiplantae; phylum Streptophyta; class Magnoliopsida; order Malvales; family Malvaceae; genus Abelmoschus; species Abelmoschus esculentus. Next base: position 13,977,610 of record JAUCBN010000003.1, read on the forward strand.
CCCTTCAAATCACTTGAATAGTTGCCAGATATCCTTTTCCATTTAACAATCCATTGATCAGATCAATCCACATTCAATCTACTAAGCTGATTACAACAAAAACGGAAATCTCAGGTCAGATATTAAATCTTTCTAAATTAGAAAAGAACAGTTAACTATTTTATTCATATAAACAAATGATAAATAAGGATCTTAACTCCAATTTTCATAATCCAACAAATAAATCCGAAAAGGCATGAGTATCAAGAAAGGAGATCTATGGATACATACAAATACAAGGGAAAAAGAAAACATTGAAGCTTTAGTTGTACTTTCAATAATTCCAACTAAAAATAACATCTTTTTTTAGTAAACAAAGGCGAAAAAAATTAAGAGAATCAAGCTCATCAGAAATTACCCAAAAGCGAGTAAACTTTTCAGCAGATCAACAGGAAAAGAACTGATCAAAGGCAGTCCCAGGGTCAACCAAGCCCAAGAATCGGAAACTAATGAATCTGATAGGAAAGGGGTAAAGGGAAAATAAGTAGAGAGGATTGGGAGAGAGTGAGAGAAAATCGAGAGATTCTAGAGAGAGAATAAAAGCTGTTTAGAGAGAGAAAGAGAAAAACATTGTGTCGGAAGGGAGAAAGGACGGGTAATAATTTACCCAGAAATAACCTTACTAACTACGGGAGTTTCTAAAAAGAGCCTAATGTCACCACCCATCTCTTTTTAGATTTTAGTCATCTTTGGGTCATTTTGTAGTAATCAGACATCAAGGAAGACACTAGAAGTTAGGACGGTCAAGCACAAACCACATTATTTTAGAAAGGTTCAAGACGTTCTACCCAAGTTTAGACACACCCGGGAGAACCTAAAAGGTTTGGGACTACTCCAGAAGATCCTAGAGTTCTCTAGAATATTTTAGATCCTTATAAATATGTATACACACATGTAGAATACTTTAAAGACATGTTAATGCTCTTAGATATTTTAGGAGGCAACTTTGTAACCGTTGGATCAAATCGATCCTAGCCATCCATTCGGGAGGAGGGAGCCTATAAATAGGGTCACCCCCTACATTTTGCAACACACTTAGCACTTGTAAGCTCACTTGTGAAGCATCCTTAAGAGTTTAATACAAAGCATTCTTACAAACTCATTTGCCTTCTCTTGTCTTTCTTAAGCCAAGCCATCAAGTAAATATAAGCAAGGCTTGCTAACATTGTTCGGGAGTTGTTAGCGTTGTACGGATCAAGTTGGGTGAAAGTAAGTCCGTGACAGTTGGTATCAGAGCGTGTTCGATCTCATTCGGGACATGGTCCAGATCAGGAAGACTCATGTTACTAGCTCAACGGAGGCCGAGTTCACACAAGAGCAACAATGAGGGCGCAAGGAGAAAGTTGATCCCGCAACGCCTAGGCCACGAGTCAAGTCGAGGGATATCATCTCTAGCTTGGAGTCACACTTGACTCACGTGGAGGAAAGCATCGGGGGCGTGGGAGCCCATGTGGACGACCTTCATCAAAGAGTGAAAGGCCTTGAGGCAGAAGATGTCGAGATCCACACGGCCATGATGCTCAAGCTAGAAGGGACCGTGCTCGGGGAGATAGGCAAGGTTTAAGACCACCTCATGGACGAGCTCTCAAAGGTAAGTGCTTCTCTCAACCAAGAGCTAGATAATATTCATACTAAGGTCGAAGCACTACAAGACGATGTAGCCTTGTACAAACGTGTTATGGTTGCCGGGTCAAGCACATCTTATGAAGTTAGGAAGGTCGAGGTGCCCAAGCCAAAGACCTTCTCCGGAACACACAATGCTAAGGAAGTAGACAACTTCCTTTATGGCTTGGAAGAGTACCTTGAGGTTGTTGGCATTTTGGACGAGGCCTCCAAGATCAAAATCGCCACATTGTATCTCACCGACATCGTCATGCTATGGTGGAGGAGAAGGCGCTTAGATGTTGAAAAAGGTACGTGCACCATCTTCACTCTCGATGATTTCAAAAAGGAACTTAAGAGGCAATTCTACCCCGAGAATGCGAGGATGAGGCAAGGGTCCGTTTGTGAAGACTTAAGCAATCAGGAAGCATTCGGGACTATGTCAAAGAATTCACCAATCTTGTGCTTGAGATCCTTGATCTCTCCGAGAAGGACTCACTCTTTAACTTTATGGATGGGCTCCAACAATGGGCCAAGGCCGAGCTAAGACATCGGGGAGTTCAAAACCTTGTTGATGCCTTCGTTGTGGCTGAAAGCTTGATAGATTACTCTAGCCACAAGGAGTCCCACAAGCCGAAGGATAAAAAGAGTGGTCAAGCCAAAGGTGGGGAAGAGAAAAGCCAACGCAAGGAGAGTCATGATGATCACCCACCTAAACACAAAGACTCATCCTCATGGAAGAGCAAAGATAAAGGCAAGTTTAAGGAAAATCGAGGATCGAAGAGGGCACCCTCAAACAAATGCTTCATCTGTGATGGAGACCATTGGGTCCGAGAGTGCCCATAGAGGTAAGCCCTTAACTCACTCCTTGCTAAGCATCGAGATGGTAGCGATACCGACAAGGAAGAAGAAGGTGTCCAGATGGGGTCATTACAACTTCTCAATGTGCTTCAGTCCGCCCTTAAGATCGAAGCCAAAGGTTTACTCTACGTAGACATCACCATTAATGGGAAAGCATCGAAGGCCATGCTAGACACAGGTGCGTCCCACAACTTTGTCTCCCTTGATGAGGCCAAGAGGTTAGGCCTTAAAGCATCCGAGGGCGGAGGATCTATCAAGGCGGTCAATTCTGCTGCATGACCCATCCATGGAAACGCTCGAGGAGTAAGGACCAATATGGGCTCATGGTCGGTTCACATAGACTTTTCAGTCGTACCCATGGATGACTTTAAGATTGTGCTAGGACTCGAGTTCCTCGATCGAGTCAAAGCCTTCCCCATCTCATTCGCCAACACAATGTGCATCATCGATGGCAACCAATCTTGTGTAGTGCCAACAACTAGGGCCACCAAGCAAGACACCAAGGTACTCTCAGCACTTCAGTTCAAGAAGGGCATCAATAGGAACGAGGAAAGCTATCTCACTATCCTTAATGAGTACGATGACGAGGAGATCAAGCCCGACAAAGACATACCACAAGAGGTAGACAAAGTGCTCGATGAGTTCAGGGACGTTGTACCACCAGAGCTACCCAAGCAATTACCACCAAGGAGGGAGGTGGACCATAAGATCGAGTTGGAACCGGGCACCAAGCCACCAGCCATGAGTGTTTATCGCATGGCACTCCCTGAGTTGGATGAACTAAGGAAGCAACTCAAGGGTCTACTCAATTCAGGGTTTATCCGCCCATCTAAGGCACCATTTGGGGCACTCGTCCTTTTCCAAAAGAAGAAGGATGGTTCACTAATGTCGCGACCGCTTTAAAACCGAAAATGAGTAGAAAAATAGCCTGGCGAATTAATTTTGAAGAAATCGAGTTTATTTACTTTTAATCATGGAAAAAAACAAATTTTATTGAAAACATATATTATTTGAATTTAAAAAAAATAATCTTAAAAATTGATTTGGAGTCGTCACCGGCCACTTTGGTGGGCCAGACACCATAAAACAAATCAGAGATTCGTTAAAAATATTTGGGTTCGGGAGTCGGTTACGTGTAAGAACGACCCTTACAAACACCCAAAAATAGGTACCTTATTAATTACACGTGACGTTTTGATATTTTGAATATAGATATTAATTTAATTCTTTATTGTTAAAGAAACACTGCTTGAATTGAGGATATCCTTTTGATTAAGAAAATATATCTCTTTTAAATTCGGGCTTGAATAAGACGTCCTCTAGATAGGAAATCTCGCCCAAATTTAAAGAAATATAAATTCCGCATCAAAAAGGTTTAAATGCATGATCATTTATTTATCTTGTTCATTTTAAGTCCTAACCTAGGAAGGCTCCATTAATTAAATATTAAAACATATTTAAATTACTAATATCACTAATTATTTACCTACCAATTTTATTTAATTTTAAACCTAAGTTATTTTATCAAGTTCTAGGTTTTTAATAGCACATGAATTCGATACCAAGGTACACTCTTTAGGTCAACATCATGGTACGTCAAAACACCGACCTTTTAGTGTATCCGAGGTATAAGATTCAAATACTATCGTTACTAATTATCTCCCTATTTAATTAATTAATTAAAGCAACTAATCCTAGAAGGCTCTAAATTAATTAACTAAATGATGATTAAGTGATCTCCTAACAAATATGTCATGCGATTTTTTAAAATAAAACATAATTAAATAAAATAAAATAAAATAACAAAATAAAGGAACTAAGTTACTTTTTATTAGAAAATATGGGAGTTCATGTTACAACAAAGATAATCAAAATTGAAAAAGGACTTACATGGTAAAGACAAAATTGACAAGAGTTCAACTTTGGGGATGAATTAGATTTAATTAAGCGTAATTAAATTTAAAGATTAAAACTTTTAATTAAATTAATAATTTAATCAAATTAATCCTAAGCTCAAAAATTTTAATCAATCCTAATTAAAGTCAAATTTGATGTAAATTCAGTTTTAAGGTTCATTTAGGCTAAATTAGATCTAATTAGGTTAAATTAATTTTAAATTTTATCTTAGAAACTAAATTAAATTCAACTAAGAACCTAATTAAATAATTTCTAAGTATTTTAAAAAATTTAAATCTAATTAATATCTAAATTAACTAATTTTGAGCTTTAGGGTTCAATTTAGGTTCAAACTAGATTTAATTAGATTAAAATAATTTTAAATTCAACCTTAGAAACTAAATTAAATTCAACCAAGAACCTAATTAAATAATTTCTAAGCTTTAAAATTAAATTAACACCTAATTAACATCTAATATTTGATTAAATTAACACCTAATTAAATTAACACCACTCGGATGACACCCTAAAAATATTTAAATCTACCCGGATTCAAGAACACTCATCCATCTTCCTGGAATCTAACTTAAACATGGAAAAAAAGTAAGAAACAACCAAGAAAATGCTCTCACCAATACTTTCGGATGATTCCCGTCAAGTGCTTGCCTTTACCGATCTCCTCCTCTTCGATTCCCCTCTTCTCTTCCAATTCCTCTGCCGGTTCAAACTTTCAGATCCTTTGATTTCATTCCCCTTTTTCTAGATTTAAAGGCCTCTATTTAAAGGATTTGAATCAAACATCCTAAACTAATTCAAACTCCACCAAATCCCTCAAATTTCTCCCTCAAATCTCTCAACACAATCCCCACTAAATCTAAAACTCTACTATATCTTCAAATTTTCTATTTTTTTATTTGTATTTTATTTTTTGTATTTTTTTATCTTTTTATTTGATTTTTCAATTATTTATTTTATTATTATTTATTATTTTATTATTATTATTATTATTTTTACAGAAATTCGTGTTAACAACTAAGGATGTGCATAGATTACCGAGCGTTCAACAAGGTAACCATCAAGAACAAGTACCTAATTCCTTTGATTTCAGATTTATTCGATCAGCTCGGTCATGCTCGTTACTTCCCCAAGCTTGACCTTCGCTCGGGGTACTATCAAGTGCGCATAGCGAAAGGTGATGAACCAAAGACCACTTGCATCACCAGGTATGGGTCTTATGAATTCTTAGTCATGCCCTTCGGTCTAACAAATGTCCCAGCAACATTTTGCACCTTGATGAACAAGCTATTCCATCCATACCTTGATTAGTTCGTGGTCGTCTATCTTGACGATATAGTGGTATATAGAAATACCTTAGAGGAGCATGTTGAACATCTAAGGGAAGTACTTAAGATTCTACGAGAGAACCAGCTATACATCAAGAAGGAAAAGTGTTCCTTCGCCAAGCCGGAGGTGAAATTCTTGGGGCACGTGATCAAGGATGGAAAGCTCATGATGGAAGATGGAAAGGTACGTGCCATCCAAGATTGGGAGCCACCCACCAAGGTACATGAGTTAAGATCATTCCTTGGGTTGGTGAACTATTATCGCCGATTCATCAAAGGCTACTCCGCAAGGGCTACACCGCTCACCGAACTCCTTAAGAAAAATAAGTTGTGGGTGTGAACACCAAAGTGTCAAGAGGCCTTTGAAGACTTAAAGAAAGCCATCAGTGAAGAGCTGGTGCTTAGCCTACCCGACCACACCAAACTCTATGAAGTGTACACCAATGCTTCGGACTTTGCCATAGGAGGAGTACTCATGCAAGATGGGAATCCGATTGCCTACGAGAGTCGAAAGCTCAATGATACCGAGAGGCGCTACACGGTCCAAGAAAAAGAGATGACAACCATCATCCACTGTCTTAGAGTGTGGCGACACTATCTTCTTGAGTCCAAGTTCTTGATCTTAACCGACAAAATAGCCACAAGCTACTTCTAGACCTAAAAGAAGCTAAGTCCCAAGCAAGCTCGGTAGCAAGACTTCTTAGCCGAATTTGACTATGTCATGCAATATAAACCGGACAAAGCAAACATGGTCGCGGATGCATTAAGTTGAAAGGCGGAGCTTGCAGCTATAAGTAAAGTTACTAGCCCACTCCTTGAAAGGATCAAGGAAGGTTTGCAACAAGAGCCACTTCCCCAAACTATTATTGCCTTGGTGAACGAAGGCAAAACCCGACGATTCTGGTTAAGTGATGGCTTACTTTATACCAAAGGCAATCGCTTGTATGTGCCAAGATGGGGCAACTTACGCAAGGATCTTATCAAGGAGTGTCACGATTTCTTATGGGCGGGCCATCCAGGTATGCGACGCATCCTTACTCTTATAAAAGCATCTTACTATTTGCCCCGTATACATGATGCCATCGAGGAATATGTGAAGACTTGTCTTGTGTGCCAACAAGACAAGATTTTCCAACACAAGCCCGGGGGACTTTTAGACCCTTTGCCCATTCCAGAGCGGCCTTGAAAAAGTGTATCAATGGACTTCATCACATGCTTGCCAAAATCTGAGGGATTTGGAAGTATCATTGTCGTCGTGGATAGATTCAGCAAGTATACCACTTTCATAGCCGCATCACCTGATTGTTCGGTCGAGGAAACAGTTAGGATTTTCCTTCGAAATGTGGTCAAACTTTGGTTCATTCCATCAAGCATCATAAGTGATCGAGACCCTCGCTTCACCGGGAGATTTTAGACCGAGTTATTCAAGATGCTCGGGTCTGGTCTAAACTTCTCCACAAGTTTTCACCCCCAAAGTGATGGGCAAACCGAGAAGGTTAATGCACTCTTAAAACTTTATTTAAGGCACTATGTGAGTGCAAATCAGAAAGATTGGTCCAAGCTCTTAGATGTGACACAATTCTCTTACAATCTACAAAAGAGTGAGGCCACCAACAAAAGTCCCTTCGAGATTGTCTTAGGGCAACAACCGTCCACACCGTTCTCCCTTGCCACAAGCTATGAAGGGAAGAGCCCAACAACCTTTAAATTTGCCAAGTCCTGGCACGAGCAAAAAGAATTAGCACGAGCCACACTTCACAAGGCTGTCAAGCGAATAAAGAAATGGGCTGACTCAAAGCGAAGACACTTGGAGTTCAAGGAAGGAGACCTTGTCATGCTTAAACTCTTGCCCCAACAGTTCAAGGTCTTTCGCAAGGTGCACAAGGGACTTGTCCGCAAATACGAGGGACCATTTCCAGTACTCAAACATGTGGGCAAGGTATCTTATAAGCTCTAACTGTCCCCAAAGCACAAAATACACCCTTTATTTCATGTAAGCCTATTGAAGCCCTATCACGAAGACATGGAAGATCCCTCAAGAAATCTATCCAATCGAGCACCCACAGTTGTTGTCACTTTCTTTGACAAGGAAGTTGAGGAGGTGCTTGCTGACAGGATCATTCGCAAGAGGGGCGTCCCAAGCTACAAGGAGTACTTCATCAAGTAGAAGGGACTGCCTATCACCGAAGCAAGTTGGGAGAGAGAAGATACACTATGGAAATTCAAAGACCAATTTGCTCAGTTTGATCAAGGCGCGACGAGGGCGTCGCAAGCTTAGGTGGGGGAGGATGTCACCACCCATCTCTTTTCCCACAAGTCCAACCTAGGTTTGGCCATCATTGGGTCATTTTGTAGCAACCAAGCACCAAGGAAGGCACTAAAAGGAGATAGGACGGCCAAGCACAAGCCACACTGTTCTAGAAAGGTCCAGGATGTTTTACCCAAGTCCAGACATACCCAGGAGAACCTAGAAGGCTCGGGAAGGCTCGGGACTACTCCGAAAGACCCTGGAGTTCTCTAGAACATTTTGGATTCTTATAGATATGTATACACATATGTAGAATACTCTAGAGACATGTTAGTGCTCTTAGATATTTTAGGAGGCAACTTTGTAACCGTTGGATCAAATCGATCCTAGTCGTCCATTCGGGAGGAGGGAGCCTATAAATAGGGTCACCCCCTACATTTTGCAACACACTTAGCACTTGTAAAGCATCCTTAAGAGTTTAATACAAAGTATTCTTACAAACTCCTTTTCCTTCTCTTGTCTTTCTTAAGCCAAGTCATCAAGTAAATATAAGCAAGGCTTGTTAACATTGCTCGGGAGTTGTTAGCGTCGCACGGATCGAGTTGGGTGAAAGTAAATCCGTGACACTAAGCACCCATCCCTAGTCGTCCGATTAAAACAGAATTTAGGGGTAATCGGTTCTAATGAGTTTTACCGATTACCCAATTCATTTTAATATATTCGAATAAAAGTATTTATATAATAAATATTTGAATAAAAATATTCAATATAATAAATATTAGAATAAAAAATATAAGAATAAATATATTTGTATATTAAATATTAAAATAAAATATTTATATAATAAATATTAGAATAAAAATATTCGAATAAAATATATACAAATAAAAATATTCGTATTATAAAAATTTGAATAAAAATATTCATATAATAAATATTAGAATAAAAAATATACAAATAAAAATATTAGTATAATAAATATTCAAATAAAAATATTTATATAATAAATATTCGAATAAAAATATTAGAATAAAAAATATACGAATAAATATATAATAAAAATTTGAAAAAAATATTCATATAGTAAATATTCAAATAAAAATATTCGAATAAAAAATATACGAATAAAAATATCCGTATAATAAATATTCGAATAAAAATATTTATATAATAAATATTCAAATAAAAATATTCATATAATAAATATTCAAATAAAAATATTTGAATAAAAATATGCGGATAAAAATTTTCAAATAAAAAATATTTGAATAAAAATATTCGTATAATAAATATTTGAATAAAATATTCATATCATAAATATTGAATAAAAATATTCAGAAAAAATATATGAATAAAAATATTCAAATAAAAAATGTACAAATAAAAATATTCGTATAATAAATATTTGAATAAAAATATTCATATAATAAATATACAAATAAAAATATTTGTATAATAAAAATTCGAATAAAAATATTCATATAATAAATATTTAAATAAAAATATTCGAATAATAAATATAAGAATAAAAATATCAGTATAATAAAAATTCAAATAAAAATATTCATATAATAAATATTCAAATAAAAATATTCAAATAAAAAATATAAGAATAAAAATATTCGTATAATAAATATTTAAATATCATATAATAAATATTTGAATAAAAATATTCAAATAAAAATATTGTATACAAATCCTTACAAAATATACACAACGGCTTACGAAAACCGTAAGAAAAAAGGTATTACATAAATCCTTACAACTTTTCATCATGAGTTAAAGGAGCTCATCTAAGGGTAAGGATTTGTGTAAATACACAATTTACTACGAGAATATATAAATTGGTACAAGAAATGTAAGGATTTATGTATGTACAAAAATCCGTACAAAATATACACAAATGTTTACGAAAACGGTAAGGAAAAAGTAATACACAAATCCTTACCTTTGGATGGTCTCCTTTAGCTCATGGTTTCGAAGTCGTAAGGATTTGTTTACATACCTTTTTCCTTACGTTTTTGTAAGCCATTGTGTATATTTTGTAAGAAATTGTGTACATACACAAATCCTTACCATTTTTGTGTCATATTATGTATACTTGTAGCCAATTGTGTATGTACACAAATCCTTATCCTTGGATGGCCTCCTTTATCTCATGGTTTCGAAGTCGTAAAGATTTGCGTACATACCTTTTTCCTTACGTTTTTGTAAGTCATTGTGTATACTTTGTAAGAAATTGTGTACATACACAAATCTTTACCATTTTTGTGCCATATTATGTATACTTGTAACCAATTGTGTATGTACACAAATCCTTATCCTTTGATGGCTTCCTTTAGCTCATGGTTTCGAAGTCGTAAGAATTTGTGTACATACTTTTTTCCTTACGTTTTTCGTAAGTCGTTGTGTATACTTTTTAAGGAATTGTGTACATACACAAATCCTTACCATTTTTGTATCATATTATGTATACTCGTAGCCAATTATGTATGTACACAAATCTTTACCCTTGATGCCTCCTTTAGCTCATGGTTTCGAAGTCATAAGAATTTGTGTATATACCTTTTTCCTTACGTTTTTCTTAAGTCATTGTGTATACTTTGTAAGGAATTGTGTACATACACAAATTCTTACCATTTTTGTGTTATATTATGTATACTCGTAGCAAATTGTGTATGTACACAAATCCTTACCCTTGTATGACCTCCTTTAGCTCATGGTTTCGAAGTTGTAGGAATTTGTGTATATACTTTTTTCCTTACGTTTTTCGTAAGCCATTGTGTATACTTTTTAAGGAATTGTATACATACACAAATCCTTATCATTTTTTTGTCATATTATGTATACTCGTAGCCAATTATTTATGTACACAAATCCTTATCCTTGGATGACCTCCTTTAGCTCATGGTTTCGAAGTCGCAAAAATTTGTGTATATACTTTTTTCCTTACGTTTTTCTTAAGTCATTGTGTATACTTTGTAAGGAATTGTGTACATACACAAATCCTTACCATTTTTGTGTCATATTATGTATACTCGTAGCCAATTGTGTATGTACACAAATCCTTACCCTTGTATGACCTCCTTTAGCTCATGGTTTTGAAGTCGTAAGAATTTGTGTATATACCTTTTTTCTTACGTTTTTCGTAAGCCATTGTGTATACTTTGTAAGGAATTATGTACATACACAAATTCTTACCATTTTTGTATCGTATTATGTATACTCGTAGTCAATTGTGTATGTACACAAATCCTTACCCTTGGATGACCTCTTTTAGCTCATGGTTTCAAAGTCGTAAGAATTTTTGTATATAGCTTTTTCCTTACGTTTTTCGTAAGCCATTGTGTATACTTTGTAAGGAATTGTGTACAAAGTATACACAATGGCTTACGAAAAACGTAAGAAAAAAGGTATGTACACAAATGCTTACGACTTCGAAATCATGAGCTAAAGGAGGCCATCAAAGGGTAAGGATTTGTGTACATACCTTTTTTCTTACAGTTTTCGTAAGCATTTGTGTATATATCATAGATATTTGTGTACATACATAAATCCTTACATTTCTTGTACCAATTTTATGTATTCTCGTAGTAAATTATGTATGTACACAAATCCTTACCCTTACATGGCCTCCTTTAGCTCATGGGGAGAAGTTGTAAGGATTTATGTATATGCCTTTTCTCTTACAGTTTTTATAAGCATTTATATATACTTTGCAGGGATTTCTGTACATACACAAATTCTTACAATATTTGTACCAAATTGTGTATAATCATAATCAATTATGTATGTACATAAATCCTTACGTTGTAACATTTTATGTATATACCGTTTTTCTTACAATATTTGTAAGGATTTATGTATATACATAAATCCATACATAAATCCTTACGTTTGTAACAATTTATGTATATATCGTTTTTATTACAGTTTCTGTAAGAAATTGTGTACAGATTTCGTAACCAATTATGTACACAAATGACCGGGTAAACTGATCAAGGCTTTTTTTAGGCCTTTTTTAAGGGGCTTCTCCTAGAATCACCCTACCAACTACGGACTCGCGTTCATTGTGTTTTTTTTTTCATTTTTTATAAGAGAATTACAATTCTGGTCTGTAATATTTATGAGGTTTTTTTAAAAAATTAACCAATCAAACAATATTCAAATTTTATTAGTAATATTATTTACCCAATTCTAATAACATGTAAAATTTTAAGGTTAAATAAATTTATTTACTAATTTTTTATCTTTTTATGTTAATTATGTATTTTTTTTAATCATTTGGACAATTTTAAAAGGGTCATTTAAGGTTATTTAAGCATATCAAAATTAACCACAATATTTATGCTATAAAGGTAAAAATAACTACTTAACTAATCTATTATCATACTAAAAGTCGATAGAGATGATATACATTACTTTAGTATTAGAATGACTTGTCAAAACCTTCGACACTCCCAATCTCGTAACAATAACTTTTTTACATTGAAATGCATGGAACGAAATATATTAGTCGTACTTTGTCTAGTAATATAGTCACAAAAATATCGATAGCAAAATTATACAATCTAAATCATGCTTAATCAATGACAATGATATGAATCAATTATTAATGGCAATAATACATAATTTTAACAATATTTTTTGGATCAAATCAAGATAATAGATATACAAATTCATATGCTTAGCCAAATCAATGAATAATCTAGTTCTTTTGTCTCATTAATTAACTCATTGATTGACCAATAACTCAAACATCCCTTCACCTCAACACAATAAAGGTCGTAACCCAAGAACTATAGTCCACTCATATCAATGAGCTCGTGAATTTTATGACATGTTAATTGTATCCAATGTCCTTTTCAATCCAAGGTTCGGTGACAATAATAATAATAAAATTGGGAAATAAATCTAGTTTAATCCCGAGACTTTAACTACATTCACCTTACTTTTTGAAGCTCCTTAAGCTATCAAATAACAACTTCCTTGTTCCTAGCTTTTGTTAGTAAAGATGAACATTTGTCCTCTAATTCTCGAGCTACGAGAAAATAAAAAAAAATATAAGAATCAATACGATAATATCAAAACTAATATTCAAGTTTAATATAGTTATTTGTTGATAGAGTTCCATAAACTTGAAACTTAGAAAGAATAGTTTAGTTTAGATGTTCAATAGTAACAATTGAAATTAAACATCAATGATGTTAGGAAATCGAAGAAAAATTGAATCTTTAAAGGACTAACAATGGATGTATTAGCTTAAGCTTGAGATAAGCGGTGACAATGGTGGTGTATGAGCTTGTGCTGAGAAAAGATGATGACAAGGGCTAAGATGCGCTCAATGGTTTTTTATAGACTAATTAATCTTTCAGTTTTACAACCCCTTAAGCTAATGGATTTGGCCCGATAGTTTGAGGTTGGTGATCTGGTTTTCTTAAAATTCTCTTCGTAGAAAAAAGTTCTGAGATTTGGGCGCAAGTTTAAGCTGAGCCCAAGATATATCAGACCATATCGTATTTTCAAGAGAGTTGGGCCTTTTGCATATCAGCTTGAGTTGCCTCTTCAGCTTAGTCGTATTTATGATGTATTTCATGTATCTATGTTGAGATAATACCATACGGATCCGAGTCACGTTATTCAGGTTTAGGATGTGGAGCTACGACTAGACTTATCTAATGTGGAGGAGCCTATTCAAAATCTAGAGTTTAATGAGAGAGTTCTGAGAAAAAGATGTATTCTCATGGTCAAAGTTCAATGGAGGAATCGTAGCCCTTTTGAGGCCATTTAGAAGTCCATAAAGGAGTAATTCCCGCATCTGTTTAGTTCAAGTAAAAATTTTGAGGATGAAAATTCTTTTTAGAGGTAGATATATAACACCTATAAAAATGTTTAAAAAATAAAAAGTTAATAAAGTTAATAATAATAAGTATATTAAGTTTTTCTTTCTTGCAATTTTTGGAAACTTCAGGAAATTGAGAACCTTCCCCACCCCATTTTTTGGTTTCAAATTTATCTCTCTCTCACCTCGATCACAATCGTCGAGCCTTCATCGGTGCGACGTCCAGCGTTACCATCGTTCGAACAACCATAGAATCCCGAACAAAACCCCTATCATCTCTCATTCAATCGTCGCCGAAATCAACGTTAATCGAAGGTTAAAGCTTGTTCAACCTAGGAGAGAAATCCAATCAGATTCTTATATTTTTTGGCCGTTATAGAGTCTTATTCGGCACGTTGATGGCCTGGTTTTGTTCGTCATGGACAGACGGACAAAACGCCCTTATCAATGCCTTTGTTTGTCGTCGACGAGACCATCATCAGAGAACAAGACAATTTTGGGTAAGTTGGTAAGTTGTTCGGGTTTTGGTATGTTTCTAGAAAAGTTTCAGCTTGGATTTGTTCTTTTTGGTGTTGAATCTCGAAAATCTAAGTTTAAAGGCATTTTCGACTGTCTTGGGCAGTGTATGGCCTCCACGCGCTACCCAGGGTGATTTTCAGCAACCCTAAAAGATGGTCTAAAGTTGGCCGGTTCAAACCAGCATAAACCTGGTCCAACCTAAATTAAACCAAATCGGTATAACCTGAGTCAAATTGATCCAAACCAAACTCGAAACTAGTTAACTCATTGACCTGACTCAACCTGTTGACTGGCCCTTTGAACTATTGATCAGTGACGTCAACATGATATCAATGTTGACCATTGACGTCAACGTTGACCTAGCTACTGATGTCAGAATGAGGTCAACGTTGACTGCTGACATCAATGTTGATTGTGATTAAAAAATCAAAAAAAATGATAAAAAAAACTATTTTATATTTTTTTGATGTCCTGAGTCTAACCGTGAAGTTTGTTTCACGATATTTAAACTCAAAAGCCTTCAAATCGGACTTTAAAGTTTTCAAGCCCAACTTTCCTCTAAGTTAATTTAAAGTTTTGTGTATTAGATATTGTTATAGGAAACTATATCTAGAAGTTCGGATGGAGGGTAGCATGTCATACATATACATGACTTGTTTTTTTATCTTACTAATTATATGAATATGTATCTGTGATTTTTATGCATTGTTGGAACACAGTGGGTTTCATAGCTCATACTTAATTCTTTCGCTTTTAGATATTTGTAGATAGGCATCCCGGACTTTGCACTCAAAGGATATACACATTTCTGGGTTATTTATTTTGATGTAATATTTAAATCTTCAAGTTTGCATCGGGTGACATGTGCCTATATTTTGTTACTGACGTTTTAATATACTTTATTTTGTGGATTATGATTTTATGAAGTGTTATGTTTCGGATTATATTTATGATTTAATTAATTTAAAAAAATCACCAGATTGAATATATAAGAGTACAAGTCATTTTGTTTAAGTTGAATCTTGAATTATATTTGAGAAAAAAAATGTGACCACTTTAGCCTTAATCCGGCTGGTAATTCAGCTTGTTTACATTTCTTAGCTTCGGTTAGGGTAATTCCTCCTGTTATCGGTTCTCGTGCTCCAGACGGGATAATTTCGCTTGTTCCCTAAGTAATCCCTTAGGTTGTTACATGACATGTTTTTTATCTTACCGATTATATGAATATATATCTATGATTTTTATGCAGCTCGAACACAGTGGGCTACATAGTTCATACTCAATTCTTTCCTTTTTAGATATATGTAGATAAGCATCTCAGACTTGACACTCAGAGGATCTACACATTTCTGAGTTACTTATTTTGATGTAATGTTTAAATCTTCAAGTTTGCATTGGGTGACATGTGCCTATATTTTGTTACTGACGTTTCAATATATTTTATTTGATGGATTATGATTTTATGAAGTGTTATATTTCGGATTATATTTATGATTTATTTGATTTAAAAAATCATCAGATTGAATATTTATCGGTACATGTCATTTTGTTTAAGTTAAATCTTGAATTATGTTGAGTTGATCAAACTTTGGAAGATGACCAAGAGGGGGGTGAATTGGTAATTTAAAAATTGTGGGGTAAATTTTCGGTAAAATTGCTAGAAAAAAAAAAGAATAAAGAATTTATAGTGGTTCAAGCTTCGAACAAGCTCTACATCCACTACCTTAGCTCCCACTAAGGATTTTGAAACCAATTCACTATTGAATTCAACCTTTTTCTAGGTTCAAGGGATAACCTTTACAAGCAAATCAATTTTCTACCCAAAATTGATTTGAAACTCACAAGATGTTACAAGAGATAAAAGAGGGTTAAAAGAAATTCTCTCACAAGAAATACATGCCCCAAATACAATTTTAACTCTCCCCAAACTTAAAATACAAGAATCAAATATAAGAACACAAGTTGGGAGGCTAGGATATGCAATAAGTGCTTGGAGTTGGATTTGATTTGCTTGGATGTTGCTTGAGATTCAATAGTCCTTAATGCTGTTGAAAAAGCTTCTTTTTATACCTTCTCATTGATTTCTAACCGTTGTAATTGTTGGAAATCTAAATAGGGACGTTGGAGCTTCATCTTTCCATCATAAATGCACTATGCAGCAGGTGGTATCGAAACACGGGGTACCTATTTCGAAACATGCCAAGAATAGAAAGAGTCGTGCATTTAATAAAGGGTGTATCGATACCTGTTTCGATACCAAAAGTAACTGTGAGGCTTGGTATCGAACCTTGTTTCGATACAGGCTAACCATCAATCAAATTTTAACTGTCACCAACGGTCGACTCATTTAATGTTTGAAAATTAGCTGTTGGGGATTAAGGGTGTATCGATATCTGTATCGATACCTGGAGTCATATTTTTAAAATTAAAAAATAATTAAAAAATCAACCAAGTTGTTTCGATACCTGTTTCGAAACATGTGTTGGCAGTAAATTTTGATATCGAACCATGTTTCGATACCTGTTCTTGATCTCAAGAACAAGTCTTGAAAAATCCCAGGTGTATCGATACCTATCTTTATGGTATCGATACCCTCGTATGAAAACTGCTTGTAAGTGCATTTCAAAATTCTTGGTTTTGACTTAGAATTAAAACTTTGTTTTAAGGACTTAAAAATTTATTTCAAAATAGTCCTTAAACTTATTTGTTATATCAAAATCAATTTTAGTTTTACAAATTATATTTGAGAAAAAAATGTGATCACTCTATATCGAGCTTTTTGTATAAGTCGATCTACGAGGTTACAGCTTGAGTTAGAGTTGTCTTTATTTTTTAAAAAATTCTCTTGTTAAGAACCAATCACATCTCATATTAGTCACATATTTGTTGCCGCCTAACAGAACCTACCCCATTTTGAAAAAGTTTAATAACCGCTTAAAATGCGGATAACATAAATTCTTATAAAAATGATAAAATTTATTTAGGACTTATAATGAGTAAAAATTTAAGTAATTATATAAATTTTTATCAACTAAGTAACGATTTATATAAATTTTGTCTTAGGTATTACAACCTAAACTCTTACCCAAATTATTACTAACTGAATAAAAAATTATATAAAATCAAACTTATTTTAATCGTATTGTAAGAATGTCTCACCTTAATATTACCATTATTTTTCAAACGTTGATTTTGTTAATGTAATCCCATATAGTTAATTGACATATTATTATTATTATCGTCGTCATAATAATAATAATCATAATCGGCTGGTTGGATTATACAAATTACATAAGCCAGAAATCAGAATCAGTGCCCATCATTCAAGTACATGCATCTCAATGATAACCATACGCCATGCAATCGCTTCTGCAGCAACAACGGATGAAACGTAACGCAAGAATTGGACCCTCCCATCATAGACGAAATGCATAAATATTTATTGTTGTCATCCATTTGGACTTGGTCTCCATCTAACTCTTTCCACATTTTCTTCCAATTTCATATCCATTGGTTCTGCCATATTTCCCACAGTGGTTTTAAAATCCTCTTCTGGTTGACTCGAACTTAAACTCAATTTTCATCTCTAGGAATTCCATTAAATCGCATCATCATTGGACAAGAGTTTGATTCAATTGTCGACTCCACAATCAAGTTTGTGGTTAAAATTTGCAGAAATCGAGTGTTTGAGCGTTCTGAGGTTGGACCAATTCATGTTCAGTGGTTCACCACTCCCTTTTCCATGTGGTTAACAAGTGAAATTCAAACTCCACATAACTGACAATTCCTTAACAACATTCTTGTTTACTGAAACATCACAGAATTTAACAGCTACACCATAAGGATTCAATAGCTACGAGTTTTGATGGTCTCACCAACAGCTACCAAGGTAGCTATAGCTAATAAAAACGATGAACAAGTAACAAGGTTTATCACAACTATTATTGGCAAGCTTATTCCTCTTCTTCT
The DNA here is from genome assembly GCA_035048815.1 of Abelmoschus esculentus. Taxonomy (NCBI): domain Eukaryota; kingdom Viridiplantae; phylum Streptophyta; class Magnoliopsida; order Malvales; family Malvaceae; genus Abelmoschus; species Abelmoschus esculentus. The sequence continues at coordinate 13,995,929 of JAUCBN010000003.1, forward strand.
GCTTCCTCCAGCCATTTCACAAATGGCTCCAGGGACTTCACAAAGGTTTGCCTGACATCATGTAAGAAGCCACATCATAAAGAAACATACGGACAAAGAATAGAAAATTCAGCAGGAAAAAGGGTAATAAAACCTGGGATCAAGAATGAGAAAAATGCAGTAGCAAAATCCTAAGCAATCCTTGGCATGAAAATGAACAAAGGCAGGTTATTTCCTTCTATGACCTCACCAAGTGGGGGGTTCAATGATATATCCTTTGTTTACACATAGAGATAGTGAATATATATATAATAACACTTAACTGAAATTCAGTATTTTGATTTTTGAGTTGCTATTATTATGTTCCACTACTAACTCACGTGCAGTGTTGTCAAAGATATATTCTTTGCATAGCTGAATGCGCAAGTTGCAAAAATTCTTACCTAAGTGAAAGCTCTACATGAACATGTGTGGTTTCGCATGTGCATCTGTGTAAGTTTATAAAATAAGCTTGAGATATTAAATTTTATAATAAATCCTAACTAGTCCATTTTTCTATAAAAATTGCAAACTCTTGTTTTCCTTTTCTTTGTCAATACTCGATACACAAAATTCCTTATGATCCTTAAATCTTGAGAACTGAAGAGTTTGATATTGTCATTTTTAAGAGAATTTAAATGACGTGGTTCTGTTTTGCACCTACTGTCAAAAAAAAACTATGCCTCGAAACACCAAGCATGAACATCACTGAAAGGATATCAGGTAGCTGCAATAAACTAAGTGCATACCTTCACAACACTACTCGAGTGCTAAGTAAAACCACTGATCTATATCACATTTACCCTAATTCTTCATTTTCCATGGCATTCATGCCAAATGCATATTACGACATCAATATGGAATCAATTCTTCAGATATATGGAAAAACCTAAAAATATTTGACGCTAACTGTTTCAAATACATTGACACTGACCATCTCCAACTAAACATAGCCATCATTGATGCTTTATCCGTCTCAAAGATATAACAGCACATATGAAAAGAATGCATACCTGCCCTTCATGTTTGTTCCTTTACGGAACCAGTGAAGAATGGTGTCTTCTGCAAGGACATCCTGATCATAGAGAGACCTCACAATCTCAGGAAACAGCTTCATCAACTTTGCATCCTCGTAGCATTGCATCTGAACTTTATATATAAGTTCCAACTCAATGTTTCCACTGGTGCAAAACGAATTTAGCAGCTTCGCCCATGTTTTGACCTTAATCACAAGAGGTGCTATGTTATTCTCAAAAGTCAAAACAACTAATACTTCAACATAAGTTGATGTTATTCTTAGAATTACATCAGCTTTATTTTTGCACCATTACAGGGCATATATTAGAATTAGTGACATGGTTAAAAATGGACATACGTGGGAATGGACAACAGTTGAACATATGCTCAAGGTCAGACAAATGCGTTAATGTAAAATACCATTAGAACTTGGCAGGCACCAAACCAAAAAAAAGGAATAAGTAAAAATGAGAATTCAGCAATGCGGTACCATATACAGTATTTGATATTTATGGAAAATGGTAACCGTTAAAATTTATGCTCAGATCATATACCAATGCATTAAGTAGAATACAATCTTGATATATGCAGGTGTCTATAAAATCAATTTGGGCCAACATTACACCTGAATGCATTTCAGAACAGAGTCTACTTTAGAGGCTTTATGCAACTGCAACCACATGCATAAAAATCTACAAATTTAAAACTTCTACACATCACTAATCAATTTAAAAGAGGTCTCCATCCAACTTCCAGATACCTCCAAGAAAACATCAAGGAACTAAACCATGTAATTTGGTCAACACTTTCCCAAACTAGCCAAAGGGCTATTTCTGAAGGGAGTTAACCAAGTACAACAGAACTTAATAAAGAAACAAACCACAAAAGTAGCATAAGAGAGGACACAAACAGATATCAAACAAAAAAATAATGAAATTTAGAATTAGAATATTCAAAATACATCTAAAGATGCAATTATTCAAGTATCAATAAACCTATTCGGAGTCATTCAAGTAAATTCTCAAAATATGTATATAAGCATCAATTTGCCCCAAACCTACTTCCTTAGACTCTGTACTCTGAGGAAGTCAACATCCAGGTTGCTCACCTGAAGCCACTGAAGTAAAATATTATATTTTATCATAAACATGTTTTTCTTTCCCAACCATTTTCAATACCCACCACCATTACCCCTTCCAAACCCATATAAACAAAATTGACGAAAGGAGAAAATAAAATATGCACCAGACCCCAGGAAAGTTAGCTTCATCCACATCTCCACACATGCAGCAAATAGCTGTTAAAACAGGGGGGATTCAAAAAATAAAAAAGGACAAAGCAGCCAAAAAAAGATCAAAAGTACAAACACTCCACAGTTCACAAACAATCAGTAGGTCATATGCCATTATATAAAATTAGTTGCACCACAGTTCACAAACAACCAGAAAGTCATATACCATTACATAAAATTACTTGCAAGACGTTCAATCCAATTACTGTCATCTGCACCTAGGTTTCAGTTTAGCACCTCCTTTATGGTGCTTTTTCTAATAATTTTTTCTTCATATTTGCCACATGTGGAATAATATTTCATGCATATTACTAGAGATCATGAATCATTATCCTAGTTCTGATAATGCTTGATAATGGTTTTAGCATAGCCCAGACACAGATCTGCTGTTTGGGGTTCGGCCATGAGGATGTGGTGTTGAATGTTGATAAATGACAGAATCTACTGCAATGCATTGAATTTCCAACAACATGGATAGACGAAATAATGCCAACAGATAAATGCAGTACCTGTCGTAAAGCTGAATTGGCATTCTGCTGCTGATTCTTTCCAGACCACTGAACAGCATCCATTATTACATCCCAGAGAATTCGTATAACCTCGATATCAGGTAATTTAGCCTCTTTAACACGTTGTTTGACAGTTTCAATGACTTCAGATACATCAGATTCCTCTACTATCTGTGTTGTCAAAGCAGACTTCATTTCCTTCAGTTTTTCCTCAAATATTTTTTTCTCATTGTATTCAACCAAGGGCACCAACCCTGCCTTGCTGAAAACAGCAGAATTAAGCATGAATAAATTCAACAGTCATGAATCATGATATATAGAAGACAAAGCATGACTCACCTCACAAATACAAAGATACAATAAAATCACACATTGTAACAAACTCAATCATACTGAACATTAATGTGTATGAGAGGAAAAATCCTATCTATGCCTGGTTCTAAGTTTGATTCAAAGGATGGGATTGCAAATAAATGGGTCAACCTTTCAGCATATAATAACTTAAATCATTTGTAAATGAGGATTAATAGGATAGAGTGCTTGGTATTTGAGAATAAAACTAATTGCCTCTCCTTTTTCTCCCATCAAATTAATCCTACCCTTACTCTTGTGTAGATAAATAATAATCCCAGTCTTAATCTTGCAGACACATTATTTTCCCAACAGACAAATTACAATGGTATTAGACGTCAACATACCACATGAACCCATTATCAAGAAAGGTTCAATTCAACTGTATTAGGATCATAAGTAACAGCAAGTTTTTAATGCGGTTAAGAATTTTTCCAACTCCATACAATGCCTACAACATAAAATCTCAGAAAATAGGATAAGTAGGAAAACTATAAATGAAAATTCCTCTCTAACCCGAAACCTTACGTAAAATGCTCAGAGAAAGCTTCAGCAGATCGCTTTGTGGAGGGGAAAAACTGCAACAGGTCGTCCTCAATTTTCCCTCGCTTCAGAAGGGAAATTAAATCCTCAAGGCTGTTATCCACCAGATACTCATTGAAGAAGTCTGTTATGAATGAAAGAACTATCCCTTTTGCCACAAGATTATCCTTGAGCAGTGGCTGGAACACAGTCTCAGGTGGCAACCCGGATAATTTCTGGGAGAAAGCAAGTGCTGTGAAAATTGCAAGTTTCTTCCTTTCATTTTCCTCGAAAAGCTCCAAGGACTGCAAGAGCTTTTGCATAACATTTTCAAGATTCTTTATCAGAAATGGCCTTCGGCGCAGGATTTTCTGAATGTAGATCACAGATGGCAAAATGGCATCACGTTTAGCCTCACACTCTATGACAGAGTAAGGATGGCGCTCCCCCTCATCAGGTTTAATTGTTCCTGGTTGTGTGCGGCCTCCAGCAAAAGCAACCTGCAATTGCCAGATATGGATCACAACAAAGCAGTATAACCAAGATAAACCATGGGAAAAGGGAAGAATCAAGCAATCAAAATTCCACTAATTTGAAGAACTTCAAGAACTTGATCAAACATCAGGAATATCTAGTTTTGATATCTTCACTTAAAAGAATTTTGGCCATATGCAAAATTAGTCAAATCTAAATTAAATTAACATGAAAATGCAGAAACTATAGGAAGGACACTACAACTTTCTTGCGGGTACTTAAGCCAAACGTTTGGAAGAACACAAGAATCTTGTTCAGGGGAAGAGTACGGGTCAAGTATTCTTAATAGGGTCTTTAACAGCATCAAGTTTTACACAGAAACTTGATACTGGCGTCAACCCTCAAGGGGTTCAGAGACAATAGTAGGCAGACAAAGTTAACCTCAAAAGTATAAACCCAGTAACTACCTAACATTGACAATGACAGAGTGATTCCAGTGAATCATTCTTAATGATTTAAAGATCCAATTAAATAGCAGAGAAAAAGCAAATGCAATCATTCAAAGGGAAAACATCAAAACATTGAATTTCCATATGAAAGAACAAATTTACCTCAAAGAACGTATCACCGTATCTAGAGAAATTAAGATCCGAAGATTCAAGGCTCTTGGCAATAAACTCCTGCAAGACACAAGTGCTTGAGCAGGGGGCATACAATAACCAATTACATTTGAGAATCATGCTTAAGTTATAAGCCTAGAATAAAATGATGCAACTGTGCATTATTTGAGAATTACGATATTTACCAGATCACCAGCATTATCTAAATATATCTGGACTACTGCATCAGCAAATGCTGCAGGGTCCAGAGGCGCAGCAATGTTCCGTTTGCGGGTCTTAATCCGCGTACCGCTGCAGAGCAGAAAGAATACTTAAGAACCAATTAAGAAACTAAGCATAAAAGTCAGATAGGCACACTGTTAAGGTTCTTCCACATGTTTAGATATCAAATGGGAACTTTTCAATGTCTGCCTTAAATGCAAACCATAAATGGAGTACACATCTCATCGGCACTATAAGCACTCCATAGTTACAAAAAATCAAAGGCAATCCTTAACTACAAAATAATGAAATCAAATTGATCAAGGGGAAGTGGAAAAGATGCAGGCTTTTTTTATCAAACATAAATGAGGATGTCTAGCAGAATGTCCAAACTTTCCTACTTCTAAATCAAGTATAAATTTCCAAAAATATACAAGAACCTGTAAAAGAATACCATAATTAATTTTGAGAAAAATTCAAAGAATACTCCTCAAAATTAAGAAAATTAAAGTATAAAAAGGCTCGGAGACAGAGATCAAAAAATCTTTGCAGCTAAAAGAAATTTAGCAGGGCATATTACTTCAAAAGTTCATTGAACATATCATGTAACTGGAATCGAGCAGTCATAATACTAGGAGTTTGAGGTATCCTCAGTTTATGATCTTTTATAACGTTAGCTCCAATAGCACTAAGAAAATAGGATAAAAATTTAACTTACCCAAGAGTGGGTTTCTCCTTCGAGCTGCAGACATGTAAACAACGATTAAAAGGCGAAAACATTAAAATCAAATAGTTAGTGATCATATATAAACATTAAAATTTCCTAGAAAAATATTGCAAAAAAAGAACATGCATTTCTAAGCCAAAGAACGATTTTTAGTACTAATGAAATAAATAAAGGTCAAATCTTGAAGAAAAAAAAATGCAATTCTTTATATACGAAGAAAACCCAATATATGGAAATAAAGATAAATTTGAATAAGCTTCTTAAAAAACAAAAACTAGAGTAAAGCACGGATCAAGGCAAGAAAAATGATTACCAAAATAATTTCATTTTGTCTTCACCCTAAACCCTAATCCTAAAACGAAAAAAAAAATCTGTTATCGGGAATAAAACCTATAAATTTCCAAACCAAACAAATAGAACAAAAAAGTTCTATTAGAAAGAGAAGGGGAAAAGCACACAACTTGGAAACGTAGATCCGAAAAAGCGAATAGATTAGGCTTTTTGGCGAAAGAAATTTACAGATCTGAGTATAAGAAAGAAGAAAAAGATAAAGTAAGGATCCAGAAAGAGAGTACCTCATAAACCAAGTCGAAGAAAAGATCGGAAGAGAGTGAAGTCTCTCTTGAATTTCAGAGAGTTTTTTTCAGAGAAGAGAAAGAGAGGACTGCGTTGATGGCCCTAGGACTAAGGTTTCAAGACTAATAAATATCATATATTATTGGGTAAAATACCTAAATGATCTCTGACTATGCTCGAAATATTTTTAATATCTCCTAATTATCTGAAGTTATAAATTGATCCTTAAACTTAAAAAATAAATTAGTTCGACTTTGTTAACAATTTTAATTTTATTTTATTTTAATATAATTATATAATTAACCTTTAAATTTTATATTTATTTTAATTTAAAAAAATAATCCACATAATTTTAATAATCGATTAATTTAATTTATCTAATTTTTTATTCGAGTAATTCTATAAATAAAAGATTATTTGAATTGGCGTCGTTGAACGGGAAACAAAAAAATCAAATCAAATCTTGGTTTTCATGGGCTTAAAAAAAGTTGAAAAAAATAGGAAATTTAGGTACTTGGAAGATAAAGAAAGAAAAACAATGGGGGAATTGCAAGGGATCGGCTGATACGTAAAAGGATTTTAAGAGTCCATATTGAGGTGGGAATGAATCGAAGAATTAAAGGAGAAGAGAAATAGAAAAATAGATAGATTAAATTAGATAAATTATTTAAATTTTTTATAGTTAAGATCAAATTAGAATAAGTGTAAAATTTGAGATATATCAATTTATATTAATTGTTTTGTCATCGATTGTTAAATTTTTAACAACGTCATATCAATTTGTTACTTTTTATATTGAGGATAGGTTATAATTTTTAATATATTGTGAAAAATTGACATTTCAAATGTTTCAAAATGAATAAGAGGAGCGCTTTCATGATTTTGAATCTTTAATTCTCTTACTCAAATTTTATTTCACAAAGGGGCGTAATCTCGAAAATAATTTTTCAAGTTGATTTTATTATATAAAAAGGGGGAGATTGTAGAATTATATGTTCTGATATAATAATTGTAAAATAGTTTGAGACTAATTTGAAAAAATTTCAAAAAATTATGCAAAGTTCAAACAACTTGAAAATGTGTTTGAAGTGGTTTCATAGGTTTTTAACATGATTTAAAACACTTTTAAATGGTCAAAATATCAATTTTATAAGATTCATACCGATACATCATTATTTCGTATTGATACACGTATGTAAAAACGTTTTCTAGAAACGAAACCTTGTAGTGGTATTGGTACAATTATCTTTGGTATCGATACCCTAGTGGTATGGATACCATTATCTTTGGTATCGATACCCCTAGTATTGATACTCCCATCTTTGGTATCGATACCATTTATGTTTTTCTTTAACGGCTTTTTTCAGATTCAACTGATATCGATACCCTTTTACGAGTATCGATTTCATATGATGTAAAAGTACAAATTTGCTTGGAAATTGATCTTCAACGGTTCCAAATTAATCCCAATGATCACCAACGGCTAAAAGCTCGTTTGGGGCGATAAAAAAAGCCTTCAAGCATCATGTAGAGACCAACTTAGTTTTAAAAGGCATTAAGCGCTCCGAAGGCGCTTGCTTTTCGTAGGTAAGGCGTTTTTTATATTAAAATATTATAAATATTATTTATATTAAATTAAATATAAAATTATATCCTTTATTAAGGTATAAAAATAGCTCATAAATATAAATTTTTATTTATAATAATTTAACTATAAAATACATAAAATAAAATTATAAAATTAATATGAATAAAATTTTAATTAATTAAAATAAATGCTAAAAATAATCAAACCTTGATTAAGAACACATCAAATACTTAGATAAAATTCTAACTAAAATCAATCCATAAAACAAGACAAACCAAGCTAACTTAATTTAGTTCATGTCTGAGCAAAATATCTAACAATAATATCCTTCCATCACTCGAATAACAAAAAAAGAAGAAGACAACAACCCTTGCTTCACTCTATCTCAATCTCGCCTCCTCTCTTGTTGGACGACATGCTCTCTATTTTAAAGGGCTTGACTTGATCAACTTAGGTGATAGAATAAAGCTTGAATTGATAATAATCATAAGAGAAAATTATTTTCCTATCAAGTCTTTTCATCTTTACTTCAATCTTCTAAAATTCTTTCCTTACTTTTGCAATTGACTTTATCTCTTTAAGATTCCTTCTAAATTGGTAGTCTATCACCAAGATATTAATTCGTGTAAATAAAAAATATACCAAATCAATATCTTTTTTTCATAAAAATTAACCAAAACACGAATTAAATATGACAATTCAAGAAATTAAGTGAAAACACATGAAATAATCGATAATGCAACTAGTAATATGCCTAACTCTAACAATAATATGAGTAACAAGATAATAAAATTAGTATTTTTAAACACTTAACAAGGAGGTCCGGTTAAATTAAAAAAAAAATAAGGGACCAACTTAGATTAAGAGCTTCAACGGTTGTTGCATTTCTTGAAAATATCCTCACATTTACTAAAGTCGGAAAAAAAAGCGAAAAAACGTAAATATCAAATTGTTTCGATGATTAATTCTATAAGTGAAGTTCAAAAAAAAGAATAAATAAATACCTTATTATCATGGGAAGGATTTGTTTTGGTTTCTTGTAGCTTTGCAACCATGAAGGCAAACTGCATGTACAACACTTCAGCTTGGGTCAAGTATTGGTGAATTTCCACATGAGTTTCTTTCCTGGTATGCGTGATGTAAACTTCAAGTTCTCGTTCATATATCTATAATTATTTTGAATAAAGGATAAAATATAATTACAATAAAAGTTAATTAAATAAATAAAAAGGCATAAACATAATTTTAACTCTTAACGTTTATAATTTTTGTCGTTTTGGTCTTTAATTTTTTTTGGGATAAATTTAGCCCTTAACTTATATCTTTTTGACAAATAACTTATTTTTTAACACCATAGTAACTGGACCGTTAAAAATCTAACAATGATGACATGTTATATGCGTATGATAATATATTTTAAATGACATGGCATCTAACCTATCAAATACATATATATAATATAATATAATTTTATTCTAACATAAAATAATTAAAATTCAAATAAAATATTAAAAATAATTAATTCTAAAATAAAATACTATTAAACATTCTTAACCCTGACTACGATAGAATTAAAATCCTACCTAAAAAAATTAATGAATTTCGAACTGTATTCATATTTTTTTAAGATAAGACTTTGATTCTATCATAGTTAGGGTTGAGAATGTTTAATAGTCTTTTATTTTAGAATTAATTAACTTTTAAAATTTTATTTGAATTTTAATTATTTTATATTTTATATTGGAATAAAATTATATTTCATATATATATATATATGTATTTGATAGGGTAGATGCCATGTCATTTAAAATATATTATCATATCCATATGATACGTCATCGTTGTTAGATTTTTAACGGTCCAGTTATTATAGTAGTTAAAAAATAAACTATTTGTTAAAAATATAAGTTAAGGGCTAAATTTATCCAAAAAATAAGTGCCAAAACGACAAAAATTATATACGTTAAGGTTAAAATTATCTTTATACCTAAATAAAATTATTATAAAAGCTAAACAATTTAAAATAAAGGACTAAAGAGATGTTCTTACATAATTCTAGTAATAATTAAAAACATGTTTATCATCTAAACTAAAAGTGCTATTATCTCGAGATAAAGATGATGATTTAGAGAAGGATATAGAGAAGTGTGAATTTTGGGTTAAGTTTATAGAACGAATCATCTTATCTTGTTGGTTAAGAGAATAATTGTTATTCTTAGAGGTCATGGGTTCAAGCATCAGTAATGTCAATATATAATAATTAAGCAATCAATGTCTAATGTTTGAGAGTATACTTTAACACTGTAACTAACTATTCTAATATTTTAAATTAAAATTCATTTTTAATAGGATATTTTAAATTATTTTATATTTTAAATCGAAATTTGATGGTTTGTGTGATTTTATATTCTATTGGTTTTTAATCATTTTTATTTTTCCTTTAACATTTACTGTATTACAAGATATGTATATAAAATGGTGCATTTTATATAATCAAAAGCAGGTTGGTTTAGAGGTAAGTATATAAATATAACACCCAATTAATCTTAAAATAGATTAATTTAATAATTTTTAATAATCTAATTAATATGTTTTATAATTTGATAATTAAAATAAATATCTGGATGGCTCTAGTATAGTTTAACCTAACTTTGGAATTATTTATCTAAATAATAATTTTAAGTGTATATTCAGTTGATTTTGCCAAGAAATAGAAGGTTTGCGCGTGCTGATCACTTCATTAGCAAAGCAACGTCTGTCAGGTCACCATCTTGTGTCCCAACAGATCCTGGTGGAAATGGGAAAAAAATAATAATGAACAGAAGGAAAATTAAACTTTATAATAAAAAATGTAGAAAAAGAAAACAATCACGCGATTTAGCAGCCATACTCAGATTCTCTTTCCTCCATTTAAACCACAAACTCTCCTCCCTCTCTGCTTCAACTTTCACTTTGCATCTTCTTTTGAATCCTTCTTTGACGAGCTCAGTTTCTAGGTAAAAAATCTTACCCCTTTGGTTCCCCAACTTTTAGATATCCGGTGTTGATTCAAATTTATATTCTTTTCTTTGTATTGTATTGATTCGATGTTTGTATAGAAAACTAATCAATCCTTTGAATTGGGTTATTTGATCTGATTCTTTAGATTCAAAGTTTCACTTTTTATTTTGTACGAATTTTCTGACTGATAAATACTAGGCTTGAGTTAAAAAGGTATAGATTTTAAAGGTTTGATTAAGAATCTGATGAATATTAATACAGGGGAATTATTTCAAGTTATTAAAGCATGATGGGGTTTCTTAAATTTGAAGGGTTTGAATCGGTTTCGTATATTTTGTTCCAAATATTGGATCTGAAGGTCTTGCTTTTAGTTAGTTTATGTGGAAATGTTGGTGGTTTGTTTTTGATTAATTGGATTTCGAAGTTGGAGCTTTTGCTCTTTAATTTATGCCTCTTGATTTTAGCATAAATCTCAGAGAATTTTTCTGATTGCAATGAGAGTAGGAATTGGTTTTTGATTGACTATTGTGTTTCAGTGTTTTGTATATGACTAGTCCTTGGTTGTTCAGGAAGATCTCCTATAATGGAAACTGTAACCTAAGGAACCTGAATGTTACCTTTTTAAGAGTAGCTGCATCAATCAACTAGATTAATCCCCAGGTTCATCACCGTTAAGGATTTGCTTGGAATGGTGGATGAAAAATTATATCACTAGTCTTGTTCATCCCAGCAATTAAAAGATTAGCTATAGCCTGATCACTAATTAAACCATTTTGATTTTGTGTTTTATAAACATTTGACACCATCGTCATTTGTTGTAATAGGCTAAGAATATTATATTCAGACATACCATCTATATTCCATTCATAAATGGTATTTGCATTGTATTTATTTTGGAAGACTGGTTTTTCTTCAATATTTAAATCTGGTGCGGTAATTTTTGGATAATATAATTTTTTAGGTTCCCTCCAATTCATTTTATTGATGTGATAATCTTCCGATGACTGTTCTGAATCATAATTTTTATTAACCATTTGATTAACTAAATTTCATCTCTCATACCACGCAACGAATATATGTTTATGCTTGACATTCATAATTTTATCCTTCTAAGGTTCGCAATCTGAGTTGATTGTTTTTGGGTTTATCTTTTTGCCATATTGTAAATTGTATGTTTATGCTTGACATTCATAATTTTATCCTTCTAAGGTTCGCAATCTGAGTTGATTGTTTTTGGGTTTATCTTTTTGCCATATTGTAAATTGTAATTAGGATAAATTGTTCTTTTAGTGATACTAGTAGTTTTAAATTCTTCTAGTCTTTAGCTAACCGTGATGATAAGATCCAACTTTCTAGTGTCTTCTTGCTTCGATACCGAGGTAATTTTGAGAAAATGTGATTGTATCTTCATCTCTCTGAGCCTGGATATTTTCTTTTCAATTGTTGTTTTGCCTTGAAGGTGTGTCTGTAATTAATGGCTTTGGTTACAACTGCTGAAGTGTGTGATGCAAATCCACAGCTAATTGTGAGTGGTGAACTTAGGGCCCTCCAACCAATATTCCAAATATACGGTCGTCGCCCGGTATTCTCTGGACCTATAGTTACAATTAAAGTGTTTGAAGACAATGTTTTGATCCGTGAGTTCCTTGAGGAGAAGGGTAACGGCAGAGTTCTGGTTGTAGATGGGGGTGGTAGTTTAAGGTGTGCCATACTTGGAGGCAACCCCGTGGTTCAAGCTCAAAATAACGGATGGGCTGGAATAGTGGTTAACGGCTGCGTAAGGGATGTTGATGAGATAAATGGTTGTGACATTGGGGTGAGAGCTCTTCATTCTCATCCTATGAAGGCCAACAAGAAGGGAATGGGGGAGAAACATGTCCCGATAACCATTGCCGGGACTAGAATCTGTGATGGGGAGTGGCTTTATGCAGACACTGATGGTGTTCTCATCTCCAAGACCGAGTTATCCGTTTGAGTGCCCCTTGTCTACCTAAAGATAAGATAAAATCTGCAGGATGCCATTCCACCCTGGTAAGCCATGTACTGTGTTTCTGTTCCTGAGTTGAGATTGATGTACTATTATCTCATGACAATGAATGAATGTATGCTAGTACTAGTCTGTGACTATCATAGTGTTCCTGATAAATGAGACTGGTTAATAATTTTGAGAAAACATTTGAAAGATATTAAGATGTGCTAAAGTAGTAGCATACGCAAATAATTTATTCATCTGCTTTAAGCTTACCATTTATATGGTATCTTGCATATATTTAGACCTATCCGAGTGTTGAAATCATCTGTCTCTTTTCTATGTCTCTTTTCACGCCTCCGTTTCAATTAGAGGTTTAGAGTTTAGAGTTTAAGGTTAGGGGTTGTAGTTAGTGATTAGGGAATTAAGGGTAAGATGTATTTTTTAGGTTGTATGGTTTAGGGTTTAGGATATAGAAAATAAGGGTTAGGGTTAAAAATTGATTATTTTAGAAAAATTTTAAAGGAGACATGAGAAAAAGGCAGATGAATTTACCCCTATCCAAGGATGTCGAGACTTGGATTACAACTTGATTTAATCTGATGTCAACGATATTTTAGGGGGAGTTTGATTCACGAAATATAAGATTACCTTCAGAAATATAACATTACTTGATATATTATCGGGAATGTTACATTACCTTGTTTGGTTTGTTTGATAGGAACATAAGATTACAATGTTAATAAAACTACTTAAATGCATATTTTACTAAATTGTCTTTATATTTTTAAAAATTGAACTTCAAAGATTAAATTATAATAATTTACATAAAAGTTCATGAAATTATCTTTGTTAGACTAAATTTAGTAAAAAAAAAACATATTTAGTAGAAAAATGACATAATTTATTTATTTATTATAAATTTGAGAGAAAAATATATTGTCAAGCGCTTCATTAAAAAACTCTTCTAAACTTAAATAAGAAAAAAATAACACACTTGATAGTATTTACAAAATGATAAAAGAAATACCTAAGTAGACATTAGAGACCTACACCCACAATGAGTGATAAATCATCATGAATCAAAGTCAAAACTGCATCCGGTAAAAATAACACCAGATTGAGTCATTTTGGCTAAACCATCAACAACCTTATTCGATGCCGAGTCAAAAAAATTTGAGTTATTCGAATTGACGAGTTATATTTTATAATTCAAATTTTATTTGAAAATTTTCGAGTTGAATTGAATCGAAAATTTTCGAGTTTTTATAAATATTTAATTATAGTTATTTATCATGTTATAATAAGATTTGATTTTAATTTAAACCACCACCTATCTTTACGCATTACAAGTATATTTTCTATGCATTTCTTGTTGTGACCTATACTAGGATAAATATAATCGTGTGTAATCGGATGTTATATGAATCTCGAATTAAGTAATATCCGAATAATAAATATAAATTGTTAGAGCCTATTAGTATAGAGATTTAAAATCGATAAGATCATAATTAATGATGTATAATTTTTTTTTATATAGATGTTATTCTTTTTGAATATAAACAGTGATGCCATAATGAAATTAAGTGTTTTTATTTTATATTCGAATCAAAATGATATTTTTTATAAGGAAAGAATATTGACATTTTAAATATAATTTTGATTAATAATTAAGGATAAAGTTATATTCAAATTGTCATTATTAAAAAATTATCAAGTATGTTATATGAAATACGAGGCAATGATATTGGACACTCGTAGTCTCGTAGAGGTGTTAATCCTCCCCTATGCGCAATCGACTCCTGAACCCAAATTTTTAAAAATGAGTCTCTATTTTGTTTTAATAAAGTTCGACCTATCAAAGTGACTAGTGACGACTCCAAATATATTTTTATTGAATAAAGAGTAAAATTAGTTTTTTTTCTTAATTAATTAATATGAATTCAAAATGAACACTAATTTTTAGAATTAATTAAAAGAATATTCATTTTAACATAAACTCCTAATCCTCAAGATTGAATAAATAAATGGGTAAGATCAAGATTTTTTAAAAACAATCGCTAAACTATTTTACACCCGGATAAAAATGATCATAACATATTCCGTTTTATTCTCTGTCATGCCGGAAATAAGGTGTTATAGAGAACCATTAGTGAAGGATTCCAACACCTCGTTTTCAAAGTAAAATATTTAAATTTTTGGCTATATATTCGTAAGACCCCATCATATGTTAGTAGCTCATATTTGGATATAAATTATTTGAGTGAAATATTTTTATAATGTAATCTAAAGAAGCTCTCATATAAATACTTTCAACTATTTATTTATGTTTTATTAGATTTAAAGGATCCCCATATAAATACTTTCAATTATAAATACACTCAATTATTGGTGGTGTTTTTGGGATGATGTTTCTGGGGGAATTAAATTAGAAAAAAAAAGAGGATGTGGCTTTTAGAGAAGAAGAGAAAAGGGAAAATCTTTTAATTTATATCCAAATGTTTAATATGATAATTAAATCGATAGAAATATATAGGTTTTAATATTAAAATTATTATTATCTTAATTAAAAATGAGTCATATCATTATCATTGTTATTTTTTAGTGGTTAGGATATCAAAACAAAATAAAAATATAATATTAAATATTATCTTATTAAAAAATAATATATGAGGCATCAAAATATAATTATAATAAAACTTTGGGCATGAAATAGGTAATTTACCCTATAATAAATTACTAATATATAGATTTTAATTTACATTGCCTTTGAACATTAACAAAATAATATTATTTTTGAACATTAACAAAATAATAATTTTTCATTAAGCATATAATTTAATTTACACTCATCTAATTACGAGCGTAATCATGTAATAAAATAGGGTTTTTAATGACACCCAAAAATTTTAAAAAACATCTTTTTATATAATTCATGTATAAAAAAATAAATATTTACATAAATGACATCCTTTTAAATAAAACAACATTTTTTATAAATAATTAGTCATCCTTAATATTTTATTAAAAATAATATCATTTAAATAAATTTTTGCTTCTATCCATGCATCTAATGATAATGTGAGTAATATTCTACACAATTTGATGCGAAAAAAATCAACCTAACTTTAATAAATTTTAATTAAAGTTTATTAATTTAAAATTTTTAATAATTAATGAATATTTTCATACTCAAGTTAATTTTTTAAAATATATTATATAATTATAAAAAATTATTTAAATTAAAATTAATTATTGTTGTATATTTTATTATTAAATTTCAAATTTGATTATTTTTTCTATTAGAATACTCTTTCGTTGTAAAATTGGTAAGCCTGGAAAATAATTTAAGTTTGGCGGTATCGGTACGTGTTAAAATAGTGTAAGTTTAGGTCTATCTAATGAAATTTTGCTTTCCTAAAACCAAAACACGAACGGCCTGCCTCTGTTTCAACCACAATCCGTAGCCGCCGACCCATACTTGGTAGCCGGGAAATTCCCGATGAAGAGGTGGAAGCTGCGGGAAACAAGTGTTTTTCTTTCTCATTTTCATCAAATAGGTAACCTTTCTTCACTTGTTCATATTAAAAACGAAAATCCTACCTTTTGTTCTGGGTTTTGCTCTTCTTCTTCTTCTTCTTCTCTTAGGAGCGTAGGTAGAACCAGAAAGATAGCTAAGAAACCTGCCAAGGGGAATGGAAAAAAGTATGAGTTCCGTAATATTGTTGACGCCCTCACTTTGTTTAATCAGATGGCTCATGCTTCTCCCAGGCCTTGTGTTGTGGAATTCAATAAATTGTTAGGGGCTGTTGTGAGAATGGAACATTATGCCACTGTTGTTTCTCTTTGTAAACAGATGGAATTGTTGGGAATAGCCCATGATGCGTATACGCTTAACATTTTGATGAATTGTTTCTGTCGTTCGCACAGAGTGGATTTTGGGTTTTCAGTTTTAGGGAAAACGTTGAAGCTCGGTTATAGACCGAATTTAGTTATTTTCTCTACTTTGATCAAAGGGTTTTGCATCAAAGGTAAAGTTGCTCAAGCCGCTAGACTGCTCATTGAGATGGCTCTATCAGGGTTTCATCCCGATTTGTATATATATACTACAATGATTACTGGACATTGTAAAATAGGTGATAGCACCGGTGCTCTAAGAATGTTGAGAGAGATGGAAGAAAGAGGTTTCAGGCCTGATATAGTAGCTTATACTGCTGTTGTTGATGGTCTTTGTAAGAGTAACTTCTTAACTCAGGCTTTGGACCTTGTTTCTGAGATGCAGGCTAAAGGAATTCAACCGGATGCTTTTACTTACAGCGCATTGATTCGAGGGATGTGTAGCTCGGGCCAGTGGAGTGAGGTGAATAGATTACTCAATGAAATGGAGACCAAGAATTTGAAGCCTAATGTTGTGACTTATAATATTTTGGTTGATGGACTTTGTAAAGAAGGCAAGATTTCTGGGGCTCTAGGTGTAGTTGAAATGATGGCTCGTAAAGGTATTCAGCCTAATGTTATTACATATAGTGAATTGATAAATGGATATTGTTTGCGGAATGAAATAGATGAGGCAAGAAAGGTTTTCGATTCAATGGTTAACCATGGATGTGAACCTAATGCATTTAGTTACAATATCATGATCAATGGATACTGCAAAACTAAAAGGATCGATGAAGCACTAAAGCTCTTTCATGAAATGACTCAAAAAGGACCAGCTCCTGACACCGTTACATACACCACTCTTATGGGTGGCATGTTGCTAGTTGGAAGGCTTTCAGTTGCAGAAGAACTCTTTGAGGATATGTGTTCCTGTGGTAAAGCTCCAAATTTAACCACGTACTCAGTTTTGCTAGATGGACTATGCAAACATGGTCGTGTTGATTTGGCATTGGAGCTATTTCATGACATGCAAAACAGTGAGGTAGAACCCTATATTGTCCACTACAATATCATACTTGATGGCATTATAGAAGTTGGGCATTTTAAAGCTGCAAGGAAACTATTCTCTCACATATTTCTCTTTGGTTTAAAGCCTAGTCTCCCAACATATAACATAATTATCAAAGGACTTTGCAAAGAAGGACAACCTGAAAAGGCATATGATCTTTTCAGGAAGATGGAAGAAGAAGATTGTTTTCCGAATAACATCTCTTACAATACTATAATACGGGGTTTCCTTGAAAGAAATGTCCTTTCAAGAGCTATGGAAATTCTTCATGAAATGGTAAATAAAGGATTTTCCACTGATGCATCCACAGCAGTCATGTTAGTCGACCTATTGTCAAGAAATGAGTCGAGCATTGTGAAGATCATCAGGCAATAACGAGGAAGATGTACAGTAGATGCCAACACTTCTGCAAGGTATGCAAAGTCTCTTCTATGTTTCTAGTACGTTAATTCATTTCTTTTGAATCAGGAATGAAGGCAATATTTACCATTCGGCAGTAACATTAATATTTACAAACTTATGGTTTTTGTTGCTATTGTACTAGGGCTTCTAAATACTGGTTTATATTTAAACCAAAATGTAGGTTCTTTTTGGATCAGCACCTTTTGTCTTTGAGTTGCTTATAATATAACCATAACCATAATTTTCTTGGTGGTAAGAAAAGATGGTAGGTACCATAAAATCTGATATGCGGATGGAAGTCATTCATTTGTTAATTTTTGGATTAAAGTTCAATAGGAAAACATGGTGAATTACTGAATTTTTAAAACTCTGATCTCTGTTTTAGACTTTTGCATTTCTCTGTATTCGGGTTTCAGTAACTTTGTTGGAGGCATGGTATAAGGTGAGCACTGGATGAGATAGGGGAGACCCTACCATCTCATCCAAGATCAGGGTTTCTTTAATGAGATGTTATTCCAAGCACTGAAAATAAAAAAAATACTCCTCAAGCATGTATAATGTTACTTAAAAAATTAAAGTTTAAATCTATATTTGTAAAATTTCAAAATTTAAACCATATATTTAAATCATAAGCTAAACTCGAAAGGATAATTATTTGATACACTAACAACGGAAATAGTTTTTACTATGTCTTAGTTTTATGATCTATGGATTTAATTTATGTTTAGGGGTTTAGGTTTAGTAGTTTTGAATAGAAAATAGTTGTTATGTTACAATTTAGGGTCTAAAATTAAAATCTAAATCTTTAATATATTATCCTAAAATGTGAACTCTAATTTTTAAATCTTAAATCTTCACTATTATCCTTAAATTCTAAATTTTTACCCTAAGTTCATAAAATTTTATACCTAAATTGAGTCTCTAGATCCTAAACTAAGGTATTTGCAAAACCAAAAAGTTTTCGCTGCCCATATACCGAATATAAATCTAAATGTAAATTAAATTTATTTGTAGAGAACAAATTTCTACGACGTGCATGAAATATTATTTTAATAGATGTAAGAAACATACTTATCTATTTTGACCTCACTTTTGTGAATTGTAATTAGAAAGCTGTTAAACAAAATTGAGTCGGACTTCTCAATTGAATTTTTATGTAACAAAATTTGTATTATAAATTTTCGTTTCATAAGGCATAATATTCAAGTTTAAATGTTGAAAACATAAATCCATTTATTTAAAATAGCATAATTCAAATACTTTTTAAAGGTAAACAGAGGTCCAATAATATAAATTGTTAAAAGTATTTGATACAAGCTCAATATCAAATAAAAATTATAAATTACACATATATGATCTTACATGTTTATAGCTCAATACATCTATTAATTGTATTCTAACACTAGGTCAATGCTGAAAATTTAACTCATGATGGTGTTCCTCTGATCCACGTTGACACCTAAGAACTTGTGTGCGAAAACAACGATTTTGAACGCTAAACTAACAGAGCTCAGTGGATACACTACCAATCGACCAAGTATCACACATATCATAAATAAAGCAATATTGCATATATGATGTCATGTAAGATAACAATGACACTATCAGAATTGCCTAAACACATAACATTATCAATGTGTCGCGACCATTTTAAAAACGAAACGTGTGAAAATAGCCTGGCGGGTTGATTTGGTAAAAATTGAATTTAAATGCTTTTAATTGTGAAAAAAACAAATTTTATTGAAAACATTTGAATTTTAAAATTAATTTGGAGTCGCCACCGGCCACTTTGGTAGGCCAGACACCATAAAACAAACCAGAGATTCATTTTAAAAATATTTGGGTTCGGGAGTCGGTTACGCGTAAGGACGACCCTTACGAGCGCCCGAAAATCGGTACCTTTTAATTACACGTGGCATTTCGGTATTTCGAATAATAATATTAATTTAATCCGTTATTGGCAAATAAATATCGTTCGAATAAGAATATCCTTTTGGATAAGAAAATACATTTCTTTTAAATACGAGCTTGATAAGACGTCCTCTAGATAGGAAACCTTAACTCGTATTTAAAGAAATATAAGTTCTGCCCCAAAAGGTTTTAAAATGCATGATCAATTATTATCTTGTCGGTTTTAAGTTCTAACCTAAAAAGGCTCCATCAATTTAAATATTTAAATCCTATTAAATTATTAATTTCACCGGGTGTATTATGATAACATCCGAATGCACGGACACTACCATTTCGACACCAAACAAAATTAATAATTCTATTGGTGCTACTAATCTTTACCTAATTAATTTTATTAAATTCTAACCTTAAATTTATTTATCATTTTCTACGTTTCGATGACGCGCCGAATACGATACCGAAGTATACCCTTGGCCAACATAATGTCATTTCATAATACTGACCACTTAGTATATCCAAGGTATAAGATTAGAACGCCATCTTTACTAAATTATCTCCCTATTTAATTAATTATTTAATTAAAGTGACTAATCCTAAAAAGGCTCTAATTTAATTAATCTAAGTGTAATTAAGTGTCACCTAAACATACATACTACATGACTTTAAAAATGCAAACATAATAAATAATTAAATACAACAAATAAATACAATAAAGTAAACAAAAGATGAAGGAATTAAATTACTTTCGATTAAAATATGAGAGCTCGAAACAACATCGGAAGTACATTGAAACAAAAGACTTACATGACATAGGGCAAGAATAAAAAGGCAAAAAAGTTGATCAAGGGTGAATTTTAGACTTAATTATGTTGAGATAAATTAATTATTAAACTTAGAAAATTTTAATTAAATTCAATTAAGCATTTAATTAAATTAATTCCAAGCTTTAAAATTAAATTAACCTTAATTAAAGTCTAAATTAATCAAATTATGAATTTGGAGTTCGATTTAGGCCAAACTAGATTTAATTAGATTAAATTAATTTTTTATCCAACTTAGAAATTAAATTAAATTCAATTAAGAACCTAATTAAATTATTTCTAAGTGTTAAAAATTAAATTAATATCTAAATTAATTAAATTTTAAGTTTGGGGTTCAATTAGGGGTTAATTTGAGTGAAAATTAAAGTTTTAAGGGGTAAATTAAGGAATTAGGACCAAAGTGCAGTGCGGTTCAAAGCTTGAGGACCACGGGAATAATATTCCCATTTTCCTGCACTAACACCATATTTCCAGAAATTTTAAATCAAATGGATCAAACACCCATTTTATTTGGTGTTCTTCATGTTCTTGGAAGAACACCAAGAACACAACCCAACACCACCATCCAATCCAAAGCACCACCGCACCCGATTGCTCCGACGAGTTCGCCGGTCACCACCAAAACTTTCCGGACGCCATCACTCTTCTCCGGTGACCATTTCCGGTGTCGGAAACTTCACCGGAAACTTCTAAACATACCGAAAACTTCACTTTTTAATCTAAAAACACCAAAATCGATCCTAAAGTAACTCCTAATCACTGGATTTTACTCAAACGC
The DNA here is from genome assembly GCA_035048815.1 of Abelmoschus esculentus. NCBI lineage: Eukaryota > Viridiplantae > Streptophyta > Magnoliopsida > Malvales > Malvaceae > Abelmoschus > Abelmoschus esculentus. The sequence goes on from JAUCBN010000003.1 coordinate 14,017,652, forward strand.
ACAACCCAGATTCATGAAAATCAAAACTAAAACCCATTCAATCTATCATATTCAACTCCAACTAAAATCTAAACTTCAAGAACATTTACAAGGCAAACTCCAATAAAAATGAAAGTAAATAAAAGTGAGAATTTACCTCTCAAGCAAACCTGAATTTTCGACTTCGTTTGATAAAACGATCACCACCTCTTTTCGTCCGTTATCTCCTTTTCAATTAGATTCAACTCCCTCCTTTAGAAAACTACCGACTGCTCTCCTCGCCTCTGCCACTGTTCTTGTTTCCCTTCTTTCTTTTCTTTTTTTAATTTTTTAATTCCTGCTGAATGCCATTGCCCCAATGCCACTGCCGAATCCTACTGCCCTCTCTCTTCAGTTTTTCATTTTTAAAGCAAAACCGTCGCCTCTGTTTCTTTCAATTTTCCAGCCAAAACTGGAGCTCTCACGACCCCACGCATTTCTTTTATTATTTTTTTATTTTTTTTATTTATTTTTATTTTAATTATTATTATTATATTATTATATTTACTTAGACCTTAGGCCAAAATTCATGTATGACAGCTGCCCCTCTTTGCTCAATGCTGTGGAGCAGGAGACAAGCAAAGACTGAAAAGACATGAATTTTGCCCTAAACTTATTGGCCTCTGTTACGCTAACAAAGTCTGAAGCTGTTCTTCTCATTATGAAATTCTTCAAGCTAAATACCTGTGACGGCACCCGAGGCTGTTCTTCTCATTATGAAATTCCTCGTATCCCGTGGAAACCCGGAGCTGTTCTTCTCATTATGAAATTCTCCAGGGTCTGAAGCTGTTCTTCTCATTATGAACTTCTTCAGACAAAAGATGATGGAATCCGAAGCTGTTCTTCTCATTATGAAATTCTTCGTATCCCATGGACTTTGGAGCTGTTCTTCTCATTATGAAATTCTCCAAAGTTTAGAAAAGTTTGAAGCTGTTCTTCTCATTATGAAATTCTTCAAACTGATCAAGTGGTGGAAACCGAGGCTGTTCTTCTCATTATGAAATTCCTCGTCTCCGAGAAATCTGGAGCTGTTCTTTTCATTATGAAATTCTCCAGATCAAAGTGATGGAACTTGAGGCTGTTCTTCTCATTATGAAATTCCTCATATCCCATGAAATCTGAAATTGTTGTTACTTTGATTGGTTGTTCTTTTTCTGAATCATTTCTTGTAGGTTTCTGAATCCTGTTCAACAGAAATATGATGCATTATTAGTATGATCCTAATGCAGATATTTTTATTATAATACATGAGTATTGCCTAGAAAGACACATATTATCAGTCAATTGCCATTCTGATGAGCCCAATTGACTCTTTCATCTTCTTTCTACAGTCTTGATGATGTTCCAATTATTCATCTCACGTTAAGAGGCAACCTTTGATGACAGTCTTCCTCACAAAGTTGTTCTGGAGCGTCCTTTTAGATTTTCACTTCAAAACTTTCCATGTTTTTTTTTGCTTTTGCTTTGAACTTGATCCTTATATTGATTTCAGCCACCGTTTGGAGACTTTTCTCTAACATATTCACCGTTCTAGGGTTCGGTCTGATCATCTGAACATATTCACTTTTACTCTGTTATCCTGATCTGAAAAACGAATATTACATGTAACTTTTGAAACAAAATAATGACAAGAAATTTTCTGTATTTATAAATTCACATGAATTCACTTGCACGATGCTTTGGATAAAAAGAAAAGCTCGGAAGAGAAAAAAGGAATATGTACTGAAGCTTTTAAATGTTTGTGACAAGTATAGAATTATAAAATAGTCATGGCAAACAAATGAAAAGAGAAAAGCAAGAAACAAATGCAAATTCTCAACTGCCTATCACATGCGATCATCTGGGCCTTTTCCCGAGATATAGATTTAAAATAGATCTGCTCATCTAACAGTTCTTCAAATGAGGATCCAACTTTACAAACACAAAACCCCTTCTGAACTACTAGATAACCGAGAGGTATAGATTGTCGGATGCCTACTGTCATACATCTGAGCCGCCATTCATGGTTTTCGACTCAAATTCTCCTTTGGTATCAAGACGCCCTTTGCGGGTTTTCATCTTGACCCCTCCTTTCTTTTCATCATTCATTTTCTTATGAAACGCCCTTTCGGGTTTTCGCTTCATTCTTTTTTTATTTTTATTCTTATTCTTTTTCATTTTTCTTTTTTTTTCTTTATTTTTCTTTCATTCTTTCTTTTTATTCTTCAGGCGTAATACCTCTTAACTGAATCGGAATTCAAAGGCTTATGAAATTCTTTTCCGTCCATTTCAGTCAAGATCATTGCGCCTCCGGAAAAGCCTTTTTGAAAATATATGGCCATTCCCAATTCGGCATCCATTTCCCACAGAAATCACGTTGTATCGGCAAGATCTTTTTAAGAACTAGATCACCCTCTCGGAATTCTCGCGGTCGAACTTTCTTATCATGAGCTCGAATCATCCGCTTCTGATACATTTGGCTATGGCAAATAGCTTTCAGCCGTTTTTCTTCAATCAAATTCAACTGGTCCAAACGAATCTGTACCCATTCCGCATCATCCAGTTTCACTTCTGACAATACTCGAAGAGATGGAATTTCAACTTCTAATGGTAACACTGCTTCAGTCCCGTATACCAGAGAATATGGTGTTGCCCCGGTAGAAGTTCTCATCGATGTTCGGTACGCAAACAAAGCAAAAGGAATTCTTTCATGCCAGTCTTTGTACGTTTCTATCATCTTTGATATGATCTTCTTGATGTTCTTGTTAGCCACCTCAACCGCTCCATTCATCTTCGGTCGGTATGCTACGGAGTTGTGATGAATTATTTTGAACTGTTCACAGGTTTCTGCAATCATTCTATTGTTGAAATTGGTGGCATTATCTGTGATGATGCGTTCTGGTAGACCATATCGGCAGATAATCTCTTTCTTCAAAAACTTGCAAACTGTCATTCTCGTGATGTTAGCATAAGAAGTAGCTTCTATCCACTTGGTGAAGTAATCGATAGCCACTAAGATAAAGCGATGCCCATTCGAAGCCTTTGGGTGAATCTGCCCAATTACATCCATTCCCCATACAGCAAAAGGCCACGGTGAATTCATGGTATGCAATGGTACTGGTGGAGAGTTGATCTTATCTGCATAAATCTGACACTTGTGACACTTCTTGGCGTACTCTATGCAATCTCCTTCCATAGTAGACCAGTAGTATCCATATCTCATTATTTTTCGTGCCATTGAAAAATCATTGGCGTGCGTACCACAGATCCCATCATGTACTTCTTCAAGAATACTTTTAGCTTCACGAGCATTGACACATCTCAATAACACTTGATCTCTGGTCTTCCTGTATAAGACGTCACCATCTAACACATACGCAACAGCCATTCTTCTGATTGTTCTTTTGTCATTGTCATTCGCTTCAAGTGGATAAACCTGAAACTTGATGTATTGTAGGATGTCGAAGTACCAAGGATTACCATCTTCTTCTTCTATGTTGCAACAATGAGCATATGTTTCATAACTTTGCATTCGGATCAACATCATGTCTTCCGGTCTATTCGCTTGGAATACTGAAGCCAATGTAGCTAAAGCATCCGCCATTTGGTTGTCTTCCCTGGGGAGGTATGCAAAAGTTATCTCCTCAAATTCTTTGATTAGCTCCAACACTAATTTGTGATATTCCATCAGTTTTGCGTCTTTAGTCTCCCATTCCCCACGCAACTGATAAATAACCAGGGCTGAATCTCCGTACACTTCTAAGGCTCTTATCTTCCTTTCTATTGCGGCCTTCAATCCCATAACACATGCTTCATATTCTGCCATGTTATTAGTACACAAAAATTCCAGCTTACTCGTGAGAGGATAATGCATACCATTTGGAGAAATCAACACAGCTCCGATTCCACGCCCCAGAGCATTAACTGCTCCATCGAAATACAATCTCCATTTCTTGATTTCATCATCTTTATTTACAAAAATGGTCATCACATCTTCATCTGGAAAATCGAAGTTTAGAGGCTCATACTCATCTGAAACTCTGCTTGCAAGAAAATCAGCTATGGCACTCCCTTTAACGGTCTTCTGGCTTACATACAATATGTCAAATTCAGACAACAGCATCTGCCAACGTGCTAATCTCCCAGTCAGAGCTGGTGCATCCATCAGAAACTTTAATGGATCAAGCTTCGATATCAACCATGTCGTATGGTATAACATGTATTGTCTGAGCCGTCGAGTAACCCAAACAAGCGCACAACACATCTTCTGAATAAACGGGTACCGTACTTCACACTCGGTAAACTTCTTACTCAAGTAATAAATTACCCTTTCTTTCTTCCCAGTATCATCATGTTGCCCCAGCACACATCCCATGGAATTCTCAAACACTGTCAGGTAAAGAATCAATGGTCTTCTAGAAACAGGTGCCGTCAATACCGGTGCCTTTGACAAGTATTGTTTGATCTTGTCCAACGTTTCCTGGCATTCGTCATCCCATTCACATGGATTATTCTTCCGCAGCAGCTTAAAGATCGAATCACATCTATCAGTTAATTGAGAAATAAACCGAGAGACATAATTTAACCTTCCGAGGAATCCCCGAACTTCTTTTTGAGTTTTTGGAGGCGGTAAATTTTAAATTGCTTTGATTTTATCTGGATCAATTTCGATGCCTCGTCTGCTAACAACAAAACCGAGCAACTTGCCAGATGTAACCCCAAAAGTACATTTGTTAGGATTGAGCTTCAATTGGTATTTTCGCAGTCTCTGAAACAACTTTTTCAAATTCTGAACATGCTCATCTTCTGTTTGAGACTTAGCTATCATATCGTCCACATAAACCTCAATCTCTTTATGCATTATATCATGAAATAGTGTCACCATAGCTCTCTGATATGTTGCCCCAGCATTCTTCAATCCGAAGGGCATGACTTTATAGCAAAACGTGCCCCACAGTGTAGTAAAGGTTATTTTCTCCATATCCTCCGGGTTCATTTTAATCTGATTGTAACCCGAAAAACCATCCATGAAGGAGAACCACGAATTCCCCGATGTATTGTCAACTAGAACATCTATATGAGGCAAAGGGAAATTATCTTTCGGACTTGCCTTATTTAGATCTCTGTAATCCACACACATTCGCACCTTCCCATCTTTCTTCGGTACCGGAACTATGTTTGCCACCCACTCTGGATATACAGCCACCTGTAAGAATCCTGCATCAATCTGTTTCTGAACCTCTTCTTTGATTTTCAACAGCATTTCTGGTAGCAACCTTCTGAGCTTCTGCTGTACCGGCTTGCACTCTGGTCTAATTGGCAACTTGTGTACTACGATGTCAGTATTCAAACCGGCATGTCTTGGTAGGACCACGCAAAAACATCCTTGAACTCTTGCAATAGATCAATCAAATTTTGTTTTGCCCCAGGTGAAAATCTGCCCCGATCTTGACTTCTTTTTTCGACTCTTCGGTGCCCAAATTCAAAATCTCTATTTCTTCCTTGTAGGGCATAATCTTTTTATCTTCCTTTTCCACCAATCTCAATAATTCTTCAGGAATCTCATAATCCACATTATCTTCACACTCATTGATTTCTGTTAGATAAGAGATCCTTTCTAAATCTATTTCGGGATTAGGCTCAGAATCACTCATATGATCATTGATTGAGAACCTGCGAAGAAAACTTATATATTTGGAAAAGAATAATAAATGAATGAATTAATAAATGAATAAATAAATGAGCAAATGAATGAATAAAAGAAACTGAAAATGTTTGCCATTTTAGAAATAAAGAAACATCGTTTTTACTAGTGAAAATACGTTAAAAAGTTCCCTACAGAAAATCCCTTATACCCGCAAGCAAAGGTATAAAGTAGTTCATGGCATTACTCTGATTTAAAAACTACAGGTAAATCTTCCACAGTCCAGTTTCTCAGAGTCTCTCTAGGAAAGCATGGACGGATTCCTTTCAAAAAATTCATCCTCGGCCCTTCAGAAATTCCTCCCACAAATAGACCATCAAAAGTATGCCCGAAGATCTCTTCTTCCTGCAGTCTAATTGCTTCTTGACGATTCTTCTCGGCCTGCTCTGTGACATTCACAAGCCCATAAGAGATAAAGTCAATCTTTGAATTTAGCGGGACTGACCTCTTGGCTGCAGCTTTCCCATATTTCTTCCAAAATGCCTCTATTGAAAATCCCAGTTCACTTCGACCCTTTTTCATAACCACGGCGGGTCTTGGGCGTAAGCTTCCTTGCAACTTCCTTCCTAATCCTCTTCCAGTTCTGGCTCCTTTACCGAGAGTCTGTTTAACGATCATCTCTGTACAATCCGACAATCTAGGGCATGGAAACTTCGCACCTTCGGCCACGAACGCAGCGTTGATGAACTCCAAGGCCCTGAACGAACACTCTAATGCATCCTCGTTTGCATGAATGTACGGTGTATCAGTAGAAACTGAAGCAATAATGTCTTCTTCCGCTCCAACACATACCAGCTTTCCATCAATTACGAACTTCAATTTCTGGTGCAGAGATGACGGTACTGCCCCAGCAGAATGAATCCAGGGACTTCCGAGCAAGCAATTATAAGTGGGCTTAATATCCATAACAACAAAATTAACATTGTATACAGACGACCCAATCAACAGTGGTACTTCTATTCTGCCCAATACATCCCTCGTGGTCCCATCAAATGCTCTAACCATATTTTGGTAGCTCTTCATATGAGCAACATCCACAGGCAACCTTTTCAAAGTCACCATAGGCAAAACATTCAGCGCTGAACCATTATCAATCAGCATCCCCGGTACTACATGACCCTTACAGTGAGTCGTAATATTCAGAGCTTTTTTAATAAACCCCATCCCACCATCCGGGATCTCATCATCAGTAAATGTTATATAATTGTCTGCAGTAATATGGTTCACAATTCGGTCCAGTTTATTCACCGATATATCCTTCGGAATGAACGTCTGATTCAATACCTTCAGCAAAGCATTGCGGTGTCCTCAGAACTCAATAATAGATCTAGAATAGAAATTCTAGTCGGCTGTTTCTTCAACTGCTCGACAACATTGTACTCACTGTGCTTTAAAAACCTCAGGAACTCATGTGCTTGTTCCTCAGTAACTGGCTCATTCACTTTAGGAACTGGCTCTTCAAAAATCTTCTTCTTCTCGACATTCTTTCCCTTCTCTTGAACAGGTGAGTAGCATCTTCCACTCCTCGTGAAATGACCCACTTCATTCACTGGTTCTTCTGTCTCAATCTTGCTTTCCATCTCGGGATTTTCTGGCTGTATTTCCTCGACAGTCTTTGAACTGCTTGGCACGGTTACACTTGTAGTGTAATTCCAAGGAATCCTCTGAGTATCCTTGAACGAAAAAGGTGTTGGAGGAGTAATCACTATGCGAGGGGTCGACTTTACCTCCCCTGATGAATTATTACCTTTCGATCGAGTCGAAATAATCAACGGCCTATTCACGCTGTATTTCGGCATGGTCTTCTCAGATGTGCACACGTTCATCATCCTTCGCTCTCCAATCTTAGCAAAAAACTCTATCTCCCTGTTATCCATCACCCCTGCAGCAGACTTCTGAACTCATCACAAAACTGGATATCATGTCCCAGTTCTTGGTGATAATTGCAGTACAGACCTGCATCAATTGGTTCCTTCGACATCATGATCTCCTGGCATATAAGCCCATTCTCAAACAACTGTCTGAACACCCATTTTAAAGGCGATTTGATCTCTGATACACTCACCTTAACCTGCTTCCTCTGGTCCTCCTCAATCACGTTCACACCCCGACCACCATGCTTTGGCAACGGGTTCATGGATATACTGGGTTCGTCAAACTTCAAAACCCCAGTATTGATCAGGTTCTGAACTATTCTTTTAAATGCAGTACAGTTCTCAATACTATGCCCTTGAACCTTAGAATGATACTCGCACTGAGCCTTCTGATCATACTAGTGCGGGTATGGAGGTTGAAGCGGCAGGATGTAATACGGACGTATCATATCCGCATCATAGAGCTGAGTGTATAACTCGGCATACGTTATAGGGATAGGCGTAAAACTTGGTCTCTCCCATTTCAAATCCTTCTTGTTTGAGTTCTGCGAGCTACTTAATCCTCCTCCCGGCTTTGAGATCGTTACATTTCTCGGCGCCTCATATACAACGACGTTATTCACTTTATTTTCTTTCTTCTTGAAACTCTTCTTGGAACTATCGGACCCTTCTATCCTCCCGCTCTTAATGGCTGCTTCAACAAGTTCTCCCGTAGCGACAATCTGGGAAAAACTTTGCATCAAAGTATTGGTAAACAAGCGATCATACATCAAACCTTTCAACGTCTCCACAAACATATGGGTCATTTCGTTCTCGACCAATGGAGGTTGTACTTGAGAAGCCAAATCCCTCCATCTATGAGCGTATTGCTGGAACGTTTCATTCGACCTCTGGCTCATTTGCTGCAACATAATTCTGGTAGGCCCCATTTCTGATACATGTTTGTAGTTTTCCATAAAGGCGCGATGTAAATCTTTCCACGTTTTTATATTTTCTCGGCTCAGTTGTGTATACCACCGGATCGCTGAACCCGTCAAACTGTCCTGGAAACAGTGAATCAACAACTTCTCATCCTTATTAAAGGCAGCCATCTTTCTGCAATACACGGTCATATGTGCATTCGGATATGTCATTCCATCATACTTCTCGAAATCCGGCATCTTAAACTTTGGCGGTAAAACCAGATCAGACACTAACCCCAAGTCAAATGCGTCGGTGCTTTTGTCGGTCCCTTGTATCTCTTGTATTCTCGCCTCTAACGCTTTGAAGTGATCAACATACTTTTTCTCCATGTCTTGTCTCATCTTTTCCACCTCGTTCATGAAATTAAGATCCGGAACTTCCTCGACATTCGGAGAAACAAAATCAGCAACTTCAACCGGGTGACTTGCAGATGCTCCCGCTAAATTGAATTGTACTTTTGTAGACTAAACCTCTGGTTGCCCCCTTGTATGAGACGTAGTTTCCGTCTGTCCTTCCATCTCATTCGATTCTCCTTTCGGTACTTTGCCCTTCTCTGAATCTTTTGGACGCATCAGAGCGGCCAACTGACTGATAATATTCACCTGAGCTTCGGCGATACTATCTTTCATAGTGTTCGTTATGCCATCCAACTGATTCTGAAATTCTACTCGATCTTCTTCTAACTTCTTTAATCTTTCTTCTGTTCCCATCTTTTTAGTACGTGACCGGGTTGAATATGAATGCGGAATGATTGCAACTTAAATATTCACTGCCATAGAACCCTTTTATTATTAACATTTAATTTTAAAATTAGCAAGTAATATGATGCATGAAATGCATGAATGCATGAAATTCTACTCGATCTTTTTCTAACTTCTTTAATTCCTCGCTTGATCATCTTCTAGCTTCTTCTTGGCCTTGTATTTTGCTTCCCCTTCTTCATGACAATTTCGTTCATAGAGCCTCTTGTACTCTTCCTTTTCTTTCTCCATCCTACTTAAGCGATCAGACAAATCTTCAATCTTCCTACTCTCGCTTCCTTTCCGAAACTTCTTCCTATGTCCTTCGTACATCTCTTGTGCTTCCTTCAAATCCTGGCTTAGCTTTTCATTTTGACTAATCAGCTCCTTCTCTTTTCTCTTATGTGTTGACTCATGATACTTTGCCATATTTAATTCCTGCGTAAGATCATAAATCCTTTTTTCATACCTCTGCGAATCTAACTCTCGATCATGCTTTAATTTTTCTATTACGGACGGTGCTTCTTGTGCTGTTCTGCTCGTCGATCCGGTAATCCTTGATATCTCCTAAAAGGATTTATCGTTCACCCTGTGTATTCTCCATTCATCATACCTGGCCATAATCTCCAAACTTTGATAAGGTTGAACTTTCCTGAGCGTCTTCCATACCTTCAAAATTGTATCATTCTTAGATTTATACCCATCTGTCTTGTGTGCATATTCGAAACCTGTCATTCCAGCTGTAGCAGGTATGAACTGCCTAGATTCGAACTGTCTCGAAACCAGAAGTGGGCAATAAGTTGTTCCACCCCAAACTCCTGGCAATGGGACCCAATCTAACTCCCCACATATGTACAGAAATATCGTTCCTCCGCTCAACCAGCAAACCTTCCAAACGACATCTGCGTCCTTCAGATTCTGAAAAAGTTCTTCCCACTGTCTCTCGTCCTTCTTCTCTATGATGCAATCCTTCAGATACTCCGAAATGGGTGAATATGAATTGGTATACCTTAGTGCATGATATGGTGGATTCCAACGGTGACCTCTGAACCAGACTTCTAATAATTGTGCACAACCCCAAAATTTCCCTTCACCTGATTTCTTGCATGCTGTTAAAGATCTGTACGTCTCCGCCAAGATTGCAGGGGCTGGATTCACGCCTTTTGATAACCTCTCGAAAAGCCCAACGGTGGATGGGTCTATGTGTTCCGGAGTCCTAGGAAATAACACTAATCCATAAATGCAAAGGGCATAGATTCTTCTAATCTTAGAGGGCTCTTCACGACTGTCCACTATCAACTCTTTCAAGACTTTCCAATTGACTCTCTGCTTATCCTCGTTCATATCTGTACTATCACGATTGGCGAGCTTCTCATCCCAAAACTCTTTCTCTTTTCCTGTAACCTGCATCAACTTCTTTTTGAAGCTTGAAGTACTATTCGGCTTAACATAGATCTTATCTCTCTTGACCACGGGACTGTTGATTAAAACCTCATACTCCTCCAATGTAGGAGTCATGTCAATTCGTCCAAAAGTAAAACAATTATATGCCGGGTTCCAAAATTGCGCCATTGCTCTGAGTAGTTGTCTATCTACAAGTACCTTCAGTAGCAACGCTATGTCGCCGAATTCCTTCTTAAATTGTTCCTTCATACCATCAGTCCACTGATCCCAGATTTCTCGGACTTCCTAAAGACATGGATTCTGAGCCGTATTGATTCTCACATAACCCTTCATTATTGACACGCTTTCCGGCGATAAGCTATCTCCTTTCTCGTGTTGGACTGCCTCTGACCATGCCCAAACGTCCGTATTATCTTCTTCAGCAATGAACACTTCAGACATTTTGGATACTTTTAATTTTACTGTTTCTCGAATTTAATGCCAATGCAAATGATATGACAAATAAATAAACAAGATAATAAAAGAAAAAACAAAACAAAATTCGTGTTAGTATAGTGAATACAAGAATTAAATAAAATAATCACAAAAAGGAACTGTGCTTAAAATTAACCAGAGAGCAATTTAAATTGCGAAAAAATAACCAGAGAGCAGTTTAAATTGCTTAAAAATAACCAGAGAGCAGTTTAACACAGAAATCCTAATTTCGGCGGCATTTCGACAGCATACCGCCTTATCTTATGGTCCCTGTCTGGCTCTATTAGGGGTAGGTTTCTACTCTACACATGTGGGTTTAGATCTAAACTCAGGGTTCCCGAACTGTCGTTACCGCCTACTGCGACGATAAGACATCGATTCGGTAGTATAGGTTCCTTACAACGGAGGTGAAGACCTCACGGTGCGTAAGGTTAGTATACCGGAAGTAGATAGAAATCCGAAACTCGGAGCTGGATAGCATCACGTTGGACAATATCTAACTCCCACTCAAGGGTAAAAGCTCGGGTCGAGAGCTGATGCATGAATGACAGATATATCACACAAAATGAAAATACTACCCTTATCCAAACGATATTTATTTGACAATAATGAATTAAATTAATATTTATATTCGAAATACTGAATGCCACGTGTAATTAATAATTAGGCCCGACTCACAAAAATACCTCCCCAGCGGAGTCGCCAAGCTGTCGCGACCATTTTAAAAACGAAACGTGTGAAAATAGCCTGGCGGGTTGATTTGGTAAAAATTGAATTTAAATGCTTTTAATTGTGAAAAAAACAAATTTTATTGAAAACATTTGAATTTTAAAATTAATTTGGAGTCGTCACCGGCCACTTTGGTAGGCCAGACACCATAAAACAAACCAGAGATTCATTTTAAAAATATTTGGGTTCGGGAGTCGGTTACGCGTAAGGACGACCCTTACGAGCGCCCGAAAATCGGTACCTTTTAATTACACGTGGCATTTCAGTATTTCGAATAATAATATTAATTTAATCCGTTATTGGCAAATAAATATCGTTCGAATAAGAATATCCTTTTGGATAAGAAAATACATTTCTTTTAAATACGAGCTTGATAAGACGTCCTCTAGATAGGAAACCTTAACTCGTATTTAAAGAAATATAAGTTCTGCCCCAAAAGGTTTTAAAATGCATGATCAATTATTATCTTGTCGGTTTTAAGTTCTAACCTAAAAAGGCTCCATCAATTTAAATATTTAAATCCTATTAAATTATTAATTTCACCGGGTGTATTATGATAACATCCGAATGCACGGACACTACCATTTCGACACCAAACAAAATTAATAATTCTATTGGTGCTACTAATCTTTACCTAATTAATTTTATTAAATTCTAACCTTAAATTTATTTATCATTTTCTACGTTTCGATGACGCGCCGAATACGATACCGAAGTATACCCTTGGCCAACATAATGTCATTTCATAATACTGACCACTTAGTATATCCAAGGTATAAGATTAGAACGCCATCTTTACTAAATTATCTCCCTATTTAATTAATTATTTAATTAAAGTGACTAATCCTAAAAAGGCTCTAATTTAATTAATCTAAGTGTAATTAAGTGTCACCTAAACATACATACTACATGACTTTAAAAATGCAAACATAATAAATAATTAAATACAACAAATAAATACAATAAAGTAAACAAAAGATGAAGGAATTAAATTACTTTCGATTAAAATATGAGAGCTCGAAACAACATCGGAAGTACATTGAAACAAAAGACTTACATGACATAGGGCAAGAATAAAAAGGCAAAAAAGTTGATCAAGGGTGAATTTTAGACTTAATTATGTTGAGATAAATTAATTATTAAACTTAGAAAATTTTAATTAAATTCAATTAAGCATTTAATTAAATTAATTCCAAGCTTTAAAATTAAATTAACCTTAATTAAAGTCTAAATTAATCAAATTATGAATTTGGAGTTCGATTTAGGCCAAACTAGATTTAATTAGATTAAATTAATTTTTTATCCAACTTAGAAATTAAATTAAATTCAATTAAGAACCTAATTAAATTATTTCTAAGTGTTAAAAATTAAATTAATATCTAAATTAATTAAATTTTAAGTTTGAGGTTCAATTAGGGGTTAATTTGAGTGAAAATTAAAGTTTTAAGGGGTAAATTGAGGAATTAGGACCAAAGTGCAGTGCGGTTCAAAGCTTGAGGACCACGGGAATAATATTCCCATTTTCCTGCACTAACACCATATTTCCAGAAATTTTAAATCAAATGGATCAAACACCCATTTTATTTGGTGTTCTTCATGTTCTTGGAAGAACACCAAGAACACAACCCAACACCACCATCCAATCCAAAGCACCACCGCACCCGATTGCTCCGACGAGTTCGCCGGTCACCACCAAAACTTTCCGGCCGCCGTCACTCTTCTCCGGTGACCATTTCCGGTGTCGGAAACTTCACCGGAAACTTCTAAACATACCGAAAACTTCACTTTTTAATCTAAAAACACCAAAATCGATCCTAAAGTAACTCCTAATCACTGGATTTTACTCAAACGCACAACCCGGATTTATGAAAATCAAAACTAAAACCCATTCAATCTATCATATTCAACTCCAACTAAAATCTAAACTTCAAGAACATTTACAAGGCAAACTCCAATAAAAATGAAAGTAAATAAAAGTGAGAATTTATCTCTCAAGCAAACCTGAATTTTCGACTTCGTTTGATAAAACGATCACCACCTCTTTTCGTCCGTTATCTCCTTTTCAATTAGATTCAACTCCCTCCTTTAGAAAACTACCGACTGCTCTCCTCGCCTCTGCCACTGTTCTTGTTTCCCTTCTTTCTTTTCTTTTTTTAATTTTTTAATTCCTGCTGAATGCCATTGCCCCAATACCACTGCCGAATCCTACTGCCCTCTCTCTTCAGTTTTTCATTTTTTAAGCAAAACTGCCGCCTCTGTTTCTTTTAGTTTTCCAGCCAAAACTGAAGCTCCCACGACCCCACGCATTTCTTTTATTATTTTTTTTATTTTTTTTATTTTTATTTTAATTATTATTATTATTATATTATTATATTTACTTAGGCCTTAGGCCAAAATTCATGTATGACAGAATGTATACTATCACACATAGCATATACATAGAAAATCTAAACATAAGGTAGTGAGGTCCGCATCCACACAATAGCGAGATCCTATACTCATGGGAACGAGACCCGTGTCCACAAAGTATCAGGATCTTCAATCCATGCTCGGGATGACACATCGAGCATCTTCGAATGAGATTCGTGTCCACACAATATCAAAATCCTTTATTCGAGAGTCTTCAAGGTGTTGCAACACTTATTCTTGAGTATCTGGATTCCACCAATAAAAGAATCAATACACTAAGCAACATATCAACATATAACAAGGTTCCTAACTAGCACATGACACCAACGATCCACCAATGATCCCTTTAGGTTCTTATTAAACACTTAAGTTACCCAAAGTTTACCGATCCCTTAACTAATTATTTCACATTCGGGGTTAAATTATCAGTTTCTTAGTTTTAATATTCATTTTATGTCTTAAAAGAATCTTAGGACCTTTTTTCACGAATTATAGTACCCGGACTCAAACGCTAAATTCTAGGATAGATTGCCTAATGAGCATTGATACACCCTGTGAGGGTACCGATACGTCACCTCGTATCGATATTCCCCTAAATTGTACTGATACGCTATTTAGGTTCGAACAACCAAGAATGTCTACTTGTACTGATACACTTGATCCTCGTATCGTTACTGCTCAACGGTACCCAAAACCCTTGTATTGATCCGTACCTATACCCGATATACTTATAAGGTGTACTGATAAGCCTAAGTACTAATGAGCAGTACACCAGTAGTATCAATACGCTATTCCGCATACCTTTACCCTCAAACGTTATTGAAATTTGAATTAAGGAATGGGTATTTGTACGTTTGCCTGTGTACCGATACGCCCCTCATAACCAGACCCCTTAACTTATATTAACGTACTGATACACCCTCTAACCGTATCAGTACACACATAAAAAATATGAAGTTTGGGTTTAACTTTTACTAAGAATCCTCACTTAACCTATATGGTTAAGCCTCAAAATGTTCTTACCAATTATTGTGATAGTATTGAGTGTGTTGCTATCAATTTTACATAATCCTCAAGCCAAATTCATAAGTTATCTTTAATGATCTCTAAGAATCTATATCAAGCAATTAATCAACAAAATATAGTAAAGCCTATTTTATAAGATGTATGAAGTTATGAGAGTTAGTAGTGTACTAACCTCGTGCCACAACAGTTGAAAACGAAGATTTCTTCCCCCTCAAGCCTACTTTTTCCCAAAAAACTTTGATGGCTCTCCCACTTCTTTCAAGAGTTATGAAACAAGATTAAATATTACCATGGATGATTTACAGTCTTAGATACTAAAATAAAGCCAAGAATGGAATCCTAAACCCCATTATCGTTCTTGATTCTTCAACCTCCATAAAATCCTCTTTTACCACTAAACTTAGCAAACCTGAACTTGGTTTATAGATATTTTGATGCTTTAAATCTTTCTCTCAATCTCTAAAATGTGATTTTCAACTAAACTCTCAAAGATGAGACCTTGAACTTTGAATTTGAATGGAAAGAAGTGTGAAGAAGAGAGAAAAACAAGAGACAAGAAATAACTTCATTTCCCTTATTTTGTAGAGAAATAACTCTCCTTTCCCCCTCTTTATCATTAATTGTGAATTTATCCAATTTCCCTCGCTTACAATTACTTTGGTCTATTAGCAACCAAAACATACAAGCTCAAGGCCTAATAACGGCCTAATAAGGCCCATAAGCCCAAACATCGAAGTTCAAACGTTTCAGGTTAACCTGACCTTCAAATCCTAAAATCCGAGTCCAAATTTCTTGGCTCTTAGCTCTTGAGTCTAATATCTTTATGGAAGTTTACAATTTCATTGAGTTCTTTAGATCGTTGAATGATTAAAACAAATGACTGAGATTAACTTCTTATATTTTTAAAAGAAATAATCTTTACATAATAGGCTGTTACTCTGAGTTATCCTTTTTAGTTATCTAATGATTCAAAAAAGTATAAAATTCTTTAAGTTTTAGTATTTTATACTACTAATAAGGATTTTTTTTTTAAATTTAACTTTCACATTCATTATCTTTGCAACAAAATACCACCATTAGGGGTGTTTAATGAGTTGAGCAGCTCGTGAGTAGCTCGAACTCAACTCGATTAAAACTCGTTAAATGTTGAATATGAATTGACTTGACTCGAACTCGATTCGAGATCTTAACAAATTGAGCCAAACAAAATCTATTTCAATTCGATAAATTCGGGAGCAACTCGTTAATTTTTTAAAATATGTTTTTAGTAATTGTTTTAACATTATTTTATTAAAAAAATAAACCTAAATAACAATTATTAATTTATAGATTGTTATTTTAGTTTTAATATGTTAGTGCTTTATACACTCTTTTGATATTTTTGATTAAATTTTTTAATTTATATTAATACTAAATCTCATATAGTATTATTAAATTTTACTTTTCGTTATAAAATAAGGTAAATTTTTAGTGAGGTTAACGACCAACAAGTCGAGCTTAACGATTAACAGATTGAATTGAACGACTTTTTAACGAGCACAAATCGAGCATAATTTTAAAAAATTTAACAAGCAATGAATTGATTCGAATAACAATTTTTAACGAGCATGAGTCATGCTCTCTCAATCGTAGCAAAACGTCATACGTAACTCACAAGACCCAATCAAACTTGAGATCCTAACAGATCATCTGAGCAAAGCACACAAAGTCATAACCATAAACATGGGGTGACACCTGCGTCCACAAAGCACCGAGATCATATGATCAAAGTGAGTGGTGATGCTTTGGAAGTCCTACGCTTTTATAATGCAAGCGTCCACCTTTTGCCAAGTTATAGTATTTTAGATGTCAAACCCACAAGAACTAGATACCGACGCAACAATCTTTCCTGCACTAATAAATTTAAAAACACAAGTGATTTGATTTGAAGAATGATTAACTTAAAGCAATAAAAATAACTAAGTAAATGAATAAATTCGAGATGAGAGTAGAAAGGCTAGGTTACTGCTTCGTAGTGTGGAATCCAATTGCAAGATATTTTTCTCTTATTAATGTAGAAGGTTGAAGTGCTGTCTCGACGGGCCACTAAAGGGTCGCCTTGGCTACCTCGGCGGGTTATGCCTTGTCGACAATTAAACAGATCATAGTTCGACAGAGCATCCTTAATTGCCTTCTCCTTATCCTTAATTCGGAGTATTGGTAACATCTTGATGATATCTCCTGACGTGAATTAACGACGAACAACAACTGATGGTATATTTTCTTTTAGTCACTAAAATCCTATTTGGCTTATCTCTAATCCGAAT
Organism: Abelmoschus esculentus; assembly: GCA_035048815.1. Taxonomy (NCBI): domain Eukaryota; kingdom Viridiplantae; phylum Streptophyta; class Magnoliopsida; order Malvales; family Malvaceae; genus Abelmoschus; species Abelmoschus esculentus. The sequence continues at coordinate 14,035,278 of JAUCBN010000003.1, forward strand.
TAACAAATTCCCAAGAGCAAAGACTATTTTCTCTCATTTTCTGACCTTAATTATCCCTAGTCTAGACAAATGGGTTTTCTCTCTTAAACTTATCTTCCGATCTCGTATGCAAAAAAAGAGTGAACCAAAAGAGAATAAACTATTAATCTTGAAATTGCATTAATAAGAATTGAATAAAATTACAACCTTCTTCCACAGCTACTCCAAAATTAACTCATGCCTTAAGAAGAGTTTAGAACATAATGTGGTTGTCGGCGGCTAAGAATTTATTCGGGGAAGTCGACTTGCTTTTCCTAAGTCTAGGGGCTAGCTTATATAGGCCAAGCCTAGGTCAAATTCTTTCATTGGTAGTAGAAGTTCTAAAAAGAATAAAATATAAATTCATATTAAAATACAACTCTTTATTTTATTTCCTAATTTTACTCCTTTTGGAATCTTGAATTTTCGTGACTTTGACCATGGCTTGACTTTCTTTTCTTGACTCTATTTCTTCTTTGATTGGGCTCATTGAACTCGATTCTTTATTCTCCATCTATCGTGCACCATATGTTTACTCTGCTACCAAGGCAACCAATTTGCTGCCTTGGCGAGTGTTTCTCTACGAATGATCCTTGCATGCATTTTATTGTATCCAACATCTATTGATGTTATCTGGTATCAACAGTAGGTTTATTTCCTGTCTAAGAAAGAAAACTATAATCGTATCTGTTTTCTATCAAATAATATATAAATATAAAAATTAAGAGCTTGAATGTTGAAATGTAAAAAATATGCAGAATTATCCAGTATTATCATGAAATCTATTAATTACTAGTAATAATTGAGAGAAGAAATGATATAATATATAGGACTTTTATGCATTTATTAGTGAGCCTCGCGTCCATGAGGCATGAGTATCCTGCACTCTGAATGAGGTATGTGTTCACAAAACATCAAGATCCTACCTTCGTAAGGGATTGTAAAACCTATATTTGATTTTGATATAAAAAGTTATAAGAAGATTATTTTGTAAATAAAATGAGATTTTAAGTTCTGGAATCAATGATAATTGACAAGACAATTTTCAAGAAGTTAAAAATAACCCAAAAAATTATTTTTTTTTCTATGTCTTTTAAAGTCAAACTGTTGAAAATAACTCAAGCGTTTCGATACACCCTTGAGGTGTTTCGGTACATTTGGGCTTTAAAAAGAAGAAATTGTAAGGCGTTTTTATACGAGACTTGACCGTTTCGATACATTTTTAGTCTATGATTTTTGGTTTCGAAACAAAACACACACATGTTTCTATATAGGCTTTATTTGTTTCGATACAATCTTATTTTAAACTAAGATTTTTTTGCTAAGACATTTTGATACACCTCATAGTTAAACTTTAAACTTCAATTTTGATTCCATTTTTTTAGATTTCAATCAAACTTCCAGAGTATCTTATTCATCTCACTATCTATCACATGATACTTTTAAACCTTACAAATTTCCTTTTAAAAAACCCATAATTAAAGAAATCCTAACTTTTGCATTTTATCATTTTAGTCACTAAGTTAGCTTTTAAGTTATTTTCTTAGTACTAATTGGCCATTAATCAACTTAGTGAAATTTAGGGTTTTACAAAAACAAGATTTATTTAGGGAAACTGTTAGTATTAAAAAAAATTGGAAAATGGTGTATAGCAAAAATTATTTAGGTAAATGGTCGTTTTCTAAAATATTAAAGGGAGTTGTCGCCCGCTGAATATGAGTTCCAGGGGTGGAGTCATCGACAGCCATCTGAGACTTGTGACATTTTTTTTTTTGCATTCTGGTGTTAATATGAATAGATTTAAAATTAAAAGGACTAAAGTGAAAGATTATAGAATTACTTAAATCAAAACATGCATTTATCCTTTTTTTTACTTTTAACTTGTATTTTCTTAAATGATTAACTCATTTTTACTTTCCAGGGACTAAAATGATAAAAAAAAAAAATAAACGAGATGTACAGAAGCAAAAACTATTTTAAAGCATATTGGTTTTTTGAATTATTTTTTAATCTATATATTTTTGAGATCTATATACTAGGAAGAGATATTTGTATTGTCGTCGATTTTATCTTGAAAAATATAATTTTAGATTTTAGTTTTTTATCGAGAACTTTTAACACTTTGTCTTCTGTTTTTTTTTTTTCAAACTTAAAAATTCGATTATATATATATATATACCATAATACCAATATTTATTCAAATTCTATATGTGCACTTCTCATTTCTTGATTTTTTAATTCTAGTTCCTATACTTTCAATTTTCATTCAATTGAGTCCCTAAAATTTACCACAAGACTAAATGAAATATTTGAGAATGTAATAACATTATACAATTTTCGATTGGATGACAAAAATACTCATCCCCGACCTGACCTGATACACCCGAACTCGACGCGGTCGATTTTTTTTCTTTAAATTTTGGGGATCGGGACTAGAATGGGCTAGGCTTAGAAATCATTAAGTCGGGTCGAATTCGGGTATTTTCTCAAAATTTCCCGCCCTGCCCCCATATATTTTTTATATATCTTATTATATTTATAAAAAAATATCACTATATATAAACACTTTTATGGGTTTTAAGTAATTTTATACTTTTGAGGTTTGTTCTTATGAAAAAAATTTATTAGATGTTCAAATTTTAATTTGTTTGATTATGTCAGTCGATAATTCAAGTTTTTTTTTTAATATGTAATTTAATATGCGAGTAATTTAAATTGTATTTTATTTTATTTTTTACATAGATTTAAAGTTACTTAAAAATCATAATTTATGATTGTGATGAAGGATTGATCGAATCTAACTTTTATCGTTGACGAAAATCAACTTTTTAAAAATTTTTCGAGTTAGAATCGAATTTAAAAAATAATATATCGAAGCAGAGTATGACGGGTAAATTAATATTTTAATCCGGGTCGGATCGAAGTCCAATTTAGAGATTAATAAATCGAGGTGGGGGCGGGACGACCAAAAACTCGCCCCGCCCTGTCGTCATCCCTAGTTTTCGAAAGCATTATAATTACACAATTACAATAAATTTATCTGTTATTTAAAATTTTCAGTTTCGTCCCTCTAATTTTAATGCCTTTTCATTTTACTCTTGAAATAAAAAAAAAGTACCAAAGTCAACGGCAGCTGCCATGACTCCACCCCATGAAACTCGTCTTCAACATGTGACGAGTCTTATTGATATGGCAGAAAAGAGTCATTTTCTTAAATAATTTTTAATATGGACCACTTTTCATTTTGTAAAATATTGACCGTTTCCATTCAAATAAGTTTTCAAAACAGTACATTTAATTCTTATATTAATAAAAAAAAATGTTATATTTTTATGTTAAGATTCAAACCCATACAAAATACTTAAGAGAATATGAGTATCCTTAATCACTAAAATAATTATTAAATTTCACAATATATATTTTATTAATTTTAAAGTTTATGAGTATAAATTCAAAAAGATTTGATTTCATGATTCAAGCCCTCTTAAACATCACCTTAAAGGGCACATCACTGAGAGCCAGACGCCTAACACCAGCATCATCAATAAAAACACCCACATCCCTACACAATACTTTGCAGAAATTACACACCGTTGGGCAGAAAACAAGCTTGTAATCATCTTCAGACTTCTCAATCTTAAACCAATTGTCAACAGTTACACGACCAGGATTTCCCTCCACACCACCACTTGTAACAAACCACTGTCGTGTCGAATCATCGAAACTGGAAAGCTTCCAGACGGTAGACTGGACACAGATTGTCGCAGCAGAAAACTTGATGTTGTGGTCGGTAGAGACACGGATAACACCTTTCTTGGTATTAAAAGGTGTGAAGGTTACCGGGAGACCATTTGACACCTCCAGCTTCTCTTGAACAACGTCGAGCGGGCAGGTCTTGTTGCCAGTGCTGGCAAGAGTCAGTCCACCTCCTCGACCGCGGAAGACTGGAAGGATGTAATAGTCTGTTCCGGTGCGGAGTATTTTACCGGAGATATCCAGCACTGGATCAAGTGCCGCATTAGCTGCGGCGCACAGAATGAAAGAAAGTATTAGGAGCAAGGCTGTCCTCATCGTGGTCGATTTGTTTGAATTGAATGGCACACACATTTACCACTTATCTGAATATAGAGAGCGAGTGGATAATGTATTTTAAGACGAATGGGTTGAAAATCATTGTGGAAACGTGGGACAGAATACATGGATCTAGCTGCCTTTGTTTGACCAATCCACCATAAATGAAACCAAACTATATCGATATTCAACGTAGACTGATTAATTAATTTAGATCAAATTTTATTAACCAGATCGGATCTCCTTTTTCCAAAAATATGAAAAGAATTTCAAAGTCAACTCTTAAACCAAACTTTTTTTCGAAGGAAATCTATTAAAAAAAGCATAAAGATAATTTTAACTCTTAACGTTTATAATTTTATCATTTTAGTCCTTATTATTTTTTGGATAAATTTAGCCCTTAACCTATATCTTTTTGATAAATAGCTTATTTTTTAACTACCATGATAACTGAACCGTTAAAAATTTAACGATGATGACATATCATGTGCATATGATAATATATTTTAAACGATATGACATCTAACTTATCAAATACATATATATTGAATATAATTTTATTTCAATATAAAATGTAAAACAATTAAAATTTAAATAAAATATTAAAAATTAATTAATTTTAAAATAAAATATCATGTCATGTCATTTCATATTGGAATAAAATTATTTTTTAATACTTTATTTGAATTTTAATTGTTTTATATTTTATATTGAAATAAAATTATACTCAATACATATGTATTTGATAGGTTAGATGCCATATCATTTAAAATATATTATCATATGCATATGGTATGTCATCATCGTTAGATTTTTAACGGTCTAGTGATCATACTAGTTAAAAAATAAATTATTTGTAAAAAAGATATAGGTTAAGAGCTAAATTTATCCAAAAAAATTAAAAAATAAACTATTTGTAAAAAATAAACTATTTTGTAAAAACATGAGATTGATGTCCCTAGCATGGATGATGCATTTATTAACAAAGGAAGGTTAGAAAAAAAACTCACAAGGTAACAAATAGACATCATTATCGCATTGAGTTATTCTATACTGTTATAAATATACTTTAAAAGTTTAACAACCGTTTTAACGAAACAAACACATAGTTGTTGTCATGTGTATCTTGCTTATCTCCGAATGAAGGTTTTATATTTTTTGACAAAAAAATTAATTCATCTTGGTGAAATTTATTCTTTCGATTTTTTATTATTGAGCTTTTTGTATTTGATAGCCAATTGGATTTAAACGAAAAATTCTTAAATTTAAAGAGAATTTAAGACCTTTCTAAAAAGATAATTGATTGATTTTATCCGTTACTAGGCAAGTGTGAAAATAATTTTAAATAATTTTTTTTGCAACAAAAATTGCAAAAAATCATTTGAAAAATAGAATTAGAGATCAATGAATGAATGATTATATATATTAAGAAAGATATTTTTATAGTATCAACAAAAATAATTTTAAAACATAAAAAATCGTCCACGACACTTGTAATGACAATTTTAATAGCATAATTGTTTACTTTTTGTTGTAAACTTTATAATATATCCGATATTATGTATTATTACTTTACATTACTTTATATAAATATTTTAATTTTTTAAATTATGACACCCAAAATAAAATTGGGGCTCCGCCCATGTGGTTGGTAATCCTACAACCTTCAAAATAAGAATTAAAAAATTCCAACTAACCAAATCAAAATAGATTAATGTAAGAAATTTTATAACCTAATTGACAAAATGATATCTCGGTGGTCACCGGTTTATTTATTATGGTCTTGAAACCCAGCGAACATAGACAGGTGAAAATAACTTGGTACAGTAAACAGACATGTCTCCAGTTTCAGCTAAATAGTTCATTCAACCATCTAAACAGACTGATTCTGAATCTCCAACATCTTCTTCAGTAACAGCGCTCTTCTCGTCACGAGTTAGGCTCATGCTGGAGGCTGAGGATCCGGCAACATCACAGAAATCTTTGTTCAAAAACACAGCCTTCCGCTTGCGTCTGCTCTGATGCCATCTCCTTATTAGATCAGACACATCGCTCCGATTGTTCCGGCCACCGATTGCCGATTCCTCCACCCTTTCATCTCTTTGGTGTTGGTTATTGAAACCTGATGTCACCAATGGAAAGAATAGCGGTCGAAAGCAGCCGACGACGAGAACGATGAGGAACAACATGTACACATAGAGTGATGTCCATACATACAATGTCCACTTCCAATTGTGGACCAATTGTTTCGACCACGGCAATTGCGAGTTCATAACAATTTCGGCTTCGTACAATTGCGGAGGTGACCAAGTCCCGGCCCTCGGAGATAATGTTACCCTGACGGATTTACTTCTGAGATGACTTTCTTTATACCTCAATATCTCAATCTTAACCTTTTGTGTCTCGGTTGAAATTCCAAGCAAGATAGGTATGCTCATTAGAAATGTCCGAGCAAGCCGAACCGGTAGACTTCGAAAGCGTAACATGATCGGTTGGCTAGACTTGGCCATTACATCTCCATTAATTGATAGCAATTCTGCAGTCAACTGATCAAACAAATATATCACAAGGAAAACATAGAGAAATTACAGACATTTCAGAAGAATTAGGAAAAAAATCAGAATACCTGAAACATCCCAATATGTCTGTTGAAATCAGATTCAGGCATCACAAGGACCAAATAAACATGGATGGTATGACCAACTGGGACACCCATCTGCTTCTTCTGATAACCTCCGCCGTCTATTCCACCACCGCCGGAACGAAACACCGCTGTAGGATTCACCTCCGTGTAATCGAAGAACAATTTTTCTCTAATGAAAACCGGCTCCTCCACCCAGATTTGCACCAGACCGAATCCTATCAAAGCAGCCAAGACCAACAAAACGAGCAACAACATGCACACTTGAGCAGCTCCAAGAAGTCCCAACCCAACTCTCTTCAGTAAGAGGGAGCTGCCGTGGGTGATGTTGGAAGGGAGTTTTTGAACCACCGTTTCGACGCTGGCTGTGGTCTCTTCGGCACGGTGGTAGGAGTCTAATGCTGCTGAGGAGAGGGTGAAGAAAGGGGAGGAAAGGGCGATGAAACAGTTGTAAAGGATATCAGCTTGAAGAGATATCAATGAAGTGAGCCAGTCTGCTGGTTTTGGTACGACATTGTATGCCTGACCCTGTACTTGTGGTTCATTGTCCTCCATTTCAGGTGGTGAGAAATTGAGCTGAAGTGAGAGTTAAATTTTTCTGGTGTTGTCCTTGTTATGAACCGACCAACCGATCGTACTGTGCATCTGCATTTGCATGAGCAGGGATACGTGGAGACAGGGCAAGGTTGGATATCGACAGGTGTTGGTGACTCTTGCAGTTTGACTATGTTTTAGTTTAGAATGGATAAATCCCACATCTCACACAAATCCATACTGTGACACGTGAATATTAATTTTATTCTAATATATATGATCTTGGGCAAAATCCAGGAAATATTGAAGAAAAGAAAAAAAATTTCAAATATATTGATGTTTGAAGATTATTTCCAGAAATATGGAGGTTTTAACAGTGCTATGAAAGTCGGTTCCAAATGAACCCGACTTCCAACAGTGATTTCATGATTTGAAAAAAAATATATAAACAATTGAAGTCGGTACCAGCTGGTACCGACTTTGAACAGTCCCTAAACAATTTTAAAGTCGGTACCAGCTGGTACTGACTTCGTAAACATGTATGATCTCTACTGTACTTACTGACCTCCCACATATTTGACCGTTTACGTTTGGTAATTCGAACCTTCCAATTGCACTCTTGCCCATACTTGACACACTTGGCTAAGAATGTCTTCTGACTAGACTCTACTACAACGTAGTCAACATGATTCTTGATGCTATACTCTTTCACTGCCAATGTAGCTTGGTCCTTATCCTCAAATTGAATGTCATTCGATAAATCATCCGAACCAATATAAGTTAATCGGGAAACATCCGGGAATTCAGCAGCTCTCATAGCATCAAAATCCAATGACACCATGTGAGTAGGAGGCTCATAACATGTAATATCTCCTGTGGGTGCCACAAATTCTCCCACACCATAATTAGGGGCATTACCAACATCATCCGGAAATAAATCATCATCATCAATATCTTCGTCCTCGCTAGAATCGGTAAGAGCTTCTCCCCATCGACCGCGTAGATTGTTCACATTATCTGTTGAAGTGTCAACTGGATTAAATTCATTAGCTGTACCACTAGACAACATTGCGAGGAAACTGCCTCCAGGTAGTTCAGTCTCAGTAACGTAATTCATTTGAGAAGATTCTCCAATAAAAGTTCTAGAAGGATTCGGAACATCAGAAATCTCCGCAAATAACTCGATATATCGAGTACCTACAGATTCATGTTCAGCAATCATCATTGCAACATCATCATCATCTTCAAGATTGATTGCACAATATGTTACCGGATTTTCACATGTAAGCCATCGGTAACGCAAACCATGAATATCTCTTCCAATCTTTTGAGATATTTTTCCCTTCAACTGTCGAAGCGTGATTTCCTTTTCAAATCGCATTTTTGTTGTGTTTTCAGCTTCAAATACAATCCCGGCATCCGTTCTCATAATTTTTCCATTATAATGGATAATTGTCAAAAATTTGTTCTGATTCATTTTCTGTTTCAAATCAAATTAATAAAATAAATTAATATAAACTTAAAATTATTCATAAAATTTTAACATAATGAACTCTATGAACTATAAATTAAAAAATATATCTAAAAAAAAAATAACAGTCAAAAATTAACAATTACCTGAAACAAAGCTTCAAATTTCTTCTGCTCACTCCCTCTAAATTTTTTTTTTCTATACACTCAAGACTTCCAACAATACTCTTTTACACCAGATTTGAGATTTTACACTGCCAAATGGTATTATATATACCAAATAAATTCCAACCTGTGAATACCCCTCTAAAATACTACACCCCTACCCCTGCATCCCTATGATTAATCAGCCAGCCACCCTCACTCACCCAGCACGCCTGCAACACCCAGCCTGCACCTGCACATTTTCTGCCATCAGAACAAGGGAGACGGGTTCATTTGAACCCGACTTCAAACAGTAAACCACTGTTCAAAGTCGGGTGCTTTTGAGGTGGTCTTCAATTTTTTTTTTTAATTTAGGCACTGTTCAAAGTCGGCTTCTTTTGAGCCCGACTTTGATTTTGTTTATTTTTTTTTCATTTTCAGATAAGTACTGTTCATAGTCGGGTTCTTTTGAGCCCGACTTCCCTTTTACTATTCAAACATCAATATATCCGGAAATATTAAGAACATTCAATATATTTGGAAATAATATTTTTTTATTCAATATTTAAGAGATTTTGCCATGATCTTGGGACTTTTAGAATTAAATGATATACATATTTCATAAAGAATAAAAAGCGATCAAAATTAACAAAAGTCTCAATAAAAAATAATCATAAATATAATTTTTACTTTTAATATTTATAATTTTTATTATTTTTATTTTATTTTTTTATAAATTTAATTTTTAATTTATATCTTTTTGATAAATAATTTATTTTTTAACTAATATGATGATTAGACTGTTAAAAATTTAACAATATCGACATATCATATATATATGAAATAATATATTTTAAATAACATGCTACCTAGCCTCATTCTACATATATAGAACACGTTATTATCGTTAATTTTTTTACGATAATGACAAATATATACATATAAAATATAATTTTATTCTAACATAAAATATAAAATAATTAAAATTTAAATAAAACATTAAAAATTAATTAAATCTAAAATAAAAGGATATTAAGCATTCTCAAATCTTAATTATCATTCTACATATATATGACATCATTATCGTTAATTTTTTTTAACTATTTAATCATTATGTTAGTTAAAAATAAGATATTTATCAAAAAGATATAAGTTAAGGGATAAATTTATCCTAATAAAAAAGATAAACGTTAAAATGATAAAAATTATAATCGTTAAGGTCAAAATTATAAAAAAATAATAATATTTATTTTCAAATAAGCCAATTAAATGGAGAAGCCAATAAAGTGTTTGGGAAGAGGTTTTTAGAATAAAATGATATACTTATTTATTTTAGGTCAAGTGACTAGAAATATTTGTCTCTTTATTACAATTTTTTATATATTTTATTAAAAAATTTTAAAAATTAAATTTTAATTTTTAATTTTTATTTGGTTTAAGAGTTCAATAAACCCTTAAATTTTTGTAAAAAAAAATTAATTAAGCCCTTAAATTTTTTACACCCAATAAATCCCTCAAACTCACTAAAAAAATTAATTTAGCCTTTAAACTGTTGTGAAAAATAAATTAATCCCTTAAACTTTTTTTTGCATCCAATTAAACCCTCAAATTCAAGAAAAAAAATTAATTTGGCCCTTTGATCAACTATGACCATTAACTTTAACGTTTTTTTTAATTTAAACACTTGTCGCGACAAGATAATACCATTTATCGTTTTTAAGAAATCTTAAAATTTTAAAAATATATAAAAAATCTAAAAACTTTACAAAAAATATTGAAAATTTTAAATTATTTAAAAATATAAAAATATTTTTTTTATAATTGTAAAGTAATATTTAATTTTTTATTTTTTATTTTTAAATTTTTTAAAAAATATTATTTATCATTTTAAATTAAATTTGAAATTAATTTTTTATATTTTAAAATATTATTTTTATGATTTTTATATAATTTTAAAAATTTCTAGAAACGAAAAAAGTAATGTTATTTTGTTGCAACATGTGTTAAAAATAAAAATAAAAAAAGGTTAAAGTTAACGATTAAAGTTGGTAAAAAGATCAAATTAATTTTTTCTTGAGTTTGAGGGTTTAATTTGGTGTTAAAAAAGTTTAAGGGTTGAATTGATTGTTTTTTTTAGTTTGAGGGCTTAATTGAGTATAAAAAATTTTAAGGGCTTAATTGATTTTTTTGCAAAAGTTTAAGGGCTTATTAGACCCTTAAGCTTTTTTATTTTTTATATTTTAAATCTTAAACCTTAACCTTAAAAAATAACTTTACTTTTAATTTTTAAACCTTAACTATAATCCTTAACTTTAAACTTTAAAACTTAAATTTTAAAATCTAAAAGTCTAAACTTCTATTTTAAAATAAAAATATAAAAAAAAGATATATTATTTTCACCCAATAATTATAGACCGCGAAGACTTTGACAGATTTAAACTCAGTAAAATCCAATGGTCCAAATGGTAAGCACAACATTGGATTGTTCAATCTCTTCCTCACCTTATTCTTCTATTTTTTGCATGGCCTCGTCGATGTAAGATTGTTCCGCATCAATATGCACGTTTAAAATTGTTTTAAGATTTTGATAATTTATGAGTAAATTTAAAAAATTAAGTATTTAATAATAAATATTAAAAAATTAAATTTAAAAAATATAAAAATAATTAACTTATTTATAAAATATTTTTTCACACTCAATTTTTATTAGATAAAAATATCAGAAAAACTTATTAAACACTAAATAATTTATAAAAAATTTCTACGAATATTTTTCATATAAACATTATATAATAAAATTTATAAAAAATATAGAATGATAGCACTGAGTTTTTGCCGTTGAAATTTTACCTCAAACTTAATTATAGCATATTAACAATAAATCTCATAAATAACAATTTTTTTGAATAAATAAATCATTGTCTTCTTGAAATATCAAACCATAATTTATAAATATTTTTTTAAAATAAGTTATGAAAAATAACATAAGAAAAATATGATGTAATAAGAAATTAGATTTGAAGAATAAGAACAATGAAAATATTATTTATAAATATATATTATTTTTTTTATTTTTAATTTAAATAAAAATATTATTATAATCTTAATTATAGTCGTACAATATATTAATACCTAGACTAATTAAATATAAAAACTTTATAATCAATTATAAAAGCTATCAATTTTTTAATTACGCTTTTTAAATTTTTTTAATAAAATAATAATAAAAATATAATTAAACTTAAAAAAATAATTAAAATGAAGGGCACTGCTTTAATATAATTTAATAATAAAATATTTTAAATTTTATTTTTTAAACTATAATAATTATTTTAATTTTAGTAGCTAATGGGTTTTGCTGTCCTGACGCTCTGAGCCGCCGCCCTGTTACGCATGCCTAGGAACGGCTTTGAGCACATTACTGCAGCATATCTCTCGAAGGTTCTCTTCAACTAGAACTTTTCGCTTTGTACAGTAACGAGCTAGAATTTGGAACTAAAATAAACAAAATATAAATATTTAAAAATAAAAAAATAAATTCATAAAAAGGAGGGTCTTACTTCATTGATCTTTCTTTGGGAGTAAAATTTCAATAAATGCAAACTTGAAGTCATGCTAGAACAATAAATGTACAGAACCTATATCAAGATTTGCAGAAATGAATCTCCTCACATGTATCACCTAACATTCCCATGGGAAAATGTACTCAAGGAAAACACAAGTACCTTTTCACAATGGGTTTTACTAGAGCAAAGTGCAAAAACTGATTTCAACTAGTACCTTTACACAAAGAAAAATGCTTTCCTAAACCAATTAAGAGAAGGGTGAATTCCTTTCCGTCGATATTATGTGCCGATGAATCCTCTCTAAATCGAAGTTATTTGGAGTTTCTGTACACTATCTTCATTGTAAAGCAATCGTCTCTTCTTCGAACCATATCCCTGATACTGATATATGATGCTGTAAAGACACTGTCTGAGGCAGATGATGTCAAATGTTTCAATAAATCTCAGATCAGCAGGCCTGGATTTGATGCCGGCAAAATGTTGATACTCTTCAAATACTGATGACAAGCACCAATTCTGCAATTTCCTGAAGCAACCAACAAGGCTACCGGTGCGATGCTGCAGTATTTATTTCAATTTTATTAGAAAGGCTACTGAATGAAATCAATTCCTAAGATGAAAGAGGGAAAAGAATACAAATTTGGTATTTCAATTTTAAACCCAGTAAAGCTATGTGCCAAATGAGTTCCAATGTCCAAATAAAACTAATCTTTTCTCCCCCATGAAAAACTGCACCAAAAATCCATATGGTTGCTTCCTACGCCTTCCATTTAATTCGGAATAGATCAATTATAGCATAGCTTCATATACATATTTATAAGGTAACTCATGCTTTATACCAAACAAATGTACTAAAAATCAACAAGCAACCACTCCTTTATAAATTCAGTTCCACAAGTACAGCTAACATCTAATGAGAGCACAAGTGACAGCTGAATTTGGACTATTACCTTTCCTCGTTTGCAGTGAATCAAAATAGGATGATTTCTCACATCTGTAAGCAAATGAGAATAAATAAATGTGTTAGATATCCATATAGTTAAAATATGCTGGTAAAAGAAAATATATATATATGAAACTAGGAGAGTCAACTAGATAGTTTATGAACAACGTACCCATTAAGATCTTGAGAGCTTCCCTGACGGAATCCCTGAGTGTAGCAAGAGAAGGCTCCTGAAATGAAGTCAAACAAGGATGTAAGCCAAAACAGAACCAAAATCAAAATAGCTATCAGGAGTCAAAAACACAGCTAACAATAAAAGTATCATGTACACACTTGATGATAAATAATATTCAATTTCAAGATAAGATATAGTTGACTTTCTTGATTCATTTATGATTATCCATATTGCCAAAATTCTCCTGGACCAGCAGGTTGATGAACTGCTATCAACTAATAAAAGTACAAGCCGAGGCCGAACGTAGGAGGTATCAGTACACCCCAAAAAATGAAAAAAAGCTGAGAGTTTAGAAAATGGTAAGAGTTCTCTTCGTCCCACAAAACATAGATAATTCATTAAGTTTAAACAAATTCAAATGCCCTCTTAGATAATGCTGAGTTCCACCATCGAGTTGAGAACTAAATGATTATAATTCTGACCAAATTTCAATATGTTGAGGGTAAAGCAATTCTGCACTTAAAACCTTGACCAATTCCTGATCAATAAATTTAATTAAATTTTGATAATCCCATAATTTTCTTTGAAAAAAAACAGTATTAGACTGGCAATGGGTTCAACTTTATCTACCCAATTCAACAGTTTTATACATGCATTGATCAGCATATGAAAAGCTTTCTATATAGAGGCAAGAGCAGAGAAGTAAGCGTTAGCAAAAAATACCGTTTTCCCCTCAATCCCGAACTGGAAAAGCCGGATATTATGGGATTTAAGAAACTCCAAATTCTCTTCAGGATAAGGCTCTGGACACAAGTATCTGTGCTCATACATACATATAAAGTAAATTTCCAGCTCGTGAAAATGGCATACACGATCAAATTTTAATTTGATTATAATTCTCCGAACCCATTTTTCCTTTTCTTAGAAACCAATCAAGCAAAAAAGAGAAAAAAATAAAAAAAATCATGAAAACATATATCATTAAACATACAAAACCCGAAAATAATAGGAAAAGAAGGCAAATTCAACTCGACATGCAAGAAATCAAAATCATTAACACAACCGAAGGAAAAAGGAGGACGAAACATACATGATGGATCTGAGGTTTAGGGTTTCCAAGAAGGGGAAATTGCATGTTTGAGGGAAACTGGATCTGTAAATTCCCTCTTCCACCATGGAAAAATTGGGAGGCGATTCCAAGATGACGTCGTCGTCACTGCACTGTCCTTCCACAATGAACCCCATCTCTCTTCCGCCCCTCTTTCTTATCTCAGAACAGGTAAAGACCGGTGTATTTATAAAGCAATGGGATTGGGAAAGCAGAGATCAAAAGAAAACCAACAAAGAAACGAAGTTCAGCTGATTGTTAAAGATGGAGGGTAGCTGCTTATAAATAGGTTTCTTTTTTACCCCGTTAAACGACACCGTGTTGTTTGTCTGTTTGGAATTAGGATTCCGATTTCAAGCAAAACTGTAACTTGTTTATTTTTATATTTATAGATATTAATAATTTGACCGAAAGGTCCTTTTGAGGGGTAAAAGTGGAAAGGGTGGCTGCTTCTAGATGACGAAAGTGGTCACCTTTGGATTTTGTTAATTAACTAAAAAGTACTAATTTTTTTTCTTTCAATTTAGTAAGAGATAATATAAATTAATTTCAGGGTTTTCGAGATAATGGATATTGATTGTTGTTTTTCTTTTATAATTTGAAGTATTTTTAAAGATATTAAAAAATTTTAGAAAGAAAATTTTGAGGAATAATTTAATTTAAAATTAAATAGAAAATATAAAAAATTAGTTATATTCTATTGAACCACCGTTTCAAGTGAAGAATAATTTGTTGAAAGCTAGACCGAGTTATTCACCAAGGTTATGCAGATGGAGTTAGTGATCAACTTCAGAACCAAACACAGGAAATGTCAGACATACATGAATTTTGCCCGATAAAGTTGAAGATCCGTCAACAGATTTTCACCGACATACCAGAATGATTGCCGAGTCAGACTGAATGAGGTGATCAACCAAGAAGCTCGAGCCAGATGTCTCCTATCAACAAATTGACTTCTATTCGATCTTTTAGTTAGATGAGTGTTGTCTAATGACTATCTCTTGAAATCGATATCTCTTGTATTCATACATTGTAGAGTAGATTTATATTTAAGTTGTATTACACAGTTCTATTAACATATTTTTATTCATAATACTATTTCATTATTTTGACAGGTTGACATCTTCACATTATATTGCATAAATCACTTTTGAGATCAATATTTTAATGCATTCATGCATATGTTTATTTCATATTTCATGCCAGTTATTATTTATCGGCATTGCATTTTAAGAGACATAAATATATTAAGTTTTTGAAGACCGTTTGAGTAACAAGAAAAAGATCGGCAAGTCGCAGAACTAAAATACAATTGTCATATAGCTCGGAGTCAGAGAGATCAAGAAAGAAAGTCATCTAGATAAACTATAGATACGAGAGATTGGTATGAAAATTCATTTCACACAAGGGTTCAGTTTGAAAGGATGCTTTTTGTAAAAAAAAAAAGAGAACAAAGATACAAAAAGAAAGAGAAAAAAATGCAAAAAGAAGTAAAAAAAGAAGAAGAAGAACAGACGATCAAGTTCAATTCAAAATAGTTGGGGCATCTACAGAAAGTCCAAAAGATCGTATTTTGAGCTATGAAGGCAGTAATAAAGTGTTCGACATGATGTTGACAAATTGAGTAGACTTCGGGCATTTGTTTACCCTAAACGATGTAAGTGGGGGCAAATTTTGTTGAGTCATGAAATTAATAGTGCAATTTTGACGATGAAAACAAAGAAGATCAGATCAAACATGGGGAAACCAAAGGAGATGTTACATTGATGCTTCAAAAACCGAGAATTCAACATTGAAATAGAAGCAAGAAAGAGCAAAATTGATAGTAGAAGTGGGGTAGCTTAAACTCACTCCGGTTTTTCTTAGTAAATGGAAGATGGTCAAATCACAAGGGATCTATCTGCATTTTTGAGACCGTTGCGGAGTAATACCTTGAATTATCCTAATTGCTTTTGCCCGCGAGCATTGGGGGTCCTTTGTAAGGGAGGTTAATTCAATTTATTTTTTCATGATGCTTGTTTCATATATATTTTTCTCAAGTTTCATTCTCTTTAATTCTTTGATTTTTTTGAATTCTTTAATTCTTTGTTATGGGTTAATTTTTGATCACCCATACGTATATTTATATATCATTATTCTTTCAGGTATTGAATATCAATTGCAGGAGTGCTCTTAAATCAAATTCAGAGATCAACTTCAATAATGTGACTCGTTTCTACTTTATTTAGGCCAAAAGGAAAACATTAAAGAGTGTTCAGGAATCACAGGAAAGTCTCAGATAAATTTTAAGTGAATTTCCTCTCAAGAATTGTTGACTAAGGTCTTTGAATGAAGTGATAACCTAAAACTTCGTCCAATTGAAGGCTGTTTTTCTTCAAAGATATCTAAATATGGGATGATATTTGGCATTCCTTGATATCCATTCTCAGAGAAAAAAATAAGAAAATATCATTTGTTGTCCTCTTTGAGCTTGATTCAACCCCAAACCAAGGACCACCCCTACACTAGGGGTAAAGTGGATGAAAACATGTTCGAAAGTGAAATACATTTGGGATGCCTTGTGAATCAGGGGCAAAAATAAAGGTGAAATGAAAAACCAAGAAAAAGATGAGTGATGAGAAATATTCTGAATCAACACAGAAAAATAAAAAGAGAGTAAATGTTTGTTCTAAGGAGTCAAGTTCAAATGGTTGACATGAAAGTCGAAGCAATCGACAAAAGAAAAAATGAACAGAAAGTTGTTTGATATTTTGATGAGATAAGCCATTGTCAAAAGAAGTGGTGAAAAGGAAATGATCTCTAGGGTGAAAACCCCAAAGAAGGCAGTCTAGAGTGATCCACATGAAAAATAAAAGAGAAAAGAAAAATATTTCATCAGAGTATATCCAGGTCAGTGCAACAATGATCCTTGGTTTTATTATCTTTAAATGATTATTTGAGCCTATATATCCTTTCTTTGGTAGCCATGAGCCATAAACCACATTACAAGCCACAAAATAGCATTTTGACCATATACGGGTATTGGAGCAAGGAGAGTTAGTCTTCAAGATACATCCCTCTTATCAAGGTTAACCTTTGTTCAAGGATTTACAGTCTTCTAATGCTTAATCGAGATCAGAAAAGAGGGAAGAATTGGGTATGGTGATCTAGTGAAAAAAAGAGTGTGTAGCGATCTTAAAAAACGGACGATTAATTAAAGTCGTTAAAAATTCTTTTTCGAGTTGGAAAACATATTTCGATGTGTCATTTTGAAATTAATGTCTTCCACGTGAGGGTTTGATTTAGAAATAATTTTTTAAAAAAATGGAGTCGCCACCGGCCGTTTTGGTAGACCGGACACCATAAAACCAGAGATTTTGAAAATTGGGGTTCGGGAGTCGGTTACGGATGGGGAAGGATTAGCACCCCCACACCGCCCAAAAATTGGTACTTTATTTAATTACCGCTTCATTAATATTAAATTTTCCGGGCTAATTTGACGATCGTATTAATTTTTAATTAAATGTGTGCATTTATTTTAAAGCACCTAAACCCGAAGGTAAGCGTCCGAACCACCACCACTACACTGGAGTTGGCCTCGCTTACGACCGAATTTAAGGGCCCGCATTAATAAATTAATATTTCATTCATGCAACTTAAAAATAAAAATAAAAAATAAATACATCACATAAAAATAAATACATAAAATATAAATATTAATCTAACAAATTTAATACTAATCTAAAATATAAATTAAAACATGCATAAATATTAATCTAAAACATAAACATAAATTAATAATAATCTACAACATAAATTAAAACAACTATAAATGTTAATCTACAACATAAATTAAAATCCAATAATAAACAACCATATTTCATTAAAAATATTAAAAATATAAAGATAGAAATTATACCTAAAAATACAAACGGTTAACCCCGATGAGCTCCCCACCAAGATCTACCACGACCCCTCCAAAAATTTTTAACTAGATCGAATCCTAAAAATAGGACCCGATCGAACCGGGTAGAACCGAGGATTTTCCCCCGATCCTTGGGCGAGCGAGAGCACTGCTCTCTTGTTGCTCTTCCACCGGCTCTTGCTTGGTGTTGAAATGAAGCCTCCTTCATGCCTTTATATAGGCAAGTGGGGGGCAAGAGGGTGATGTGGACCTTTGTGGTCCACACAAAATTCATTCATTTCTTTTTTTTTTTTTGCTTTTTTTGCTTTTTTCTTATTTTTTATACTTATTATATATTATAATAATTAATACTAAAATACTAAAAAGGGTAAAAAATGAGTGATTACAGTTGCCCCTCTTTGCTTGTTCTTGTGAAACGAGAATAAAGCAAAGATAAAAAACACTCATTTTTAAATGACTTCTCTGTCAGTGGTCCTGGAATAGTGTGTTTTTCTGAAACTCTCCACCTTCCTCGACCAACTCTTCAGGCTCGTAAGTTCCTTCTGTATCGAACTTGCTTGTCTTATGGTTTGTAGGTCACTCTTGTATATGGTTGTTCGCCTTTCGAGCAGATCTTATGAAACAAAAGCACTTCCTATATAGAGCTTTCATTTCTAGATCATGAGTTCTGGTTTCTCCTGTATAAAATCTTCACCCTAAAGTCTCGAGTTATGTGCCCCTCCTGTATAGAGCTTTTCACTCAGACTATGACGAAGATAGGGATTCCTCCTATATGAAACTCCAGATCTTCCACGTTGTCGGTCTCTCCTATATAAAACCTTTCGCGTCATGACGGATCTTGTAGAATAAGGTCTCTCCTATATAAAACTCTTACTTCTAGATCCGGAGTTAGGGTTTCTCCTATATGAAATCTTTCACTCTAAAGTCTCGAGTTGTTTGCCTCTCCTATATGAAGCTTCAATCTCAGAGACGAAAACAAAAATGAGGTCCCTCCTGTATAGAACTCCTCACTTCGGTGCTGTCAATTTCTCCTATATAAAACTCCTCACTTCGATGCTGCTGATTTCTCCTATATGAAACCGTCGCTTCATGGATGAATTTTTCCACTGGTAGCTCCTTCTGTATAGAGCTTCGAGTCTTTGTGTTTGGTGTGTACAAGTTCTTTCTGTATAGAACTGTTATAAATTCTCTTTCTGTGGGACTCGAGTCATATCGGTACCCTCTGTATGGAACCTTCATCTCCAAGTCTTCCAGGACTCGTGTCGGGAAGGCTACCAATATTTTCTCTAAATTGGGACTCATATCGGGAAGGCTGTCAATGTTTTCTCTGAATCGGGACTCACGTCTATAGAGACTGCCAAAAAATCTGTTACTTCAGGACTCATGCCAAAGTGGCTGCCAATCTTTTTTTGAATCGGGACTCATGCCAAGAAGGCTGCCAATGTTTTCTCTAAATCAGGACTCACATCTATAGAGACTGCCAAAAAATCTATTTCTTCGGGACTCACGCCAGGAAGGCTGTCAATCTTTTTTCTAAATCGGGACTCATGCCGGGAAGGTTGCCAATGTTTTCTCTGAATCGGGACTCACGTCTATAAAAACTGCCAAAAAATTTGTTTCTTCGGGACTCATGCCAAAGTGGCTGCCAATCTTCTTTCTGAAAACATCTGGGGTTTCTAGATTGCCCCAATATCTTGATCTTTGTATTCGGTTCCTCTTTCGTTTTGGAGACACATTCACTGCTGCCAAGTTTCGTCTCGAGAATGTTTTTCTTTTTTCTTCTTTTCTTTTTTTTCTTCTTTTTGTGACGTCTCGGTTTCTGTGACCTACTAGAATTAGCTCTCGGTCTGCTCAGTTTTTTCTTTCTCTATACTCTCGTTTAATTGTCGGGCTCAAATTCCCGTGCTCATCTTAGTTTTTTCTTATTCTCTTCTTCTTCTTTCTTTCTTTCTTTTTTCTTTTCTTTTCTTTTACCTCGAGAGATGACTCGATTCTATCCGTCTGGATATCAGAATAGACTTATCACATGCGATGTTGAAAATTTGAAGGGTTGATCTTTCTGGTCTAATCTTTCTTATTCTCCTTCTTTCTATTGGAAGGTGGTATTCGAATGAGCGTTTATGGAAGGTGCAAAGATGTACAAAATCCTTGTCGGGATCATCTTTCTTGATCACTATCTGTCTTTTCCTGTAAGACGATTATTTATCAAAAAGAATGATGCATGGGCATTTTCATTATGCATGTGTTCATGAAGTATACTGAGATGTATAGATGCAACCTATTTATAGCATATACAATGATGCATGAAGTTCCTATCAACACTATTTCAAAAATTTGGTGACCCGATCCTCATTCTGTCTGTCAGGTAAGCTTTATTAGCTAAACTTTGTCAATAATCATGACACCTCTGGTTACATCAGATTCGAGCTTTGATTCTGTCATTTCACGGACAATGGTGCCCCGCTTGTATTCTTTATATTCTCTTCTGGATCAATATAATGATTGATTGGACGTTTCTGTGTCCTGATTTTATTTTTGTGCTTGTCAGGGTACCTCACTGGAGGTTGACTCTCAGTTTTTTCAATTCTTGGAAAAATGGATTTATTTGCATGTATTTCAATATGCAATAAAAATTTTGGAAAATATATGAAATTTGGAAGTTCATTGCAAAAAGTATTTAAAACATATTTGTCTTCCTGAATATCAAATACAATGACATATTTGCCCCAATCTGGCAAAGAAAAACTCTAACGAAGAGTATATTTAAAAGATCCTTGTTAATTACGGGGATTTAAGCAAATGCCTAGTCTCTTCTAGACTCTCAGGCTTTTAAAAGGAACAATTCCCTTCCTAGAGGCTACCCCTTTTTGGTGACACTCATTATCTCTCTTTCTCATCCTGCCCCATCTTTTCCTCATTTAGGTGTCGATCAGGCACTTCGAAGCTCGACGTTCCTTGAAGCAAGGTTAACCTTTGGGCGGAAGTATAATCTAAAGACAATCTCATTTAGTTTGGACATCACTAAATGATCAGAATGGTCTTTGAAAACTTGTAAGAGTTGAGTCCATGATCAGTGTAAAAAGGTTTATGTATTTGGTATGTGTATTTCTAATATATTTTCTCTTTTTTTTCTTTTCTTTCATCTTTTTTTCTTTTCCTTTTTCTTTTCTCTTTTTTTTTCTTTTTTCACCGAAAATGACAATCTTCAGGCCGATTTGTCTTTGATGGCTTCGATATTCACTTTTGTGCAAATCTGTGTGATCGTGAGGCGTTCAAAATAAAGATTCTTTGTTTCTCCTTGCCTCGTTTCCTCTGGTTGAATTTTTGCTTCTGAATTGTTTGATCTGAGTATGAAGTGTGTACAGTAAATGTATTTGTATTTGTGATATGTGTACTTCCAATTTTTTGAGTCGCTCTAGACTGTCTATTTTAGGTTTTCACCCTAGAGTTCATTCTCTTTTCCGAAATTGGCAATCTTCAGGCCGACTTATCTCGGATGTACTTCGATATTTGTTTCTGTGTAATTTTGTGAGATCCTGAGGTATCTAGAAGGAGGATTCTTTTCCCATCTTTACCTCGTTCCTTCTGCTGAATTTATGATTCTGAATTGTCTGATATGAATGAAGGGTGTACAATATTGTTTCCTTCACATTTCTTTTTCCTCTTTCAAGTTTCTGGATACGTCACCAAATTGAGGTATTTTCCGATTATTCACTGCTTGAACTTGATTGTCTTTATGCATCTTGTGGATATTGCTTAGATTCAATCACCTTTATGTGATCTCCTGACGTTGTGCTCTGCCAAAATCCTCTTTTACTCGATTTAGACTCATTTTGGCCTTCCGATTGTCATTCTCTTTCTTTCTTTCTTTTTTTTCCTTTTTTTTCTTTTTTCTCTCTCTCTCCTTTGCGTGTGTTTTAGCTCTCGACTATTTCTTGCTGATAGTCTTCATATTTCAATATCTAACTTGTCTGATCTTGCCCTCCTTTTCTGGTGAGGTGAGAGAATGTCATTCATCGTCTCATTCAAGGATGTCCTGAGAAGGTCTTCAGGGGGTAGAAGTTTAAGGTCGACTCTCGATTCAAGGATCTTGATCAACAAGTGCCTGAGAAGGAAATTTCCTAAAAATGGAAGCTGCCCATTATCTATACGCTCATTTTATTCCTTTGTTTGCCTTACTAGACTAGCAGAAACTCTCATTTGCAATATCCCCGCAACATTCAGTCTCTCCTGAATATACAAAACCTTATAGTCGGTCTTTGAGTTTGGAGCAAATATGCTACCACATTTGAAATTTCATGGATCAAGTGTGTAATGATGTATACATGCATGTTAAAAAATATTTGTTATGTGTACATAGGAGAGTAGAAACTACTTTCTTAAATGAATGAAATATTAAAGAATATAAAAAAGAATTTAAACAAATAGGTATGAAATTTTCTGCTTGAATGTTCAACTGAGAAGTAAGAACCTTCCCGAATCCATCTCTATCATCATACTTCGAAACTTGAACTATCAACTTCAATCAAACTTTGGACCTTGTTCTTCAGGGCTCTATAATTCTTGTTCGTGTGACTTATGCTTCCATCGCGACATTGACATCATAATCGGGTGTATAGGGATCCCTTTCGATTTGGATTGAACAAATGTTGACAGCTCTTGATGAGGATCGAGAATAATTCGGTATACGTCATAGGAATCTAAAAGTTGATTTTCTGTGAGATATCCTCGAGACGATCTTTTAACTATTTTGCCCCTTTCTTTAGGTTGCTATACGATCTTTCACTTCCTCTAGTATCGAGTGAGAGAGGAAGGCATGTGTGATGCAGATGCGGATGCAAATGATGCAAAATGTATGCAGGTAAAGGTATTGATCCCCGTTGGTAATCACCCTACTGGATTACTTTCACGGAAAATAGAGGGTCCATTACAACATTGAGGGAACTAGTCCTATACATAAGTGCTAGCCCTAATTTTGATTTCCTATGGCCCTAAACTGCTTGCTTGACCAAGGAATCTCCGTTACGTCACGAGCTTCGGGCTTCTCAGTTGATCTGGTGTTTCTGACTACCCCTTTAATCTTCGATCTTCGAGATTGTCTAGCAACGGTCTTGATCAAATATTACCTAAGCAACCTTGCAGTGTCGGTGCTTCTAGTAACAATTCTTTTCTGTTAATACTTCTTTCAACATTCTGAATCATCTCCGATAATCCTGAATAGTGACCTCGATCCTCGTAAAATAGGCTAGTGAGGCACTAACTTCTCGTTCTTCTTTTTGGTATCTGATATAAACCACTTCTTCATTGATGTGATTGAAATTCGGTCCATTACCTCTTCTGATCAACGATTTGTATTTGACTCTGAATCGAACTCTGGATGGAAAAATGGTACTGATTCTGCATCTTTGACAAACCTTTCTGTTGTTGAATCTTTGTTGATTTTCTGTTACATTTATTGTATCGATTTGGAATTCCCGACGATCATCTCTTTGTTGATCCGAATAAAATAAAACACTATTACCTGCTCTCGGCGTACGACATCTGATTCTGACTTGAACTATGAATGGCAAAATGACACCAATTTTGCACCCCTTAATAACACATTCTATGATTAGGCTCTCATGGTTTTCTGTTCTTGGTAGACTGATGCCTGATTCTGACTCGACCTTTAAACGGTGAGATGATATCGATTCTCTGTCTCTAATAACCTTTGGATTAAACTTTGGCTTTCTGTTACGTCCTTTATGTTCGCTTGGAACCCCGGATGATGTAGACCCGAATAAATATATGGTCATTACCTGATCGTTTGGTAGATTATTTACTGGGCTCTTCGGTTATCCTCTAACTGGTGTCTGATAAGATGGGTCTGGTGGATGTTGACCGAATCTTATCCCTTAATTGATGTCTCTGATTAGTTTCTAACACTAGGGTTGAGGGTTTGAGATACCTCTCTTCCATTGTGAATGTTTCTTTTGCAGGATGAACCACTTGGATCAATACCCTCTAATGCAATGCAAGATGTAATGCATACAAAAAAGAAAAATAAAAGTAAAAGTAACCATGTTAGTATTAGGTAAAAATAATAAACGCAAAAATAAATTTCGTAAAAAATAAATTTGCGCAAAAGTAAATAGAGAAAGGCAGTCCTAGATATCTTATCTAACTCGCCTAGGGTATTCGCATGGCTCTAGTGGGGTAGGTAGTCTAGTTCTCTATATGCAGTCTTGGTGCTAAAAGGGGGACCCGAATTGTCCGAGCTATCCTCTATTAAGAGTAGCAAGGCCCCCGATCATCACCCATTATAGGCTCATTTTGACCGGGTTCAATTTAGGGGGACCCGTTCACTTATGCCCATACGAAGGAACGATATCCTCACGAAAGCATAAGGTAGTGGAGCCCCGAAGGTACTTCGGCTAGGGCCCATATGGGAGAACGATATCTCCACGAAAGCGTTAGCCTTTTCCCCCCACTTAAAAAGGACGGGTTTATATGTCATTTTTAAATACGGAAAAATAAAAGAACAAATTTAGTTGAAAATTAATTTGATCGCCATTTTAGCCCGGAATCTTTAATATTCTCAAAGCAATAATTATTTAAAAGCTTGACTCACTTTTTGTTTTTGAAAAACAAAATTTTTCCCCAGCAGAGTCGCCATCTGTAGCGATCTTAAAAAACGTACGATTAATTAAAATCGTTAAAAATTCTTTTTTGAGTTGGAAAACATATTTCGATGTGTCATTTTGAAATTAATGTCTTCCACGTGAGGGTTTGATTTAGAAATGATTTTTTAAAAAAATGGAGTCGCCACCGGCCGTTTTGGTAGACCGGACACCATAAAACCAGAGATTTTGAAAATTGGGGTTCGGGAGTCGGTTACGGATGGGGAAGGATTAGCACCCCCACACCGCCCAAAAATTGGTACTTTATTTAATTACCGCTTCATTAATATTAAATTTTCCGGGCTAATTTGACGATCGTATTAATTTTTAATTAAATGTGTGCATTTATTTTAAAGCACCTAAACCCGAAGGTAAGCGTCCGAACCACCACCACTACACTGGAGTTGGCCTCACTTACGACCGAATTTAAGGGCCCGCATTAATAAATTAATATTTCATTCATGCAACTTAAAAATAAAAATAAAAAATAAATACATCACATAAAAATAAATACATAAAATATAAATATTAATCTAACAAATTTAATACTAATCTAAAATATAAATTAAAACATGTATAAATATTAATCTAAAACATAAACATAAATTAATAATAATCTACAACATAAATTAAAACAACTATAAATGTTAATCTACAACATAAATTAAAATCCAATAATAAACAACCATATTTCATTAAAAATATTAAAAATATAAAGATAGAAATTATACCTAAAAATACAAACGGTTAACCCCGATGAACTCCCCACCAAGATCTACCACGACCCCTCCAAAAATTTTTAACTAGATCGAATCCTAAAAATAGGACCCGATCGAACCGGGTAGAACCGAGGATTTTCCCCCGATCCTTGGGCGAGCGAGAGCACTGCTCTCTTGTTGCTCTTCCACCGGCTCTTGCTTGGTGTTGAAATGAAGCCTCCTTCATGCCTTTATATAGGCAAGTGGGGGGCAAGGGGGTGATGTGGACCTTTGTGGTCCACACAAAATTCATTCATTTCTTTTTTTTTTTTTTTTGCTTTTTTTGCTTTTTTCTTATTTTTTATACTTATTATATATTATAATAATTAATACTAAAATACTAAAAAGGGTAAAAAATGAGTGATTACAGAGTGTCACCTAAACATGGTAGAATTCGGAAAATAGGAATGTTTCTATTGAAGTCTAATAAATGAAAAAGGGTCACATTGGATTTGATCTTTACAGATTGGTTCGAAGACTTTGTCGCACTTGGTATTTAAAGGCCTAATTTTATTTTTATCTTATTTTCCATGACAACCAATTTTTTTCAAATTTCTCAAAATTAGTAAAATAATATTTTAAGCCTTTTGTTTATTGCTCTAATAAGCATATTGCAAATAAACTGATTAGATACAAGAAAAGAAAAGTATTTCATGGGAATTACTACGATGTACTAATCCTTTAAGTGCATGTACAACAAAAGGTGACCTCAGTATTTGATTGTTGATGAAAAATATGACGTGGAACAAATATAGCTCTAAATATTTGAGCAAGGAAGATGATGCAAGTAAACTTGGACAAAGAAAGAATATTGACCATTATTTGGAGCAAAATATACCAAGATCAATTCATCAAGTGGAGAAATTGTTACTGTTGAGACACCACAAGACAAAGAAGCTCTACGGGGTGAATATTAGAATGAGAAAACAAGGAAATTATGTTCAAATTTGAGCGGGACAATGCTGCAAAAAGAATGAAGCTTGCATGCTTGAGCAATAGAAATAATGAATTCTTCAGAGTAGAGAATAAATCTTTCCCAGAATAAATATTCCCTGATGTTTAAAGGTTGAAAATACAAGAAAAGATCATATGTTGAAGACAAGAACAAACATCATTGAGATCGTGATAGACTTCATTTGTTGAAAAAGAAGAAAGAAAAGAAAAAGAAAAGAAAATATGGAAAAAAAATAAAAAAGACGAAAGAAAAAAATCTAAAGTGAAAACCTAGCGCTTTAGAGCAAAAAACAAAGACTTTGAAAATTGAACCTGAGTGTGGGTTGAGTTACCATATCAGTCAAAGAATATATGACAGGAGATAAAGTAAAGAAATATGAGTACTCTTTAAGGCTAAAAATTTGTTCAAGTGGTCTTCAATTAACATTCATGCATTTCGATAATAATATTTACATTAGGATCATATTAACAAAACATGATGTTTTTTTGTTAACAAGATCTAGGATTCGCAGCAAGAAGAGTTCAAAAAGAATATGAGAGACTTTGAAAATGATGAGAAAAAGAAAATCACCTTTTTCTTTTTTGAAGATGCTTATCTACTCGAGCACGAGGAGAGTATAACCTGCTTATCTATTCGAGCACAAAGAGAATAGAACATGTTTGTCCATTCGTGCACAAGGAGAATGAAACTCTTTTTTGAAGATGCTTATGTACTCGAGCACGAGGAGAATAAAACCTGTTTATCTATTCGAGCACAAGGAGAATAAAACCTGTATATCCATTCATGCATAAGGAGAATAAAACCTTTTTTTTCTTTATCTATTCGAGTATGAGGAGAATAGAACTTACTTGTCCATTCGTGCATGACTTGATATCAGTCTGAAGAATTTCGTAATAAGAAGAACAACTTTAGACTCTTCAGTTGAAATGGAGAATTTCGTAATAAGAAGAAAAGCTCTAAATTCCATTGTTAAATCCTTCGGGTCATCAATAAGTCTTTCGGGCATGATGTTAATTCCTTCGGGTCATCATTAAGTCTTTCGGGCATGATGTTAAGTCCTTCGGGCCGTCGTCTTCGGGAATGATGTTAAATCTTTCGGGTCATCAGTAAGTCCTTCAGTATGATGTTAAGTCCTTTGGGTATGATGTTAAGTCCTTCGGGCCATCGCCTTCGGGAGTGATGATACCGTTTGCATAATCAAGGAGGAAATTCGATCTTAAATCCTTCGGGTCAGCAATAAGTCCTTTGGGCATGATGTTAAATCCTTTGGGTTATATTTAAGACCTTTGGGCATGATGCTAGGGCAAATATCTTTGAAACAATGAGAATTTTTTAAGGATTATCAAAATAAAATGATTATGTATTAAAATAATGCAAAAAAATGGAAAGAAAAAAGAGAAAATTGAAAGAAGAAAAAAGAAGAAAAAAGAAAGAAAAAAAAACGAAAAATTAAAGATTTCTTTAATGATGCAGGAAACCAACTTTTAGCAGGATCAATCAAGTTAAACCAACAATGGGTTCAGACGAAAATGTTCAATCTTGAACAGGAAAGTGAAGACAATGGCAAATGCAAAGATAAAGTCTTTCAATTTAATCCATGTTGAATTTGTATTAATTGATGGTTTCACTTTTTGTAGAGAAGAATTCAAGGTTCAAAGAATTCAAACAACCAATCAAAACAACAACAACAATTCAAGCTTTCATGGAATATGAAAAATTTCGTAATAAGAAGAACAACCTCAGGTTTCATCATTATTTTGTTTGAAGAAATTCATAATGAGAAGAACAGCTTCAGGCCCTGGAGAATTTTCTAATGAGAAGAACAACTCCAAGTTTCATGGGATACGAGGAATTTCATAATGAGAAGAACAACCTCGAGTTCTATGACAGGTATTTTGCTTGAAGAAATTCGTAATAAGAATAACAGCTTCAAGCTTTGTTAGCGTAACAGTGTCCAAGAAGTCTAAACGAAATTTGTGTCTTTTCGGTCTTTGCTCGTCTCTTGTTCTACACCATTGAGCAAAGAGGGACAACTGTAATACCTGAATTTCTTCCGAATTCGAATATAAAATAAGACCACAAGTAAATATTAAATATAAATATAATAAATAAATAAAAAATAATATTATATAATAATAATATATATAAACGGTTAATAAAAAACAAAACAAAAAAATTAATTAATAAAGTGGTGGTTATAGGACGGTTGAGGGGGTTTTAAAAGATGATGATGGATTCATTTTAGGGGGAATGGTTCTCTGCACAGGGGAGGTCAGGAAAAAAAGAAAAAACGAAAACAGAGGGTGAGGGGCTTTTGGCATTCGGCTGCATCTTAGAAAGGAGAAATGGTTTGGTCATCATAGAATTATGATGATGATACAATGATTTAAAGATAATGGGGAATAATGATTAGGGAATGATGAAGCAATGATTAAAAGATGATTGTCATGATGGGCTGTCATCATGAGACAATGATTACAACAATCATGAGGGAAATAATGGGGCTATAATGACTAGGATGATGCAAGCAATCATGGGAAATAAATTCCAATTTCCATAGTCTCTTTCTTTCATGGCGAATTAAGTTACAGACGCACAAAAGATCTTTCTTGTAAGAATTTTATTTGTTTTTTATTTATTAATTATATTTATTTATAATATTTTATTTAATGTTTTAATTAATTATTTTAGATACTTTTATGTATATTTTTAAAAGTATATAGTATATTTGTTTAAGATGAAATTTAATTTTCACGTAGATTAATTAAATTAGAGCCTTTTAGGTTAGTTACTCTAATTAAATAATTAATTTTATTAGGGAGATAATTTAGTAACGATGATATTTTAATCATATATCTTGGATACACTAAGTGATCAGTGTTTTGATGTAACATTATGTTGGCCAATAGTGTACTTTGATATCGTATTCGACGTGTCATCGAAACATAGAAAATGGTAAATAATTTAAGGTTAGAATTAAATAAAATCAATTAAGTAAACAACTAGAAGCACTAATAGTAATTGTTAATTTATTCGGTGTCTAGATGGCAGTGTCCGATCATTCAAGTGTTATCATAATATACTTGGTAAATTAATAATTTAATAGGGTTTTAAATATTTAATGAATAGAGCCTTGTAAGTTAGAACTTAAAATGAACAAGATAATAACCGGTCATGCATTTAAAAACTTTTTGGGGACAAAACTTATATTTCTTTAAATACAAGTTAAGGTTTCCAATCTAGAGGACGTCTTTTTTCAAGCTCGCATTTAAAAGAAATATATTTTCTTATCCAAAATGATATTCTCATTCGAACGATATTTATTTAATAATGATGAATTAAATTAATATTATTACTCAAAATGCTACAATGTCACGTGTAATTAATTAGGTACCAATTTTGGGTGGTCGTAAGGTTCGTCCTTACGCGTAATCGATTCCCGAACCCAAATATTTTTAAAATGAATTTCTGGTTTATTTTATGGTGTCTGGCCTACCAAAGTGGCCGATGGTGACTCCAAATTATTTTTAAATTATATACTATACGTTTTAATGAGACTCCAATTTTCAAAATTAACAATTAAAACCGGTAACATTCAATTTTTTCCAAAATTAATTCCCCATGCTATTTTTCACAATTTTTAGTTTTAAAAAGGTAGCGACAATTTCGAAGTCGTAAGAATTTGTTTATATACCCTTTTTCTTACGGTTTTCGTAAGTGATTGTGTATACTTTGTAAGGAATTGTGTACATACAAAAATACTTACAATTTTTTTACTATATTATGTATACACGTAGCCAATTGTGTATGTACACAAATTCTTACCCTTGGATGCCTCCTTTAGCTCATGGTTTCGAAGTCGTAAGGATTTGAGTACATACTTTTTTTTCTTAAGATTTTCGTAAGTCATTATGTATACTTTGTAAGGAATTGTGTACATACACAAATCCTTACCATTTTTGTACCATATTATGTATACGTGTAGCCAATTGTGTATGTACACAAATCCTTACCCTTTGATGCCTCATTTAGCTCATGATTTCGATATCATAAGAATTTGTGTACATACGTTTTTCCTTACGATTTTCGTAAGACATTGTGTATACTTTGTAAGAAATTGTATACATATACAAATCTTTACCATTTTTGTACATATTATGTATACGCGTAGCCAATTTTGTATGTACACAAATTCTTACCCTTGGATGGCCTCTTTTAACTCATTGTTTCGAAATTGTAAGGATTTGTGTACATACCTTTTTTTTCTTACAGTTTTCATAAGTCATTGTGCATACTTTGTAAGGAATTGTGTATATACATAAATTCTTACCATTGTTGTGTCATATTATGTATAAGCGTAGCCAATTGTGTATGAACTCAAATCCTTACCCTTGGATGGCCTCCTTTAGCTCATGGTTTCGAACTCGTAAGAATTTGTATACATACATTTTTCCTTACATTTTTCATAAGTCATTGTGTATACTTTGTGAGGAATTGTGTACACACACAAATCCTTACCATTTTTGTACCATATTATGTATATACGTAGCCAATTGTGTACGTACACAAATCCTTACCCTTGGATGCCTCCTTTAGCTCATGGTTTCGAAGTCGTAAGGATTTGTGTATATACCTTTTTCCTTACGGTTTTCATAAGTCATTGTGTATACTTTGTAAGGAATTGTGTACATACACATTGTGTACATACACAAATCTTTACCATTTTTATACCAATTTATGTATTCTCGTAGTAAATTGTGTATGTACACAAATCCTTACCCTTGTATGACCTCTTTTAGCTCATGGTTTCAAAGTCGTAAGGATTTGTATACATACATGTAACCCCTAAAATTTACCTAATTTCTTGGATTAGAAGTTAGGGTTTTATTTTACTAAAACTTGATTTACAAGTTAGGATTTTTATAAAAATTAAAATATAATTCGGATAATGAATTAAATAATTAATAATTTAAAATATTGAAAATAAAATTCAACCCACAAGTAATAAACAGTCCAAAACCAAAAGTTATTCAAAGTCTGATACAATATATTAAACGAAATTATTATAAGTCTGAAATGATAAAACGTATGGTAAAATAGAAGTTCAAATTCAAAAGTCCTCCAAGTACCAAGATCTACGACCGGGTATCTGAAACAGAAACTGAAAAGATGTAAGCTAGGGAGCCTAGTGTGTCTCTAAAGCAGATAAACAGTATTACAGAACAATATAATGCAGATGATGTGAAGTATGCATGATATGCACCCAACTCCGAACACCTACAGAAGAGTGAGTTCCCCTGAACCACTCTAACTCCATCACACCAACAGAAGTGGAAACTCGACCCGCGGGTGGAGCCACTAAACAAAAGTGATAAATCACTAACTTCCCCGTACACATATATTCTACTAGATGTAATGTTATATGCATAAACAGAATCATAATGTATGCCTTGATATTAACAGGAGACATACATGACAAATATCAGGATCAGAGATGTAATGGAATGATAATGAATGATCATACGGTTTAACAGAAAATGAATATACTGAAAATAACAGAATTTATAAAAGAGAACACACCTGAACAGATGGTTAACGCCTAGAATGATGCCTACTAGACTCAGCTCTACCACTAGATCGAGCAGGAATAAAACCTACGAGTAACAAAATATTAAATATACCACTATACCATTAACAGACAAGTACACGTAACAGAAGTAACACAAAACTCACGTGTGGGTCCCGAAGACTGGTAAACAGGAGGTCGTCAAAGAGGATGAGGAGGCAATTATTCGGGGTCGGAGTCCACGTCATCTGAACCAAACAGAAACGATTTCAGAATCCGTTATAGATAACTTCTTGATAACTAATCGAACTCAAAAGCCTTAAAAACGACACTTCGGGTTCAAATTTTGAAAAACGGACAGTGTTATCAGACTCAGGATATCGAAAAACATAAGATGAGCCTAGGTCGAAAAAGTCAACTGCTGACGTCAGCATGGTCAACACCGACGTCAGCAGATGCCATCATCAGTCAACGCTGACGTCAGTGGTGACGTAAGCAATGATGTTAGCAGGGTCGGAGATGGGGTCATGGGTCGAGTTTTCGGGTCGGGTTTCCGGGTTGGGTCGGATCCAAGATGGGTGCTGGGATTTTCCCGAGAAAATCTAGAATTTCCAGATTTTCCGGGAAAATCTGGATTTTCCCAGATATTCTGAGAAAATCTGGAAAAATCCAGACTTTTCCTAGGTTTAATTCTTTCTGATTTCTTGACACTAAACTCTGATTCGATTCTAAACACTACTCGATTCAACAACTCCCCAGAGATTCGAACTAATTTAAAACACAGATCAAAATAAAACAAATTTAAACACTCAACCATTCAACCAAAATAAAACCCAAAAACATCTCCCACACCCAACAGATTCGAACCGACTCTTCCACAAGCACAAACCAACAAAAACAAAACGGATAAAAACATGAACTGAGTTCTACCAAAAACTTACCACTCGGCAAAACAAAGAACCCCCACAGAATGATTGAATGAAGACGGAAAGAGATGGAGGAGGACACACACCAAAAGATTCTAAGCAATAGGGAGAAGTAAGACTTGGTTTGTTTCAAACTAAGGAAGGATGGAGAAATTTTTAGATTTTAATCTAAAAATTTAAGAAAAATTTAATCCCATTAACAACTGAATCGGTTTTGAGAAGGAAGAAGATGTTACCATTTGAAAATGGTATAATTACCTAACAAGGGTCTGGATAGTTTAAAAATTTTTAATTTGACCATTGAAATTCAAATTAAAAATCCCCAAAATCTAGGGTTCTGAATTAGGGATTACGACATTAAATTAGGGGGAAAATTGGATTGTGACAATACATTTTTCCTTACGATTTTTGTAAGCTATTGTGTTTACTTTGTAACGAATTGTGTACATACAAAAATCCTTACCATTTTTGTACCATATTATGTATACGTGTAGTCAATTGTGTATGTACATAAATCCTTACCCCTGGATACCTCATTTAGCTCATGATTTCGAAGTCGTAAGGATTTGTGTACATACCTTTTTCCTTACGATTTTTGTAAGTCATTGTGTATACTTTGTAAGAAACTGCGTACATACATAAATCCTTACAATTTTTGTACCATATTATGTATACGCGTAGCCAATTATGTATGTACACAAATCTTTACCCTTGGATGACCTCCTTTAGCTCATGGTTTTGAAGTCGTAAGGATTTGTGTACATACCTTTTTCCTTACTGTTTTCGTAAGTCATTGTGTATACTTTGTAAGGAATTGTGTAGATACACAAATCCTTATCATTTTTGTATTATATTATGTATACGTGTAGCCAATTGTGTATGTACACAAATCCTTACGTTGTAAGAAGTTGTGTACATACCGTTTTTCTTACAATATTTATAAGGATTTGTGTATGTACACAAATATTTACGTTTGTAACAATATTTATAAGGATTTATGTATGTACTCAAATCCTTACCATTTTTGTACCAATTTATGTATTCTCGTAGTAAATTGTGTATGTACACAAATCCTTACCCTTTTATGACCTTCTTTAGCTCATGGTTTCAAAATCGTAAGGATTTGTGTACATACATGTAACCCCTAAAATTTACCTAATTTCTTGGATTAGAAGTTAGGGTTTTATTTTACTGAAACTTGATTTACAAGTTAGGATTTTTTAAAAATTAAAATATAATTCGGATAATGAATTAAATAATTAATAATTTAAAATATTGAAAATAAAATTCAACCCACAAGTAATAAACAGTCCAAAACCAAAAGTTATTCAAAGTCTGATACAATTTATTAACCGAAATTATTACAAGTCTTAAATAATAAAACGTACGATAAAACAGAAGTTCAAATTCAAAAGTCCTCCAAGTACCGAGATCTACGATCGGGTATCTAAAACAGAAACTGAAAGGATGTAAGCTAGGGAGCCTAGTGTG
The DNA here is from genome assembly GCA_035048815.1 of Abelmoschus esculentus. Lineage (NCBI taxonomy): Eukaryota > Viridiplantae > Streptophyta > Magnoliopsida > Malvales > Malvaceae > Abelmoschus > Abelmoschus esculentus. Next base: position 14,070,207 of record JAUCBN010000003.1, read on the forward strand.
TCTCTAAAGCAGATAAACAATATTACAGAACAATATAATGCAGATGATGTGAAGTATGCATGATATGCACCCAACTCCGAACACCAACAGAAGAGTGAGTTCCCCTGAACCACTCTAACTCCATCACACCAACAGAAGTGGAAACTCGACCCGCAGGTGGAGCCACTAAACAGAAGTGATAAATCACTAACTTCCCCGTACACATATATTCTACCAGATGTAATGTTCTATGCATAAACAGAATCAGAATGCATGCCTTGATATTAATAGGAGACATACATGAAAAATATCAAGATCAGAGATATAATGGCATGATAGTGCATGATCATACGGTTTAACAGAAACTGAATATACTGAAAATAAAAAAAATTACAAAAGAGAAAACACCTGAACAGATGGTCAACGCCTAGAATGATGCCTACTAGACTCAGCTCTACCACTAGATCGAGCAGGAGTAAAACCTATGAGTAACAAAATATTAAATATACCACTATGCCACTAACAGACAAGTACACGTAACAGAAGTAACACGAAACTCACATGCGGGTCCCGAAGACTGGCAAACAAGAGGTCGTCCAAGAGGAGGAGGAGGCAATTATTCGGGGTTGGAGTCCACGTCACCTGAACCAAACAGAAACAATTTCAGAATCCATTATAGATAATTTCCTGATAACTAATCAAACTCAAAAGCCTTAAAAACGAAACTTCGAGTTCAAATTTCGAAAAACGGACAACGTTATTGGACTTGGGACATCAAAAAATATAAAATTGGCCCAAGTCAAAAAAGTCAACTACTGACGTCAACATGTGACGTCAGCAGTGACGTCAGTTATGACGTCAGCAGTGACGTTAACAGGGTCGAAGATCGGGTCATGGGTCGAGTTTTTGGGTTGGGTCGGATCCAAGATGGGTGCTGGGATTTTCCTGAGAAAATCTGGAATTTCCAGATTTTTCGAGAAAATCTGGATTTTCCCCAGATATTTCGGGAAAATCTGGAAAAATCCAGACTTTTCCCAGGTTTAATTCTTTCTGATTTCTTGACACTAAACCCCTGATTCGATTTTAAACACTACTCGATTCAACAACTCCTAAAGATTCGAACTGCTTTAAAATACAGATCAAAATAAAACAAATTTAAACACTCAACCCTTCAAGCAAAATAAAACCCGAAAACTTCTCCCATACCCAACAGATTCGAACCGACTCTTCCACAAGCACAAACCAACAAAAACAAAACGGATAAAAACATGAACTGAGTTCTTAGCAAACACTTACCACTCGGAAAAACAATGAACCCCCACAGAACGATTGAATGAAGACGAAGAGAGAGATGGAGGAGGACACACACCAAAAGATTCGAAGCAACAGGGAGAAGTAAGACTTGGTTTGTTTCAAACTAAGGAAGGATGGAGAAATTTTCAGATTTTAATCTAAAAATTTAAGAAAAATTTAATCCCATTAACAACTGAATCGGTGTTGAGGAGGAAGAAGATGTTACCATTTGAAAATGGTATAATTACCTAACAAGGGTCTGGATAGTTTAGAAATTTTTAATTTGATCATTGAAATTCAAATTAAAAATCCCTAAAATCTAGGGTTCTGAATTAGGGATTACAACATTAAATTGGGGGGAAATTGGATTGTGACAATACATTTTTCTTTACGATTTTTGTAAGCAATTATGTTTACTTTGTAAGGAATTGTGTACATACACAAATCCTTACAATTTTTGTACCATATTATGTATACGCGTAGCCAATTGTGTATGTACACAAATCTTTACCTTGGATGACCTCCTTTAGCTCATGGTTTCGAAGTCGTAAGGATTTGTGTACATACCTTTTTCCTTACTGTTTTCGTAAGCCATTGTGTATACTTTGTAAGGAATTGTGTAGATACATAAATCCTTATCATTTTTGTATCATATTATGTATACGTGTAGCCAATTGTGTATGTATACAAATCCTTACATTGTAAGAAGTTGTGTACATACTGTTTTTCTTACAATATTTGTAAGGATTTGTGTATGTACACAAATATTTACGTTTATAACAATTTATGTATATATCTGTTTGCTTCAGTTTTTGTAAAAAAATTGTGTACAAACTTCGTAACCAATTATGTACATAAATGACCGGGTAAACCGATCGGTCTCTTTTTAGTCGATTTTTAACCGTCGCTTCCTAGAATCACCCTTTATTTTTTCTTTACAAATATTAATAATTTGACCAAAAGGTATACTTGAGGGGTAAAAGTGAAAACGATGACTGCTTCTAGAAAGTGGTCAGCTTTGGATTTTGTTAATTAACTAAAAAGTAAAAAAATTTTCTTTCAATTTAGTAAGAGATAATATAAATTAATTTTATGGTTTTCGAGATAATGGATATTGTTTTTTTTTCTTTTATAATTTGAAGTATTTTTAAAGATATTGAAAGGTTTTAGATGAAAAAAATTGAGGAAAAATTAAATTTAAAATTAAATAGAATATTTAAAATTATTTATATTATATATTTCGGGTTAATTTCTATAATATATAATAGAAAGTTATATATACGTAGTATTGTTTTAAAAAAATAAAATATATATTAAAAGAAATGTCACTTATAAGTGTCGTATTTTTTTAAATTATTATTTGCATGTGATATTTTATCACTTTCTATAATTTTTGGCCTAAATTTTTTTTTGAACGAGCTAATAGCGATTACAATAGTATTCTAGAATATAATATCCACCATTTGACATTAATCACTCAATCAATCTACTGGCATTGCTGATGCTCAAACCCATGACCTCTAGAAACATCAACCGTTCCTTTAAACACTTGAGCTAGAAGGCTCGTGCTTTGGCCTAAATTTTAAATTAAGCATTAAAGATTTTTTAAATAAAACTCTAAACATTCTATATATCTAATAGAAATATTTTAATAAGCGATAAATTTCGGGACAAACAATACTAGATATTATTGAACTATAATATTAAATTGAAAATGTCACAAAACTTTAAAAGATTATAAATAAATATATATTTACATAAAAATATCACTTAGTCATTAACTATTAATGTTATACTTAAGTCAAAAAAATATTATTTTAATGCAATTATTTAAAAATATAATTTAAATTAAAATAACGTCTTTCAATTAAGAAAAATATATTAAAAATCATAAATTTGGAAGATTTTGAGCCTAAGACTTTCAACTATAATAGCTAAGCTATAACTACTAAACCAATACAATACTATACAATTTTTACCATAAATATTATATATTTCAAATTATTAGAGATTAATTTTAAAATATTTTATAAAATAAATAATATTATAAATTATAGTAATTTATAAAATTATAAAATATATCACCATAAATATCACATATATCTTAAAATCTTTGATATTAATTTAAATTATTTATAAAATAAATAATATTATAAATTATATTAATTTATAAAATTATAAAATATAGGCATAAAGATAATTTTTACCTTAGTTTTAGCCCAGGGCAAAACGCTGTCGTTTAGGGCAGCTAGATACGCGGGTCGGATCCGGGTTCAACCCGGATCCGCGCGTTTAGAATGGGCATGGGTAAATCATATCCTAGGTCTCCCACACTTTATCCTGCTTCACAATTAGGTCCCCAGAATTTTTTTAAAACCCCTAGGACTTTAGAATTAGTTCAATTAGGTCCCTAGTTTCTCAATTAAACCCCTAAATAGATTATTAGGATTAAATTAAATTAATTTTAGATTTAATTAGGTTAAAAAATTAATTTTAGAGACTTAAAAAAAATAATTAATTCTTGATTTAATATTTAATTTAATTTTAATAAACTTTAAAATTAATTTAATCTAATTTAAAATTAATTTGGCCCTAAAATTTAGAAATTAGACTCTAATTAGGTTTAATTTAATTCTTGAACTTTAGAAAATAATTTTAATTAATTATTTTACTTAATTTTAATTTTTAAAAATAATAAGCTTAAAAATTAACCAAATTAGGCCTAGTTTAGCCCTAAACCTCAAAACACTCAAAAATTAGACTTTAATTAGGCCTTTTAAATTCTTAAAAATTACAATATAATTTTAATTAATTATTTTAATTAATTTTAATTAATTTCTAAAATATAAAATTTAAAACTAATTTAGGTCTAATTAATCCTAATTTCACCCAAATTAAACTTTAATTAAGTTAAATTAAATGCTTAAAACTTAGAAATTATTTTAATTAAGACTCTTAATTAATTTAAAGTTTCTAAGATAAGATTTAAAAATTAACTTAATTAAGTTTAATCCAACCCTAATTAAACCTTTGAACTTAAAATTCACCAAGTTAGATTTAAATTAGGTTTTAATTAAAATTTGAAGTTAAGGAAAATTTAATTAATTAATTTAATTAAAAATTTCTAAAACTTTAAAATTAATTTCACACTTAATTAAATCTAATCTTACTCTCAAGGTTTGTTCCCTAGTCCCTTTTTGATCTCTTTTTTTTCGTACAAGTCCCTTTTGTACTCTTCATGAGAATTTTTGATGTAATATTTTGTACCCATGATTCTAATAAAAATTGATGAGTTCCTTTATTTTGTTTATGCTTTTATTTTATGTTGTTTTGCATAGCATATTTTAGGAAGGTCACCTAATAAACTTAAGTTAATTAATTTAGATCCTTCTCTAGGACTAGTCACTTAAATTAATTAATTTAATTAGGGAGAAAATCTAGTAACATAACATGTGAATCTTATGTCTCGGATACACTAAAGAGGTTGGTGTTTTGACGCACCATGATGCTGACCTAGAGAGTGTACCTTGGCATTGTTATTAAAAACTTAGAATTTTGACAAGAACTTAGGTTTAGAATTAAATAAAATGGATAGGTAAATAACTAGTAACACTAGTAACTTAGGTTTTTATAAATTTAATCAATGGGGCCTTTTTAGGATTAGAACTTAAAATGAACAAGATAAAAAATAATCATGCATTTTACTTTAGCCTTTTGAGGCGGAAGTTACATTCCTTTAAATTTGGGTGAGGTTTCCTATCTAGAGGATGTCTCGTTCAACTCAAGTTTAAAGGTGGTGTAACTTCTAAATCAAAAGGATATCCAAAATTCAAATAATGTTCATTTAACAATGGAAAATTAAATTAATATCTATCTTTAAAGTATCAATGCCACGTAATGTTTTTCAAGGTACCAATTTTTGGGCGTTTGTAAGGGTCGTCCTTACACGTAACCGACTCTCGAACCCAACATTTTTTTAAATGAATCTCTGGTTTATTTTTATGGTGTCTGGCCTACCTAAGTGGCCGGTGGCGACTCCAAGTCAAATTAATTTTTCAAAATTAAATTATGTTTTTTCCTAAAATTTGGATTTTTGGTAAAATTCACATTTTCAAAAAATAATAGCCAAGTCATTTTCACCTAAAATCGCGTTTTTTAAAGAGGTCGCGACAGTTTGGCGACTCCGCTGGAGACTGAAAAAATTATTTTTTGTGAGTCAGGCCTAATTGTTTTCAAACTTTACGTGGCATTTTGGTATTTTGGAGTTAGATATTAATTTAATTTTTTATTGTTAAGTGAATATTATTTGAATGAGGATAACTTTTTACTTTTATATCTTGTCATTCATGCATAAGCTCTCGACCCGAGCTTTTATCCTTAAGTGGGAGTTAGATATTATCCGACGTGATGCTTTCCAGCTCCGAGTTTCGGATTTTTATCTGCTTCCGGTATACTAACCTTACACATCGTGGGGTCTTCACCTCCGCTGTAAGAGACCTATACCACCGAATCGATGTCTTATCGTCGTAGTAGACGGTAATGACAGTTCAGGAACCCAGTGTCTAGATCAAAAACCCGCATATAGAGTAAAAACCAACCCCTTCTAGAGCCAGAAGAACCGTAAGATAGGGCGGTATGCTACTGAAATGCCGCCGAACTTAGGATTTCTCTGTTAACATGCTCTCTGGTTATTTTGCGTATTTTAGCATGCTCTCTGGTTACTTTTACGCAATTTAGCATTTTCTATGGTTATTTTACGCATTTTATCCTGTTCTATGGTTAACTTTATTCGCTTTTTTACTGCTCTATGTTTTTTTTTCTCCAGCACTTTCTTATTGTTTTATCTTCGCATTTATCCTACTAACACTTTCCTTTTTGTTTTTCTTTGGACCTTTATGCATTTATTTTTTTTGGCATATTTGCATGGGTATTAATTTGGAAAACAATAAAGTTAGAAGTGTCCAATAATGTCACAAGGGATCATTATAGGCGAAGATAACACGGAAGTCTGGACTTGGTCCGAATCAGTTCAGCATGAGAAGGGTGACAGTTTGCCGATAGGGAGTGTCTCTACACTAAATGGGTATGTTAGAATGAGCACCAATCAAAGTCCTTGTCTCTCCGAGGTCCAAGAGGTATGGGAACAGTGGAGTGACGATATGAAGGATCAGTTCAAGAGGGAGTTTGGGGATATTGCATTGTTAGTGAAGGTCCCCATTGATAGGCATTTAATGAGGGCGATGGTGCAATTCTGGAATCCGGCCTACAACTGTTTCACCTTTGGGAAGATAGACATGAAACCCACGCTAGAGGAATACGAGGTTCTGATCAACTGTCCAGTGATTAAGAATGATAGGATCTATGTCAAGCCCAACAGCACTTCGGGCTTTAAGAAGAAGTTGATGCAAATCACCGGTAAGGACAAAGAGTTTTGGGACCAGAAAGTAACGGGTCACGAGGATGCAAGCGAGGAGAGACAGAGAGTGAGTTGGAAGGTCTTTAAGGATTTGATAGCTTTGAGCAACGAGGAGCCCACTAAAGTAAGAAGGATGTATGCCCTTTGCATATATGGGTTAGTGCTATTTCCTAGAACTCCCGAGCACATAGATCCATCCACGGTTGGTTTGTTCGAGAAGTTATCCAAGGGAGTAAATCCGGTTCCAGCCATACTAGCCGAGACTTATCGATCACTCACCGCGTGTAAGAGGGCCGGTGAAGGAAGATTTTGGGGATGTGCGCAGCTTTTGGAGATATGGTTTAGAGGCCATCGTTGGAACTCTCCGTACAATACCCTAAGATTCAGGACTACCTACTCACCTATCGAGAAGCATTTAAAAAGTTGTATTATGGAGAAGAGGACTGAAGCCCAGTGGAGTTAGCTTTTTCCGGGATTTGACAGATTTGGATATCGTTTGGAAGGCTTGTTGGTTGAACAGAGGAACGAATTTTCAGTATCGATGCGGAGACTGCGATTGGATCCCATTAGCGGGTATATGTGGGGAACGGCTTACTTCCCTCTATTAGTCTCAAGGCAATTCGGTTCGAGACAGTTTATTCCAACCACAGCCGGGATGGCCAGTTTCGGTTTTTCACACCAAAGCGAGGGGTACAGATCTAAGTTAGCCCAGATTGTGAAGACTTGGGACTCACCTAGGAGTGTTCAGCCCTATCGAGAGTTTGAGATCATGGCTCGATACGACAAATGGAGAGAGAAAAGGGCGAATGATAGAGTTTTTCGAGGAGTACCAAGGGATGAAGGACCGTCTTCAAGCAAGGTAACCCTACAAGCATCGTCAACATTAGAAAAGCTCAAGGATGACCGAGACTTGGATTTTCAGACGCAAGATAAGAAGATCTATAAACTCACACAGGAGTTGAACCTTGCGAAGTACCAAGTACAAACCCATGAGAGGAGAGAAAAGGATATGGCACTTCAGATCGAGAGGCTACGTCAAGATTTGAGGGAAGCGTAAGCAATACCAATGTCCGAGGGGAATAAAAAGAAAAGGGAAAGTGTCGGGGACAGTTATGATCGCTTGAACAAGGCTTTAAAGGAAAAAGAGGAATATAAGAAGCTCTACGAAAAAAAATACCGTGAAGCGAAAGAAGTAAGCTCCAAAGCTAAGAAGACATCAGAAAAAGATCGAGCGACGATCCGTGAGTTGACAACCCAAGTAACGCAGTTAGAAGAACTGGTGGCCAAGTATCACAATGAAGACAAGGTCAAAATGGAAGAAGAGAAGGAGGGGCTTCAACAAAAGATTATCTCGCTCGAGGGCCAAGTACAAGAGCTGCAAGAAAAATTAGCCGACTTCGAGGGAGCTTTGAGTCAGAATGCCGGAGAAGCATGGAAGGCTAAGTATGAGGAAGCACAACGCACAGTCCAGAGTCAGAACAGTGAGTTGGTCAAGTTCAAGGGACGAGTCAGAAGTATTGTGTCATATGTACAGATATTGTTAGGAGAAGCGACAACTCTTCTGGACCAGCCAAACGTCGGGGAAATACATGGAGCAACCATCGTCCGCATACTTCATGAGTTGACCAACTTAGGGATTAGGGCCAACAATTTTCTGTAGTTATCTTTAAAGTTGTAGTGAATCTGTTTTGAACAGACGGATGTTTTTAAGAGATTGTTTTTTGAATTTAATACCCACTTGCATTCATGCATTCATACATCATGTGCATTATTATTAATTAAAAATAAAGTTTAATAACAAAGGTTTTATGACAGTGAATTTTAAAAATAGCAAACATACTATACACGTATTCAACGCGTTCGCGCACCAAGAGACTAGCGATGGAAGAGAGACTACAAAGATTAGAGGATCATCAGGCCATATTCGCAAATCTCTTAGATGCGATAGAAACTGGCATGAAAGATGGCTTCGCTAAAATTCAGACGGATATTATCAGTCAGATAACCGCTCTGTTGGGTACGAAGCAAGATGAAAGGGGCAAAGCATCGATGGAAGGGGGAGATGAAGCTGAAGGGTAGGTAGACACGGCAACTAGAGGGCAACCGGAAGCACATTCAGTCCCAGGGAGAGTGCAGTTTAATGCAGTTGGGGCATCCACGAGTCACCCCGTGGAAGTTGAAGATTTTTCTCCGAATACTGATGAAGTCCCAAACCTCAACTTTATGAGCGAAGTGGAGAAGATGCGACAGGAAATGGAGAAGAAGTATGTTGATCACTTCAAGGCTCTCGAAGCCAAGATCTAACAAATTCAAGTCCAAGGGTCAATGGATAAAAGCACTGATGCGTTCGAACTTAGTTTGGTCTCTGATTTGGTCCTGCCACCTAAATTCAAAATGCCCGACTTTGAAAAGTACGACGGGACATCGTGTCCAAGCGCTCATATGACGATGTATTGTCGAAAGATGGCCGCTTTCAGCAAGGATGAGAAGTTGCTTATCCATTGCTTTCAGGATAGTCTGACGGGTTCTGCTATCCGATGGTATACACAACTCAGTCGGGAGAGCATAAAAACATGGAAGGACCTTTATCACGCCTTCCTGAAAAATTACAAGCATGTTACAGAGATGGGGCCTACTAGAGTCATGCTACAGTAAATGGGGCAAAATTCTAACGAAACATTCCGACAATATGCCCATAGGTGGAGAGATATGGCCTCTCAGGTGCAGCCTCCGTTGATTGAGCGGGAGATGACTCACATGTTTGTAGAGACATTGAAGGGGCCGATGTACGAACGTCTATTCACAAGTACCTCCATGCAGAGTTTCTCTCAAATAGTTGCTACCGGAGAGTTGGTGGAGCCAGCTATCAAAAGTGGGAGGATTGAAGGATCTGATAGCTCAAAGAAGAACTCTAAGAAAAAAGACAACGAAGTAAACAACGCTGTAGTGTATGAACCCCCAAAAAATGTGACAATTTTCAAACCAAAGTCAGGAGCAGGTGGCTCATAGGGTTCAAACAAGAAGGACTCAAGGTGGGAAAAGCCAAATTTCTCACCGATCTCAGTCACGTATGCTAAGTTGTACACTCAGCTACACGATGCCGATATGATTCGCCCATACTTTATCGTTCCGCTCAAACCCCCTACCCACACTGGTATGACTCGAAGGCCCAGTGTGCATATCATGCAAACATTCATGGACATAGCATCGAGAACTATACGACCTTTAAGAAGATTGTCCAGAACATGATAAATACCGGGGTTTTAAAATTTGATGAACCTAGTGTCTCCACAAATCTACTCCCGAATCATGGTGGTCGGGGTGTGAATGCAATTGAAGAGGATCAAGCGAGACAAGTTAAAATGAGGGTGGCAGAAATTCGATCACCCCTAAAGTGGGTTTTTCAACAACTGCTTGATAACGGGCTCATTTGTCAAGGGATGTAAGTGAAAGAATCTACCGAGGAAGGCCCGTATTGCGAATTCCATCAAGAACTCGTGCATGCAATTCAGCAGTGTGACGAGTTCAATGGCTTGTTACAAGGGATGATGGACAACAAAGAGGTAGAATTCTTCACCAAAGAAGGTGGCCAAAAGATGATAGACGTGTGTACCAGGCCAAAATACAGTGCAAGCAGGCCACTAGTTATTTCAGCCCGACCAAGGGGCAACAACCCAATGGGATCGGCAAATGCTCCTCGTATAGTAATTACCCCTCCGGCACCCTTCTCATTTAAGGATACGTGAAGGGTCCCGTGGAATTACGCCGTGAGTGTGGCCGAGCCGAGTAGTTCGAAGCCCGTCGAGGAGATACAGTCAGAGAAACCAGGAACTGAGAAAGTAGAGACAGAACTAGTGAATGAGGTAGGTCATTTTACGAGGAGCGGGAGGTATTACTCACCGACTCAGGAAGAGGACCAGACTAAGCCTGCGGAAAAGAAGAAGATTTTCGCAGATCCAACTCCAAAGGTGAATGAGCCAGTCACCGAAGAGCAGGCACATGAGTTTCTGCGATTCCTAAAACATAGAGAGTACAGTATAGTGGAGCAGTTGAAGAAACAACCCGCTAGAATCTCTATCCTCGACTTACTGCTAAGCTCTGAAGGGCACCGTGACGCCCTTTTGAAAGTATTAAACCAAACTTTTGTCCCAAAGGACATATCGGTGAACAAGTTGGACATAATCGTTAATCACATCACCGCAGATAATTACATAACGTTCACCGATGATGAGATCCCTGATGGTGGAATGGGGTCCATCAAGGCCTTAAGCATCACGACCCACTACAAGGGTCATGTGGTACTGGGAGTTTTAATCGATAACAGTTCAACGTTGAACGTGTTACCCATGGCAACTTTTCAGAGGTTGCCCATAGATGTTGCACATATGAAAAGTTATCAAAACGTGGTCAGAGCCTTCGATGGGACCACGAGGGATGTGTTAGGAAGGATTGAAGTCCCATTGCTGATTGGGCCCACCGTGTACAACATAGATTTCGTTGTAATGGACATTAAGCCCACTCACAATTGTCTACTCGACAGACCTTGGATCCACTCTGCCGGGGCAATACTGTCATCACTACACCAGAAACTGAAATTTGTAGTAGATGGAAAGCTCGTATGTGTCGGGGCGGAGGAAGACATCATTGCATCCGTTTCCACGGATACACCCTACGTCCAAGCTAATGAAGATACGCTAGAATGTTCTTTCTAGGCCTTAGAATTTATCAATGCTGCATTTGTAGCAGAAGGTGCGACATTCCCATACCCGAAGCTGTCAAACTGCACTGAAATGACTGTCAAACAGACCCTTGGCAAGGGAGCCAAAGCTGGAAGAGGGCTAGGAAGAAGGCTACAAGGGAGCTTACGCCCGAAGCACGTAGTCATGAAGAAAGGGCGAGCCGGGTTAGGCTTCTCGATCAAGGCATATTGGAACAAACATGGAAGAATCGCAGCCAAGAAGCCGACTTCTTTGAGTGCAAAAATCGATTTCATCTCCCATGGATTTGTGAATGTCACGGAGCAAGCGGAAAAGAATCGATTGGAAGCTATCAGGTTGCAGGAAGAGGAAATTTTTGGGGAAGCATTTGAGAGACTAATGGTATGAGGGATCTCTGAGGGCCCGGGGATGAATCTTCTGGATAAAATTCGTCCGTGCCTCCCTGAAGAGACTCTGAATAACTGGACTATAGAGGATTTACCTATAGTTTATAAAACAGAGTAATGCCATAAACCACTCTATACTTTTTCTCACGAGTGTAAGAGATTTTCTGTAATGGGCTTTTTCATGTTTTTTATTTAGCAAATAAAGATGTTTTTTCCTTTTCAACAATGGCAAACATTTTTCTTTCCTTTTATTCGCTTCATTCATTTCATCCTTATTCATCTATTATTCCCATCCAACTATACAAATTCTTTTTCGCAGGTTCCCGAACAATGATCACATGTATGATTCCGGGCCTAAACCCGAAATAGATTTGAAAAGGATCTCTTGTCTAAAGGAAATCAATGAGTGTGAAGACAATGCAGATTACGAGATTCCTGAAGAATTGTTAAGGTTGGTAGAGCAAGAGGATAAGCAAATCATGCCCCTCAAAGAAGAGATAGAAACTCTGAATCTGGGTACAGAAGAAGAGAAAAAGGAAGTTATGATCGGAGCAGCATTCTCGTCAGGGGCAAAACAGAAGTTGGTAGACTTATTGCAAGAATTCAAGGATGTCTTCACATGGTCCTATCAAGATATGCCAGGCTTAAATACCGACATCGTGGTCCATAAGTTGCCTATTAGACCAGATTGCAAGCCCATACAACAGAAGCTCAGACGGTTAAGACCGGAAATATTGTTGAAGATTAAGGAAGAGGTTCAGAAACAGATCGATATGGGCTTCTTACAGGTGGCAACATACCCAGAATGGGTAGCGAACATAGTCCTCGTACCTAAGAAAGATGGGAAAGTTCGAATGTGTATGGATTATAGGGATTTGAACAGGGCAAGCCCGAAAGACAATTTCTCTCTACCCCATATCGATGTTCTGGTGGATAATACCTCAGGGCATTCATGATTTTCTTTCATGGATGGGTTCTCGGGTTACAATCAGATCAAGATGAATCTAGAAGACATGGAGAAGACGACTTTTACCACACTCTGGGGCACGTTCTGCTATAAAGTCATGCCTTTTGGGTTGAAGAATGTCGGGGCCATATACCAAAGAGCTATGGTGACACTATTTCATGACATGATACACAAAGAAATTGAATTTTATGTGGACGATATGATAGCTAAGTCCCAAACAGAAGATGGACATGTGTAGGATTTGAAAAAGTTATTCCAAAGGCTACAAAAGTACCAATTAAAGCTTAACCCCAATAAATGTACGTTCGGGGTTACATCCGGCAAGCTACTTGGTTTCGTTGTCAATCAAAGGGGCATCGAAATTGATCCCGATAAGGTCAAGGCAATTCAGGATTTGCCACCTCCGAAGATACAGAAAGAGGTTCGAGTCTTCCTTGGGAGATTGAACTATGTGTCTCGATTTATTTCTTAGTTAACCGACATGTGTGATCCCGTTTTTAAACTACTTCAGAAGAACAACCCAGGTGAATGGAATGATGAATGTCAGGAAGCGTTGGACAAAATCAAACAATATTTGTCGAACGCGCCAATATTAGTGGCACCAGTTCTTAGGAGACCATTAATCCTCTACCTGACGGTGTTCGAGAACTCCATAGGGTGTGTGTTGGGGCAACATGATGATACTGAAAAGAAGGAAAAAGCAATCTATTACTTGAGTAAGAAATTCACCGAATGCGAAACACGGTACCCATTTATCCAAGAGATGTGTTGTGCACTCGTTTGGGTTACCCGTCGACTCAGGCAATATTTGTTGTACCATACCACGTGGTTGATCTCAAAACTCGACCCTTTGAAGTTTCTAATGGAAGCACCCGTGTTGACTGGGGAGGTTAGCCTGATGGCAAATGTTGTTGTCCGAATTCGACATAGTATATGTCAGTCAGAAGGCAATCAAGGGAAGTGCCATAGCGGACTTTCTCGCGAGCAGAGCCTCGGATGATTATGAGCCTCTAAGCTTCGATTTTCCTGATGAGGATGTGATGACTATTTCCGTCGAAGAAAACAAGGAAATAGAAAAATGGAAATTATATTTTGATGGGGCAGTGTTGATATCTTCGGATGGTGTACATCACCCTCTCACGAGAAAATTGGAATTCTTGTGCACTAATAATATGGCTGAATACGAAGCATGTATCATGGGATTGAAGGCTGCCATAAAACGGAAAATAAAAGCCTTGAAGGTATACGGAGATTCAGCTTTAGTTATTTATCAACTACGTGGAGAATGAGAAACCAAAGACACGAAGTTGGTAGAATATCGAAAGTTGATACTAGAATTAATTGAAGAATTTGAAGAGATAACATTCGTTTACCTTCCTAGAGAAGACAACCAAATGACAGATGCTTTAGCTACACTGGCCTCAGTTTTCCAAGCAAACAGACCAGAGGATATGATGTTAATTCGGATGCAAAGCTATGAAACATATGCTTATTGCTGCAACTTGGAAGAAAAAGACGGCAATCCTTGGTATTTTGACATTCTGTAATACGTCAAATTCCAAGCTTACCTGTTTGGAGCTAACGACGTTGAAAAGAGAATAATTAGAAGAATGGTTGTTGCATACGTACTGGATGGTGACGTCTTGTACAGAAAGAGCAGAGATCAAGTGTTGCTAAGATGTGTCAATGCTAGTGAGGCAAGAAGTATCTTGGAAGAGGTACATGACGGAATTTGCGGAACGCATGCCAATGGTCTCTTGATGGCACGGAAAATAATGAGATACGAATATTACTGGTCTACTATGGAAGAGGATTGCATAGAATATGCCAAAAAGTGTCACAAATGACAGATCTATGCAGATAAAATTAACTCTCCGTCAGTACCGTTACATATAATGAATTCGCCTTGGCCTTTTGCTGTTTGGGGATTAGATGTAATCGGGCAGATTCACCCCAAGGCTTCAAATGGGCATCGCTTTATCTTAGTGGCCATTGATTACTTCACTAAGTGGATAGAGGCTGTCTCCTATGCTAACATCACAAGAACAACAGTTTGCAAGTTCTTGAAGAAAGAGATTATTTGTCGGTATGGTCTACCAGAGCGAATCATCACGGATAATGCTACCAATTTCAATAATAGGTTGATAGGAAAAACCTGTGAGCAGTTTAAAATAATTCATCACAACTCAGTAGCATATCGGCCAAAGATGAATGGAGCCGTTGAGGCAGCAAACAAGAACATTAAGAGGATCATATCCAAGATGACTGAAACTTACAAAGATTGGCATGAAAGGCTTCCTTTTGCCTTATTTGCATATCGGACTTCGATCAGAACTTCTACTGGGGCAACACCATATTCCTTAGTATACGATACTGAAGCCGTATTACCTCTAGAAGTAGAAATCCCATCTCTTCGGGTATTATCAGAGGTGAAGCTGAGTGATGCAGAGTGGATACAGATTCGTTTGGATCAGTTGAATCTAATCGAAGAAAAGCGATTGAAAGCTATTTGTCATAGCCAAATGTATCAGAAGCGGATGATTCGAGCTTATGACAAGAAAGTTCGACCACGAGTATTCCGAGAAGGGGATCTAGTGCTTAAAAAGATCTTACCTATACACCGAGATTTTCAAGGAAAGTGGATGCCGAATTGGGAAGGGCCTTATGTTGTTAAAAAGGCTTTCTCCGGAGGCGCGCTAATCTTGACTGAAATGGACGGACAGGAATTAAGTAAGCCGATGAATTCTGATTCAGTCAAGAGATACTACGCCTGAAGGAAGAAGGAAAAGAAAAAGAGACAAAAAAGAAGAAAAAAGAAAAAGAAAGAAAAAGAGAAAAGAAAAAGAAAATGAAGCAAAAACCCAAAAGGGCGTTTCACGAAAATGATGACTAAAAGAAATGAGGGGTCGAGATGAAAATCCGTAAAGGGCGTCTCAATACCAACGGAGGGTTTGGGTCAAAAACCAGGAATGGCGGCCCAGATGAATAAAATAGGCATCCGAAAATTCGTGCTTCTCAGTTACCATGAAGGATCTTCACGTTTGTAAAGTTGGATCCTCATTTGACGAACGGCTAGACGAGTAGCTCGTTTTTGAATCTATAACTCGGGAAAGGCCTGGATAACCGCATGTGATGAGCGTTTGGGAACCTACATTTTGTTCCTTTCTTTTCCCTTTGAATTGTTTTGCCTTATTTGTTTTATATGTTGAATCTATGAGAAGATTAAATAAAGATACTCATTCCCTTCACTTGAGCCTTCAATTTTACCCAAAGCTTCATGCTAATGAATTAACATGAATGAATTAATGCAGAAAGTCTTTTGGCATTATTATGTTTTCAGATTATAGGTAAGATTTGTTTTTCCGGATTAAGATAATGGAATATAAACAAACATGTTCTGATATTCAGACGAAATTTGTCTTGAAAGAACGCTTCAGAACAGCTTTATAAAGAGGATAATCATGGAGAGTTGCCCTCGCTATGTGAAATGAAAAACCTCGAATGCAGAAAAGAGGGAGAAGAGTCGATCAGCCCCTTTCAGAGTGGCAAACTGACTAATAATACTTGCCTTTCAAGGCCATACTCATGCATCATAATAGGAATATTTTCATTTAGAAGCATGCTAACCATGCATGATATTTCTGTTAAACAAGAATTAAAGAAATCAATAATAACGAGTTTTACCGGTAGCCCTTTGGCATGAGTCCAGAAAGAAGTGGTATAACGCGAGGAATTTCTAAGTGAGAAGAATAGCCTCAAGATTTATTACTTACGTCTGAAGAATTTCTAAGTGAGAAGAACAGCTTCAGACACTATTTTTAAGTTTTACCGGCAACCTTTTGGCGTGAGTCCAGAAAGAAGTGGTATAGCGTGAGGAATTTCGTTTCACCGCTTACGTCTGAAGAATTTCTAAGTGAGAAGAACAGCTTCAGACTCTATTTTTAAGTTTTACCGGCAACCTTTTGGCGTGAGTCCAGAAAGAAGTGGTGTAACGTGAGGAATTTTGTTTCACCGCTTACGTCTGAAGAATTTCTAAGTGAGAAGAACAGCTTCAGACTCTATTTTTAAGTTTTACCGGCAACCTTTTGGCGTGAGTCCAGAAAGAAGTGGTGTAGCGTGAGGAATTTCGTTTCACCGCTTACGTTTGAAGAATTTCTAAGTGAGAAGAACAGCTTCAGACTCTATTTTTAAGTTTTACTGGTAACCTTTTGGCGTGAGTCCAGAAAGAAGTGGTGTAGCGTGAGGAATTTCGTTTCACCGCTTACGTCTAAAGAATTTCTAAGTGAGAAGAACAGTTTCAGACTCTATTTTTAAGTTTTACCGGCAGCCTTTTGGCGTGAGTACAGAAAAGAAGTGGTGTAGCGTGAGGAATTTTGTTTCACCGCTTACGTCTGAAGAATTTCTAAGTGAGAAGAACAGCTTCAGACTCTATTTTTAAGTTTTACCGGCAGCCTTTTGGCGTGAGTCCAGAAAGAAGTGGTGTAGCATGAGGAATTTCGTTTCACCGCTTACGTTTGAAGAATTTCTAAGTGAGAAGAATAGCTTCAGACTCTATTTTTAAGTTTTACCGGTAGCCTTTTAGCGTGAGTCCAGAAAGAAGTGGTGTAGCGTGAGGAATTTCGTTTCACCACTTACGTCTGAAGAATTTCTAAGTGAGAAGAACAGCTTCAGACTCTATTTTTAAGTTTTACCGGCAGCCTTTTGGCGTGAGTCCAGTTCCGCTATTAAATCCTCCGGGTCATCAGTAAATCCTCTGGGCATGATGTTAAATCTTCCGGGTCATCAGTAAGTCCTCCGGGCATGATGTTAAGTCCTCCGGGCTATCACCTTCGGGAGTGATGATATCGTTTGCACAATCTAGGAGGCAATACGATCCTAAATCCTCTAGGTCATCGTTAAGTCCTCCGGGCATGATGTTAAGTCCTCTGGGCCATCACCTTCGGGAGTGATGATATCGTTTGCACAATCAAGGAGGCAATACGATCCTAAATCCTCTGGGTCATCAGTAAGTCCTCCGAGCATGATTTTAAATCCTCCGGGTCATTAGTAAGTCCTCCGAACATGGTGTTAAGTTTGAAGAATTTCGTACTGAGAAGAACAGCTTCAAGCTTCAGGACTTTTATAGAATTCGTGTTTTTCAGTCTTTGCCCATCTCCTGCTCTGCAGTATCGAGCAAAGAGGGGCAGCTGTCAACACGAATTTCTCGTATTATATATATATATAATAATATAATAAATAATTAATTAATATAATAATAATTAAATAATAATATTAAATTGTTAAAAATAAAAAAAAATAAAAAAAAAACTGAAAAATCTAAAAACAGATTCGGTTTGAAGTGTTTGAGTTGTGGGTGAGTGTAACGGACGGATTCTCAGGGATTTGGGGGAGTGTTTTGCGGTTGAGATTCAAGGGGATTAGGATTAGAGTCCTGTGATTCTAGGATTCCGATTTGAATCCCTTTAAAAGGGATTCAATCGAATCGGTGAAGGACACTGGAGATTTCTGGATTCTGGAGGCATTGAATTGGCGTTAATCTTGGATCGAAAGAGGAACAAAAGCAATCAGAATATCGTTGGAGGTAAGCATTTGATTTGTTCTTGACATTTCCTCCTTACTTCTGGTGTTGAATTTCTATTAGAAGTTGGTTTAAGGGTTTCAGCCGGTTAGTTTTAAGGGTTTAGAAGTTTTTGTTTGATTCTTTTAGGGTTTTAGAGTTGTTTTAGGGTTTAGGTTGGATTTCGATTGGGTTTTGAACATTTAGGGGAGTTGATTAGTGAAAACCTTGAGTTTTAGGAGGTTTTCGACGTTTTAGAGCCGATTCCGGCGTGTATTTAGGGTTCCAGTAAGTTCTCCGGCGTCGGATTTGATCACCGGCGCCGGAAACAGCTTTTAGGCGGTGGCCGAAAAACTTGTCGGTAGGCGGTCGACGGCGGCATTTTGGATCAAAAGGCGGAGCCCGCGACGGTCGAAACATGTGTTCATCCATGTTCATCCTGTTCATGATGAACATGGATGAACACCATCCAAAATCATGGTTTTTGATCCATAATGTTCATAGTTTCTGGGCTTTTGGGTGTTAATTGTAGAGGATTTAGGGGCAGATGAGTTGGGGCCGAGTTGGGTCTCGGTTTGCTCCCTAGTCCCTTTTGATCTCTTTTTTTTTTCGTACAAGTCCCTTTTGTACTCTTCATGAGAATTTTTGATATAATATTTTGTACCCATGATTCTAATAAAAATTGATGAGTTTCTTTATTTTGTTTATGCTTTTATTTTATGTTGTTTTGCATAGCATATTTTAGGAAGGTCACCTAATAAACTTAAGTTAATTAATTTAGATCCTTCTCTAGGACTAGTCACTTAAATTAATTAATTTAATTAGGGAGAAAATCTAGTAACATAACATGTAAATCTTATGTCTCGGATACACTAAAGAGGTTGGTGTTTTGACGCACCATGATGCTGACCTAGAGAGTGTACCTTGGCATCGAATTCACGTGTTATTAAAAACTTAGAATTTTGACAAGAACTTAGGTTTAGAATTAAATAAAATGGATAGGTAAATAACTAGTAACACTAGTAACTTAGGTTTTTATAAATTTAATCAATGAGGTCTTTTTAGGATTGGAACTTAAAATGAACAAGATAAAAAATAATCATGCATTTTACTTTAGCCTTTTGAGGCGGAAGTTACATTCCTTTAAATTTGGGTGAGGTTTCCTATCTAGAGGACGTCTCGTTCAACTCAAGTTTAAAGGTGGTGTAACTTCTAAATCAAAAGGATAATTCAAATAATGTTCATTTAACAATGGAAAATTAAATTAATATTTATCTTTAAAGTATCAATGCCACGTAATGTTTTTCAAGGTACCAATTTTTGGGCGTTTGTAAGGGTCGTCCTTACACGTAACCGACTCCCGAACCCAACGTTTTTTTAAATGAATCTCTGGTTTATTTTTATGGTGTCTGGCCTACCTAAGTGGCCGGTGGCGACTCCAAGTCAAATTAATTTTTCAAAATTAAATTATGTTTTTTTCCTAAAATTTGGATTTTTGGTAAAATTCACATTTTCAAAAAATAATACCCAAGTCATTTTCACCTAAAATCGCGTTTTTAAAGAGGTCGCGACAAATCTAAATTGGAGTTTCAAGGTTTTATAAAAATATTTTAGTTAGGGTTGAGAATATTTCGTAATTTTTTTGGATTTAATTAATTTTTAATATTTTATTTAAATTTTAATTATTTTATATTTTATACTGGAATAAAATTATATTATATATATATTTAATAGGTTAGACTATATGTCATTTAAAACATATTATCACGTATATATGACATGTTATTATTATTATTAAATTTTTAACGATTCAGTTATCATGATAGTTAAAAAATGAGTTATTTGTTAAAAAGACATAGATCAAGGGCTAAATTTATCCAAAAAAATATGGGCCAAAATAACAAAAATTATAAACGTTAAGGGTAAAAATCATCTTTATGCCTAAAATATATCACCATAAATATCACATATATTTCGAAATCTTTGGTATTAATTTAAATTATTTTATTAAATAAATAATACTATAAATAATATTAATAAATTAGTAATACAAAATTTTATTTGCAATATCAATATATATAAACAAAAAATTCATTAATCGATAAGTAGCTAAAGATGCTTATTTTACTCTATATTATATAAGTTTGAATTTTGATATTAAAATATAATATCTATACTTAATCAAAGTATATAAATAAAAAATTATTATTTTTATTTTTTATGTATTATTTATATTATAAATTTTGTAATTAAAGAGACCAAAATATTCATAAAATAATATTTATATAATAAAAATATATAAAAATCTAAAACCTAAACTTTAAATTCTAAATATTATGGTTTGAGGTTTAGGATTTGAGTTTTTTATATATATTATTTATAATATAAATATATTATTTTGTTTTTTATAAAATAATAAATTTATATTATAAATAATATATAAAAATATAAAAATAATATATCTTTATTGATATATGTATGTAATATATTTTATATTACTTATAGTATTACTTTTTTATGAAATAATTTGATTGAAGCAAATGGATAAGTTTATGTAATTAAAATAAAATATATCATTGTTATATTTTTAAATATATTATTTTTAAATTCTAAAGTTTAGAATTATGTTCGAAGGTCAGAAATTGAGATTTTGCGGTTAATATTTTAAGATTTAGAGTTTTTAATATATTACTAATAAAATATTTATATTAATAATGATATATAAAATTACATTTTTATTGGTATATATATATATATATATGTGCAAATAATAGATTTTATATTTTTATATATTTTCATTATTTATAGGGTAAATTACTACGCTAGTTACTTTCGTTTACCTTCAGTATACTTTTGGTCACCAATTTTGAAAAACGACCAGTAAGGTCATTATCGTTTTCGGGGTGTAAAGTTTTTGTTACTCCAACGTTAAGTACCGTTAAATATTGACGAAAAAATTATCTGACATAATAAAAAAATTAATAAATTACTTAAATAATCCTTAAACTATTATTGTATTTTTATTTTATCTTTAATTTAACTCTAAAAAATTTAAAATTTTATATTTTTATCATCTTCTAAAAAATCATTCCCTAATCATATCCAAACCTCAAAATCCTCATCCAAATAACATTGAAACAAAATTTCTCAAGACTCCTTTTCACTCAACAATTTCTCCACTAATAACAAGTATGATCATTGCAGTCACAACTGTTTCAACTCTTTCTATAAATTTTCAAACATTGTATCGGTGTCTAGTTATTTAAACTGTTAAGAATCACAGACAATGCATGCTTATTCAAACAGATTGTGATGTATTCCGAATATGACTTGTTTCCTATAGCATTATGTGGTCTTAATGAAATTTTAAGGCAGCTTTAATCTAAGAAAGGAATGCTTTTGTGGGTGATAATGTTGAACAAGAGTTTTTCTTGGGTATAATGATTTAGGTCTGATTTGTATTTTATATGTTTTTTTTTTGTATTGTCAGTTTTGCAGGCAATGGGAAGAGCTACAGTTTCACTTTCCAAGCTAACAGATACAATGCGAGATGAGTTTTTTGTACCATGGTTACAATTAGGCATTCTGACATGAAGATCTGTGATCTTACACTCGAATTAAGTGACTTATAATAGCAATTAAATTTTGATTTTCTTAGAATTGAGACATAATTTTTAAAATCGAACACTACTTTCTATATGTAGTAGGGAAGCTTTCTCCCATATAAGAAGAAGGTTCTCAATTCTTTTTCATTTTCACATAGCTTTCATGATTATGAATATAATACTTCAACTTGCTACTTTGGTCTTTAGTCAAGAGATTACAGCTGGTGTCAATAAATCGGCTAAAGCTGTGCAAGCAATTAAAATTAGAATTTGGCAGATCGATTCACTTACTCACCAACAGATGATGTGTAAGTTTAAAAGTTGTTCTTGGATTTTTCATTTAAGCAAAAAATAAAAAAACTTCAAGGACAGAAATTGTTGCTTGGAGTAAGGACGTGAGAGGTGATGCTGAGAAAACGATTTTTTATTAGTGGTCCTTCTGAAGTTGGTGTTTTAAATTTAATAAAAGAAAAACAAGGGAGTGGTATTTTAAACTTTTAGAGAAATGAAAGTTGTTTAGAAAGATGACGAAAACATAAACGTTTAAAAGTTTAAAGGTCAAATTAAAGATGAAATAAAAATAAAATAATTATTTAGTGGTTATTTAGGTAATTTATCCTATTTTTGTTGTGCCAGATCATCTTCCCGTTACTAATTAATGTCTCTTAATGTCGGAGTGACCATAAGTTTACATCCCAAAAACGTACGTGACCGTATTGGTTGATTTTTAAAATCGGTGACTAAATTTGTACTGAGAGCAAACAAACATGCATTCTACAGTAATTAACCCAAATTTAAAATAAGGTTATTGTTGCACTAATCCCACCTAGCTCATTTTCAACCTTTTAATCCTTTCCTTTTTTCTTACCCATCTCGTTTTCTACCTTTTGATCCTTTCCTTTTTTCACCCAGCTCGTTTTCTACCTTTTAATCCTTTCCTTTGTTTCTCACCGACATGTAGATAAGAGGAAAAAATATATTAAATAAAAATAAATTATAACTTATATAAATTTATCCAATTGAGTGATGATACCTGTCATCATCTGATTGGTTAATTAGTTTTATTTAATTAAATTAAAATTAGAATAAAATTAATATAGTAGATAAATAATAGGCACTAAATATATAATTTTATAAATTTACATTAACTGAAACATCACCACTTCATTAGAATTTTAACAGGGGTGGTTAAAATAAGTCAATAAGTTTAGTTCTTTAATTGATGAGTTTAATAGTTCGATAGTAAAGGTAGATTTGTCCATATAATTTGGTGATTGCTAGAATAATTTACCCTAAAAATATATAATTTAATGATTAATTTTATACTATAATTAACAGCAACTGATTCAAATTTCTTACAAATACACCATAGGCTTGGACTGAGAATAGGAGACAAGGAGGGTCTTACTTCATTGATCTTTCTTTGGGAGTAAAATTTCAATAAATGCAAACTTGAAGTCATGCTAGAACAATAAATGTACAGAACCTATATCAAGATTTGCAGAAATGAATCTCCTCACATGTATCACCTAACATTCCCATGGGAAAATGTACTCAAGGAAAACACAAGTACCTTTTCACAATGGGTTTTACTAGAGCAAAGTGCAAAAACTGATTTCAACTAGTACCTTTACACAAAGAAAAATGCTTTCCTAAACCAATTAAGAGAAGGGTGAATTCCTTTCCGTCGATATTATGTGCCGATGAATCCTCTCTAAATCGAAGTTATTTGGAGTTTCTGTACACTATCTTCATTGTAAAGCAATCGTCTCTTCTTCGAACCATATCCCTGATACTGATATATGATGCTGTAAAGACACTGTCTGAGGCAGATGATGTCAAATGTTTCAATAAATCTCAGATCAGCAGGCCTGGATTTGATGCCGGCAAAATGTTGATACTCTTCAAATACTGATGACAAGCACCAATTCTGCAATTTCCTGAAGCAACCAACAAGGCTACCGGTGCGATGCTGCAGTATTTATTTCAATTTTATTAGAAAGGCTACTGAATGAAATCAATTCCTAAGATGAAAGAGGGAAAAGAATACAAATTTGGTATTTCAATTTTAAACCCAGTAAAGCTATGTGCCAAATGAGTTCCAATGTCCAAATAAAACTAATCTTTTCTCCCCCATGAAAAACTGCACCAAAAATCCATATGGTTGCTTCCTACGCCTTCCATTTAATTCGGAATAGATCAATTATAGCATAGCTTCATATACATATTTATAAGGTAACTCATGCTTTATACCAAACAAATGTACTAAAAATCAACAAGCAACCACTCCTTTATAAATTCAGTTCCACAAGTACAGCTAACATCTAATGAGAGCACAAGTGACAGCTGAATTTGGACTATTACCTTTCCTCGTTTGCAGTGAATCAAAATAGGATGATTTCTCACATCTGTAAGCAAATGAGAATAAATAAATGTGTTAGATATCCATATAGTTAAAATATGCTGGTAAAAGAAAATATATATATATGAAACTAGGAGAGTCAACTAGATAGTTTATGAACAACGTACCCATTAAGATCTTGAGAGCTTCCCTGACGGAATCCCTGAGTGTAGCAAGAGAAGGCTCCTGAAATGAAGTCAAACAAGGATGTAAGCCAAAACAGAACCAAAATCAAAATAGCTATCAGGAGTCAAAAACACAGCTAACAATAAAAGTATCATGTACACACTTGATGATAAATAATATTCAATTTCAAGATAAGATATAGTTGACTTTCTTGATTCATTTATGATTATCCATATTGCCAAAATTCTCCTGGACCAGCAGGTTGATGAACTGCTATCAACTAATAAAAGTACAAGCCGAGGCCGAACGTAGGAGGTATCAGTACACCCCAAAAAATGAAAAAAAGCTGAGAGTTTAGAAAATGGTAAGAGTTCTCTTCGTCCCACAAAACATAGATAATTCATTAAGTTTAAACAAATTCAAATGCCCTCTTAGATAATGCTGAGTTCCACCATCGAGTTGAGAACTAAATGATTATAATTCTGACCAAATTTCAATATGTTGAGGGTAAAGCAATTCTGCACTTAAAACCTTGACCAATTCCTGATCAATAAATTTAATTAAATTTTGATAATCCCATAATTTTCTTTGAAAAAAAACAGTATTAGACTGGCAATGGGTTCAACTTTATCTACCCAATTCAACAGTTTTATACATGCATTGATCAGCATATGAAAAGCTTTCTATATAGAGGCAAGAGCAGAGAAGTAAGCGTTAGCAAAAAATACCGTTTTCCCCTCAATCCCGAACTGGAAAAGCCGGATATTATGGGATTTAAGAAACTCCAAATTCTCTTCAGGATAAGGCTCTGGACACAAGTATCTGTGCTCATACATACATATAAAGTAAATTTCCAGCTCGTGAAAATGGCATACACGATCAAATTTTAATTTGATTATAATTCTCCGAACCCATTTTTCCTTTTCTTAGAAACCAATCAAGCAAAAAAGAGAAAAAAATAAAAAAAAATCATGAAAACATATATCATTAAACATACAAAACCCGAAAATAATAGGAAAAGAAGGCAAATTCAACTCGACATGCAAGAAATCAAAATCATTAACGCAACCGAAGGAAAAAGGAGGACGAAACATACATGATGGATCTGAGGTTTAGGGTTTCCAAGAAGGGGAAATTGCATGTTTGAGGGAAACTGGATCTGTAAATTCCCTCTTCCACCATGGAAAAATTGGGAGGCGATTCCAAGATGACGTCGTCGTCACTGCACTGTCCTTCCACAATGAACCCCATCTCTCTTCCGCCCCTCTTTCTTATCTCAGAACAGGTAAAGACCGGTGTATTTATAAAGCAATGGGATTGGGAAAGCAGAGATCAAAAGAAAACCAACAAAGAAACGAAGTTCAGCTGATTGTTAAAGATGGAGGGTAGCTGCTTATAAATAGGTTTCTTTTTTACTCCTGTTAAACGACACCGTGTTGTTTGTCTGTTTGGAATTAGGATTCCGATTTCAAACAAAACTGTAACTCTGTTTATTTTTTTTATAAATATTAAATAATTTGACCGAAAGGTATATTTGAGGGGTAAAAGTGGAAACGATGGCTCCTTCTAGATGACGAAACTCGAAAGTGGTCAGCTTTGGATTTTGTTAATTAACTAAAAAGTAATTTTTTTAGTAAGAGATAATATAAATTAATTTTAGGGTTTTCGAGATAATAGATATTGGTTGTTGTTTTTCTTTTATAATTTGAAGTATTTTTAAAGATATTGAAAGATTTTAGAAGGAAAATTTTGAGGAATAATTAATTTAAAATTAAATTAAATATATAAAAAATTAGTTATATTCTATATTTCGGGTTAATTTTTATAATATATAATAGAAAGTTATATACACGTAGTGTTATTTTAAAAAAATAAAATTTATATTAAAAATAAAAAATGTCACCTATAAATATCGTCGTTCTTTTATATTATCATTTGTATGTGATATTTTCTCACTCGCAGTATAACTTTTAGTCTAAATTTTAAAATAAATATTAAAAAATTTATTTTTTTAAATAAAAACTTTAAACATTCTATATATCGAATAAAAATATCACTTAGTCATTAACTATTAATGTTTTAGTTAAGTCAAAATAATATTATTTTAATGCGGTTATTTTAAAATGTAATTTAAATTAAAATGAGGTTGTTTAGTTGAGAAAAGAATATTATTAATTTTTGAAAAAGTTAATAGTGATTACAATAATATATGTTATAGAATATAATCTTCACTATTTGTTGTT
Organism: Abelmoschus esculentus; assembly: GCA_035048815.1. Taxonomy (NCBI): domain Eukaryota; kingdom Viridiplantae; phylum Streptophyta; class Magnoliopsida; order Malvales; family Malvaceae; genus Abelmoschus; species Abelmoschus esculentus. Next base: position 14,096,898 of record JAUCBN010000003.1, read on the forward strand.
GATCGCTCAATCACTCTGCTGGCATTGATGATGTTTAAACCCGTGACCTCTAGGAACAACAACCGTTCGTTAACCGCTTGAACTAAAATGCTCGTGTTTGAGACAAGAATATTAAAATCATAAATTTGGAAGATTTTGAGCCAAGACTTTCAACTATAATGGCTAAGCTATGACTACTAAACCAATATAATACTATATAATTTTTACCATAAATATTTTATAAAATAAATAATATTATAAATTATATTAATTTATAAAATTATAAAATATATTATCATAAATATTATATATCGAAATCTTTGATATTAATTTAAATTATTTTATTAATTAAATAATACTATAAATAATATTGATAAATTAATAATATAAAATTTTATTTTTAATATTTATATATAAAAATAAAAAATTTATTGATTGATCAAGTAGTTAAAAATAATTATTTTACCCTATGTTATATGAGTTCGAATTTCAATAATAGAATATAATATATATACTTAATCAAAATATATATAAATAAAAGTATATTATTTTTTATTTTTTATATATTATTTATATTATAAATATTGTAATTAAAGAAGCCAAAAGATTCATAAAATAATATATTTATATAATAAAAATATATAAATCTCTAAAACCTAAACTTTAGAGTCTAAATCTTAAGATTTAAATTCTAAACATTATGGTTTGAAGTTTGAGATTTGGGTTTTTTATATATTATTTATAATGTAAATATATTATTTTTTATAAAATAATAAATTTATATTATAGATAATATATAAAAATATAAAAATAATATATCTTTATTGATATATGTATGTAATATATTTTATATTACTTTTAGTATTATTTTTTATGAAATAATTTGATTGAACCAAATGGATAAGTTTAGGTAATTAAAATAAAATATATTGTTGTTACTACCTTCGTCCCATTTTATTTGTCTAGTATTGACTTTTTTTGGTCAATTTTTTTAAATTTTGACTTATTATAACTTTAAATCTATTTATTAATAAAAATATTAAAAAATATATTTTAGAAACTTCTAATCAAGTAGTTTAAGAATATATATTTTATAAAAATTAATAAATTAAAATATTTAAAATAACTATGGTCAAAGTTTAAAACTTTGACTTTAAAAAGTCAATAAGAGACTTCTTATATGGGACGGAGGGAGTATATTTTTATATATTATTTTTAAATTTTAAATTTTTAAATTTATGTTTAAAGGTTAGAGCTTGAGGTTTTGTGGGTTAATATTTTAGGTTTAGAGTTTTTAATATATTACTAATAAAATATTTATATTGATAATGATATATAAAAAAACAATAAAATTGTTATATACATGCAAAAAATAGAGTTTATATTTTTATATATTTTCATTATTTATAATATTATTTATTTCATAAAACAATTTGAATTAACTTCAAGTAATTTGAGAAATATAATATTTGTAATAAAATTATATCGGTTTAATAGTTAAGACTTAGTTGCTGTATTTGAAGGTTCTGCTTCAAAACTGTTCAATCATAATATTCTAATTTTTTTAATAAAACGATATCGTTTTTTTCTAAATTAGGTATTAAAATAATATTATTTTGGTTTAACAAAGCACTAAAAAGTTAATGAAGTAATGACATTTTTGAATAAAATATTAAAATTCAATATTATATTTATAGCTTTTTAAAATTAAATAGCATTTTCGAATATGAGATCATAATTCAATTGCATCTTATGTAATTTATTCTTGTTTTTAATAGAATTCTTTAATTAATTAAATTTATTTCACTTAAAAATTTAAAATAAGGTTATTGTTTCACTAATTTAAAAGGAAAAATAATAATAAATATTTTTAAATAAATAAATAATACTAATATAAACATCAATTAAACCAAGTTATTCTAGAAATAAATAATACTAATTTAAACATACAATTAAAAATATAGTAATAAATAAAAATATTAAACAAGTTATTATTAAATAAATAAAAAATATTTCATCATCATTATTGTTATATGAGGCAATTTGTCAAATTAGGTTTCTAGTTCATTCAAAAGGGGACAAAAAGGAGGCTTCTGATTATTTTCAAGTCTTGACTTTTAAGCTGTTATTCTAGAAATTTAAAACAAGTTTGTTTTTCATGTGAACATGGGAAGAAAACCAGTACTTTTCTTTTTTTAATGTTATTTTCAATGAATTTGTTAAATATTAGTATTTCTTTTAACTATTTTTAATATTTTTTTATTATTTTAGTATCAGTATGGGAAATTATTAATTCGACAAACGAAATTAAATAATTGTTACATCTCTATTTTTATATTTATTTATTTAAAAATATATTTTGATAAATAGTATATGTAAAATATTTTATAAATATAAAATGAGAATAAACGTAACAGAGTAACGAAAATTATAAATATTTTCGGTCATTGTTCAAACTTTAAGCCATATTCATGATATAGTTACATCATTATTGAGCATGTCGAATACGTTAGATCATTATCAAATATATCGAACACTATTACATAAATTTTTTTTAAAAAAAACTTTAAATACCTTACTAGCTTGTTTTTTAAACAAACTAATAGTGAGTACAGTAATATATGTTTTATAAAAAAATTTTCACCATTTGATATTGGTCGATCTATCACTCTACTGACATCACTGGTGTTCAAACCCATGACCTCTAAAAACAACAATAGTTTCTTTAATCACTTAGACAACAGTTCATTAAATGCTCACATGCGATTTATCATATCAATACACAGACGACCGTATCAAAATAGGCCTAAAAAGTTGTACATATAAAACCAAGGATGTATCAAAACGGCATAAACCATATCGAAACAAGTTAGCTTACAAATATTATCAAAATCCTTTTAGCGTACTTTACAGGGTATCAATACGAGTTAATTGATTTTTAAGATTTTGATTTTCGATAACTGATATGGTTAACGTTCGAATAATAAATATAAAGATTTTAAAAATCTTAAACCTTCGTATCGAAACAGTTGACGTCGTATGTAACGACCTTTTTTTAAAATAAAATTTTATAAAGTTCACTAAAAAATAATATTTTTTGAATTTTTTGAAAACATTTTAAAATGGAGAAATATTTATCTAAGTTTTTTTTTTAAATTTAATCGTCACCGACCACCTTAATTACGAATAGTATTATCTTGTCTCGTACAAGTTTTGCTCGTTTCTGGCTTGGTTTTGCCGTTACTTCTCCGGTTCATGGACGTACGGTTCTTTTTCAACCTATCTAGTTTCATTGGTTTCCATAGAGATATTAATAAAGTGACTCATGTACCATGGTCAAGTTAAGTAGTACTTCCAATTTTTACTTTGTAAATTGAATTAGTAATACATTTTATCAATTTATGGTACTAATTTGAAAAATAAAAGGTTTTAACATATTAATTATTTATGATAATTTGTTTTAAAATTGAAAATTAATTAATGTTGTGTTTTATTAAAAAAAAATTGATGGATTAGTATCAGAAATATAAACGATGATTAAAGTTCATTCTTCAGATGATGAAGTCGTCAAAATGAGATCTTACTCATAAATGGACAATAAATTAAATTTTACATAAACTTAAATATTTTGATATTAAAATATTTTGTACTTGATTATAATTATTTTTCAAATACGATAAGAATACTAGTCTTTTCTCTTAAACTTTAAATATTCTTTTTGAAATATCATATTAGCCTCAAAACAAGAAAAAAAGATAAATTGTGGGAAACATTATTATATTCATAAAATCCTATTAAAACCAATTTTAATAAACATTTTTATTATCTCATTCAATGTCAATATTCGATTTAATATATATTATATTCATAAATATCAATATCAAATTATATAATATTAATATTTTTCGTTTAAAATTTTAAAATCTTTATTCAAAAAATCTAAATTCACTCTAAATCATAATCATAAATCTTAAACATACTCGTAACATAATATCAACATATCATACACCTTAAATAAAAGGTATGAAACATTATTTTACTTATGTCACTAGCGTCTTAAGGAAGAACATGCTACATCTTGAGGTAAGAAACATTATTTTCCATAGGCATAAAGATAATTTTAACCCTTAAAGTTTATGATTTTTATCATTTTGGCCTTTATTCTATCTTTGGAATAAATTTAGCTATTAACTTATATCTTTTTAACAAATATCTCATTTTTTAACTAACGTAATGATTACATAGTTAAAAAAATAACGATAATGATATGTCATATATATGTAGAATGATATTTAAGATTTGAGAATGCTTAGTAACCTTTTATTTTAGATGTCACAACCATTTTAAAACCGAAACGTGTGAAAAAATAGCCGGGCGAGTGAATTTGGAAAAAATCTATTTTTTATTGCTTTTAATTATGAAAAAACCAAATTTTATTAAAAAACGTATATTTTTTAATTTTTAAAAATGATTTGGGGTCGCCACCGGCCACTTTGGTAAGACAGACACCATAAAATAAACCAGAGATTCAAAAAATATATGGGTTCGGGAGTCGATTACGTGTAAGGACGATCCTTACAAACGCCCAAAATTGGTACCTTATTAATTACACGTGGCATTTCGGTATTTTGAATATAGATATTAATTTAATTCTTTATCGTTAACTAAATATCGTTCGAATTGAAGATATCCTTTGTCAACACGAATTCTCGTGTATAAATAATATATATAAATAATAATATAATATTAAAAAAAACTGAAAAATAGAAAAAAAAAACAGAGTTTTGAAGAGTGAGGAGTTCTCGGTTGAAAGTTTGTGGGAGGTTGTGGCCTGATTCATAGAGATTTTAGGTTTGGTTAGATTGAGGTTGAGTGTTTTTAGGGTTTGGAATTTGAATTTGTTTGGGTTTCTAGGTTTAAATCCCTTTAAAAGGGATTCAACCGAATTGTTTGGGGGGAGATTGAATCGACTGAATTTCTAGAGAAGATAGAGCTCGATCGGCAGTAGTAAGGGGGAAGAACTGAAGCAAGGATCAGTGCTGGAACACTGTTTTGGTGGCTATCGAAGAACTGAGGTAAGCATTTTGTTTTTTCCTCATGTCCACCTTTGTTTCGGTTGGTTTGGTGCTTTGAATCTGGGTTCTAGGATGAGTTTAGATGTTGGCCGAATAGTTTAGGGGTAATTTTGATCGGTTTTAGGGTGTTAGACAGAGGCTTTAATGATTAGGGAAGGTTTTGATCAGTGTTTTTGGGACTCCAGAGGTGTTTTCCGGTGGATTTTTGCGGTTTTAGGGCTTCCGGTGACCTTATCGGTGTCGGAAATGGCTGCCGGCGACTCCTGGGTGACGGTCGGCGTGATTCGCGGTGGTCGGCGAACACGTCGGAGCGGCGCCGGACGGTGGCAGACCAGATCAAGAGACGGTTCGTATGGCGGTGCTGGGCCATGTTCTTCGTGTTCATCCTCTTTTGGATGAACACGCATGAACACCATGCAAAACCCCTGCTTGTGATCCGATTTGGGTATAAGTTCTGGGCACAGGGTGTTTATCCCAAAGAAGAGCGAGTCGGGCCGAGTTGGTCTCGGTCCAAATGGCCGAGCCAACTTGGTCCTAAGGGTTTTTGATCCTCGGCAAAACGCTATCGTTTTGGCAGCTGGGTTCGGGCAGGTCGGATCCGGGTCAACCCGGATCCGCGTTTTTTTAAATTAAACAGGAAAATTACCCTTCTAGCCCCTCCAGGTTTTAGGTGCTTAGGTTTAGAATTAAATAAAATGGATAGGTAAGTAACTAGTAACATCAGTAACTTAGGTTTTAAACACTTAAGCAATGGAGCCTTTTTAGGATTAGAACTTAAAATGAACAAGATAAAATACGGTCATGCATTTTTGCTTTAGCCTTTTGAGGCGGAAGTTACATTTCTTTAAATTTGGGTGAGGTTTCCTATCTAGAGGACGTCTCGTTCAACTCAAGTTTAAAGGTGGTGTAACTTCTAAATCAAAAGGATATCCAAAATTCGAATAGTGTTCACTTAACAATGAAAAATTAAATTAATATCTATCTTTAAAGTATCAATGCCACGTAATGTTTTTCAAGGTACCAATTTTTGGGCGTTTGTAAGGGTCGTCCTTACACGTAACCGACTCCCGAACCCAACGTTTTTTAATGAATCTCTGGTTTATTTTTATGGTGTCTGGCCTACCTAAGTGGCCGGTGGCGACTCCAAGTCAATTTTTCAAAATTAAATTATGTTTTTTCCTAAAATTTGAATTTTTCAAGATTAAAATGATAAAGTTCGAATTTTTCAAAGAACCATCGTCAACACTTTTTCACTTAAAATCGCGTTTTTTAAAAGAGGTTGCGACATCCGTTTGGATAAGAAAATATATTTCTTTTAAACACGAGTTTGAATAAGATGTCCTCTAGATAGGAAACCTTAACCTGAATTTAAAGAAATATAAATTTCATCTCAAAAGGTTTAAATGCATGATCATTTATTATCTTGTTCATTTTAAGTCCTAACCTAAAAAGATTCTATTAATTAAATATTTAAACCCTATTCAAATTATTAATCTCACCAAGTGTATGATAACGTCCGAATGCTCGGACACTACCATCTTGCCACTTAGCAAAATTAATAATATTATTAATGTCACTAATTATTTACCTAATCAATTTTATTTAATTCTAAACCTAAATTAATGCGTCAATTTCTAGGTTTTTATATCACATCAACTCGATACCAAGGTGAACTCTTTAGGCCAACATCATGGTACGTCAAAACACCGACCATTTAGCGTATCCGAGGTATATAAATAAAATGCTAACATTACTAAATTATCTCCCTATTTAATTAATTAATTAAAGCGACTAATCCTGAAGGCTCTAAATTAATTAACTAAATGAGAATTAAATACTACCCTAAACAGATATAATATATGCTTTGAAAATATGCAAACAAAAATAAAAAGAAAAAATAAAAAGCAAAAAGAAGATAAACGAGCTAAATTACTTTTATTCAAGAGATAAGAACTCGAATTACATCATGCGGGAAATACATTGAAATAAAGAGGCTCACATGACACAAGGCAAGAATTAAAAGGCAAAAAAGATTAGGGGTGAAGTTTTAGACTTAACTAGGTTAAGATGAATTAATTCAGAACTTAGAACTAATTAATTAAATTCAATTTGAGGGTCGAATTAAATTAATTTAAAGTTTTAGAAATTAAATCAACCTTAATTAAAGACCAAATTGGTCAAGTTTTAAGTGTGGGGTCAATTTAGGGTCAAACTAGATTTAATTAGATTAAATTAATTTTAAACCCAATCTTAGAAATTAAATTAAATTCAACTGAGAACCTAATTAAATTATTTCTAAGCCCTAAAATCAAATTAATCTTAATTAAAATCTAAATTGATTAAACTTTGAATTTGGGGTTCGATTTAGGGTCAATTAGGGACTAAATTAAGTAAATTTTAGAGTTTTAAGAGTTAATTAGGATGTTTGGGGACCAAAATGAGGTGCAGTTTAAAACTTGGGGGATCATGGAGGTAATTATCCCCTTCCATTCAGAAATACGCACGGACCCGCTTGCCAAAACGGTAGCGTTCACTCGTGGGTTACCCCCTTGGACCGGATCAATTCGGTCATAACTATCTTCTCTCTGACTCGGTGAACCGACACACCTCAAAAATCTCTAAACTCAAACATGTAAAACCCAAAAAAATTACTCTTTTTGGATTAAAACACATGCTTTTTGCATGGTGTTCTTCATGTTCTTGGAAGAACTTGAAGAACACCATGAACATGAACAAGAACCGTCTCAACAACCACCGGTAGATCTGTCTCCACCGTACTCCGACAACGCCCAACCATTCGTCGGCCACCGCACCTAAAGCTCCGACCGCCGACGTTCTTCGCCGGTGATCGTTCCCGATGCCCGTGAACTCGCCGAAAACGCTAACCCCCCCCCAAATCATCGAAAACTCGGGTTTTACTTGATCTAAACACCAAAACTCCTTAAATCTACCTGATTCAACACCTAAACTAACCAAACGAACCCAGATTTCTTCCTAAATCAGTCCAAATCAGAATCAAACTAAAACAACAACTAAAGGAAACAAACGAGAAGAAAAAAAACAAGGAGCTTACCTTTTTGTTGATGAACAATCCGGCGATCCACTCTTTTTTTTCCTCACCAGTCAATTTCCTCTATTCGATTCAAGTTCTCCCCGCTATTTTAGCCTCCAGATTCCAGTCCCTTCCTCCACCGATCCCTCCTTCTTTTAAAGGACTCAAACTCACAGTCCTAATCATCCAAGGAGTCCACAACCAACTCAAAAACCATCTCCCTAAAAAATCTCCCCCACAACTAACCGAAAAATCCCTTATCTCTTGCTTTTCAATTTTTATTTTGTTTTTTTTATTTTTTATTTATTTTATTTTATCTACCCAAAAATTTGGGTGTAACATTAGATTTAATTAATTTTTAATGTTTTATTTGAATTTTAATTATTTTATATTTTATGCTAGAATAAAATTATATTTTACATATATATATATATATATATCGTTATCATAAAAAATTTAACGATAATGACATGTCATATATAGGTAGAATGAGACTAGATGCCATGTTATTTAAAATATATTATTACATATATATAACATGCCAATATCGTTAAATTTTTAACGGTTTAGTTATTATGTTAGTTAAAAAGTAGGATATTTGTCAAAAAAATATAAGTTAAGGGTTAAATTTATCAAAAAAAATAAGGGTCAAAATAATAAAAATTATAAACGCAAAAAGTTAAAATTATCTTTATACCTTTTCTATAAATTTAGTTAAGATCAACTATTACTCCATAATAACAATTAACGAAAGGTCAACATCTTACTATTACATAATACATACTGCACAGCAGTGTATATATCAAAATTAACAAGTTTGGGATTTGTACATTCTTATGGTTTGGGATAAAATTTAAATGTTTAAAAGTTTGACAATTAATTTAGAATGAAGATTATATTTAGGTGATGAAATTTGAATCTAAAAGTATGAGGACCAAACTTTAATTAGAACTATAATTTAAAGATGAAATTATAATATTTAAAAGATTTAGGACTAATTTAAATGATAGTCATAGTTTAAGATGATATAGTGTAATTAAAGAATTCTACGACCACAAAATACGATAATAATCCTAATTAAAATATTTAAAATTGTTATTTTAAAGACCTACCATCCTTTTTTTTTTTCATCTTTTGACATTAAGGACCTACAAGCCAAGTGGAACTTATCCATTTTGATAGTGTATCTTTAATAAGATAATTTAAAATTTTATTTATCTTTATACATGGGACATCCCATAGAATTAGCAAAGGACGGTTATGACTACTGGGTTTCCATACTCTAAGCTTCCTTATGATTTTGGGTTTTTCTAAAAAAATAATAACTTAAAAAACGGTTATATTTATAAAAATTATAAAAATTTTGATACATATTTTTATATATACATTAAAATTCTTACAAGTGTAAGGATTTTGGTATATATGCTGAATTTCTTATAAAAAGTATGAATTTCGATACATATTGATTTTTTTATAAAAAGTGTAAGAATTTTGTTATAGATACTGAAATCTTTATATTTTTGTAAGAATTTTAATATATATCAAAAAGTGTACTAAAATTTTTATAAGAAAACGATATGTCATTTTTAAACTTAATTTACAGTAGTGAATCCATAAAAGTTTTTGAGGGTGTGAACTTTTTACGGTGTCAAAGGGAGAATATCACTTTTTGTTGAAGGTTCGGAAGTTCTGCTTTTATGATGAAGCATTCGTCCATCCACCTTTTGTCAAATTGTAGTATTTAAGATATCAATCCCACGAGGATTGGCGTTACTTACGTAATTTATTATTCCTACACAATGAAAAAGTAAAGACACAGACAATTGGGTTTAAATTATAACTAAAAAAACTAATTAAAACAATAAAGATAAATGATCAAGAAATTAAGGATGAAAAAATGGGGCAGGTTAGAGTGCTTCGCAGTGTGGAATCAATTGACTTGTTTCTGTCCAATGCAACTACTTAACACTGCCTCGGCAGCACTGTAGTTTTACTGCCTCGACAGTGAAGGGTTTCGTCCGCCGCAGCAATCCCTTGCTCTTGGGTGGACTTTACCAAAGTTCGGCAAAGTGTCCTCTGATATTTTTCGACTAGAACTCTAACCTATCCCTAGGCCGAGTTAGTATTTTTCGACTAGAAAAATATCATATTTATCCCTTTTGTGAATCTAACTCTCTCGATATTAGATAAATAGATATCTCACAAACTTATCTCCCGAGCTTGAATACAAGAAAAATAAATGTCAAAGAATAAGCAAATCTTGATATTTTATTGCATGAAACAAGAAAACAAAGTACAACTTTCTCCCACAACTACTCCACAAACTAACCTAAACCCTAGGGGATGATAGAGGAATTTAGGATTTTCTGTGAACTCTTGATTTCGAGATATCCTCTCTCTACATAGGCTATGGTTTATATAGTCTTGGCCTAGGGCAAACCTTTCCAAAGTAGGAATACAATTTGGAGTAAAACACAAGTTAAGTACATAAATAAAAAATATTTATTTTATTTCTTAGTTTATTCCTATAAGGATTCTTTTTCCACGTAGCCTTTGATATTGACTTTCCGTGTGTTTTCCAACTCCGATTTCTATGCCGCTTGTCTTAAAATGTCCATCTTATTTTTCTCTTCAGATCGCCTATCATATCGATATTTGTTCTTCAGGTGCTGCCGCGGCCTTAAAGTGCTGTCGCGGCGGGTGCTTTTCTGCATTTCAGCTTCCAACATCCATCTTCTTGTTTGGCAATTCCTATGATGCAGTTTCTGTCTAAGAAAGAACACCATCAAATGCATTTGTTTTATGCCAAATAATAAATAAATTTATGAAATCCGTATTCGGATGGTGAAATATAGAAAATACGTAAAAATATCTATTATCGCCTCTAATTTTGTCTTTTTTAGCAATAATCGAGTGAAAAAATGATATAAAATATGAGGACTTTTGGGCACTCATCACTTTTTCTTGGCGTTTTTCATTTTAAACTAATTACCTCCATAGGTAATTACACTATCATTTGAGAAGTCAATTTATTGATAAATTACCTCCATAGATAATTACACTATCAACTGAATTAAATAAAAGCAATGACATCAATTAATCCAGGGAGGGCACCAATTATATTTAGGGTGAGCACTAATATATAAAATAAACATTTAATAGGTTAAATTTAAATATCAGGGTGAGCTCGGGCCCATCCTCACATAGCAATGGATCTATCACTAAATATTAGTAAAGATTTACTCGATAAAACTAATGAGATTAAAAAATAATTAAATGAATACAATTAATTAATTGATCTCATGGATAATATGATAAGAACATCCCGTGATATAATTTTTCCTGAGCAAGGGAGTTGATATTTCTTTCTTTTCATTCTTTATTCAAACTTTAACTTATATGACGAATTCATCTACATCATTCATTAAGCTGATCCTGGTGGGAAACTTGTTTTCAAGGGCCAGGGTTCAATTTTTACGTAAATGTAAATATTTAACCAATTAACTCAATTATTTTAATGGCTAAATTGGAATTTAAAAAATAAAACTAATTTAGAATTTAAATATAATATAAAAATATTTAACCAATAAACTCAAATAAAACCACTAAAAGTAATCTTGCTCGAAACTTGAAAATTAAAAAAATCTTTGAAACATGCAAGGCCTTATCCAAAACTCTTATAAAAAAATGTCAATAATATCTAAAATAAATGATTAAAATTTTTAGGCATAAAGATAATTTTAACCCCAACGTTTATAGTTTTTGTCGTTTTGGTTCTTATTCTTTTTTTGGATAAATTTAGCCCTTAACCTATATCTTTTTGACAAATAGCTTATTTTTTAACTAGCTAAATAACTGGACCGTTAAAAATTTAACGATGATATATATATGGAATATAATTTTAAATGACATGGAATGTAACCTATCAAATACATATATATATAGAATATATCTTTCAAAATAATATATAGAATATAATTTTATTCTAATATAAAATATAAAACAATTAAAATTCAAATTTTTATTAAAAATTAATTAATTCTAAAATGAAAGATTATTAAACACTCTTAACCCTAACTACGATAAAATTAAAATCTTATTCTAAAATAAAAATATAAACACAATTCGAATAAGATTTTAAATTTATAGTAGTTAGGGTTAAGAATGTTTAATAATCTTTTATTTTAGAATTAATTAATTTTTAATAAAAATTTGAATTTTAATTGTTTTATATTTTATATTAGAATAAAATTATATTCCATATATATATATATTTGATAGGTTACATTCAATGTTATTTAAAATTATATTCCATATATATCATCGTTAAATTTTTAACGGTCCAGTCATCAAGTTAGTTAAAAAATAAGCTATTTGTCAAAAAGATATAGGTTAAGGGCTAAATTTATCCCAAAAATAGAATAAGGGTCAAAATGACAAAAACTATAAACATTAAGGATTAAAATTATCTTTATGCCAAATTTTTAATTAACACCTTTCTTTATTCTATATATATTATTATAACACTGTAATTACCACCATATGAATTATATATTTTAATTAACACTTTTCTTAACTTATAGGTCGTAGATTTTAAACTCATTAAAAAAAATTAAAATAAAAATTATCAAAAATCTTATGACAAATTTCAAAGTATATCAATTTTTCAACACGTGACCAATAATATAAATTAATCCTTATTTAAAATGTGGAAGTGGAAAATGGTTAGTCAGTCTTTCTCTTGATTTGATTAATAAAGGATGATGATCGAATCATACAATAACAATTATTTAAAGCCAAGAGGCTAGAATAGGGTCGGGCAGTCTAAATTCCATTTCCTTAGGCCAATTAGCCGAAGTCAAGAAAAGTGTACAAGCATTCACCATGTGAGTGATCATGACATTCAATTTTAAATGTTAGAAATCTTATAGAGACAAAGTCTAAATTATAAAAAGAAATATTTATTAAAGGATAATTTATGTTTAAAAATACATAAGATCATGGTTTCTTAAGTATTATTAAAAAATAGTATCAAACGAATTAAATTTAATGTTAACTGTCAAAGAAAATTTACCTTATTTTATAAAGTTAATAATAAAATAAATATTCAAACTATTTTTTTTAAAAATAGATATTTAAAATATTTTTTTTATCTACGGTTGAATTGAGGATAACTTTGACTTTGACTTTTTATTTTCTTCTATACTTTTTTAGAGTTAGAGTTCTTGGCGTTCAAGTTATTTCATGGTAGGGATACTTTTAATTGGATGCTAATAAGATTTTTCCACATGGACACGCTACTCTTTCATGTTCAAAGTTTTTATTAAAAATTTATTTATATATGATTAAAGTTAGGGTAAACTACTGCAGTGAGTACTCAACTAATTGAGATACTTAATTTGGCCACGTAACTAAAGAATTCATCAATCAGGTCAATCAACTTTTGAACCTTACTTATTTGAATCATCATCGTTAAAGTTCTAACGGAGAAGATTAACGACAATGACATAGCTGTTAGATAAATCTGTATAATTATACATTTAATCATTGTAATTTATTTATTTATTATTTTAATTTAATCTTAATTTTAAATTAATAATTAAAATTAATCGAAGAAGAAATAAAAAGTTAACTGATACCATTGAAGGGATTTGAACCCATGCCCTCTTGCTCAACTAATTGAGGTACTTAATTTGGTCACGTAATTAAAGAATTCGTCAATCAGGTCAATATACTTTTGAACCTTACTTATTTGAATCATCGTCGTTAAAGTTCTAACGGAGAAGATTAACGATAATGACATAGTTGTTAGATAAATCTATTTAATTACACATTCAATTCTTATAATTTATTTATTATTTTAATTTAATCTTAATTTTAAATTAATAAATAAAATTAATTGAAGAATAAATAAAGAGTTAACTAATTTCATTAAAGGGATTTGAACCCATGCCCTCTTGCTCATAAACAAGGAGTTGAGCAATTGAGCCAAGGTGGACTTCTTAATATGAGATATTCACATGTATTTTTAAACCATTACTTTGTTAGTAAAACCCTAAAATGCATTAAACGAATTATAAAATTTTAAATCGACTAATATTTGAATCAAAATATTAAATATTTAAAATTAAAATATTAAAATATTTAATAAATAAATAAAAATAATTAAATATTGAATATTTAAATATTAATTATTTGAATATTAAATATTTAAATATTTTTTATTTAATATCATTCGAATTAAAATATTTGAATATTTGAATTAATATATTAAAATATTTAATATTTAAATTAAAGTATTCATTTATTTAATATTTGAATTAAACTTATTAAATATTTTAATTAAAATATTAAATTTTTAAATATTTTGACTCAAATTAAAATATTCTAATATTAAATAAAATATTTAATATAATATTCAAATATTTTGATATTAAATAAAAGTATTCGAATATTTTAATTCAAGTATTGATTATTTAAATATTTTAATTAAAATAATAAATATTTAAATATTTTAATTCAAATTTAAATATTTAATATCTAAATATATATCAAATAAAAATTCTATCAATTCATTTAATAATCTTTAGTTTTTACTAAAAACATAATTATTTAATAATATATTTTCAGTCTTTATATCATAAAAGTCATTTTGGCCCAGTGGTTTAACTTTTACTTTATGAACGGGTTTAAATCCCCTTAATGGCATCACTCAATCTTTAATTTTTTTCTTCTTTCTCACCAACCAGGTGATGACACGGAGTAACTCAAATAAATAAAGTTTAAAAATTAGATGACCTGATTGACGAATTTCTTAATTGAGTGACCAAAATAAATATCTCAATTAATTAGCCGGAGTAATTTACCCTTAAAGTTAATATATAATAAAGAGTTAAAATATAAACAAATATTTTTTTTTAATTATCTTTAAACTCTTAAAATAAAATAATGTTGTTTGAATCTCATTGATTGGTGGTGATGGGGTATTCTTCTTAAGGTCGGCTGGGTTCATGGGCTCCCCTTCCTTTTGGTAAAGCTGGGCCTATGGTGATCAGATTTGGCAGAAAAAATGAAAAACTTCAAGAGGGATAGAAAAAAACTTCAGGAGGGACAGAGAAAAAATGTTTATCCGAGGGGGCAAGTACATGAAGTACTCACATGTAATTTTTTAAACTTAATCTCATATTATTACGTTTATTTAAACTATTCTCCATGTTAAGATATTTAATGGAGAAAAGATTCATTTTTTAAAATATTTTAATTTATTTAAAACTTGATATAAAACCTTAAATTAAGGAAGTATATAAAAGTATTATGTAACACTCCTTATCCGATTTAGTTATAAATCAATTCGAGAATGTTACCCGAACAAGCAAGATAAATAATAATCGGGATAATTTAATTTTTTTCTTAACACATCACCAATGTACGAATTAAGCACCTCAACAAGCAATAAAAACACGACATGCATTAATAGGTCATACATATAAACATGGACAGACAAGCTTATAATGTTTATTTTACTAATAACTAGACCTTAAACTTTTAAGGTTATTCATTTATTGTTAACCAGACAAATAATTCATGTGCATAAAGATTACAGTTTTCTTTCACCAAATAATCTTATTACTTATTAACTCATTAGCATGAGACTAAATCCGTCCATCTTGAAGAACAAGTAATCAAATAGGTCATACCGAGGGAGTAGGTAACCTAGATATATAAATTCTCAATATCCGTTTTAAGGTGTTTCGATATGAAATTGAGCATGAAACAACATACGACTATCAATCAATCAAGCGAGTCATACTAAACATGTGTCAAGCCAATTAAACAAAAGGATCACTAAAATCAGCGAGCCTCATTCATAGATATTCATATATATCGAGTATCTATACATTTCGATTAGAGTACCTAAGGCCTTCTAGATTCATTTCAAATCCAATTTTCTTTAAGGAATCCCTCACTTATTCAAATTAATTTAAAATCAACAATGTTGTTCATTTTAAGTAACTGTCTAATAAATATACATTCATTAATTACATGTAGTAAAGAGATGTTGATTCACCTTGAAAAAAAGAGATTGATGAATTTGATTGGTTGAGATCATAAATAACGTGATAAACATGATTCATATAATTTCTCATCTGCGTGACAGATTGAAGTTTAATAATTAGGGGTGTGTATTCGGTTAATTTGGTCAGTGGTCGAATCAAATTAACTAAAATTTTTTAAATCTTAACATTTAACCGAACCGAATTGCCTTTAACCGAACCAAAATTATTTTGGTTAATTAGTTGAATTAATTGAATTAACCAAGATTTATTATAAATTTTAGTTAAATTACATAATAGGTCACTAAATTAAAATAAAATAATTTTTTAGTCACTAAAATTTTATTTTATACTAATTGAATAAAAAATTTAGTGACCATTTTATAATTTTTTAAAAGTTAAATGACTAAATATATATATAATATAATATTTAATATATAATAATTTCGATTAATTAATCGATTTTGAACCGAACTAACCAATAACCGAGTTTGAAAAATATCCGTTCACCGAATTTACCAAAAATTAACCGAAATAATTTTAGTTCGATCGGTTAATTCGATTAAAATCGAATAATATACACCCCTATTAATAATGGGTTGAAGTGAGATTGTAAAGATTTTTCACTTTAATCTATGATTGAGAATTTAATTTATCACTCTGGATATAATACAATTTAAAAATTTTATAATTATTATTTATTTTTAATGGGTTAACATAAAAATTTATTATTAAATTCGTTCTAATAAATATTTTTTAAAAATAATTATGTTGAGGTTTTTTATTTGTTTAAATATGATAGACAGTTGGAATAACATGTAGTATCCTCTTAACTGCATCGCCTCCTCCCAAGTGAAGCAAGAATCTGATGCAATATTTTTAAAAGTAATTTGAGGTTCCAACTTCTTTAATTCATCACTGCTACATGTTCTTGATCTGGACTCAAAGAATAATCAACTTTAGCTTTGTCATGCTTGATATATAGATATGTTTGTGGTACTAATTTAATTTACTTGGAACATTTATTTTATATAATTAATTCATCATCCAATTCCTATCCAGCCAAAGATATTCCTCGAAATAAACATGTGGCATAGACCGATTAGTCAGTATTCATGATGAATAAAAATAATAGATACGAACCATATAATCTCAGTAGTTAAAAGAATGGTTGTTGTTTCTAGAGGTCTCGGGCTCAAGCATCAGTAATGACAAAATAATGATTGAGCGATTAATATCTAATAATTAACAATATACACTAGAATAGATATTACTATAATCATTGTATAGTTAAATCAAAAATAATAGTATAAGAAAATTGAGGGAATTTAGTTTAGTTTTATATGTTTCTAAAGAATATGAAAGTTAATCCCTTTTTTCTTTCAAAATGAAGATGATGTCATTATAAAAATGTTGTTTATTTTGGTCGATCAGATTTTAAAAGTTATAAATAATTATTAAATTTTAATTTTTATTATAAAACAATCATTAAATTATTACCCATAGTTGAGGGTGATATGATAGTTAATTTTTTATAATCATAAATTTAGTCATTCATATTTTTATATTTAAAAATTGAGAGATTCAACTCTCATTATTTACGCATTTAATTAATTTTATAATATTAATTAGGGATAAATTTTTTAAAACTTTTGAATTATGATTAGATTAATTGGATGTGTAAATACGAGAGAGCTAAAAATTCTGTTATATTTATCTTATTAATTTTCATATCATCCCTTGACAATAGTTAAATGGCTAAACAATTATTTTGTAGCAATAAATCAAAGTTTAAAGGTTATTTTATAATTTTTAAAAGTTTGGTTAAAAAATAATCATTTTTCATAATTTAATGATAATTTGTAAACTTTTATCTGATAAGTAAAAGTCATTTATTGTATATAAAAAGTTATTTGTGTATCTTTTTTACCATGTCATTTGTGGTCTTATCCACTAAAATTTTGTTATTTATTTTTTTATGTTATTTATTTTTTAAGGATAAATCTTATTTTTTTTATGTCATATAAATAGTAGAGAATGTGTGGTTATAAAAATATATTATAAATATTAATAACATAAAAAAATAAATAACAAAATTTTAGTGAATAAAACCACAAATAACCTGTTAGAAAGGGTCTACGGAATAATTTCTCCTTGTATATATAGTCGTCTAAATGGATGTTACTCTTGAATCTTGACCTACCTGTCTACCACCTTTACCTTCCTAGCTAACAATGGCTGAAACTACAATGCCAGTCGAAGCTCTTTTCTTCCCAAACCAGCACTCACAGCAAGCTCAGTTAACTGACCATAATTCCTTTGAAACTCGTCAACTTGATCTCCGACAAATAGTCGATCTCACCGACAGCATCTTCAACATTGCTGTTGCTTCCCAGGTTCTTCATAATTACTTTGCTCTTAACTACTTCTCCAACATAACATATTGAAATGCTTTAACTTGTTGTAGGAGGACGCTGTCGAGTCTGGAAAGTTAAATTACACGATGAGCAGACTGGAGAAAATTGACGGTATGCGTCAAGCATGGACTGATATACGAAATATCTCATGTGAGGTAACCAAAGAAAATTACGGTTATAATTATATCGTATTTATCGTTGTTGTGGATGTTACAGCATTGAATACTCAGAGAGTAAAGAGGAAAAAAAAATGCTTAGCTCATCTTTCTCATTCAGTAAAAACAACAATTTATACAAACATAAACCCTAACCATGCAGCTGTCAGGAAGGGTCTGGAATGTAAAACAAATTCCTAACCAACACAATACAATTCGCATGGTTCTTGCATGTATGCACAGTTGTGATGCTGAGCTGGTGATGAGGTATCTCTAACATTCACCCGGTTCTTTTTCATTCATTTCTTTGAAATAAAGCAAGGGAAGAACATTGAGCTTTTCTCGAAACCTCACAAATTGTTGTTCTAGTAGTGGCTTTGTGAGTATGTCTACAACTTGGTATGCTGTTGGAACGTATCCCATCTTCATGAGTTGATTCATTATTTTTTCAGGAACGAAATGAAGATCCAAGTCAACGTATTTCATCTTTGCATGCATAACTGGATTGATAGCCATGGCAACTGTGCTCATATTATCACACCAAGCCTGTGGAATGTATGCAAGTTATATTTCGATATCAGTAAGAAGATTATGCAACCAAATAAGCTCAGAAGTTCTATCAGCTAAACTTCTATATTCGGCTTTCGCTGTTAATCGTGACACAGATTGTTGTTTCTTGGAACTCCACAAAAGTAGATGATCACCAAGGTATACATAGTATCCAGAGATAGATTTTTTGTCATCTTCATCACTCCCTCAATCAGCATCAGAGAACACAGAGAGTTGAGGAAGTTTGTGGCATGAAGTAGCTGTAAACCAGAGACCATATTCGAGTGTCCCCTTTAGATACCTCAAAACTCGTTTGACGGCACTGGATGGTTGTGGGATGTTGCATGTACTGAGCAATTCTGTTCACAACATGGGAAATATCTGCTCGCGTGTGGCAGATATACAGAAGAGCGCCAATTACACTTCAAAAAAATGTTGCTTCAGGAAAAGGTTCTTTACCACCTTACTTGAGTTTGGGCGAAACAACCATGGGTGTAGGAATAGGCTTGGCATTGTTCATTTGTGTTTTTTCAAATAGACTAAGAATATACTTTCTTTGTGTGAGAAACAATCCTTTATCAGTGTTTACAACTTGAATGCCTAGAAAGTAGTCAATAAGGTCAAGATCTTTGAGTGAAAATTGCAAGTGAAGGTGCTGCTTGACTTCAACAATATGAGCTTCAAAATTTCCTGTTAGAAGAATGTCGACGACGTAAACAATGATGTAAGTGACTGTGAGTCCAGTCATGTACGTGAAAAGCTCCACATCAGTAAGAGAATGCTGGAAATGAAGTGATTTAAGGTTGAGCCGAAAGAACCAACTTCTTGGTGCTTGGCGAAGGCCATACAAGGCTTTAAGAAGTTTGCATATCAAAGGGTTGTCATTCTTATCTGTTTCTTCAAATCCTGGAGGATGACTCATGAAGACATCTTCACGAAGATTGCCTTTCAAGAAGGCATTGTTTGCATCCACTTGATGCACAACCCAATGATTGGAGACAGCAAGGGAGAGGAAGACATTGATCGTAAGAGACTTGACTACAGGGCTGAAGGTATCAGTGAAGTCATACTCTGGAACTTGAGAGTAGCCTTTGGCTACGAGACGAGCCTTATATCTGTTGATGGAGCCATCAACATTGTGTTTGACTTTGAAGAGCCACTTACCCCCAATTGATTTACGATCCAGTGGGGGAGCAACTAGAGTCCAGGTACCATTTGCTAATAGGGCAGTATACTCATCCATGACTGTAGTACGCCACTCAGGAATGGAGAGGGATGCATACACATCAGTAGGAACATCTTCACTGGTAAGAAAATAAAGCTTTGTTTTATAGATACTATGTTTGCTGCGAGTAACCATACTGTGAGTGTTGGTTGGTGGAATTGATGGAGCTGCAGGTGAAGCAATTGGGAAGGTATTGAGGCTGCTGGTGGGAAGTCGTGTGGTTCATCTGCTTGTGGTTCAGGGAGAGGAGGAGAGAGAGGATGCTCAGGAGATTCTGGCTCAAGAGCAACTGGCTCTAGAGGAGGAGGCTCAAGAGCAACTAGTACTGGAGGAGGCTCAGGAGTAGGTTGTTCAGCAGCTTCAGGAGGTGGAGGAGCAGCTTCTGGGGAGACCACTGGTACTGGTTCAGAAACGAACACATTGGAGGGTTGTTGCTGATGAACTGTGGTTTCTCTTGTGATAAAGGGAAAGAAGGATTCATCAAATTTCACGTGTCTTGTAATGTAGATCCGGCCATCTGAACCAAGACATTGATATCCTTGGTGCTTTAGAGAGTAACCAAGAAATACACATTGCTTTGATCGGAAGTCAAGCTTGTTTCGATTATAGAGCCTTAAATGAGGGTAACAAGCACATCCAAAGATACGAAAGAAGGCATAATTTGGCTTTCTATGATTGATTTTCTCATAGGGAGACATTATCGAGCACCTGATATAAAAGTCGGTTGATTATATAGGTCGCACTTAGGACAGCATAGAACCAATATCTCAATGGAATGGATGCTTGAGCAAGACACAGTGTTGTTTCAATGATCTGCCTGTGTTTACGCTCAACAACTCCATTTCGTTGAGATGTATAAGAGCATGTAAGGCGGTGTTGAATGCCAAGTGAATGTAATTTAGATGATAGAGCTTGAAATTCCCCACCCCCATCTGTTTGTATGGCTTTAATTGTAGAAGAAAACTGTATTTTTACTAAAACAACAAACATGTCGAATACATTAGATGTCTCATTCTTGTTTCTAAGCAAAAATGTCCAGCAAATCTTAGAGAACATATCAACAAACGAAATATAATAGCGAAAGCCAGATGAAGGGATAGGAGCTGGACCCCAAACATCAATTTCCACAAGCTCAAAAGGCATCGAGTAAACTATTGTAGAGGGTTGAAAAGGAAGGGCATGAGACTTTCCCATTTGACATGCTTGACAAATATCTTCAGTCACAAGAGGAACATCCTTAGGAAAGATAGATTTGATGACAGCAGGTGCTGGATGACCCAATCGCATGTGCTAAAGCCAGTAAAGGCGAGAGGTCTTATTTGGTGGAGAACTAGAAGCTGAGACTGCATGAACCACTGGTCTAAAAGGAAAAAGATATAATCCATGCTCCTAAACACCTTGTAACACCACAGAACCTGTTTGTTTATCCTTCATATAGCAAGTAGTGGGATGAAATTCAAGAAAGACATTATTATCACTCGTAAATTTAGATACAGATAGCAAATTTCGAGTGATCTGAGGTACTCGAAGCAAGTTATCTATAACAAGTGACTGTGTGGATGCAACAATCGTTGAATGACCAACATGAGTAATAGGAAGAGGAGTATTATCACCTAAATGGACCTTACCCTGTCCAGTGTAAGGCTTGGCAATGGTCATGATAGCAAGGTCTTTGGTTACATGGTGAGTGGCACCGGAGTCGGGGTACCACCAGTAAAAACAATAATTTATACAAACATAAACCCTAGCCATGCAGCTGTCAGGAAGGGTCTGGAATGTAAAACAAATTCCTAACCAACAAAATACAATTCGCATGTTTTTTGTATGTATGCACAGCTATGATGCTGAACTGGTGATGAGGTGTCTCTAACGGTGGATATAACTTATTTTATTACGAAAATAACAGTTACGGACATATTAGATGTCATGCAATCTTTTAGAAGAAACAAAAAATGTGAGTAAAATCACATCGGAAATACAAGGACAACTTCGAAACTATTCATGGAACGAAAGAGCGGTGCTAGCCATCGCAGCTTTCGCCTCCAGTATCAGAGAATTGTCGATGCTGGTGAAGCATCGTGACCAATATCCAATTGCAAAAATTGCAAATATCGTAAAAAGCCACTCGCTCGAACTCGATTTGAATGCTCTTCGGAACTTGTGGCTTATCGATACCATGAAGTGTCCCGCACCAGTTTGGCCTTCTCCAACATCCGCAAAGAGGCGTTATCCATGGAGGTGGAGTTATCAGACAAGATCATTGGCACTATTTTGCATATTTCGATCGCTTTAAGCAAACGGGAGAAAGCCACTTGAAGCAGGGTAGTTCTAGGAAAAGCCCTTAAAAAAGGCCTAAAAAGAGCCTTAATCGGTTTACCCGGTCATATTGTGTACATAGAACTATATACACAATTTCTTACAAAAACTGTAAGAAAAACGGTACATACATAAATTGGCCCAAAAATAGTAAGGATATGTATGTACACAATTCCATACAAAAACTGTAAGAAAAACGGTACATATAAAAATTGTTACAAACGTAAAGATTTATGTACATACACAATTTCCTACAAGAATACATAAATTGACACAAAATGGTAAAGATTTGTATTTGTATACAATTCCTTACAAAGTATACACAACGGCTTACGAAAACTGTAAGAAAAAAGGTATGTACACAAATCTTTACGACTTCAAAACCATGAGCTAAAGGAGGCATCCAAGGGTAAGGATTTGTGTACCTACACAATTTCATACAAGAATACACAATATGGCACCAAAATGATAAAGATTTGTGTTTGTACATAATTCCTTACAAAGTATACACAACGGCTTACTAAAACCGTAAGAAAAAAAAGGTATGTACATAAATCCTTACGGCTTCAAAACTATGAGTTAAAGGAGGCATCCAATGGTAAGGATTTGTGTACATACACAATTTCCTACAAGAATACACAATATGGAACCCAAATCGTAAGGATTTGTGTTTGTACACAATTCCTTATAAAGTATACACAACGGCTTACTAAAACCGTAAGAAAAAAGGTTTGTACACAAATCCTTACGACTTCAAAACCATGAGCTAAAGGAGGCATCCAAGGGTAAGGATTTGTGTACCTACACAATTTCCTACAAGAATACACAATATGACACCAAAATGGTAAGAATTTGTGTTTGTACACAATTCCTTACAAAGTATACACAACGGCTTACGAAAACCGTAAGAAAAAAGGTATGTACACAAATCCTTACGACTTCAAAACCATGTGCTAAAGGAGGCATCCAAGGGTAAGGATTTGTGTACATACATAATTTCCTACAATAATACACAATATGGCACCAAAATGGTAAGGATTTATATTTGTACACAATTCCTTACAAAGTATACACAACGGCTTACGAAAACCGTAAGAAAAAAGGTATGTACACAAATCCTTACGACTTCAAAACCATGAGCTAAAAGAGGCATCCAAGGGTAAGGATTTGTGTACATACACAATTTCCTACAAGAATATACAATATGGCACCAAAATAGTAAGGATTTGTGTTTGTACACAATTCCTTACAAAGTATACACAACGGCTTACGAAAACCATAAGAAAAAAGGTATGTACACAAATCCTTACGACTTCAAAACCATGAGCTAAAAGAGGCATCCAAGGGTAAAGATTTGTGTACATACACAATTTCCTACAAGAATACACAATATGGCACCAAAATGGTAAGGATTTGTGTTTGTACACAATTTCTTACAAAGTATACACAACGGTTTACAGAAACAGTAAGAAAAAAGGTATGTACACAAATCCTTACGACTTCAAAACCATGAGCTAAATGAGGCATCCAAGGGTAAGGATTTGTGTACATACACAATTTCTAACAAGAATACACAATATGACACCAAAATGGTAAGGATTTGTGTATGTACACAATTCCTTACAAAGTATACACATTGGCTTACGAAAAACGTAAGAATAAAGGTATGTACACAAATCCTTATGGCTTCTAACCATGAGTTAAAGGAGACCATCTAAGGGTAAGGGTTTGTGTACATACACAAATGGCTACAAGTATACATAAATTGTCACAAAAATGGTAAGAATTTGTGTATATACATAATTCTTTACAAAGTATACACAATGGCTTACGAAAAACGTAAGAAAAAATGTACAAACACAAATCTTTACGATTTCGAAATCATAAGCTAAAGGAGGCCATCTAAGGGTAAGGATTTGTGTACATACTTTTTCCCTTATAGTTTTCGTAAGCATTTGTGTATATTTTGTAGAGATTTGTGTACATACTTAAATCCTTACATCTCTTGTACTAATTTTATGTATTCTCGTAGTAAATTGTGTATGTACACAAATCCTTACCTTTGGATGACTCCTTTAGCTCATGGTGAGAAGTTGTAAGGAATTGTGTACATACCTTTTTCCTTACGGTTTTTGTAAGTCATTGTGTATACTTTGTAAGAAATTGTGTACAATATTTATTCATATATTTTTTATTCGAATATTTTTATTTGAATATTTATTATACGAATATTTTTATTCGAGTATTTTTATTTGAATATTTTTATTTGAATAGTTATTATACGAATATTTTTATTCGTATATTTTTATTCAAATATTTTTATTCAAGTATTTTTATTCGTATACTTTTTATTCGAATATTTTTATTCAAATATTTATTATATAATATTTTTATTCGAATATTTATTATATGAATATTTTTATTCAAAAAAATTTATTCGAATATTTATTATACGAATATTTTTATTGTATATTTTTTATTCGAATGTTTTTATTCCAATATTTATTATATGAATTTTTATTCAAATATTTTTATTTAAATATTTTTATTCAAATATTTATTATACGAATATTTTTATTCAAATATTTTTTATTCAAATATTTTTATTCTAGTATTTTTATTCAAATATTTATTATATGAATATTTTTTTCGAATCTTTTTATTTGAATATTTTATTCGAATATTTATTATTCAAATATTTATTATATGAATATTTTTATTTGAATATTTATTATATGAATATTTTTATTCGAATATTTATTATATGAATATTTTTATTTGAATATTTATTATATGAATATTTTTATTTGTATATATATTTATTCAATTATTTATTGTATGAATATTTTTATTCAAATATTTATTATACAAATATTTTTATTCGAATATTTATTTTATGAATATTTTTATTCGTATATATATTTATTCAATTATTTATTGTATGAATATTTTTATTCGAATATTTATTATACAAATATTTTTATTCGAATATTTATTTTATGAATATTTTTATTCAAATATTTATTATATAAATATTTTTATTCGTATATTTTTTATTCGAATATATATGAATAAATTGAATAACTATTATTTATAAAAAAAAAGGTTTACATTGGAATCGGTTAACAACCGTTCCCCATTCCTCTTATTAGAAGGGTTTTTTTAGGTTCCCTTTAAGGGGGGTTTAGCCACACCCCTTGAAACATCCATCATGTTCAACTTTAACTATTTAAGTTTGGCAGATTATAATATATTTATATATTTAAATTATTTTACTCTGATTTTAGGTACATTGGTGATAAGAAAATAACGATGTTGGCAACACAACTTAAAGAGATAAATACTGAACTTCAAGAGAAACTGAAAGCTACAAGTAAGAAATAATATTTTTGAACGACATAAATTTCGAATATAAACCATTAAACCGACGTAAAAACAACAATTTCATGTGTCTTTTTGACACCTTATTACAATGTGGTGCAGGGAAAGTGTCATCATATGATTATGAAGACATAGAGAGACCTATTCCTAGTATCGGGACCTCGGAACTAATCGAAAAAATCCAGAAATATATAAAATTTGGTTCAAATTACACATTATTATCATCAGATCCTTCGTTTCAAAACATGGGGTTTTGATGATTGCTATGTTTATGTAACAGGATTCTGAAAAACTGAGGAACAAGCATGTGTTATATCTCGTATCAGATCTCGACATCTCCGTCGAAGAAATCACGGTTCTCAAAGGATTGTACCAAAAGAATGAGAACCGGTATGAAATCGTGTGGCTCCCGATCGTGGACTCGTCGGTAAATGGTTCGAAAAAAGCGGCAAGGTTTAGTGAGCTTAAACAGATGATGCAATGGATTGGAGTTGAGTCTTACAAGATTGAAGCAGAAGTGATTGAGTGCATAAAGAGGGAGTGGAAATTTATAAAGCAAGCCATTGCTGTGTCAGTAAATCAAGTAGGGGAAATCACATGCTTGAATGCTCTCCCTATGTTGTGGACATGGGGTAATTCTGCCTTCCCTTTTACTGCAAAAATAGAGAGAAACCTGTGGAGCAAAATGGTTGGAGGCTTGACAGGCTGTTCGATCAACTTATCCTTCACGATGACATAGACATACAATCATGGGTACATTTATAATCACTCAATATATTTATTTATTTTTATGGGTAAATTACACTGTAGGTCACTTTTATTTTAAAAATAGCAATTCATTTATGCAATTATAGTTTAGTTTAGGAATTAAAATGTCACTCAATTTAAAACAAATAAGTTAATTTATCATTAAAATGGTTATAATTAAATGAGCTTAATCAAGAATATTTAAAAAATTTATTAGTGAATTGATTGCGTCTACTAGCAGACGACGTTAAGGTCATAATATAAGTCTATTTCATTAGTCTGTTAGTTGTCAAGTAGTGAAATGATTGTCTTTGTCGAGCTATCAAATATGTTGATTATCAATATCATGGAGTGTGGTAAGTAATCGGAGGTGTTGTCGGGATGGTGCATTGTTAAAATTTTTAAGTATGAATTAGGACTAAATTAATAGAGTGCATAAATTTATGGACTAAAATTATTACTATATTAAGACGTTGTTTTACTTTTTTAACGATAAAATAACTTGTTTATCACACCATTTTTATAAACTAGTTTGTTCCTAAACCTATAAACAAGTGATTGAATTGTTACTTAATTACATAACTAAGTGAGATGGTGTAATTTATCCTATTTTCATTTACATTATCGGATGCTTTACCAATGTTGTGTTTCCTTGATTCATTAGACAAAGAGCGAGGGGACATTTGTGTGCTTGTTTGGTGGTGGGGATATGTCATGGAATCGGGAATTCATCGAGAAAGTGAGAATTGCCGCACATGTTGCCGGTGTTTCCTTGAAGCTTGTGTACCTCGGGCTGGGGAAGAGCAAAGGCAAAGGGCTAACAAGGAATGAGCTGGGCGGAGGCATTTTTGTTCCTGAACCTCAATATCAGTGGCAGTTCTGGACTCGACTGGAGAGCATGTTGTACTCAAAAATCAAACTCAGCAAGACGGTGAGTGTTGGCAGGAACGATCGGGTGATGCAGGAGGCAATGAGAATGGTTGGGTACGGCGGGAATGGCGAAGCATGGGCCATGTTTTCCATGGGAACAAGTCCGATGGTGACGACCAGCGGGAAGACAGCTCTGAGTATCATGGAAAACTACCATAAATGGATCAATGAAAACGTTGGGAATCGTTTCATTAAGGGAGTCGTAGAGTACAGTGATTTAATCGTGAGGGACGTGCATAGCTGCATCAACATTAGCCTGTCTGTTATGGGTGATATCCCAGGGATACTGATGTACCCCGAGTGTTCCAAAGTGATGGACATGTTCTACACTTACCGATGCTGTACTGAGTCGCTGCTGAGCTGAATACTTAGGGAAATACACCCTGCATGTGGCTTATTTGAGCATTGAAAAGGACATTAAGATAGATATAATAAATGTATGAAGCCCCTGAGGCTCTACTCTACCAATTACCATGGTACCATGTTAATAAGAATATGCAATGCAATAAAATTCAATCAAAATTAATATGAATTAAAATTGTAAAATTTCTCATTCAGTGTAAAATTTTATCAATTTAAATATTATTTTATTTTTGAATTAAAATTATAAATTTCTCATTTTTCTTATTCTTTCTGAACTTTTTTTGGTTTTAGAGTTTAAAAACACGCTAGGGGTAATTAAAACATTAAGATTTATAGATCAATAAAGGTTAATATCAGATCTATTGATCTTAACTTCACAATCGGGATACCGACGAGAATACCAAAATTCAATCAAAATTAATATAATGTTTTAAATTGATTGATTTTGGACTAAATTGATAATATATATAAGTGTTTTGGACTAGAACTATGATTATACCAAGTCACATTATTGTTTATGTTAATTTTTAACCGCTATAATACCAAAACAGAATAAAATTATAATATTAAATACTATTTTACCAAAAATAATAATTGAGATACTAAAACAATAATAAAACTATAATTAAAGTACTAAACATATAATTTTCTCAAATATATTTAAACAGATAAAAACATTAAAATTTGAAATAATTTAAAAAATAAAAATAAAAATCATTAGATAGAAGAAGAGAACTATTCCGGATGTTGTGGAAATGGATGATTATATCTGAATATTAAATCATGTGGGTTTTTTTAACTGAATGCTAAAAATATTATCAAGGACAAAAATTATTGCATTGAAACAAGTTTGTGCGTAAAATTCTTAACCTAATATAAAAATATCAAGTCGGAATTTGTCTTGAGAGCGCCGCTCTCCAATTTTCCCGCGGTTTTGTTTTTTATTTTTTGTACACGCCGACGTATTGTATGTAACATAAAATTAAGAATAAGAATTAAAAGGGATGAGAAGAATAAAAAGAGTAAAGAAGACAAAGAAATAAAAAAAAATTATTTTCATTCTAATTTATCAATGATGACAAACTTAATATAATTTACGATTTTAACTCAATTCTAAATGATGTAGTTTTGATTGAGTCTAATATAATAAAATATTTAGTTTTATTTACGTATAATTGGTTTTGTATCAAAATTCTTCCGCTCAAGAAATCTTTGTCCTAAAGATTAAAATTAGAACTCATAATTTTAACTTAAAAGAACAACCTACCATATTTTTCTTTTTATGATTTATCAAATAAACTGATAGTAATACTAAATGTCTTTACGGATCAAAATCACTCTAAGTGATTCAAATTTAGTACTAACTCTTAATCTAATAGAATCAGAAAAATGTAACATATATACATAAAGTTCTCTTGCAACCATTTCAGCAAAACATGTTGTGCACATTTCATTTTTATTATCGTGCACAAAATAATGAAACCATCCTCTAGTACTTTAAAGACACCGCAAGCACTATCCATAGAACCATATTTTTGCAAATATGACAATCAATGCTTTATCCACACATGCATCAAACACAAAGTTCAAATTCGATTGGGTTTACATCAAAATTTTTATTCTGGCATAACTAAGAAAATATAGAATGCATACATAATTATTAATAATAACCTCTCAGTCGAAGAAATTTTTATCCTCAAGAATTAAAGAAGACAAATATAAAATATATTCAATAAGAACCAATGTTGAATCAATCAAGTCTTTTAAATGATTAAACCAAATATTGATCATTGACTTCTTTACCGTGATTATATTTAGCATAAGAGTCAAAGATGACTTCATGAAAACAGTGATTAACCAATATCCTTCGAGGTCAATTTTTTCTCTTTGATCGGTGTCACTAGAAAACATAATTTGCAATTGTTGTGAAGATATACAAAAATCAATGTAGCGAACCTTCCGTTAAATTTTTATGTGTATAATAAAAGTGTAAGTAAAAAAGATAGGGTCACTAGTAGAAATAAGAAATTAGGTCTTAAAAATGAAATTGAGAAAAATTTAAAATTTAGGGTTTAAAATTTGAGAATTTTGAAATTTAAGAATTTAGGGTTTGAAAAGACCTAAAATAAAAGGGAGTTTTAAAATTTGAGATTGAAATTTTAAAAGGAGAAATTTGGAATTAGGGCCAGGGATTTCGAAATTGAAAAGGGGAAATTAGAATTTTACAAAAATGGAAAAGGATTTTTAAAAGAAGTGTTGGAGTCGTCACCGGTCACTTTGGTAGGCCGGATACCGTAAAAATCAGAGATTCTTTAAAATTAGGTTCGAGAGTCGGTTATGGTTTAAAACGGGGTTAGCATTGAAAACCGCCCAAAAATTGGCACCTTTATCAAAATAACCGCTTAATTAATTTTGGATTTTTCGGATTGAAAGTGACATTTAAATTAAGGTTTGTTTAATGCTCGAATTCAATTTTATTTTTACAGTGTCTTTATTCGAAGACAACACATATACCACCACTAATACATTGGAAGACGGACCCATTACGACCGAATAAAGATGTAATTAATTAGGCTCATTAATTAGCAAGGTGTATCGTAAACAAAATAAAACAACATTATATAAAACATAAATAAAGAAAAACATAAATGAATAAATAAAAAAACATAAATGAAAAATGCATGACAAAATAAGAATATGTACAAAAATAAACATGAATCAAAATAAATTAAAATGTAGCAAAGTAAAACAAATATATGCAAGAAACAAAATAACAACAATGAATAATATTAATAAAAATACACAAATTAAACAAGACATGGCAAAAAGCATAATAAAATAAATACAACATGAGCAAAATAAAAAAAATACATAATAAATAAATAAAATAAAACGGACATATGAAGTAATTAAAATAAAAAAAGAAAAGAAATAAAAAAGCTACTATAAAAAGGACCAAGATGGAAGAAAATAGAATTTTAGGTTAAAATTAAAAGAAAAACATGCTTCATTTTAAAACAGGGACCAAATCAAAACAATTAAAAACACATGGACCCTCAAAACGTGATTTTGAAAGGGGAGTACTCGAGGAAAAAACTAAAAACGCGAAGGGACTGAAATCAAAATAAACCATTTTTAAAAATCGATTATGACTAAGGGAGTGAAGAAATTAAAAGAAAAACGAAAGTTCGGAGGACCGTAAGCGCGATATCCATGAGAAGGAGGCATTTGTGACGTAAATTTCCCGTTTTAAACCCGAGGACTTAGTATAAATGATAACAAGAAATTTTAAACCTCTTTTTACTCATTTGTCTCAAAACTGAAAGATTAGACCCCCTTTTTTCTCTGAGATGTTCTTCTGAAAATAAAAAACATTGTTCATGTTCTTCTTCTTTTCCAGAAGACGGTCACAACAAAACTCAAAAGTCGGTCATGGTTTCCAGATTCCGTCCATCATCCACGGAGGTCGGCGACCTAAAAAGAACCAAAAATCCTCTTTAAAACCCCTTCGAAAGCCAAAACCAAGCTAAACAAGCCCCCCTTTCTCTTCCTTTTCAAAATCGAAACAACCTTGAATAAAGAAAATGATTTAGAAAACCCTTTCCCCCCTTTTGAAAACCGAAACGGAAGACACGAAGCTTCCTCACTCTTTTGTTCTCGGTTCACCAACGGCTCAAACGACCAAGGCTTGTCACTAGAGAAATCAGAAAGAAAGGGAGATGGCCTGACGAAGAAGGTAAAAAAAAATCTAGACCTATTTCTTTACGGAATGCGAATTCTAGATCAAACCAGTTTGTACATGGATTTGGTGTGGATTCTAGATCAAATGTACAATTCCACGCTACGTTTGTGTATGCAAGCCCAGAGTGGGGTAAACGTCGATTCCTCTGGGATCAACTTGAGGTCCTGGATCCAGGGCCTGGAATGTCGTGGCTGCTTGGTGGAGACTTTAATGTTATAGTAAGTTTTGATGAGCGGTCAGGTGGATCGACTCAGAGAGTGGGGACTTACGCGCAGTTTAATGAGTTTATCTTCCGAACGGGGCTTATTGACATGGGTTTCAGTGGTCCACGCTTTACTTGGCAGAGGGGTAACTTGAGTCAAAGGCTTGACCGCTTCCTCTATAATGCAAAGTGGTATGATTTTTTTGCGTCTTCAATGTCCTGCATCTACCTTTGATGGGGTCTGATCATCGTCCAATTTTATTGGTGATTGAGGCGGATAGGAATCGAAATGGTCAACGGCCTTTCCGGTTTGTATCAGTATGGAATGATCACCCAGATTTTAAGCGGTTATTACATGAGAGCTGGGATAGCAATATAAATGTGTTTGATAGCCTTTTTCATTTCAGGAAAAAAGTCGTCAATGGAATAAGGATGTGTTTAGCCATATTGAGAAAAAAAGAGGCGACTTCTTACCCGAATCGGGTGAATTGAGAGAGCTATTGATAGAAGGCATAATCCGTTTCTCTTAGACTTAGAGATCAAACTGAAATTTGAGTTGAATGTTGTCCTTGAGCAAGAGGAAAGCTTATGGTTTCAAAAGTCTCGAAGTAAATGGCTTGACCAAGGTGATCGTAATACAAAATTTTTCCACTCCACCACTCTTAATCGGAGGAGGCGCAATACTATTCGCATGCTTCGCCTAGATGACGGAAATTGGTGCTCGGAGTCAACCGTTTTAAAGGATCATGCTATCGATTTTTTCTCAAAGCTTTACACTACCGAACCGGTTGTCAATTTGGACTGTAATGATTTGAGTGGACATTCACAGGTGTCCGAGAGCCAACAAAGGCTATTATTACGGGATGTATCACCAACTGAAGTCCGTGCAGTTATATTTTCGATGAATCCGCATAAAGCACCATGTATTAATGGCTTTCATGCGGGATTTTTTTAGAGGAATTAGGATGTTGTAGGGCAGTCGGTGGTGTCGTTTGTTTGAGAGTTCTTCGCGACTGGAAATCTAGGCGACATCGCTAATCAGACCTTACTTGTATTAATTCCCAAAGTTGCTAAACTAGAGAGTATTAAACAATTTAGACCTATCAGCTTGTGCACGATATTGTACAAAGTTATTACTAAGATTCTGGTTAATAGACTTAAGCCTTTGTTACCGAACTGGATATCTTCAACTCAGTCAAGTTTTGTACCAGGACGTCATATCACGGATAATATTATTCTAGCTCAAGAGGTAATTCATAAGATGGGAAAGAAGAAAGATTTCAAACCTTGGATGGCGATTAAGGTTAATTTGGAAAAAGCCTATGATAGATTAAGCTGGGATTTTACAGAAAGCTCTCTTTATGGGTTAGGGCTTCCTGATCGTTTTATTTGGTGGATTTTAAAATATATAACTTCGGTTACTACAAGAATTATCTGGAATAGAGAGATGACAGATTCGTTTCAGCCTTCTCGCGGGGTGAGACAGGGGGATCCGCTTTCACCTTATTTATTTGTCATTTGTATGGAGCAGTTAGCGAAGGCGATTGATCGGCGAATCCTTGATGGACAATGGAAGCAGATTAAGCTTTCTCGTGGTGGCCCGGGCTTGTTGCACCTGTTTTTCGCAGATGATCTGGTACTATTTACGGAGGCGTCGTTGAAGCAGGCTAAAATTATTCATGAAGTCCTCCAGGATTTTTGTATGTCGTCAGGACACCGAGTTAGTGTTTCTAAAACCCAAATATTCTTTTCTAATAATTGCAGCTTAGAGCAAAAACAAAGCATAGCAAACCATTTTGGGTTTGAGATAGTGGATGATTTGGGAAAGTACTTGGGTGTGCCGCTTCTACATAAGCGCGTTACACGGGCCACTTACCAATGTCTGATAGAGAAGATTGATCAACGCTTATCGGGTTGGAAAGCAAAATCATTGGCACTAGTCGGGAGAATTACTCTAGCGAAAGCTGTGTTACAGGCTATACCAATTTATACAATGCAAACTACCTGGCTTCCTAAAGGTATTTGTGATGAAATTGAGAAACGCATTCGTCGTTTTGTTTGGGGTATAACACTAGAC
This sequence comes from Abelmoschus esculentus, assembly GCA_035048815.1. Taxonomy (NCBI): domain Eukaryota; kingdom Viridiplantae; phylum Streptophyta; class Magnoliopsida; order Malvales; family Malvaceae; genus Abelmoschus; species Abelmoschus esculentus. The sequence goes on from JAUCBN010000003.1 coordinate 14,131,162, forward strand.
CATAATGCTATCAACCTTGTAAAATGAGATATTATAAAAAAGCCATCAAATATAGGAGTTTTAGGTTTTCGTGATGTGTAGAACCAAAATTATGCTTTCCTTATGAAGGTAAGGTATCACTTGGTTTGTAGTAAGGACAAGCTATAGGTCCAGGTACTAAGGGATAAGTATAAATGGATTGGAGAATTGCCTAGTGAAATTTATCGACGAAACTCCTCGAGGCTTTGGCAAGGTGTGAGTCATTGTTGGGAAGCAATAAAGCAAAGCATGTGTTGGCAAGTTCGTAATGGGTGGAAAGTCGATTTTTGGTGGGACGTGTGGTTAGATGGGAGAGAGCCTTTAGCGATAAAATACCTTCTACCCGGTGATCCTCCTCACGTGAGTGTTGCTAGCATGCTAACGGTAACAGGGGCTTGAGATTGGAGCAAACTTGCGTTGGCATTGCCTCGCGAGTCCTTGGATCAGCTGGCAAGCGTTGTTCCGCCACATGCTGGATTTGAGAATGACTCGCTAGTTTGGAGATGGACTGAAACGCGTATATTCTCAACCACATCAGCCTATCGTACTTTAGGGCCAGAGGTGCTCCTTGAGGAGGAGGATTCATGGAAGTTCATTTGGCGTCTTCCGGTTCCACAACGGATCAGAACTTTTTTATGGTTGTTAAACCATGATAAGTTGATGACGAACAAGGAAAGAACCCGTCGACATTTTGGTAACAGCAACCTATGCCCTGTGTACGGTGTAGAAGATGAGGGTATAAACCATGTATTGAGAACGTGTAACCGGGCGAGGTAGGTTTGGGCTAAGCTAGTGCCGCAAAACCTATGGCGTAGCTTCTTTAACGAAAGAAATCGCGATTGATTACAAACCAACTTGAAGAGTAATAGTAATTGGTGGACGATTTTGTTTGCAATAACTTGCTGGATCCTTTGGAAGAGACGATGTGTTTTTGTGTTTGATAATGGAAGAGAATTAGTTGGTAACATTGTGGATTACTGTGTGGCGTATGCAAAGGAAATTATGGCTGCTATGGAAATACGCAAACAATAGCAGCGAAGAGGGTTGTGTAAACAATGGTGCCGACCGGATGAAGGATAGGTTAAAGTTAATACGGATGGAGCGGTGGGAGGAAATCCTTTGGTTGCAACCGCTGGAGGAATCATCCGGGACGCCGACGGTGAGTGGATTCGTGGTGTTGGGCGGCGCATTGGTCGTTGCTCGGTGATTTGCGCGGAATTGTGGTTTACTTTTGACGGTTTAACATTAGCATGGGAATTAGGGTATCGTAAGGTGGTGCTTGAACTTGACAGCACTACAGCCGTGGCTTTGATACAAGGGTTGTTGGTTGACATCGCAATCTTGTTCTTCTGATTAGTGAGCTGATTGTACGTGCATGGGACGTTAGGATTGTGCATGCGGGAAGAGAGGCCAATGGAGTAGCAGATCTGTTGGCTAAGATCATGCGAACTGAGGATTTAGTGCGAGTGTTCTTGGAACCACCTAATGCAGTTCGGATTTTACTTGATCGAGACAAGTCCATAGGTTTGACTTGATGTTTTAGGGGTTTAAGTTTTTGTTTAATGCCGCTACGAGTACTCTTTTCCTCCAATTAGGTTTAGGGAGGTTTTTAACGAGGCTCGTAGTTGCATTCCTTTTTACATAAAAAAAAGAGGCTCGTAGTTGCATTCTTTTTACATTAAAAAAAAAAGAACAGAAATAAAAATTAAACTCCAAAGTGGATAATAAAGACACTTTTATTCTCAAGTCTAACCGGCAATTCCGACGGGAAATACATTTTCTTCTTGATTTATCACCACCCAGAGCTGTTCAAATCTTCTTCATTTATGATTTGCACCAAATTAACTTCCAACCAAACCAACAAATTTTGTATACCCAGATCACACTCTCATTTATCTAGCTCTTCAGCAACTCACACACACAGAAATCTCTTGAAGAATCATGAAATCTGGTGATGGTGTCACTCTTTTTCTCCTGTGTCTGTTCTTTTCAGCTTCTGTCTTCAAGTACAATGAGGCTACGAGTAAGGCGCAAGTAAGTCAAAATCCTTGCTTGGAATGCTTCAAGTAAGCCTGTTTTAAATATATCTGTTTCTCCTGTTTCTGTTCTTTTCAGCTCGTGTCTTCAGAAATGGTTCCAATTTTGGAAGAGAAGATGATGTGGTTCAATGAAAGCAAAAGAAATTTAAGGAGGTTTCAGATATGTGCTGTTTGTACTTGCTGTGGCGGAGCTAAAGGTGTTTGCTTGCCATCTCCTTGTTGCTATGCAATCAACTGCAACATTCCAAACAGGCCATTTGGTTTTTGTTCTTTTACTCCAAAGACCTGTAATTGCTTTGGATGCCACCTCTAAGTTCAACTTTAGTTACTTAAATTGCTGCTCGGTTGGTAATTAATTTGGTCTCTATTCTTTTTTTAAAACACTTTAGTTATTAATGTTTTATTTACGGGCCGAAATAGTCTCTTCAAGAATAAAAATTATTCATCAATTAACGTATCAAACATATATAACAGTGCATGTTAATTTAATAGTATTATATAGACAACGATAGTGATTTAACATAATTATATATTAGTCAATATACACTATAAAATTATCTTTATGCTCACGTATTATTCTATTAAGTTATTTTAAGTTGTTTATAGTTAGTAGGCTAGTAGTATTTATTCACGAAATATTTTGATTTAAAATAAAATATATAGAGTTAAAAGGAAAACATTTTTTTTTAACCGAGGAAAATAAAATTCTTTTCTATTGGGATTAGGAAAGGAGAGGAAGATGGTATATTGTAAGATTCCTCAAACCATAAATTACTTGATAATATGCATTAAGTACATTTAAACGAATAGAAATCTCTTGTCTCTTAATCGTGTTTTTTCTCATGCTTCCTATTAAGAATCTAAAAAATTTAATTCTAGACTGTAACCTTAAATCTCATACATTAAAATCTAACCATAATCCCTAATATTAAACCCTAAACCTTTATTTGACAAATGAATCCGTCAATCATTTCATGTTTATTACACCAGTGAAACTAAATCTAGATAACATATAATGATTTAGATATCCTACATAAGTGTTTGACAAATTCCGGCAGGTTATAATTTCCTTACCAAGAAGACGTTAGTCATGTTAGAAAAACCCTAAATAGCATATGATTTAAATGTTGGATAAAGAGAGTCGTGGTGATATTAATGGCATATGGACACATTGCCAGCACAATATATTATTACAAGGGTGGTTGTTTGTTGGGTGTAGGCAATTAAACCCTTGAACTACTACTTTGCTGCCTTGTAAGGTGGTGCTTTTAATATTTGTACACCTATTAATGTGTTTCTCTGCATGAAATCCACATCATAATTCTGCAGGTTTGCGTGATATGGATTTCTTCTTTTATAAAGGGAAAATAACTCATTTAATACAATAAATAGAAGAGGTTATTGATAGCTAGTTAAAGAATATGTTTCTTATTCATTTGTGGATTAATTTCGAATAATATGAGTGTTTTTGTATTTATTTTCGTATTTTTAAAGCTCCTCCCAGGACGACTTAAGCATTCTTTCGTAAAAATTGAGACGAGACGAGACAAAACAAAATACTTTTTAAAAATCAAGATATATATATAAAAAAATATTATATTCTAAATCAGATATTATTGTAATCACAATTAGCTTGTTCAAAAAAATACAATTAAATACTTATTCTCATGAGATTGACATCTAATAGAATTTATATGTTAACTATATTTGCTTTAATGGTGTACACTTGTATAATCAATGTGACGTTAATTTACCGATCAAATATTATTATCTTTTTCTGGATGACATTATTTAATGTTTTGTGTTTTTATTTACAATTATATATATCTCTTTTCTTTAGCCATTAAATGACTTTTTATGGATTCCTTTAAATTTAAAATCCATTCAGTTAAAATTTAATATCAATACAATTAATTATATGATCAAAATTAATAACATACCCGAAACAATTCAGAGTTTTGGTTTATGAAAAAATTGAATTCTGTTTTGGGTGAGTAATTTCTGTTCCAAACAATTAAGACGTTGGGGTTAAACTGAATGAGAAAAATGTACCACTTTACTCATTTACATACAATACCTCCTCCCCTGTCCACTGAGCAGATTTCACGCAACCTGGACGAGCACAACTCAATGGGATGCCGACCAAGTGAAAGCAGTTTTCAACCCTGTTGATGCCTGCTTTGATCCTTCAAGTTTCCATTTCCCACGATCGTGGAAATATTCTTGTCTGGGGCAACCATATTCGGGTACGTACTCGGTTAAATCGGGTTATCTTTACCTACAAAAACCTCATCTTCCTGTTGAAAGGCATCCTAAGATCTGGAAGATAATATCCATGTTGCATGTGTTGCCCTGTAGAGAACCTCACTTTTAGAAAGAAAGTAACTCAGAAAATTTGTATTTCAATGGAGCTTTACATGAGTTTATATACAAGCTAGAGGAGGTTGTTAGTTTGTTACAAGATAAACTTCTAGAGACTCAACTAAACTAACTTCCAGAAGCTGCATACTAACTACTAGACTAGTAAGCTGAACTACATAGTACTTATAGCTTAACATTCTCCCTGCTCCCTGCTCCTTTTCGAACCTGGAACCCTTCTGCTCCTTTTCGAACCTGGAACCCTTCTGCAGATTGCACACAAACCTTTGCTCGACACAACTCAAAATAAGGTTTTGACAATGGTTTTGTAAGAACATCAGCTACTTGATACTCAGCAGGAACATAGTTGACTTGAACTTTCCCAGTTGCAACTTTCTCTCTAACAAAATGCACATCAAGATCCACATGTTTGGACTTTGAATGATACACAGGATTTGCACTTAACGCAACAGCACTTGTATTATCACACCAAATCACAGGAGATTATAGTGACTTAACCCTTAAATCAGTCAGCAAAGCATCTATCCAAAGTACCTCTGAAGTTGCATCTGCAACACTTCTGTATTCAGCTTCCATGGTAGACCTGGACATTGTCTTTTGTTTCTTCGATTGCCAAGCTACAAGATGATCACCTACATAAACACAATACCCCGTCATTGATCTACGATCTTCTGCACTTCTTCCCCAGTCAGCATCAGCAAATACAGTAACCTTAGGTCCAGCTGTGGTGGCCTTAAACTCCAAACCATAATGAATTGTTCCTGCCAAGTACCTTAGCACGCGTTTAGCAGCTACCATGTGTAATTCACGTGGCATATGCATGTATTGTGTCAGTTTATTCACACTGAAGGCTATATCAGGCCTCGTGTGACATGCATATAAAAGAGAACCCACAATACTTCTATATTCCTGTGGATTGAGCAGTTCATTCGACTCATTTGTTGCTTTAGATGAGACTACCATTGGAGTAGAGGTTGGAGACACATTCTGCATTCCATTTCTCTCCAATAATTCCTTCACATATTTTCTTTGACTTAACAACAGTCCCTTGTCACTCCTAATCACCTCAATTCCCAGAAAATAATGAAGCTTTCCCATGTCTTTTAAGGAGAACTTGGCATGCAAAAGAGCCACCACGTCTTCAATCTCTTTGTTTGATTGACCAGTGACAACTATATCATCTACATAGATCAGCATATAAGTCTTCACACCTTCTTTATTTTTGACAAACAATGAAACATCAGCCTTTGATTCTGCAAATCCAATTTGCAACAGATACCCTTTCAACTTGTCATGCTAATTCCTGGGAGCTTGCTTAAGGCCATATAGAGCCTTCTTCAGCTTACAAACTAGAGGAGTACCATCAACTGAATGCTGTTCAAACCCTGGTGGTTGTTGCATATATACATCTTCACTAAGATCTCCATTAAGAAATGCATTATTTATGTCAACCTGTCTCAAACTCCAATTGTTTGTGACTGCAATTGACAAAACCACATTCAAAGTTGCAGACTTCACCACAGGACTGAACGTGTCCTTGAAATCCTGTCCAGCTACTTGTGAAAAACCACGAGCTACCAATCGAGCTTTATACCTTTGAACTATGCCATCTGCATTCTTTTTCAACTTAAACAACCACTTACATCCCACTACTGAACGTCCTTCTGGCAGAACCTCAAGAGACCAAGTCTGATTGTTTCTTAAAGCCTGCATTTCAGCTTCAGCTGCAAGTCTCCAGTTGTCTGATTTTAAAGCTTCCTGAATATTGACTGGCTCAATGACATCATCACATGTAAGTGCATATATTTTGAGCTTAAATATACCACACTTACTCCTTGTCATCATGTGATGGATATTTGTAGGTGGAATACCTGTAGGAAAGACAGGAACAGAAGAAGCTGCAACATCATTCTCCATTATTTCATGTTAGTCATTCTCCATTATTTCATGTGAACTGCGAGGGCCAGACACATGCTCTCCATTATCATTACGTATAGAGAATGATTTCATAGAACTTGTTGTTGTCGGCCTAGGTTGTGTGTGTATACTAGGGCTCATGCTTGAACTTAAGTCAGCTCCCTCATTAGTAGTAACTGGACTAGGAACCTCCTCAGGACTAGGAACCTCCTGAGAACCTGCATGCCTCGAACCACTGCTGGGTATTCCAAAGGAAGTTGGTCCCCCAGCATTCGTAGTAGTCGTATCTCTTTGTGTTTGTGAAGGAACTGCTCGTGTCACAGAAGGAAAGGGCAAAAACTTAGTCCCACACTGGCAAACATCTGTTTTCCTTGAGAAACCTGCAAAAGGAAAGCTATACTCATCAAAGACTACATGCCTTGAGACATAAACCCTAGCATTTACTGTCAGGCATTGATACCCCTTGTGTTGGGGACTATATCCAAGAAAAGTACACTCTTGAGATCTATACTCCAGTTTATGCTTCTGAAAAGGTCGAAGATGTGGGAAGCACCTGCAGCCAAACACTCTGAGCCATTGATACTCAGGTACCTTACCAAATAACCTTTCATAGGGAGACACATTCTGCAACACTTTCGTAGGCAACCTATTAATCAGATATACAGCTGTTATAACAGCATACGACCAGTACTTCAATGGCAAGCTAGCCTGAGCTAACAAGACAAGTGCTAACTCAATGACATGCCTATGTTTACGTTCCATTACTTCATTCTGTTGGGACGTATGTGGACATGACACCCTATGGATTATGCCTTCTTGAAGCAGCAAAGTGGACAAGGATCTGAACTCTCCACCCCAATCACTTTGAACAGCTTTAATGGAAACATTAAACTGTGTTTTCACCATCTGTTGAAAGAGCTTATAAGCCTGCACTACCTGAGACTTGTCTTTCAACAGATACAACCATGTATGCCTAGAATACGCATCCACAAACGTCACATAATATCGAAACCCATTTGACATTTCATGTGCAGGTCCCCACACATCAGTAAACATAAGTTCAAAAGGAGAAGAATAAATTGTTTCTGAGTTTTCAAAAGGCAAGCTATGACTTTTCCCTTTATGACATGCAACACAAACTTCATTCATTTGTTTTGAAACATTTACATTGACATGCTTACAAGCTTGAACAACTACCTCAGGAGCTGGATGACCCAATCTCCTATGCCACAACTGATACAACATATTATTAGAACTAGCTAGATTAATTTCAGCTCTATTTTGTTCTGTACTGTGCTTATCTACATTAGTAACAAACTGATACAAGCCTTGATGCTCCTTCCCTTGCAGAATCACATCACTTGTATCTTCATCTCGCACGTAGCAATCCTTGGCATGAAACTCAAGGAATACTCTATTGTCCCTAGCAAGTTTGGACACCGAAAGTAGATTCTTAGTTATCTTAGGCACATGAAGTATATTATAGAGCAAAAGAGACTTATTTGATGTATATAAGGTTGACTGACCAACTGAGCTAACATCTAAAGATCGACCATTAGCCACAGTCAACTTACCAGGCCCATTACAACCTGTGCCACTCAGAATATTGGCTGAGTCTGGTGTGACATGATGTGTAGCACCAGAATCGACCACCCAACGTTCCTGATTCACAGTCAACATATGAGCTTGAGAAGTGGTCTCATTCTCAGGATCAGACAGTGGCTCGCGAACACAACAGCTATAATGTGCTGCAGATGAGTCTCCAGCTATCTGATCTTTTCTTGAACCTGAAACCCCAGCAAAGTTCTGATCGAACCTATGCCAACACCTGTCAACCAAATGTTCAAGCTTCCCACAGAGCTGACACTGTAACTTTGAGCATCCTCGACCACGACCCCCAGATCGTCCTCCAGCATGCCCTTGAGAAGCAAACCCTTGTCTCGAAAGTCCATTCAACTCAGCATTTCCTGAATTATGTGCTTTTACCATACTCACACTCATTGGCAACAAGTCAGTGTGAGCAAACTTTAATAGTTGAGCCTCAGCATCTATCAATATAGTGCATACATTCTCAAGAGTAAACGAGCCTTTACTAGCAGTTATAACTGCCATGAAGGATTGATAGTCCCTAGGCAAACCATTCAGTATGCTAGCAATCTGTTGAATTTGGGATAAAGGGCTACCACAAGAAGCCAAGGCATGACATACCTCCTTGATACGAGAAAGATACACTCGCATGCTCTCATCTCCTTTCTTCAAAGAATGAAGTTTAGAATGTAGTCCCATAACCGAGGTAGTTGACTTGTTAGCAAAGAACTGAAGCACCGTACGCCATATTTCATCTGTAGTCTCAACACCCACAAATTGAGGAAGTAGATGCGCACTTATCGTAGAAAGCAACCACGAGGCTATGGCACTATCTTGAGCAACATAGTCCTCGTAATCTTCATTCACAACTTGTTCACCATCGACTAGGATTGTTGCAGGTGGCATCTTAACCGCCCCAAGAAGCATCTTTTCCAGTTTATGACTACGAACAGTTAGAAGAACTTGTTGTTTCCAGAGAAGAAAATTATACTCATCCAACATGACATTCACTTTCTTGTTTGTGAACACACGATCATTCTTGGAGGAATACGCAACTTGACCCTCATCATTCTCAGCAATGGAAATACCACGAGTAGGAAAAGCCATAGATTCACAAAGAAGAGCCTGTAGACGAACACCAAAGAAGCAGAAGCGAAAGTGCAACAAGACCCTAAACACCAATGGCCCAGAACGTAGAGGTGATTGATACCATGTAAAGAACCTCACTTTTAGAAAGAAAGTAACTCAGAAAACTTGTATTTCAATGGAGCTTTACATGAGTTTATATACAAGCTAGAGGAGGTTGTTAGTTTGTTACAAGATAAACTTCTAGAACCTCAACTAAACTAACTTCTAGAACCTGCATACTAACTACTAGACTAGTAAGCTGAACTACACAGTACTTATAGCTTAACATGCCCAAGATCATAATCTTTGGTTGGCGTCTTGGTCATGGTGCACTCCCGATCGGAGACAGGTTACGTGCTGCAGGGCTAGCTCCCAGTCTGTCTCCTTCGCCAACAGGATATGGAAACGGTTATTCAAGCATTCAGAGACTGCTCAGATACTAGAGACGTTCTCCACAATCCACGTGGCCTAGATTCCATCGATAATTACCCACAGCAATACTACATCAGTTTTACATGGAAACCACTCGAACTCAAGCTTGACATGGAGACTCTAGCAAGCTTCCTCGTGCTGTTATGAAATATGTGGAATCGCAGGAACCTCTTTGAGCATGCTCAGGAATTCCTGTAACTATGGAAGAATGCTGGATTTACCCTCTAGTCGGCTGCATCAAAGTTAACATCGATGTGGCCTTTGATCTGTCTGGTGGTGCGGCCATTTGTGTCGTCACCCGTGACAGACATGGCATGGTGCTTGGTGTTCTCATCCAGCACTCCCCTGGCTGCATTGATGCTGACCATGCGGAGATAGCTGCTATGACGGTTGGTTTGCGCGTATCCCGTGAGAATGTATGAAACAGACTCTGCTTTGGTCATTAATAAGCTTTGTGGCGTCCCACAGTTTGACCTCTTTATGCTCAGCAGTCAGCACTGCTCTTCATCCATCTTAGGAACTTCTAAACGCTCTAGTGGCTTCCACGCCCATCTAGTAAAGCGGTCAGCCAATAAGGTGGCCCGTGGCCCACTCTCTTGCAGCTTGGGATTTGCAGTCCACTTGTGTTTTTTTAACTCGGTTCGTTCTGATATATTGATATTGCTCTTCCATTTGTAAACGTTGAAATTATTAGTTCGTAATATTTTGGGTACTTTTTTCTCCTTGACTTTTGTCATTGGATCTCTGTGATGGGAGAGATTATACTGTGAACCCTGTTTACCACGTCATCTATGGTCCAAGCAATCATGACCGTTAATTTTTAAATAATCACCTAATAACTATCCATTCACTAAGTCCATGTAAGAAATAGGTGATGATTCACTTGGAAAAAAATTAAGATCAACGGTCCTAATTACTTGGGACCATGGATGACGTGGTGAACAAGGTTCACCGTATAATTTTTCCTATGATGGCGAATGTAAAGGAGGATTTACCCGTCTTTCTTAAAAAATTTTACATGTCGAGTTAACAATAAATCTCGTCATTTAAGGTTTGCGTTAACAATAAATTGATAACATGTCAAGTAAAATTAAGTCTCAGGTCATTTTAAATCGGGTTATACTAAATAGTTAGTAAATAAATTTCAGGTTTAGGTTCATATAAAAGTTGGGTTCGGTTATCATATTATCGGGTTTTATTCAGGTTCAGGTCTTTCTTAAATTGGATGTAGATTGAGTTCGGATTCAAAATCATTGATTTCAACTTGGGTTTGTGTCAATAACAGGTAGACTCAGTCGAGTTTAGATCATTATCACCTTGTGTCCACCAGTTTTAACTCAAATCAATTCTATTCGAATTTTTGAATCATATTAATTTTTATACCCTAATCTTGATAAAATAAAATAAAATACTGAAGAGCTTGAGCACCAAATCATAAGAATAGCAAACGAGTAATTAAACTCTAATAGTTATATATTTTTATGTTTTTCAAGGATGATACAAATGTTATGTAATCTAATTTCTCTAAACAAATTATGATTTAGAGTTACAATCGATCATCAAAAGCATATTAAAAATAAAAAGGAGAGAACAATGAAAAGCTAAAGTCTTTGAGAACATCTTAAATGCTGGGGGGATTAATTTACAAACTCCAAAATTGCATAATATGCAACTAACACAGGTAATGAAACAATGGTACCAAAGATAACTCTGCAAAAGGAAAAAAAACACAGAAAATAATGTAAATAATCTTCAATATTTATTCCATATACTTAAGCCTGTTGGAAATATTTGTCTTACGCAGTACTAAGAACGTCAGCATGCACTCCATATTCCTTGGCAAAGATGAAGGAGGTAATTGATTGTGGTATTGCTGCCTGAAAATTTAACACCAAACATGAAACCAATACTCTAAACGACTAGCAGGTGTAAAATTGTCTGTATTTTTATTGTGTTTATATTGATGTTCACATTTTAAAATATTAGGTTTAAAGTTTAGGGTTTAAGGTCTATTTATTAGAGTTTGAGTTTAGAATGTGAAAAATAAGATTAGGGTTTAGATTTTAATTTTTTAGAAAATTTAAAGGTGGAATAAGGAAGGAGGCATAATTAGGACAAAGGATTTACACTCGTAATTAGCCGTATATAAAGTGAGTAGAAATTCTACCTCTTTAACAAGCTTTCTATTAAAAATTCCTAAAAAATTAAATTCTAAATCATAATCTTTACTTTCTATATCCTAAACTCTAAACCCTACACCTTAAAAAATGCATCTTACCCCTAAATCTCTAAACTCTAACCACAACACTTAACCTTAAACATTAAACCCTGAACTCACTAATTTAAATTGGAGACACCAATGGAGGTACGATTAAGAGGTAGACGATTTGCACCCATATAAAGCTAGCTACAAAGGGATAGAAATCGTCTACCCCTAATCGTACCCCCACTTTAAATTAGTAGGTTTAAGATTTAAGGTATAGAGTTTAAGGTTAGGGGTTGTGATTAAGATTTAGAAAATTAAGGATAGAATATATTTTTTAGATTTAAAGTTTAGGGTTTAATATTTAAACAATAAAATTAGGGTTTAAAATTTATTTTATTTTAAAATTTTTAATAAAGACATGAAAACAGCATGATTAAAAAACAAAATGTTTCTACTCCCTACAAAGACCAAGGGTCAAACCTTTGTAACATTAAAATAAATCACATTGAAATTACTATTCGAGTTACTAAATATGAAAAAATTATTACATGAACCCTTTTCACCATCTAAGATATGATCCCAACCAATTAAATTAAGACACATAATATATTTTTTTCATATCAAATTTACACATAAGCATTGGCCAAATCATCTAATTTAATGTCTTTGATTTAAAAAGGAAAAAAATATTATCAAAGATTTCTTGTGTCATCTTTCTTTTTGTTCTTTAAAATTTTCTTAATTAATTTTTTATATAGATTTGAGGTTTAGGATTTAGAGTTTAGGGATAAGGATTAGTAGTTTAGGATTTATGTGGTTTAGGTTTAGGGTTTAGGGTTTATGTGGTTTAGGTTTAAGGTTTAGGGTTAGAGTTAGGGTTTTGGGTTACGTGTTATTGTTTAGGTTAGGGTTAGGGTTTATGGTTTAGGTTAGGGTTTAGGGTCAAGGATTAGAATTAGAAAAAATTAATTAAAAAATTAACAATAAAAAGGAAGACAACATAACATAAAAAAAAATCTTTGGTAATATTTTTTTCTGTTTTTAAATTAAATGCACTAAAGTAAATGATTTGGATGATGCTTATGTGTAAATATGATATGAAAAAAATATATTATATGTCTTATTTTAATTAAGTGGACCATATCCTAAATGGTGAAAAAGGGTTCATGTAATAATTTCCCCTAAACATGAGTTAACGCCGGAAGTAAAAGCAACCTGAATGATGGCTACGCATAAAACATTTCCATGCAATCCCACAGTAATGGCCCCAATAGCCATGGCCGCTGGTCCCGCTATGAACCTCAACACCATCGCAAATATTGTTAGATTTGTACCACATGCCACGATTTTCTCTTGCAGGGCCATGAAGGTTCCTGCATACAACACCAAAAAAGATTAATAAATACAACATAAAATTATATATTTTTCACTTTCAAAGATTAAAATTACCCAAAAATACATAATTTACTTAAATTTAGTTTTGTATATTCGAAGTGATTATCTATTTTACACACAGAATGTGCATGTAATTGTATTGTCTCTTTTTGGCAATATAACCTTTTAAGAGTGACAGATTAATTTAAGAGGAATTAGTCTTCTGTAAAAAGGATGGAACCTTTTAAAAGAGGTAGATGAACAATATTCTTTTAAGGAAGGAGCAATTCTCCTTTTTAGAGGAACCATTCTTTGTATACAATTAAATTCAAAGGATTCATTATCGGGTATTTATTTTTTAGTTCGCGTTTCTGTCTATTTAAATAAGGTACCTGTTATTGGTACCTACAAAATCAGATTACCCGGTTAATCAGGTACGGGTATATGATTCATTTTTTATTTTAAAATTAAAAAAATATTAAACATATAAAATTTAAAATTTTATAATACATGATTAAATATAAAAATTAATGATTTAAATTTAATTTTAAAATATTTAGATATATAAAATAACATTAAAAATATTAATATCGTTTATTAAACTTTATTTAGATATAATATATATATATACATAAATATATATATTTATTAAAGTTTATTAATAAAATGACATTAAAAGTATTAATATCCTTTTTTTTTCTTATAGTATGAATAAATTAATAAAAATATATGTAAAAAATTAAAACTTTAAAGTATATAATATAAATATAAAATTAATTTTAAATTTAATTTTATGTATAAATATTAAAAATTTTAAAATAAAAATATAATTTAAAATATATATTAAAATTATTTGAGTTGAGTACCCGATAATTAAAAATTAACCCAACCTTAATATTCTCGGATCAAGTACATGACCCAATCTAGTAATTTTTTTAAAAATTATTACCCCGCATTTTTCTTTCTATATATTTACTTTTTTTATAATAATAAAGAATAATATTTATGTGTATAATCTCACCCATGCTAAACATGGCAGTGCCAGTTCCACCCTTTGACATAATCAATATTGACCCATCTATAATGCTTGGCATCTCAAAATGCCACCTACAAAATCATGAAAAATAGCTCCTTTAAAAATCAATATATATATATATATATATATTAATTGTGTTATAGCCAAAAATAAATCATTTATATCACTAAATAAAGTCCCAAACATTAAGAAGAAAACATAAAATAATAAACCTGTTTGAAACAAAAGCCCAAGCAAGGCCAATAACACAAGCATACGAGTTAGGGTTCATGGCCAGTTTCATCCCTACAACTTTCATCAAATACCAGAAAGAAGGTGGATTGCTCTCCTCACCATCGCCATTTGTGTTCCCTTCTACATCTTTCTCTTTCCCATGACCACCACCATCTTTGGCTGAAATGGAAACCCTCGACCTCCGGAACTCCAACACAAACAGCAAAACCGTCAGCCAGACAATGGCCTGAACTACAGATGATTGGACAACAAGATCAACTCCTGTCTGTCCATACATGGCTTTCATCAAAGGCACCCCTACCACCAAAGCATTCGTTAAAGTGGATAAAGAGAAGCTGGTGATGGACCAACAATAGCTCCCTTTGCTGCTACACTTTGCCCAAAAGGCTAGAACCACCACGATGACAAGCTTTGATATGGTGTCAGCAGCGATAAATCGGTAATTCATTTCGAAAGGATCGATATGGCAAGTAAATTCGACAACGAAAAGTGGGAGGGTGAAGTAGCAAACGAGTCGGTTTATGGCATCGCACTGCTCCGGGGTGAATATCCCCCACCACTTCACTGAACCATACCCTAACATCAGTGCAACATAAAGAGGCACCATAGCTACAACCACCTTGTAAACATCTTCCCACCCTATCATTCTGGTTTCTAGGGTTTTCAAGTACTATGGACCCAATGAAATATGTTTAGCAAAGTCTTGTATGGGGTGCATATTTATATGCATTTCATGCATGCATGCAAAGACAAAGCATCCAAATAAAATAATTACTGTAAAGTCGCATGGCTGTGTGTATATGATTCTATACCATGGATTCTTGAAGTTGTGTGGCCTGAGGCGTGCGATGTAGAGTGACGTTGCTTTCAACAAATGGGGTTTTCTGTGCTATAATCAGCAAATTTCTGTTGTTAGAATAAGGAATTAGGTTCTGGGATTATTCCACCCAGTATTTCCAGTATAGTTTCCGGTCTTGTTTATTTATTCTGATATTCAATATTATATGCCAACGTGGGTCACCCAGTGATTGAGGCTTAACATAGCACATATTGTCATTTTCTTGCTTTGCGTAATGCAGACAGTACGTTTAACTTATTCACATAAATGCTTACCAGACTGAATAAATAAATACATAAATGTTATTCGTTTAGTTTTTTCGACAAGATTTTATCATGAATTTATTCGTATTGTAATTCGTGATCTAGACAATTAGATCCGTTTATTTTTAAGTAACTACTTGATAATTATCCACTCATTAATTACATGTAAGAAAGAGGTGATGATTCACCTTAAAGAATATGAAAAAGAGAAAAGAGGTCAAGATTGGCCCTCAAATAGCACAATCGATTAAATTTTTTGGTTTTGGTCGATAAAAAATGGGTTAAGAGGTAAGTTTATCCTTGAAGTAAATTAAAAAAAATTATTACGCGTTTTGATTAATATCTTTAAGAACAATTTTAATACAAACTTGACGTGAGATCGATCCTTCGATCACTGGTTGAAGCATCATGTCATGAGAAGTATACGAATCTAGCATAGGTTCCATTTGTGTTGATTATATGATTTATGCTGCACAAGATGGGATCCTTTGGTAACCACAGATATCCAGCATTTTATCAACTAAAAAAACCCACTCATTTTATTCCTCTTCATGCTTGTGGACGAGACTAATGTGACAAGAAAATGTAGGAAAAGCTTGGGAATGGAAGGATTTAAGTGGTACAGGTGCAGGTGCAGCTACTTGATGGAGTTGAGGAGATTATTTACTAAGAGATTTTCCTACATTTTCATCAAATATAGACCAAGACAAAAAAGTACTTGTGAACCCAAAGAAGGGTTTCGATAAAAAGAATGTTGTTCATCTTATGAGATTCGTAGTCAAAGGATTAAGAAAAAAATTATACTCATTTTCGATGTTTTTATGTCTCAAAACTAAAAAATTAAATTGAGCCATAATAATAAATTCTAAATCTTAAACCATAAACTCTGAGCCCTAAATAATACATCTTACCTCTAATTTATTAAACCCTATTCGTATACCTAAACTCTAAACCTAATATTTTAGTATGGGGCATACATAAGAGTAAAAAAAGAGGTGGGTACGTCTGAAATAGTCTTTTAATTATTTCTTTATACGTCTGAAATCGTAAGTACCCAATTATGAACACCTAATAATTTTAAAAGTTTTAATCTCAACCATTTAATTTAATTAATCTAATCTTAAATTAATATAAAATTAAATAATTTTATATTATGTAAATAAATCCTAACCCTATGCATGTAAACACTAAACTAAGAAGGGTCCTATCCCTCCTACCTCATCAATGAAATAAGAAGCTAAAGTGTTTGTTCTTTGCCTCTATTATTTTGTTTAGTCATTTTAGTTAGTACAACTCTATTGAATTGTTATTTGCTATTTTGTTTTCTTGAATTCAAATATGCTTTTAGCATCCCTCTAAAGCCTATGGTGATAGAAGTATATCTATCTCCCATTTAGGGACAATTTAATTGCAGTAGAATTTGTTCTTCTCTTGGATCCTTGTTTGCAGGAGTGGGAAAATACATTTAATTGAGAAAGATAGATAAGAGAAAAAAATATATATAAAAATAAGGTGAATTTGATTTATTGTGCCGACGGTCGTAGATTGGATGCGAATTGTTTGTCCCTTAATCGTGTCTTCACATTAAATTAGTAGATTTAGAGTTTATGATTTAAGCTTAGGGGTTGTAGTTAGGGTTTAAGAAATTAAGAGTAGAATATATTTTTAGTGTGTATGTTTAGGGTTTAGGATGTAGAAAATTGTAGAACTAATGTTTTGATATAATAATTAAAAAATAGTTTTGGACTAATTTGAAAATATTTCAAAAATGGTTCTTATGTCCAAACTACTTGAAAATATATTTAAGATGTTTTTGAGTGATTTTAAATATGTTTTAAATGATTTAAAGAAACCAAATAAGTGTACCCAGGTGTTTCGAACCACCCTTAAGGTGTTTCGATACCTGTTCTTCAATACCATGGTTTTAAAGGCAAAATCACAGTGGTATCGATACTGGTATCGATACCTTTTTGCCACTGTGATGCTCTGTTTCGAACCCTGTTTCGAAACACCCCAATGGTTTCGAACCCTGTTTCGGAACACCCCCAACGGTCAAAATGATTTTATAAAAAAAAAACAACGGTTAGGAGCGGTATCGATATTGGTATCGATATCTGTTCATAAATGCAGGTCAACGGCTATTTCCCAAAGCAGCTGTTTCGAACCATGGTTCGATACCGCCTGCACCAGAAGAGGAAATAAGCCTTGTAATTAGCTCCAAACGGCTCCAAACCAATCCCAACGGTCACCAACAGCTAGAAGCTCATTTGGGATGATAAAAGGAAGCCTCAAGCATCAAGAGAAGACTAATGCTTCATTGAAAACAATAATATGATCAAAGATTTGTCTTAGTGCTTAAATCCCTATTATTTGGGTAGACAAACACTTGTGAGCTTAATTGTCATATATACTCAAGTGTAATTAGGAATTGGGTGAGTGCTTAGATTGCAAACATTAGCCTTATTAGAAGGATTAAACAAGTTTGCTAAGTTTTCTCTTTGTTGAGTGAATTCCCAAAGTTCGGGTTGTGAACTTTGGATGCTAGATTCGGGTTTGAGTCTAGGATTGTAAGGTTATCCCTTTGGCCTCAAAAGGTTGAAATTCTTAGTGAATTTGGAAAATCCTTAGTGGAAAGCTAAGGTAGTGGATGTAGGCGAGGCCGAACCACTATAAATCCTTGTGTCATTGTATATATTTTTGCTTCCACACATATCCACCCAAATTGGCCAATTCTCCATCACTTGGCAAGTAAATTCGGTTGTGCATCGAGCCATTCCAAGCCTAACAAAAATTAAGGTTAGGGTTTATAATTCAAATTTTTAGATATTTTAATAGGGACATGGAAAGAGACATAAATAGAAATATAGAGATTTTTGTTGTAGTTTAAGCTTAACAGTCGATAAGGACTTAAACTATATTTTTCAGATAAATATCTTAATTATATTTTAGGTCAAATAAATATTTAATTTTTTTTAGCAATTTAAATATAACATGTGATTTTTTATTTTTTATTTTTTAATTTAAATTTTTTAAAATCTCAAAGTTTTAATTTATTTAAATCAAACTTCAAACCACATTTCTCTCCACAAATCAGTAAAAACTCAATCAGTCTCTTTTTTTCATTGTTGGTGTTCGTCGATGATGTAATAGACAGTTCATTCGTTGGTTTTTGACAATAAGATGAGAAGCTTTTAGCGGTGGGCGTTGATAAAAACAATGGTGGGCGTTAATAATTGGATCGATGTTCAAAATGGGAACTTTAAGATTTAAGTTTTTTTAGAAAAATTAAAGATTTGGGTTACTTAATATTGATATATTTTTAATTTTTCTTATTTTTGGATTTTAATTTCAGAAATTATAAACTATGACAAGTGTTTGTATTTTATTAAATAATAGAAAAAATATTATACTCCATAATGAGACACCTATTTGATCAAAAAAAAAAAAATATTAGATACATATTTCACTCAAAATATAATTTAAATACTTATATAAAAATGGTATAGTTTGTCTAATCATTATTGTTCAACTTATATTTTACAAGATACTAAATTATTTTTCAAAATCAAAAAAATAGTACGTAAAATATTTTATCTTATAAACTAGCGATGAAAAATAAAATTTTCATAACTGGTATTATTTAGGGATTTAGTTGATAGAATTTAAAATTGATGGTTCATGATTAAAATTTAAGATTTAAGATTTAAGGTTTAATTTTTAGGTTAGAATTTTATGATTTTAAAGTTAAAAACTTAAATTTTATATTTTTACTTAAAAATAAACGTGCTTGTGTAAAATAATTTTACACTTTCAGTATTTCAAATATTCACCCTTCAAAAAATCTCTCGTTTCAATAATTAGCATCTACGATTTTAATCAGGGTTGCAACCCTACCTCTTCCTTACAAAAAATCCTAAAAATCTTACATCTATTTTGAAAAACGACATCTCCCCAAAATATAATACAATATTTATAAGATAAATTAAATAAATTAATATTAAATTTTAATCTTAAATATATTTTTAATACTAAAATTTTAAAATATTCAATTTATTCGATAAAATTATGCATTGAACGATTTTAATCATTCTTTGATTAACTTTTGACAGGAGTTCATTTACCGTAAAATTGAAGAACTTTTCCAAGATTTAAACAGTTAAAAATTTTATAGACACAAAAAAGCAATATACTAAAAAACAAACTCCAACTAATGCTAGAGGAGGAAGATCGAAGATAGAGAATTTAAAAAGTTTTGTTAATTTGTATATTTTAAGATACTTTTTAAAAAGTAAAGGTCGAATTCAGGCTTAGAAACCAAAACGAAACAACTAATGAAATTTAGGATAAAATGACCATCATCAACGATCATCAATGATGGTACCCTCTGACAGTAAATAGTGAAAGACATTTACATAACGCCATTAAAAAGTTCACGATGAAGTAAAAAAAATAAAAATTTTAATTTTAATAAATAAATTAAATATTCACGTAATTTATTCTGTTTTATATTTAATTTATTCATCAATTTGAATATCTCATATGATAGTCGAACTGATGAACAGAATTGATTTAACTGATATTATAATCAACTTAACCGCAAAAACCTAATTAATTTAATCGAACTTGTAGATTAACCGATTTATCCCGTTCCCTATTAGCTGCCCACACACATAAACATTACACTAGTAAACTCCAACACCATTTGTTTTTGTTCTTCATGATGTTGAACTTTTATAGTCCCAGAACAAATTCCACAATGGGTGGTTCTTAAAGTGACACGTGTAAAGAGAATATATGAATTTTTTTTTATTATTCTTTCGGTTTTTAAGATCTCATCTTGCCTAATTTGGACTGACATACGTCGTACACTTAATTTTAGTGAATAAGACTTTTAAGAAAAATTGTATACCTAACGTCTTGAACCTAAGACTTGCTTAAGTAAAATCACTTTGATCAAACTCTATCGGTGAATTCTATTCTTAAAGCTATATAAAAATAGACCATACACATACACTTGAAAGATCCAATTGGCAATGTGTAATACACATATTTGAAGGTTTGGGTGCAATTGAGATCAAATTGGGTCATCTGAATATTCTAATAACGCAGTAGCTGGATGGAGCTAAGATTTGAAGTTAAGGAGACAAAATATAAATGTTTATAAATGAGGATAAATTTATAAAAAAATATTATTTTTAAAAAATTTAAATAGGAGAAAAAAAAAATCAAGGATGACGAAGGCGATTATCTCTTCCTACATGAGTGTAATTCCGCCATTGCTTATACTGAAACTCTACATTTTCATCTACCACAAACATGTTGATGTTTCAATCTTCTTCAACAAAAAAGATGTTGGACCTGTAACACTCATTCTTGATTTTACTCGGAATCTCGATAATTTTTAAATATTTTTATATTTATTTTAATTTAAATTATTTTTTAAAATATATTCATATTTTTAATGTTGCTTTTGTATTTAATAAGATTTATAATGTTAAAAGAATAAATTTTAAAGAAAAAATATTGATGAGATCATAAAGAAATCAATAGATTGAATGAAGGGAAATTTGAAAAAAGTTGTTTGAGGATTAAATTAAATAAAATTTAAGTTAAGGATTAAATTAAAAAAAAATATTTTTAAAAATCAAAGTTAAATAGGTATTCTATATTGGTAGAGAAGCATGTAGTTCAAATTTGGTCGAAATATACTTTAAACAATAGAGTAATTAGATAAATAATGAAATCAAGTAAAGTTAAAAAACTGAAATGTAAATGATTAAATTTTATTTAAAAGGAGAATTGAAAATGTATAAAAACAGTATAACAAAACATAAATATTTAAAAATAAAGTTATAAATTTATAAAAAAAATAATTTTAAAAAAATAAAAAAATAAAAATAAAATAAAGAAATATTCGATGTAACGATTTCTTCTCCCCACTTTATGTAGTTTCGTCCAGACAAGATTTCAAATCTGGTTAATGAATGAAAATCGTAATCAGAGCATGTGTACTAGTCTAGCTGCCCAGGAACTATGTCAGCTCTAGCTGGATAGGTTTGTTTACACACTTGTCGGGATTTAAAAAATATACATAGATCTTTTAATTGTTTCCTTAAAAGAAACGGTCGATGGGCTATTTTACACAATATAATGTTTTTTAATAATAATTTTTGATTTAGAATCTATTTTTAAAATTTCGTCTGGTTAGTATAATAAATTCTATAATTTTTATTTTTTAATAAAATTTACACGGATCTACTACGATATGGGAAATTTTTGTTAAATAAATTATATTCATTACGTCATTTATAGTTCATCAAATGAAATTTATTCATTTTAATGTAATTTTAAAATATTTGTCGATTCTTTAGTGATATATATAAAAAAAAAATTTATATTAAAAAATTAAAATAAACGAATCTCATTAAAAAAATCATATGAATAAATTCATCTAATAATTTTTCAATGCGAAAAATTATATGAGTTTTTTATTTTTTTTTAATGGGAGTTAAAACTGAATATCTATATAAAATAAGTTTAGGGCGCTTTAAGCCCCGAATTTTTTAAAAAAAGTTTTTAAATATTTTTACACCCAATTAATCTAGAAAATGACTTTATTATTTCTGTGTGGCAATAAATTTAGGGTAACCTGCAAGTCCTGTATGGTTACTTGTGAAATTTCTATTTTAACCATCGATCTTTTAATTTTATTTACAAATCATTAAATAATTTAATCGATATTATTCTAAGTCATTAACAGGAATACTTATATGACATTCAAATCAATTTATATAATATTATATTTGATCCTCATTCATATATATTTTATTATTTTATATCTAATTTTAATTTAATTAAATAAATTACCCAAAACCCAACCTAAAGAAAAAATCTTGGCAGAACAAATTACTCAATGGACCAAACTCTAAACCTATGAGTGGCCCAACAATTTGAAGTTTTTAGGATTAATTGAAGTGAAATGAAACTCGAGGATTAAATTGCAATATTTAAGAATTATGAGTTTAAATTCCAAATTTTTAAAAGATTATTTTTAGGATATCTAAAGATAAAGGGTTAGTATGTGATTTTTGGAAAAAGTAAGGGTTACATTTGGAAAGGACTACAATTTATCGGACTATGATGGTAAATTTTCCAATTCTTATAGAGATATTATAATTTAACTGAGTCAATTGACTAAGAAAGGATGAGGGTATGTTACTTATTCTTTAGACCATCTAACAATGCATAAATGTAAAGGATCTTAGCTCAAAATTTTCCAATTATCATGAAGCTCAGTTTTTGCCTAGCGTTCATTTTAGTCCTTATAATACGACCACTCACTTTTACTTTTTTATTCAATTTAATCCTAGTCCATTTAAGTAGTCTAAGAATTCTACTATTCTCATTGAAATAACTCATGTATAATGTAGAGTATTATTAAGCTAGGATTTGAGACATTACGTCCTACTATTAATTGGATTGTATAATCCGCTCCATTGTCAAACCTAACTAATGTGAATGTATCCCAAACAATTTAGATACCAAAATATATTTAATTGTATTTTATTGGTGTGCTTGAAAATTGACGCGCAACACAAAGGAGAATATATTTTGAAACTCGGAGAACACAATTGGAGAATGAAAGGCTTAACTAGGGATGGGCACGGAACTCGAACCCAACGGGTTCCGACCCGACCCAGTCCGATCGGGTCGAATATTTTTGGTAAAAAATTCGGGGTCGGTCGGGTCGAATTTTTTTTTCAAGGGTGGTCTCGGGTCGGGTAGGGTTCGGGTTTAGGGTGGAAAAACTTGACCCGACCCGACCCGGACTAATAATGTAATTTTTCCATATATATTTTAGGGATATTTAGAATAATGACCCCTCTTTATATATTTTTTATATAATTAGATCACTAAAATTAATTTTTTTTACAATTAGGTCACTAAAATTAAATGTTTTTACAATTAGATCCCTAAAATTTATTTTTTTACAGTTTAGTCCCTAAAATTTTATTTTTTAAATGATTCGGCTTGGGTCAGATCGGGTCAGATTTTAAAGCTTAAAAATCAGGTCAGGTCGGGTTTTTTCACCCTAAACTCGGTCGGATCGGGTGACGGGTGGAGGGCATAATTTTTTGAGTCGAGTACGGGTGGACTAAAAATCCGACCCGACCCGACCCGTGCTCTATCCCTAGGCTTAACATCCTATCTTAATTTAAGAGGTAAATTTTATTTTCATGCAGTTGCTTAATCATGGTTTTCATGCTTATTTTTCAAATTGATATAAACATGTTTTGTAATTCTACGTGATGTATAATTAGGAGGAATCTCAATTGCATGAGTTACATATTTTTGCCTAATATATATTTATACGTTTTTGCCTTAAATTTGTAATGTCCTGTTGAATTTTAGTGAATTCATACTTGATTTTATTTAAATGTGTTATTTAGAGAAGCATGTTATTCTTGATACTAAAAATGTCAAATTTTATATCTAAATCTTCATAGATCCTTGATGTGAACTTAAAATCAGATTAGAAGGTTTTTTGAGTTAATTATGTTGCATATTTTTCGTTAATTTAAACTTTCAGTACTGATATCATCCATACTGTATCAATATAAAATTCAACTAAAGTATTGATACGATTGACACCGTCTCAATACACATGATAAAAAACGATAAATTTATCTTTTTTTGCCATGTGTGTATATTTTTTTTTTGTTTATCTTCATAAAGGTCATATTTATTGATTTTTTTATATATTTTATTTTTTTATTTATTTGAAATTTAATATTTCTGTTGAATGTTTGGACTACCATTTCTTTTCATGCTTGATTAAGGGGAATAATTTTTTAAAATTATTTCATGTTAAATTTCTTTAGGTATACTATTCATTGTATCTGAAAGTTAAATGTATTTTTAGTTATTTTTGATATAACAAAAGGAAGAGATGAGTTTTTGAATATTTTTAAAAATCAAAAAGAGAGTTTGTTGAGATAAAATTTTTGATATAACAAATTGCAAAATAAACTAAATTTAATTATTATGAAAATCATTCAAATTAAAATCACGTAATAACAAGCATACAAAAATTCATTACGTTGCCTAAGTAAGTGCACACTCTAAATACACATTACACTCTAAATATACAAAGCATGTATAATAATAATAATAATTATTATTATTATTAATTATTATTATTATTATTATTATGAATTTAAAACCTGAATTAATTCGACTTGAAATAAAATCGACTTAAAATGATTAATTGGAAATGAATGATCAACCATTCAACTCAAAGTCTATCGGTTATTTACTTAATTCCTTATTTGTATCAAACTCAAATTTAATAATTTTAATTATGAATTTAAAACCCGAATTAATTCTACCTGAAATAAAACCGACTTGAAATGAACTTGACCTGAAATGCAACCGAACAGAAATAAACTCGACCTTAAATCTACCCGACTTGAAATGAACTTGTCAATTATCTGATTTATACTTGAACCATTTGAACCTGACCTGAAATAAGCTCGACTTGAAATAAACCCGACCTGAAATAGATTCGTACCCAACCTGAATTGAATCAAAACATAAAATCAACTATATCCGATTTTACTCAACTTAACAGTATCCGACCTGAAATTCATACGAATAACTCTTTTTACATCTATAGTTTCGGCGTGTGATTCGGGTAACTGGTTCCATTTTCGGACTGAGACATCCCACTCGAACTCAGGATGAGCGTAGACGTGTTTTTGATTGTAAGCAAGCTTTTGAAAGACGTAATTCCGTAATTATCTAATCTAACACGTCATTCCTTATGGATTTGACGAGAAAACCTTCCTTCCCCGATCCTTATTTGTCTCCACTCTTACTACCATCGACCATAGTTTTAGTTTTACAGCCACCCATTCCCCCTAAAATCCAGCCACCTTTATTTCTTAAAATATAGTAAAACGATTAACACACATATTCATTCTCGTTACTCATTTCATCTCTCTGTTTCTCAATCTTTAATCATACACATATTTATATAACCAGCTATGGCTAACGTGGTTAAGCCGGAGAGGCATGATGAACAGTTCGTCGTTGAAAGTGATGACAATGAGGACGAACTTGAGGAGAGCAAGGCCGGGGACGGCAGCGGCAGCGGCAGCAGCAACTACAATAGTGATGATGACGGCGTCGGAGGCCGGAGACATCCTTCCATCACTTTCACTTCCCAGCAATGGCCTCAGAGTTTCAAGTAATGTCCTTTCCTTCTCTCACTCAAATGGATCCGAGCCACTGTCTCTTTGTGGTATATACTTATTTCGGTTTGCATCACATCGTGCTCTCTTGTCAATATATTTATTGTTGAATTAACGATTGGAAGAAACATGGTTCAAACCTCGAATGAATCCTCTGTAAGGGTTAACGTGAGTAATGAAAATCTCTTTACTTGGTAGATAGCTTTGAAAGAAAGAAGGGGAAAATATTTGATCTAATGGTTATGCTAGAATATAGCTAGGAAGGTTGTCAAAACTTCACTTCATATATCATATATGTACGTGTTAGAGATTTTATATATCTGCTGACTGATGTAAGTTTAAAGAATTTGGATACTTCAAAAACTGTGCCTTTGTTGGTATATGTAAAATCTGCCCTTTTCAATTTTCTTTTTTCTGGGTTACAGAGAGACAATGGATCCTTATACAATCACTGCAGCACCAAGCTTTGGAGTTGTTGGGGGACTTCAAAGTCTGAGACATTTTAGTTTTAGCAGTCAGAGAAGTAATTTGGAGCTGGATGCAAAGTTCCCTTTTCTGCCTGATAATCGAAAAAGTTATTCCAAGGAATTTTTAGGTGGCATCTCAAGAGCACAATCAGGATGGTCACAGAGGCCATCTTTTGCTAAGCAATTTACCGGAGAGTTTCCCATTTCTTATGGATGTAGCGTGACCCAGACCGTCTTTAATTGTAAGCTATTTTGTTATCATGCTCATTTCCCTTATATGACATGCTTGATTGGTCTTGGTTTCTTCATGTCTATGCATGGAAATAGTTGAGATCCTCTCGTCAACTGTCAAATGATCTAGAGGTGAAATTTGTCCGGTGTTGTCTGTTTTAAATTTAACTTTGCCTATTCATGCCTTCTTGCATCTGGGAAAGTAAATCTGATTGTTTACTTCTTTTAGCTATGATTGTTATCTAGATGTTTCCTTATGGCATCAAATCTTTTTAATCTCTTGTGATAGCGATAAACGTAATGGTAGGAGTTGGGCTTCTATCCACACCTAATACAATAGCACAAGGAGGCTGGGCAAGCTTGTTGGTTCTTGTCTGTTTTGCAGTTGTATGTGGTTATACAGCCATACTCATGAAATACTGCTTCGAAAGCAGAGAAGGAATTATATCATACCCTGATATGGGTGAGGCTGCCTTCGGACGATTTGGACGCATTTTAATATCTGTGAGTTATCCTTAACTTCTTGCTTTTAAGTATAATGCATATTGTGTATTGCTAGGATGGCATTACTAGTTTGTACTCGATACTCCTTGTTTATCATCTAATACTGTGTTTATTTTTCAATTGCTAATCAAGATTATGTTTATTTTTCATTATTGTAGCCAAATTCTCTAATGCTGAGTTTGATGGTTTTATGCAGGTTGTTCTCTATACAGAATTATATGTAAGCTCGTGCTTCTTATTTACTATTGAATTGTATGCTGCAACTTCCCTATCTCAATAACGTATTTTTTGCCTCACCTATACAGTCATATTGTGTGGAATTTATTATCGTGGAAGCTGACAATCTTACAAGGCTATTTCCTGGAGTTTCTTTGCATTTGCCTTTTCTAAAGCTGGATTCGACGCATCTCTTTGGAATTTTAATTGCCTTTGTTATTCTACCCACTGTCTGGTTAAAAGACATCCGTTTGATTTCATATCTTTCAGGTGCTGCAAAGAGGCTTAATGTAGACAAGCATCTAAAATGTTAAAGATACATTATGAACTTACTCCAGATTTCCCGTTACTTATTTTGCAGCCGGCGGGGTTGTTGCAACATTGGTAATAATTGTTTGTTTACTATACCTTGGTGCACTGGGTGGTGTTGGCTTCCATCCTGCCGGTAAAGCTGTGAATTTGAGTGGCCTTCCTGTTGTAATTGGTGTATATGGATTTTGTCATTCAGGACACTCTGTGTTTCCTAATATCTATCAATCAATGGCTGATAAATCACAGTTTAAGAAAGCAATGCAAATATGGTGAGGACATTTTGTTGTGGCTTGGAAAGATGTTTTTCCCCTCCTTTTGTTCTGATCTCCCCATCATGTTTTCTTTTCTGCAGCTTTTTCCTGTGTATAGTATTGTATGGGACTGTTGCTGTCATGGGTTATCTCGAGTTCGGTCAAAGCACGTTGTCTCAAATAACTTTGAATATGCCACAGGATGCTTTTGTTTCTAAGATTGCATTGTGGACAACGGTACGTATGAGGCTCTTTGTTTTGTTTCAAAAGTATTTTCAGCAAGAGGGAGGTTTGTTCTTGTTTCTACCTTACCTTTCTGCGTGTGTTGCAGGTTATCAACCCGCTCACAAAATATCCTTTTGATTGCATAGATTAGAATTACTAAAATTAAATGAATGCTTTTCATTTCGTTCCGATTTTCTTCCTTGACACTGATCAAATATGCATTATTGTTGATCCCCTTGGCGAGGAGCATAGAGGAGCTCCTGCCAGATCGTGTTGTGAATAGCTTATGGTGTTTCTTTCTTCTCAGAGCAGCACTAGTCTTTTCTACCGTTGTCGTTGCATTCGTCATGCCGTTCTTCGGTAAGCTCGGGAATTTGATTTCAATCAATGGTCTAGATTTAGTTCTTACTGATTTATGTGTGACAGGTCTTCTGATGGCTTTAATCGGTTCTCTTCTAAGCTTCCTAGTGGTAAGTACCGTGTTCCGTTTATTCATTCATCAGAGGCTTCATTGAAGGTAGCCAAGAAGAAAATGCATTTAGCTTCTGCAAGGATAACCTAAGTTTTTACATTGCAGGCTATAATAATGCCATCACTATGTTTCATTAAGATTGCAGGAAGAAAAGCTTCAAGGATGGATGTGAGCCGATTTTTTCTAACACTCTAGCGCGATTACATGATAGTATACGGTTCTTTTAATCTTAATTCTTTGAAAATGCACACACACCGTAGGATAAACTCGTTGAACCTAGGTTTCCTAGGGAAAACTATATTCTCTTTTCCACTCGAATATGAAAAATATTTTGTTCGATTACGGTAGTTCTAGCAAATCTGTTGAATTTCGTATGCACATACATGAATATACCTTCATCATGATGCTCTCATTTAACAACTGTTTTGAACCTATAAACAGATTGTTTTGAGCTCAACATTCGCTGCCATTGCCGTGGTGTGTGCTGTCGTGGGGACGTATTATGCCTTGCGAGGGATTGTGAGTAATTACTGATACCCTGAGCAGAGCTACCTGCTGCCTGCTGGTTCCCCATGTGTAGAGTGTCGTCATGGGATGCTGATTCTGTCTGTATCGACCATTCGTCGAATCAACAAATATTTAATCATAACTCTTTCTCTATTAATTTTGTTTGGTTATACTTTATTTTAGGTTAAGACTTTAATGCATTTGGTGTTATGATTTTTGACTAATTTTATTCTTATTTACTTTATATTAAAATTAAATTTTGGATTTTTTTGTTATTATTTAAATTATTATTATTATAATTGTATTGACCGTTGATTATACTTATTTTCATGGGTATTTCTTTTCTTTAATTGGATATAAAAAAAATTAACGAATACATAAAATATATCTTACATATAATTTTACATTTATTAAACCATACTACCAAAAAAACAAGTTTTGGACAATCTTTATACACAACTTCATTTTTCAATTTTGCAAAATCAAAGGCACTGACTATGTAATGGCGTCACTATACTTTAAAAATTTTAAGGTGCAAAATTTTGTTTTTTATCGTCTTCTTTTAATATTTTTTATAGATAAATTTTTATGCGCTTAATGCTTTCAATGACTCTTAAAGTATATAATTTTTTTATGGAGTTGGCCAGTAATTTTTTCTAAATATTTTGTTCCTGTTTTAAATTGTGACTTTAATTGTCTCCTTAACTCATGTTAAAAATAAATAAAATTTATAAATAATCACTAAATTTTGATTAATTATTTAATTTAATAACAAAGTTTTTAATTATTTCAATGATACTAGAAATATTTTTTTCAATTTTATCATACTCCCTTAAACACCATTAATTCTCTAAACATTTCCGCGTATTTTAAAATAAATCTTACAATCATTTCGAAATATAATAAAAAAATAAAATGAAAGGTTTCCTCATCATCTTTTCAAAAGCTTCAACGTCAGTCGATAAGCCCAAGAATTTGTGCATCATCTTCTCAAACGCCTTTACTTTTAGGATGGTCACGGAACCCGAGTCTGATGGGTTTTAATACGATTGGATCTGAATGGGTCGGATTTTATAAAATAAAATTCAGATTTGGATCGGTCGGGTTGAGTTTTTTCAAGGGTGATTTTGAGTCGAGTCGGGTCGGGTTTGTGTTTAGAGTAAAAAAATTTGACCCGACCTGAAACTAATAGCATAATTTTTCCATATATATATATATATGTTAGGAATATTTGCAATAATGATCCTCTTTATATATTTCTTATACAATTAGGTCAATAAAATTAATTTTTTTACAATTAGGTCACTAAAATTTTATTTTATTTATAATTAGATCTTTAAATTTTATTTTTTTTTGTATAATTAAATCTCTAAAATTTATATTTTTTTAATGATTCAGGTTGAACCAGATCGAGTCAAATTTTAAAACTTAAAAATCGGGGTGTGCGGTTCTTGGACTTGCTTCAAGATCTACACCATAAGTAACATCACTTGAAGATAGATATCACAATTCATCCAGGCTGAGAGTCTTTGCTGCAAACCAGTCATCAGTCAACACCAATTAGTGATGGATCCAATAATTTAATAATAGAGTTTAATTTTTTTAAAAAAATTGAATATGTAAATTTTCATTTTGATCTTTTCTATGCAATAAATTAATTTTTTAATTTAAAAAATTTAATAGTAAAAAAAATCTCACAAATGGGGTGCAATTGTACCCCTAGATGCCATATAGGTCCACCATTGACGCCAACATTCATTCCTGTGGAAGATCTTATGAACTTTGTAATACATTGTAATTTCTTATTGATAGTATAAAAACATATCACTAAGACATTTGTAATCACTCATTTTAATCAGATTTTGAAAAGATTGGCAACCACTTTGGCATGAGTTCCGATTCAGAAAAAAGATTGACAGTCTTCCTAGTGTGAGTCCCAAAGAAACAGATTTTTTGGCAGTCTCTATAGACGTGAGTCCCGATTCAGAGAAAACATTGGCAGCCTTCCCGACATGACTCCCGATTCAGAGAAAAATATCGGCAGCCACTTGACGTGAGTCCCAATTTTGAAAGAAGGTTGGCAGCCTATGAAGGTGTGAGTCCTGATTCAAAAAGAAGATTGAACACTTGGCGTGAGTCCCAAAATGAAAGAAGATTGACAGATGAAGGTTCTATACAGAAGGTACCAACATGATCAAGTTCTACAAAAAGAACTTGAAGCAGTTCTATACAGAAAGAACTTCCACACACCAAACACAAAAAACTCGAAGCTCAATACAGAAAGAGCTACCAGTGGAAAAGTTTATTCATGACGTGATGGTTTCATATAGTAGAAACCGAAAACACCGAAGTGAGAAGTTCTATATAGGAGGAACCCTCATTTTTGTTTTCATTTCTGAGATCGAGGCTTCATATAGGAGAGACACTCAACTCGAGACTTCAGAGTGAAATATTCCATATAGGAGAAACCCTAACTCCGGATCCAGAAGTAAGAGTTCTATATAGGAGGAATCTTATTTTGCAAGATCTGTCACGACGTAGAAGGTTTTATATAGGAGAAACCGACAACGTAGTAGACAAGGAGTCTCATACAGGAGAGACCCCTATCTTCATCATAGTCTGAGTAAAAAGCTCTATACATGAGGGACACATAACTCAAGACTTCAGAGTGAAGGTTTTATACAGAAGAGACCTCAACTCAAGATCTAGAGATGAAAGTTCTATATAAGAGGAGCTTTTGTTTTATAAGATCTATTCAAAAGACAAAAGGTCATATAACCGAAGTGACATGTAGCTCCAAGATCAAAAGGTGAAAAAGTTCAATACAGGAAGGACTTACAAGCCTAAAGATTCAACCGAAGAAGAGCAGAAAATTCCAGAAGAACATGTGATTTCTGAAGCCAAAATCGAAGAATAAGAAAAATGAGTGCTTTTTTATCTTTGTTTTATCCTTGTTTCACAAGAACAAGCAAAGATGACAACTGTAATCACTCATTTTTAATTGGATTTTAGTATTTGTAGTATTATTGTAGTAATCATATTATTAATAAAAATACAAGAAAAAAGAGAGAAAAAATGAAAAAAAAGAAGAAGAAAGAAATGAAAGGAAAATTTGATGTGGGATTGGAATCCCACATTGATGAAAAACCTCACTTCTCTCTCTTAAAATGTCTATAAAAGAAGGTGAGGGGAGCCTTTTGAGAGGGAACTAATTTGAGAGCTTAGCTCTTTCCAAATTTTGGGTGGTTCGATCAGGTCTTATTTTTAGGATTCGATCTAATTAAAATTTTTGGGTGGTCGTGGTAGATCTCGGTGAGAATCACTCGGGGTTAACCTTTCGAGCTCTTAGATATATTTTCTTTTCTTTATGTTGTATTTTGGTTTTATTTTAATGAAATGCAATGTTTATTATTTGATATTTAGATTTTATTTATGTTTTAGATTAATATTTATTTATATATATTTTGAATTTATGTTTTAGATTAATATTTTATTTATTAGATTAGTATTTATGCTTGTATGTATTTATTTATGTATTTATTTTTATGTAATGGGTTTAATTTATTTACTATTTTAATCAAATTAATTTTTAATTAAATGTGCTTTAAAATAAATGCGCACATTTAATTAAAAATTAATTTGATCGTCAAATTAGCCCAGAAAATTTAATATTAATGAAGCGATAATTAAATAAAGTACCAATTTTTGGGCGGTATGGGGGTACTAATCCTTCCCTATCCGTAATCGACTCCCGAACCCCAAACTTTTAAATCTCTGGTTTTATGGTGTCCGATCTACCAAAACGACCGATGGCAACTCCAATTTTCAAAAAATCATTTTTAAAGTGGAAACCCCACGTGGAAGACATTTATTTCAAAAACGGTACATCAAAAATATTTTTCACGTCGAAAAATAATTTTTTTTCTAACGATACACTTAATCCTGAATTTTTTAAGATCGCTACAACATCAAGTTTCCTGCTTTAATAGACTCAACCTTCCTTAACTAACTACTTATCGGAAAAATTGATAACTACGAACTTTTAAATAAGAAATTGATCGAAACATTGTTAAATTATTCATTAATTCGTAAATTACAGACGTACACGATGAGGGTCATACAAATATTCGAACTGGTCTGATCTTTCGTGGGGGTATACGTATATTTTAGTTCAAATTTAAAATAATTTTCCTTAAATAAGAGTATATATTTATCAAAATCTATTTTAAAATTAAAAAGGTAAGTAATAAAATTTACCTTTAATTCAAATAATAATTTAAAAAATGCATAAAGATAATTTTTACCCTTAACGTTTATAAATTTTGTCATTTTGGCCCTTATTCTTTTTTTTGATAAATTTAGCCCTTAACCTATGTCTTTTTAACAAATAACTCATTTTTTAACTACCATTATAATTGAACCGTTAAAAATTTAATAATGGTAACTTGTCATATATATATGATAATATATTTTAAATGACATAAAGTCTAACCTATTAAACATATACATATATATGGAATATAATTTTAATCTAATCTAAAAATATAAAACATTTAAAATTCAAATTCAAATGAAATATTAAAAATTAATTTTTTTATTCATTAAAAATTAATTAAATCTAAAATAAAAGGCTACTAAATATTTTCAACCTTAACTATAGTAATCAAAATTTTATCTAAAAAAGTATGAACATAATCTGAAAAGAAAGGGTTTTGTAGAGTTTGTTACCGGTGGATTAAAGATAAATGATTTTGATAATAATCAATTGGATTATTATTATTATTTTAGTTTAGAATTTAAGTATTTTAGTTTTAATCTAAATCGGATTTTTAGGGTTTTATAAAGATATTTTAGTTTAGTTAGGGTTGAGAATATTTATTAAAATTTTGTTTTGGATTTAATTAATTTTAAATATATTATTTAAATTTTAATTATTTTATATTTTATACTGGAATTGTAACACCCCGACCCGGATGTCACATTGGGCCTCCGACCCAAACCCACATTTTAAAATTTCCTTCGAAAGTCCAATAATAAAGTCAATTCAAGTCCAAATATAATACGAATAAAATCCATTTAATTTAAAACAAAAGCCCAAAGTAGTTAAAAGTGACCGAAACTCCAAATTACTACAAACCCAATTAAAACATTTGACTCGATTAAAATGACAGAATTACAAAAATACATATAGGTCTGACAAAGTACTAGCCCACTACATCTATCACTGTACCCTGACACAAAGTCGATGCTGAAATCCAAACCTCGATGGTGCTCCACGGGACCTGTTTCACTTAACCTACGCACGAAAACAGATTTCGAACGCTGAGCCACACAAGCTCAGTGGATACGCCAAACTCGACCAACATCATGCATATCAAAAGCAGTAAAGCATGGCATATAAATCTCTTGCATGATATGATGATCTAGCATGCTCGCCTATCACATGGCATAAAGAAATGTATATTATCGCACACAGCATATACAAATCAATCAAGTCAACACAAAAGAGTGAGGCCCGCGTCCACACAGCATCGGGATCCTACACTCAGGATTGAGGCCGCCCTCAAATCCTATACTCGGAATGTTACATCGGACATCTTCGAACGAGGCCGCCCAACGTTCGGAAAGGGTGGAGGCCACCCAACCCAACCCTATGCTCGGAATGTTACATCGAACATCTTCGAGTGAGGCCGCCCAACACTCGGAATAAAAGTCTTCAATCATCACCCGGCATGTTACATCGGATGACCTTCAACGTATTGCAACATTTATGAATATCCGGATTCCAACATACAAAGACTCGACCACACAAACGATCCACCTAGGATCTCATCACAACAAGATATATTAAATTCTTATCTCAAGTGGTTTTTCGGAGTTATAACCTCAACTTAGTACGACATTTAATTTCATAGCTTTTAGATTTAAGTGTTTATTTATTAAGACCATCGAAGCCTTAATTTCTACCCAACTTAGCTAAACATACAGGGGTATCGATACCCTTAAGTAGGGTATCGAAACACCCTTTATCGATACTCACCCAAAGAGGGTATCGAACCACAAGTATCGAAACAAGTATCGATACCATTGACTAACCCCAAAAGTCAACGGAAAGGGGAGGACCCGTTTCAATACAGGTATCGATACAAAAACTTTCTGGAACCCACGATATCGAAACAAATATCGATACCCCTGAACAACAAGCCAAAATACACTCACTGGTATCGATACCGGTAGCCCGAGTATCGATACCCCCTGTATTAAGGACGATTCTGCACTTAGGAAATTCTAGATTTCCAACCCCAACTTAATCTAATCGATTCTAAAGTGTTCCTACTCAATATTAATGACGTTTAGAGTATTTTGACATCAATTTCCAGCCCTTAACCACATTAATCCGAATTTCACCATTAAAGACCCATTTTCAAGCAACCAAGCAAAACATCATTCATGCATGATTATCTCTACATGTCATGCACTCTACTATGAATGGATGATGAAGGAGGAGTTGGGAGTACCAACCTTGAACAACAACAGTCACAACCCAAGCTCACACCTCTTCAAGCTTTCTTCTTCCCAAGACTTGTTGAGGGTTCTCCAACTTCATTCTCTACAAGAGATGTTAAACCAAACATTAGACAACCCTTTGGAAGATTCTCAGAACCACAAAACTTAAGGAAACTGAGATTTTAACCCTTAAACTTCATTCCCGTTTTTCTCTCAACCCCATACTCACAACCACTCATCCTTACCAAAACAACATATTCTTACCTCTTTATGTAGATCTTTAACCACTCAACAACTTACTCTCTTGCACCAAAACGTGATTCTTCAGCAAAACCAACAAGATCCAACCTTTACTTACCTCTCTCTTGCTACCAAGATGAAGGAGATGGGAAGAAAAGAGAAGAAGTGATAATCTCTCTGTAGGCCAACTCTCCCTCCCTAAACCCATCTCATACAACTTGTGCAATTACAAGAATGTCCCCACTTACCAAGACCCAACTCTCAACCCAACAACACTCAAGTCCAAACAAGTCAAAGACCCAACAACCGGCCCAACAACACAAACTCGAGGCCCAAAACCAATAAACTCGAGATCCATAACACCCCGACCCGGATGTCACATTGGGCCTCCGGCCCAAACCCGCATTTTAAAATTTCCTTCGAAAGTCCACTAATAAATTCAATTCAAGTCCAAATATAATACAAATAAAATCTATTTAATTTAAAACAAAAGCCCAAAGTAGTTAAAAGTGACCGAAACTCCAAATTACTACAAACCCAATTAAAACATTTGACTCAATTAAAATGACAGAATTACAAAAATACATATAGGTCTGACAAAGTACTAGCCCATTACATCTATCACTGTACCCTGACACAAAGTCGATGCTGAAATCCAAACCTCGATGGTGCTCCACAGGACCTGCTTCACTTAACCTACGCACGAAAATAGATTTCGAACGCTGAGCCATACAAGCTCAGTAGATACGCCAAACTCGGCCAACATCATACATATCAAAAGCAGTAAAGCATGACATATAAATCTCGTGCATGATATGATGATCTAGCATGCTCGCCTATCACATGGCATAAAGAAATGTATATTATCGCACACAGCATATACAAATCAATCAAGTCAACACACAAGAGTGAGGCCCGCGTCCACACAGCATCGGGATCCTACACTCAGGATTGAGGCCGCCCTCAAATCCTATGCCCGGAATGTTACATCGGACATCTTCGAACGAGGCCGCCCAACGTTCGGAAAGGGTGGAGGCCGCCCAACCAACCCTGTGCTCGGAATGTTACATCGAACATCTTCGAGTGAGGCCGCCCAACACTCGGAATAAAAGTCTTCAATCATCACCTGGCATGTTACATCGGATGACCTTCAACGTATTGCAACACTTATGAATATCCGGATTCCAACATACAAAGACTCGACCACACAAACGATCCACCTAGGATCTCATCACAACAAGATATATTAAATTCTTATCTCAAGTGGTTTTTCGGAGTTATAACCTCAACTTAGTACGACATTTAATTTCATAGCTTTTAGATTTAAGTGTTTATTTATTAAGACCATCGAAGCCTTAATTTCTACCCAACTTAGCTAAACATACAGGGGTATCGATACCCTTAAGTAGGGTATCGAAACACCCTTTATCGATACTCACCCAAAGAGGGTATCGAACCACAAGTATCGAAACAAGTATCGATACCATTGACTAACCCCAAAAGTCAACGGAAAGGGGAGGACCCGTTTCAATACAGGTATCGATACAAAAACTTTCTGGAACCCACGATATCGAAACAAATATCGATACCCCTGAACAACAAGCCAAAATACACTCACTGGTATCGATACCGGTAGCCCGAGTATCGATACCCCCTGTACTAAGGACGATTCTGCACTTAGGAAATTCTAGATTTCCAACCCCAACTTAATCTAATCGATTCTAAAGTGTTCCTACTCAATATTAATGACGTTTAGAGTATTTTGACATCAATTTCCAGCCCTTAACCACATTAATCCGAATTTCACCATTAAAGACCCATTTTCAAGCAACCAAGCAAAACATCATTCATGCATGATTATCTCTACATGTCATGCACTCTACTATGAATGGATGATGAAGGAGGAGTTGGGAGTACCAACCTTGAACAACAACAGTCACAACCCAAGCTCACACCTCTTCAAGCTTTCTTCTTCCCAAGACTTGTTGAGGGTTCTCCAACTTCATTCTCTACAAGAGATGTTAAACCAAACATTAGACAACCCTTTGGAAGATTCTCAGAACCACAAAACTTAAGGAAACTGAGATTTAAGCCCTTAAACTCCATTCCCGTTTTTCTCTCAACCCCATACTCACAACCACTCATCCTTACCAAAACAACATATTCTTACCTCTTTATGTAGATCTTTAACCACTCAACAACTTACTCCTTGCACCAAAACGTGATTCTTCAGTAAAATCAACAAGATCCAACCTTTACTTACCTCTCTCTTGCTACCAAGATGAAGGAGATGGGAAGAAAAGAGAAGAAGTGATAATCTCTCTGTAGGCCAACTCTCCCTCCCTAAACCCATCTCATACAACTTGTGTAATTACAGGAATGCCCCCACTTACCAAGGCCCAACTCTCAACCCAACAACACTCAAGTCCAAACAAGTCAAAGACCCAACAACCGGCCCAACAACACAAACTCGAGGCCTAAAACCACTAAACTCGAGACCCAAAACTGAAATCCATAACTCTCAGGTTAACCCGACACTCGGATCCGAATCCGGGTCGTTACAGGAATAAAATTATATTATATATATGTATATGTTTAATAAGTTAGATTCTATGTTATTTAAAATATATTAGTATCACATATATATGATAAATTATCATTATTAAATTTTTAACGGTTTAATTATCATGATAGTTAAAAAATGAGTTATTTGTTAAAAAGACATAGGTTAAGAGCTAAATTTATCCAAAAAAAAGAATAAGGGCCAAAATGACAAAAATTATAAACGTTAAGGGTGAAAACTATCTTTATGCCTTTTAAAAATCGTATCTATAATTTTTAAATTAAAAATATTTTGTTAATAATTTAATTATATTTTCATAAATTTATAAATTTAACATTAAACTAACTGTAAAAACTAAAATTTTAATTTTCACATTTAGATTAAAATATATTATTTGAACATAATCTTTCCTAAAAATTAACTGTTTAATATTATTTTTAATTTTAAACCAATTTTTAAAGTCAAAAATTAATTTAAAAAAGCAATGTTAAACAAATCCACAAAGAATTTGTAGTAAACTTTTTACCTCTTTATGTTTTTTATGAAAAAAAAATAAAATATAAGATATTATAGGTTTGAATCTCAATCAGTTGTTGATTTTATTTACTCACAAATTATCGGTAAAAGATATATCGTTCGGAAAGTCATGGTCAAAGCTTTAAAGAAGACGAGGTTAATTATTTTTGTTTTTATTTTATTTTATTATTTTTATTTATTTTTAAATATAATTCTAAATTTTAAAAAAAATGTATATCAGATAATTTAACATAAAAACTAATGGGCGCTAATTTAAAAAAATATATTACTTATTAAAATATTAAATATTTATTTGATTTAAAATATAATTTAAATATTTATCTTAAAAATAGTATTTATTTGACTCAGAATATAATTCAAGTACGCAAATTTGCCAAACTGGACCTAATGGATGCACTTGTAAATGGATCAGGTGTATTTTATTAAATATATTTTATTATTTTATTTTTGTATAATATTAAAGTTAAATAAAATAATGTTCTGAATAATAATAAATTGTAAAATTTATAAATAAATAAAATTAATTTATGATTAAATTATAAATTTTTAAAATATATAGAAATCAATTCTAGCGTAAGAAACATTTGGGAGAAATTATTAGATTAACTATGTTCACTACGTATCTATGATATAACTGATCAGATCTGTTCATCTCTACCTATAACTACTCACTCTTTAATTATATGTAGGAAAGAGTTAACGATTCACCTAATAAAAAATAAGATAAAAAAATTTAATTGATGAATACAACGGATGACATGATAAATATAGTTTATTAATAATTTTTTAACACGTAGAGAGTTAGAATAAATAAGATTGATTAATTTAAAATTAAACGAGGGTTTATATCTCATAATAAAATATTATTTTAATATTAATAATATATTAATATTACAATACAGAAATAATATTAGTTTAAAATTAAATTAATATTAATATGAAAATAATATTAATATTAATTTATGAAAATGTTTTTCATATATTAAAAAACAATAAAATAATGTTAGAAAACCTAAGTAAATACGAAATTAATTGAATTATTATATTAAATTTTAAATTAATAAAAATCATATTTAATATTGTAAAACTTCATTGAATATATTAAATATTAATATTAAAATAATATTCAGAATTTAATAATTTAATATTTGAATAAATAACAATAAAACATCATCCGTGTTTTTTTATTTATAATATCATATAAAAATAAATATTTTTCTAAAAAAATAAGAATAAATTACAATATTAAAATCTTACCTCTATTTTTTATATTTCTATTTAAAATCATTATCCGATAACATTTTACAAAAATAATATTAAATTGAGCCCAATTTATACCGGCGAAGCTTCGCCAAAGTAAAAATGCTTCGGTGGAAAGAGCAAACCCAGCGCAGCGAAAACGAGTTTTATTGCACTTAAACATGCAAACCAGACAATTTTCTATAAAAAAATAAATTTCAAAACATTTTGAAAAATAATTAAATTCTAAATTTAAGGTAGTAAAGAGTAGTGAGATCATAACTCTATTTTGAAAAATTAAATTTATTTTATAAAAATTAAAAAAAATAAATTGATTCCTTTAAATTTAAAAAGAAATTATATTAAATTTCAATTTTCAATTTTAAAAATAAATCCCCATTTCATATTTTTTAAAAATTAAATGGATTCTAAACTAAAAAGAAAACAAATTAAATTTTTAATTTTTTTTAAAAATAATGAATTCACCTTATAACTTCTTTCACCCAATTTCGTACGAAAAGCTGTCAGTCAACCACTATTGTATACCTAAAGCCATAGTACATGTCTGTTCGTATTGTAAATGTCATCTCCAGCAAATTAAAGTATGTTTTGAGATTACGTATTTAATTCATGGCCTAACCAAACCCATAAATATTGTTTTAAAAAACAAAACAAAAGTAGGAACTGAAAAGACAATAAAATACATTTGTAATAACGTTCTATATTTTTCTATAAACAATTTATTTTAGAAAAGTCTATTGAGATAATTGTATTTTAGAATATTATTAATAAATAAAATTATAATTAATATCTAATATACTGAAAGTAAAAAAAATAATTAATATCTAATATACTGAAAGTAAAAAAAAATATTTAAATACTTTTGTATGATTTAAACTATAAATTTTAAATTGTTTTAGATTGCTCTTTCAGTTTTCAAGGTCTTGGCCTGATTAATCTGGATCGACCCAGGTTGCACATTTAATTTTGGTGGGTGAGTCTCCTAGTAAGGATTTTTTAGTTACACAATGTTTCGAATCTGAGACTTGCTTAAGCAAAACCAATCTGTTTACCACTTAAATCAACCTTAATTATAAATTTTAAACTTTAAACAATATATATTATTTTTACCAAGTGAATGTTCACTAATATTTATTGCAAATCAAGTTTAAAACAGTTTTTACCAAGTGAAGATTCAGTTGATAAAAATGACGAGGTGAAAAAATAATTAAATGAAAGCTTTTTATTGGTTGGTCCCATGGATGATATGGTGGGAATATCCCATGATATAATTTCTCCTCCTTTATCATTGTGTGGCAAATATTAATACTCGAATCCGTAACTTTCAAGAATAATAACTATTAGTTAAAATATGATGATTTGTATTAATTTTAAATACTTTAAAATTAATTAATTACGTGTTCTAACATATTTCGGCAAAATTATTTTAATATTGTATCTTAATTTTTTATTTAAAAAAATATAGTTGTCAGAAAAATATTTTCAGATCTAAAGCATTCTCAAGTTTTGAGTTCAGATGAAATACCTTCCGACCTCATGGTCAAAGAAATACATTAAAAAAATATGAGTTAATATGGAAGACAATCCGAACTCATACTAAATAATATAAAAGAATTGTTGAGTTTATTGTGTATACAACCCGAACTCATAATAACTAAATAATAATAAAAAAATTGTTGAGTTCATTTTAAATGCAATCCGAACTCATACAAAATAATAATAAAAAAATGGTTAAGTTCATTTTGAATGTAATCCGAACTCATACAAAATAATAATAAAAATTGGTTGAGTTCAATGGGAATATATTCCGAACTCATGAAAATAATAAAAAAAAATGTTGAGTTCGACTGGAACACAGTCCGAACTCATGAGACAAGTTCTGATGCCCATGCTTATACGGATCGAATCTCTGTAAAGGGTGTCTATTTATTAGTCCGTGATTACACGTTTTAAAGCCTGAAAAGTAGTCTGAAAAAATAGAGTGTCAGACCTTGAATTAATAATTTATTGACTGGAAATTATTTAAAATAATATTATGGTGGATAGTAACCTGCAGAGGGGTAATAACTTTAAATTTTAGGTTGTCTTGTTATTGAATTATAGGGGTAATTTCGTTAAAAAAATCTGAGAAATATTTTTATCTTTATATAAGTAAGGTGGATAGTAGAAGTTATACGAAATTGAGAACTTGTGTGAAGAAGAAGAAGAAAACAAAGGAGAAACAAATTCATGGTAAGTTTTTATTTTATCATTTAAATATTTATGTTGTTTGTTTATATTTTTTACAATATTATGATAGCTTTGATTTCATTATTATGATTTAAAAATGTATGTTTTTGAACTAACAGATACAATGAGCAATTTTTTTTATGGTTGTTATTCATTACCGTGGGAAAATTGTAAAAACTAATATCGATGTCATCTTTGACTCGGAAAATACAACAAAGATGAGGTTTTTCAAAAATATTTTCCTTTGAGAGTTGAAGCAGGAGATAGAAGAAAAAATAGAGTCTGAGATTGTTCGTTTGCGGTATCGGTGGAAGACATGCGATGACCCGATTCGATATTCTGCAATAGCTCTTAAAGATGATAATGATGTTGGAATCATGATTGCAGAGCATGAATCAACCTGTATGTGAAGTATTTCATTACATGTTGTGTTGCGTGCTACATCTGCTGTTCCGGGTTCATCTAGAAATGTGTATGGAAGTTCTTCTCAGATGGGTTTCGGACGTACGGTTGATGAGCAATCTTATAGGTTTGGAGACAGTTTTGTTGCGTTGTTCGAAAGTGGAACAACATGTACTTTTAATCCATATGCTTGTCCATCGACGTTTCTCACCATTGAACCAACGTTTCCTATTGACGTTGACATTGAAAATCTCCAAGGTCGATGGGGAGAAACACTTGCTGATTCTAGTAAAGATGAAGAAACTGCAGATCCGAACTTGAGTATTGATGACCTTGGTGATGAGCCTGCTTTTGGTGGTGATGAAGAGTTCATTTCAGGCAGAGATGATATTACATGGTATGAACCTCCCGCTCATATGAATTTAATAGATTACGATATGATGAGGGCACCACAATACTCAATCATCCTACAGATATGTGATAGTTCTTCTGATGAGTTATCTGTTGGAATGCAATTTGTAGAGAAAGAAGAAGCCGCTTTAGCAATTAAAGAGTACTCCATCAGAAATCATGTAGACTTCTTGGTTAAAGAGTCAAGTCCTAGAACTTTGTTTGCAAAGTGCGTTAAGTATGGAGAAGACTGTAATTGGAAGATTCGGGTATCTAAACTTCAAAGGAGAAATTGTTGGGAGATTACAAAAATCTGGTACATATACTTCAGGTGGCTGTGATGGATAAAAAGATGTTTGTGACTGAGGATTTTGGTAACAACTTACAACCATTGGATTTGGATCGGAACTTCCACCCTTCGGATTTGGAAAGTTGCTCCCACCAATTGTAGATTGTTCATATGAGATTGAAAAAGAGGAACTACCACCCTCCATACTTCCACCCTCTGTTTGACTACGACTATCATCATATTTCGATGATTGACTACGACCACCATATTTTCTGATGTACATACGGCACTGCTCTCTTTCTTCCGTGGTGGTCAAGTACGGTTTTCCGTTACTCATATAAAATATCATGTACTCCGAATTAATCAGGTCCGTATCAACGGCTTGAATTGGATAACAAGGTGGTACCTTTTGATATCGATTAATCCACGCATGAACGTACTTTACATGTTTTGTTTCCCAAGCATGATACCCTTTTCCACAAAAATCAATCCGATGTAAGAAATCATGATTAATTGGCTCTCTTGGAATGGGCTGATGAAACTCAAATTATCGAAGAACTCTATCTCCGAATTAATATTCCACAAAAGCAAAATGAATCAACGGTATAACAGCACACCATAGATTGAAATCCACCATCAATTCGTCGGGTACATTGACGCGACCACTGGTATATGGCCTCCAAATAAACTAAAAAAATTAAATTAATATTAAAAATTAAATAAAATTTGTAAGAAATAAATTATATAAATTTATGATACCTCATTTGAATATGCCAAATCAATATGTACTCGAAATACTCTAACATTATTATGAACTAAACCGGTGTTAGTTTTTTTTAGAATTCCATCTGCATA
This sequence comes from Abelmoschus esculentus, assembly GCA_035048815.1. NCBI lineage: Eukaryota > Viridiplantae > Streptophyta > Magnoliopsida > Malvales > Malvaceae > Abelmoschus > Abelmoschus esculentus. The sequence continues at coordinate 14,175,323 of JAUCBN010000003.1, forward strand.
AAAAGATAAATCATTTAGATAAAATAAAAGATAATATACAATTTAAAAATAAAATATAAATTCATAAATAATATTTACCTACTGACGAGAGGAAAATTTGTAGAACTTTTGTAAGCGGTGTAAGAAAAGGAAGTCGTTCCCATGCCCAAGCTTGTAATAATAACAAGCATCCACCAACACCTTTGGATTTAACACTATTATTATCGAAAAATGCAGCCTTACACAACTCACAGTATAAGAATGCTAATTGTAGAACCCCAACTATAACTACTAGCTATTGAAGAAGAAGAAGAAGACAAAAAAGGCAAATAACGTGTATGAACCCTATTACCAGATTTATCTGACAGCAATATACCACCAATGAGATGTAAAATATAAACTCGACTTGCACAAGCAATATCTTGCGTTGTATCACCAAACTTAAATTCTTTTTGTAACCAGCTCAATTTTATTCGAGATCCTCTAACTTCAGTTCCAGTTGGAACCTTACCGAGGTAATCATAACATAACTTTATAGTTGATTCCTCTGGTTCTTTAACAAGAGGAAGTCTGTTGACCGAAACCCCAATTAGTATCACAACGTCTTCAAGAGTAATTGTACATTCCCCACATGACATGTGAAATGTATGGGTCTTCGGTCTCCAACGCTCAATCAATGATGTTATTGACCCTGGAATTAACTTGTAGCCACGAATAAATGTGGCATGATAAAATCCAGTAGCTTGTAAACATTGTATTGTAGCGGGATGCGGGTCATTATTCTCCATGCTCAAGTGATGCTTATAAGTGTCTTCGGTTGCCTACAATATATTAAAAAAACTGTTAAGAATAACAAATAATAATTATAAAATTAAATATCTTAACAAAAAAATTATCATATCATCAACCGTAATATTAGAAACGTGTCGATTTTGTAATCTCAAAATAGAATTTTGATTGGCCATCCTTCGAAAAAAAGATAAGTTTTCAATCTTCAAATAATAATAAATATATAAACAAATTAAAATAAATAAAATTATACTTATTACAAAGATATTTTCAAAATATTTACTCTTCTTCTTCTCTTCTACTTTCTCAGAACTTATTCTTCTTTCAAACTAAATTTTACAACATAATATAAAATTCTACTTCTCATGAACCCTTATTTATAATACAAATTTTACCCTCTTCCCGAAAAATAATACAATCCACTATCATCTTCTTTTCAACCAAATAATAAATTACACACTACACGAGACATGACAACACACTGCACGAGACATGACATACTCTCTTCCCAAAAAATAATATCATCACTATCATCTATCTAATATTATAAATTATATCATCTTTCCAAAAAAATAATACAACCCACTATCATCCACTTTTCAATCAAATAATAAATTATACACTGCACGAGACATGACAACACATTGCACGAGACATGACATACTCTCTTCCAAAAAATAATATCATCACTATCATCTATCTAATATTATAAATTATATCCTCTTCCCGAAAAAATAATACCATAAAAAATTATACATTACACGAGAATTTTATTATTAAAAATAATACCATCTATCTAATTTTTTCGGATGACTATTGAGTCAGGAATACCGATTTAAAATTATTACCCCTTTGTAAACTACTATCCACCCTAATATTATCTTAAAAAAAATTTCAATCAATAATTCATTAATTTGAGGTCTGAGACTTTATTTTTTTCCAGGCCACTTTTCAGGTTACTATTAAAGCCATTTGCAGAGATTCGATCCGTGTAATCACGGACTTCAAAACTTGTAAGACCATGAGGTCGGAATGTACTAAATCCGAACTCATACATTTTTTTTATTATTTCTCCCATGAGTTCGGACTGTGTTCCAATCGAACTCAACATTTTTTTATTATTATTTCCATAAGTTCGGAATATATTCTCATTGAACTCAACCATTTTTTATTATTATTTTGTATGAGTTCGGATTGCATTCAAAATAAACTCAACCATTTTTTTATTATTATTTTGTATGAGTTTGGATTACATTTAAAATGAACTCAACAATTTTTTTTATTATTATTTAGTTATTATGAGTTCGGGTTGCATACACAATGAACTCAATAATTTTTTTATATTATTTAGTATGAGTTCGGATTGTCTTTCATATGAACTCATATTTTTTAATGTATTTCTTCGACCATGAGGTCGGAAGGTATTTCATCCGAACTCAAAACTTGAGAATGCTATAGATCCGAAAATATTTTTCTGACAACCATATTTTTCTAAATAAAAAATTAAGATATAATATTGAAATAATTTTGCCAACATATTTCTATCAATATATTAAAAAATAATAAAATTTATGGATTGTGAATGTGATCACATTACTACCCTTGGCCTATGAAAAGCGGTCATCAAGCTCCTCTACCCCACATTTTGTTCCAAAACTAAATAAAAAGCCAAACTTATGGCAAGTGCAAGGAAGGGACTTGATAACCAACTTCTACTTGGGTCCACAAAAACAAAATAGTAAAAATAAAAAATTCATTGATATAATGCTTTGGAAATTCATGAAAGTAAACTTTGGGTATTAATATTTTATTCAAAATCAACTTGTTGTACATTTTCAATTTTATAGCCGGTTTTGTTATAAATTAAACATAATATATGTGGCGTTTAAAAAATCTAAAATATATCGAATCTAACTCGTTTTACTTAAAGGATTCGAGATATTATATTAGATCAACAAAAACTAGAGTATCAATGTTAAATCACTATATAACAAAAATAACTAGGATAATAATAAAGTTATACACTCAACGATGTAAGGTTCTATACAAGAAATGAGTGGGATGGGAGAAAAAAACGATATGATCTCTCCCGTACCTCCTATGTCAAATATAATCATGTCCTTATACGTCACTTTGTTTGTTTAAATAATCAAACAATTATTAATTATCATAATTTTATCAAAACCATTTTTATACAATCAACTAATACAATTTGTTATTCAATGAACCAACTAATACAATCCATTATCAGTTAATATAATCTACTATGAGTTACTTGTTAATTGTCATATAAAATCTATATATTTTTGGATTGTTAGATTATTTAAAACTAGTAGTTTAGATTAAAATTCTTAAATCGAAGATAAACTTATTTTCTTCGTAAAAATCATCATTTTTCAATATAAATCTCAATCTTCCATTTTCATTCAATTAATATTTTAAAATTTTCAAAATTTTTAAGTTTTATATTATATCAACCAACTTTACCTTATATATTTTAGAATTTACGAATCTTCTTGTAAATTTAATAAATTTCTCTTTTTAAAATTACGTTATTAATTAAAAAAAATATAAACCATATATTTCCTAAACAATAATTTATAGTGCTTTAACCAACTGATCTGAGAGCTTACACCAAATTTGTTTTGATTTCCCCTTCCATCCACCAGCTTGGAGTGGCTCGCAATCTTAGACCAACTAAATCAAGTTGATTTGTCTATTCAAAAGTATACGAATCAACAATAATATATTTTTAATATTAATTTATTTTTTAAATTCATTTTTACAAATATGTTTTTATGTTATTGTATATTATTTTGTAAAAAATAATTTAGTTTTTAAAAATAATTTTAAATAAATAAAAAATATCTTATAATTTTCATATAATATATATAATTATTTTCACCAATTAAAATATAAAGAATTATGTTTTCATTATAAAGATGAAAATTAATTATAAATTAAGTAAAAATAAAAATAAATTTAATTCAAATAATCACATATATTTTTTAAAATTTATAAAAATCATCAAAATGCTATAATTCGATTATTTTTAAATTTTTAATGTCTTATGTTCCCAATTTTCTCCTTTTATTTGATTTTTTATTTTAACAAATAAAAATATATATTTCGATCAACTTCGAGTTTAGAATTTCTTTAATCAAATGAAGAGGAATGCAGGTACAGTGTTATGTATAAGGTGGGAAGGTCGTTGCTATTTTTAAATTTTTAATATAATTATATTTTTAATTTTTTTAATTTAAATATTAATTAAATAATTTTTTTAATGTTTAAATTAAAAAAAATTAATAATTTTTTTTAACATTAAATCCTAGTTCTGTCCTGAAAGGAATGAGCGATGAAATAGTCAAATGGTTTGCTTATCTATCAAACAAAATATGAGTTAGTTTCTTCGTTTTGACTTTTAAATTTTAATTACAACAATATTTTTTTAATATCAGAATTGGAAAAAATAAAAAAAAAATAGAAAAAGATAACAGTACGGTCTGCCTATTCCTTTCCTTTCTTTGTAGCCAAACCTTTGTCTTGTTTCTCCTTCTGCCAGTCTACAACGGAACAAAAGCCAACTCAAATAATAATTTGCAGCTTCATACACGTGTAATAACCAAAGAACTGGACCCCACCATTTTCACTTACATCAATCTCACGCGACGCTCGTGATCGTGTCTTATACAAATATTTTTCGAAATAAATTAAAAATAAAATAAATAATATTGTAATCTGAAAATACTATTTCATTGCTTATTATTATTTTTTATTAAATAAAATTGTCGTTATTATGTTAGAATTTAAATTTATATATTATAAGATAATAATATTTTTAATTATTAAGTTAATTAATATTTTTTTATTGTTTCTAAAATATATATTTTATATTTTTTAATACTGGCATATATTTTTTGAATAATATGTTGACTGATTTTATTAAAAATTAAAATATAAAAATTAATAAATATAATAAAAAATAAAAAGTGGTAAGTAAGATCAATAATTTGGAGGTTACTTCATAAAATAAATATGATTATATTGATAAATGATATTATACTATTAAAAATTACTGATAATCATTAATTTAGAGAACGAACATTATAAAAATATATTTACAAACATAGATTAATTATAATTGTAGACGATAATTTATCATAGACAAAAATATATTACGAGACAAAAAATATATCACAAAATGAAATTAAAAAAATTATAAAACAAATAAAAATTATAAAACAATCAAAATATAAAAAAAACTTGATAAAAGAAAAGAAAAAAATTATCAACGATAACTATAAATACTAAAATTGACACCACTATAAAAAAATAAGAATTAAAAAATAGATTACGATGGGAAAGTGGCACTAGTTTTTTTTTTATATATATTAAGACGTACTATTTAATTTCATTTTTAATTACAAAAGAAATTCACATGATATTTTAACATGTTATCTTACCCAAAATATCTATATTAAATTTAAAATTTTAAAAGTATTTAATCTTTTAATTTCTTTTATTTTTTAATAAATTTTAGAGTTTTTAAAACTTAAAATATGTTATGTGTCGTGTGATACGTTCTTAAAGTGGTATTTGATTTTTATTATTGAAAATAAATTATCTAATATACGGCTGGAGAATTCAAAAACCAAATTAAATTAAAATATTTTTAAAGTAATAAGACAATAATGAGTTATAATTTCAAGGACCAAAATGCAATTTAACCTTACAATAAAATCAACCATCAAACAAAAGCTATACATATTTTTTAAAAAAATAATATTATTTTTAAATATTTATCAAAATGATACTAAAAAATTATTTATATAAATATTTTTCATTTTTAAAAATAAAAACAGATGAATATTATTTTGATAAATAATTAAAAATATTATTTAAATAAAAATGCCATACATCAGACTGACCATTCACCACCCATTTATTATTTGTTTTAATTCATCTTAACAAATGCCGTTTCCCTTTGGGCTTTGATGAATGGCATCGCTTCCAAGGTAAGCGAAAAAGCTACTAACCTACTAAAATTATGATAGAATATATATATTTTTTAAAGTAAAAAGAATAAAAAAAAAGCCAAATTTCTTTATCTATGGCTGATACTTTTGCTCTTGTACTGATGAGTGAATGATGATGTTATTCTCTACGCATATTTTTTATTGGTGTATAGGACTTATTTTCTCTCAATTTTCTTCTCCAACTGGTAGATCTATGTTTTAGTCCACAATGCTTCTCTGATTCTACGAAGGTAAGTTTTCTATGTTGCACTTTGTTTGGATTGAAGAGGCTAACTCTTTTAAGGAAATTAGTATTTATGTTTTTTGTTTTTAATTTGCTGCGTTTCCTCCCGTTTTTAACCGTGATGTTTTTTTTCTGCATTCGATGATTGAGAGATTTGAGGATGTAAAGGATTTTATCTTTGGAGTTGTAAAAAGTCAACTGAATTTTGCTACAAAATTGACTCGGAATGTTGATTTTTTTCTTTGACAACTTGATTGCGTTAGGAAATCCGAAAACGAGGAAATTGCTCTAAATTTCAGTTTCTGTAAATCAATTTTGTAATAATGTAGCTATTTCTGTCATTAATTTCTATCTTCTTAACTCCGATTCTATTTTATTTTTTAAATTTCGAGTAGCTTTTTTTTTTTTTTTTTTCCTTTCAGTTTTGTATCTCTAGTGTACAGAAGCGATAATTTCTTGGTGAGGTGAAAATGTCGTCGAGAAGAGGACCGAAATCAAAGAAATTAGTTTCAAGCAACTCAAAAGCTGTAAATTCACCTTCATCTTCAACAACTTCATCATCCAAACACTTTCTAGAAACATCTATCGATTGCCAGAGCTCACCGGCATCTTCTTCGGCTCGAAGCAAGCCACAGTATGTTTACTCTGAGAATTTGCATGTAGATGCCGACCGATCCAAGGAAAATGTCACTGTCACCGTTCGGTTCCGTCCTCTCAGGTATATTATTTTTCTTTGTACTTTCTTCGAGTATTTTATTTTTTAATTGTTCGATGAAGGTTTTGATCGGTTTTTGTGGATGTAGTCCGAGGGAAATTCGTCTTGGCGAGGAGATTGCTTGGTATGCAGATGGGGAGACTATTGTGAGAAATGAACATAATCCTTCGATAGCCTATGCGTATGGTTAGTTTTATATTTTCTCAACTAATATTTTTCTTTATTTTTTTTAAGAGTATAAATAATGTTTCTTTATGCAAGGATGCCTATAATTTTACTCAGATGTATGTTTTGTAAACGCTAGAATAAATATATGCCCATGTAATTCCAGTTCCCAAAAGTTGGAAATATTGAAGATTCTTTTTAGGTTGTTTGTAACCCTTAGATTCTTTTGTTCCTTAGCCTTAAGGCAGCTTTTGAGGATTCTGATTCTTATGTTTTCCTCCTAAAGCATTTCTTTTCTTGACGACTAAAACTCACATTTGAGTTTTGACATTTTTTGTTGAGTATGTTTGTCATTTTTCATTATCTGCAACAACATTTTAACTTCTGATTTGTGTTGTGTCTGTGTGAAATAGCATTGTGGTCGTTGTATTGGATTATGTTTGAGAAGTATTCACAAATTATGTTTTATATAAATTTAATAAGAAAATTACTTATCTGTCATTTTTGTTTCAGGCATTTGACATAATATCTAGTTCACCTTTATCTTTCCAAATTTCTTGAGCATTCTAGATCTCACTTAATTGATCTGTTATTATTTGTCTCTAGATCGAGTGTTTGGACCAACAACTACTACACGGCATGTTTATGATATTGCTGCTCAGCATGTTGTCAGTGGTGCCATGGAAGGTATCAATGGTATGTTGTGAAGAACCCTATTCTTAGCAAAGATTGACACTTACACCATTTGAAAATGTGGTAACCTTGTTTTTCTTATTTCCGTTTGTACATTTTTTAGACCATGAAAAAGGAATTCATTACTTTTTAATAATCAACAGTGGGCAAAAGAAAGTTATGAAACTAGTTGATGAGGAGTAAGATTATTCCATGACCACCTATTAAACACATGTTCAGGCTACTTTGAGATTAAATAATTTTGCTATTTTCATGCCACTTGGGTTGATTAATTTATGAATGTGTGAATGTAGTTATCCATGAAAATTTGGACCAGACAAGGTTGTTACTGCCTTTATGTCCAGCGTAATGCTTGTTTTATATCAGTTTTGGTTACTCTTACTGGCTATATAACAAAATTCAAGGATAATGCCAAGGCTTGTTGCTCAGAGCAAGAATGAATCTGGTGTCTTTGCTTATAAGTTAGATTGTGTAGGTTCAAGTATAAGAGTTTTTCAGAGTGATTTGGCATATGGACTTTTGTTATGATTACGTTTATCGTGTTCATAGAACTGGAACTGGATTGAGATCTAATTGTTAGTCCTTTTCCAGGACTCTACATCATAATCACTATGAAGAAATACCATTTTAAACTAGGAAAATTCAGTTTAAGTTTCTGGAACCAATAGTTTGTTATTGTGGTATCCTATGCTTCCTTGGTAACAATTGTTTTAGGCAAGAAACTACCATGCCTTTTCTGAATAATACTCACAGTTTGGTTATCAGAAACTGCGGGCTAATATTGAAAGATCTGGTGTTTAATTTTTATTTTTTTCAAAAACTTCTACCTTACAGCGTTAAATTCTTTTCTCAGGTACCATTTTTGCTTATGGAGTGACAAGTAGTGGGAAGACACATACAATGCATGTGAGAAACAATTCGTTACTTTTCTTTTCCTTTTTCTATTTGCATATTAGTGAAGAATTGGTTTCTGAATTACTCTAAGCTTGTCAAATTGGGAGGTAGAGAATTGGATTACTGGTTATTTGTTTATTTAGGAGCAGTGAGGGGTTGTGTGTTGGTTATTTAACTTTATCAGTTAGTGCAGCAAGCATTTGAATTATTTGCTCTTTACATCAAATCTATTTCACCATGCATCTTCCTTTTAGACGTGTTGTGAAGTAGCATAGCATTTTTATCTAAAGCAACGAATCTCAGTCTTGTCCAACAGTGTCTTATTAATTTGATTTGCTTCCACATTTGTGCCTAGCAACTACTTATTGCAAAATCCATTTTTGGATAAGTTGTTACATGTTTCATTCTGAAAGGTTGTAAACCTGTTATTTAAGTTATAAGTTAGTACATCAAAGTATAAAAATCACTCTGCCTTTCAAGTCAAATGTGTTTACTTTTGTTTCTTTTCCTCTTTTTACAAGATTAGAAGGAGCTGTATTTTTTAACAGAAGAAACAATTTCCTGCTCTTTGTCCACTCTATAATCTTGATTTCCTTCCACATTTTTGAGCCTTGCTACATTTATTTTTATCTTTGCAAAATCCATTCTTGGTGAGCCTAGTTCATTATGAACTAGTAATCAAAAAGTGTATGTTGTCTTTGAATGCCTTGTTGAATATAGGAGTTATGGGACAAAGAAGAAAGATAATTCTCCGTTTTCTGTATTTTGAAATAATGCAGAATAAAACCTACTTATAGTTTGATTCAATAGTTCTGTATGAACTGAACTAGTATAGTTACAACTTCAAGTGTGAATTCTTTGCTACAAAAAATGTGCAATTTCTACATGCAACAATATAATACGCGGTATGCTATTATTAATCTTTCATGTAATCTCTATTTTAATTTTTGAAATGGCAGGGTGATCAGAGGTCCCCTGGAATTATACCATTGGCGGTCAAAGATGCTTTTAGTATTATTCAGGAGGTACTTATATGAGATGTTGACTTATGCACTTTATTTTTTTACTACATTTTATGGATGATAATGAATCCCTTACCTCTAGACACCGAATCGAGAGTTTCTTCTTCGAGTTTCATACCTGGAGATATACAATGAGGTGAACTTCCTTCTTTTCTTGTAGTTTTTAGCGTATTTTCTCTCTAACTTGGCAACCTTCTTTATTGCTATAAAACTTGCTTTTATATGATATCACTATTCTTCAAGTTTTTTTTTTTTTTAATCATTTCAGGTTGTTAATGACTTACTAAATCCAGCTGGACAAAACTTAAGAATTAGAGAAGATGCTCAGGTGCTTGTTTGTCAGCTTTGTTGTTTGAAATTAATCCTTGCATTTCTGACCTTCCTACACTGGAAATGATGCATGCTATTTTCCATTGCCTTTTTCCCACTATCAGCATATATTGAATTCAGTGAATGTGGAAATTAGTTAATTGGAGATTCATGTTTAGCTTTTGTCATGAACATCATGTTTAACATCCAAACGAAGCCAACTACAGTCTATGAATGTCAAATGGGATGATCTTATTTGTTAGGAAGTGTGTTATTTCTCTTTTGTATGCCCTGTGTTTCTTATTTGTTTGGAAGTGTGGCATTTATTGTTCACTTGGCTTATTGCTGTAGGGTACCTTTGTTGAAGGAATAAAGGACGAAGTTGTACTATCCCCCGCTCATGCCCTTTCTCTTATAGCAGCTGGGGAAGGTAATGTATGCTGACATGATTTACAATAACTAGAGACGAGTTGTCCAAATTTGCATTGGAAGTCTTTTTACTTCTCTACAGACCAAGCTTCAGATTATTATGTTAACATTATCAATCTATTTTTTGTTGGATAAAATGATAACATTTTACAAATGCCAAACAGAGGGTGGTCATGCATATGAATTTGTTGGCACAGACGTGTGTTTCTGTGTGGATGTCCTCTTCATTACACACCTCATCGATATTTGTTATTTGAACTAGTGCTGATTTCCTTATGCCAGAAGTAATGGGTTTCCCCCCCATATTATGTGATTAGATTTGATTCTTCTAAAACAGAACACAGACATGTTGGGTCAACAAACTTCAATTTACTCAGCAGCAGGAGCCATACAATATTTACACTGGTATATGCCCTATTACTTTGCATCTTGTAGAAGTTCCCCCTGACAGGATGGTTAGTTTTACGATGTTAAGCCAAAAATATGTTTACTGATACTATTTTAAGTGCTATTTACTGCAATCCCTTTGTGTGAAGTAATGTTGGTCCCCTATTTTGCTATGTGGATTTGCTGTTACATGTCAAATATGTATTCACGTTTTCCATTGTTCTTATTTTGGATGGTTCATTTGATTAATTGATGTTCATCTACATTTCCTCAAGTTCACTGCCACATATGATTATTTCATCTGACCAACTGTCTACAGACAATAGAGAGCAGTCCATGTGGTGAAAATAGTAAAGGCGAAGCAGTAAATCTCTCGCAGCTGGTAAATTTACAGCCTGTCTTGGATTAATTTTTTTTAATAATGTTTCTAGTTTTTCTGATTTTAATTTGGGATGTTAATTATGCATGTTTATCGTCTTACCTGCGTTTGAAGAACCTCATTGATCTTGCCGGTTCAGAGAGCTCCAAGGCCGAAACAACTGGTGTTAGACGAAAAGAGGGATCATATATCAACAAAAGTTTGCTAACACTGGGAACTGTGAGTCAAAGTTTCCCATTTTTGTTTGACACATGATGGAAATTGAACTTGCTTTTGGTTTGCAATTAAGTTCTTTCTCTTTAATCTTTAAGTCATTAGTATACATATATAGTCCATCTCTGGTGTGTGTTAGAACACTGTGTAGATTGTAGGATGTTGGTGTAAGAGATTAATGTTAGAGATTAAGACTCATTGTACTAGTTATCTTCTAGAGGAGTTTAGTTTAATCTTAATATCTATCCTAGGTGTAGATAAAGATAACAACGAAAGTAGTACTAATTTTGTTAGAACTCTATGTATTTAGTCGACTATAAGACTATTGTAATTTGAGTTTTATGTAATACATCAGAAAAAAGAATTCACATTGAGTCTCTGACTAAAGTACCAATTATCTACAGTCTGAGTATACGCTTGGTAACTTGCTTTAAATTGTATGGTAATTTTAACAAGTGCTTTGAGAGAATAAAGGCAGCAAAGTAAAATAGCATCAAACTAACTTTTCATTTTGATATTTATTCTCATCTCTGTAAAATGTTAAAATTGAAAGGGAGCACCAAAAGTGTTTCCCTAATTTATTTGTGTAGCTGTTAATTGAATTTAGTATAATGTGTTGCATGATCTTAACTTTCTTCTTTAAAATTATACTTGCTGAGATATTAGTTTCTTAAATTGTTATTAAACTATGCTAAAATGATTTTTTTATTCACCGAACTTTTAAAAATTAAAAAATCATTAAACTTCTAAAACTTTTACAAATTGGTCATTGATTCATTGCATGTTATAAATTATTGATAAATTTTGAAAAGTTTAAAGACCATTTGTAATGATTCAATTAATTTAATAATAATTTTGTGTTAATTTGATAAAGTTTAATGACCATTTTATAATATACCAAGAAATTTAATAATCAGTTTATAATTTTTAAAAGTTCAATAACCAAAAATAAATATATTTAATTGTTGAAAATAGGTATTTCCGTCCGAGAATAATGTGTTTTCAACAAAGAACCATGTGCTTCTCTTTATTTTCTCATTCATAAATGTATACAGAGTGAGCCTTTAAATAGGCTACAGTGTTTCAGTATAGCTAAAACTATCTTTTTATCTCTTTTTTAAATAAGTCTTATCTCTAATTTGAATAAGACTTCTAATATATCTAAACTACCATTTATTGATTTAGGAACAAACTCTAATTACACGGTTACAATCTGTATTCCCCCTCAAGTTGGTGAATAAATGTTGTAGAACAACAACTTGGATCTTAGATGTGAAGCTTTTTTTTTGTGGAAAAGAAGAAAAACATCAGCAATTTTATCTTTGTTGGGATTGTAGCAAGATCTTGAGCTAGGATTGTCATTAATAAGAGAAAGTACATCCTTAACTTACATTCAGAAACATGAATGATGTGATGTAAGCCCATAGAAGCTCTTGGACAACAACTTCAAACCAAGGAGAGAAAAATTGGTTGTTCTATTGAAAAAGGAACAATATCAAAGACTTGTAGGTAAATTAATTTATTTGTCTGGGACTAGACATATCATTGTTTTTTCTGTTGGAATTGTAAGCCAACATATGAATGATCCAAGGGAAGAGCACGTTGACGTAGTTCATAGGTTACTAAGTTATCTTAAAATTACCCTTGGACTTGCCTAATTTTCAAGTGATAACAAAACTATAAAGATTTTCACCGATTCTAGTTGGGCTAGAGAACTAATAGACAAAATATCAGTAAGTGGTTATTACTCTTTTGTTTGGGGTAATCTTGTGACATGGAGAAACAAGAAGCAATCAATGGTAGCAAGAAGTATTGCTGACTGCTGAAGCCAAATATAAAGCTTAGCTCTCGGACTTTGTGAAGGAATTTGGCCGAAAAGACTACTTCCATAATTAAATTTTGATTGCACAAGCAAATTGAACTCCAAAGTGACAGTTAATCTTCCATGAGTATTGTTAAAAATCCAATTCATCATGATCGAACCAAGCACATTGAGATAGACTGACATTTTTTCTTAGAAAAGGTGAATAATGAAGAAACCCAACTCAATTTTGTGCCTACTAAAGACCAGTTTGCTGATGTTCTCACCAAAGACCTTCCAAGAACCACAGTTCATATCTAAGTTGAGACTCTACAACGTATACTCACCAGCTTGGCGGGGAGTGTAGGTTAATGTGTAAATAGAAGAGCTTTAATTCTATTGTAATTTACTAAGTCAAGTAGTTTAGATTTAGTCCAACTCTTACTCTTATCCTACTTGGAGATAATAATGACCTAGAGTAGTCCAATTAGATTAAACTTCTTGTATAGTCTTTTTTTAAAGACTTTCTGTAGAAATCAGGGTAATTTTCTGTTTTTCTTGATATATTTCAATAGAACATAACAAATAGACTTTGGTAAAGCCTTAGTAAGAATGTCTGCAATCTGTCCATCTGAAGGAATGTATGAAAGAGTGGTTGTCTTTTTGTTGATGTGGTCAACAATAAAATGCCTATCAATCTCAACATGCTTTGTTCGTTAATGTTGAACTGGGTTCTTGGCAATCTGAATGGTAGATTGATTATCATACAAAACTTCAAAGTGAACCTCTTGATTAGTTCCGAGTTCTTGAAACGACAGATTGTTTCTTACTTCTCCAAATTGTAAGATTGCCCCAAACAAAGGTGTAGTACCCACTAGTGGATCTTTTTTCGGTGAGATCTCCAGTCCAACTAGAATCGGTAAAAATCTTAACAGTTTTGTCTTGTGTCTTCTTAAACATTAAGCCGTGTCCTGGAGTTTTCTTCAAGTACTTGAGAATTCTATTCGCTGCTGTTAAATGCTCTTTAGTAGGATTAGTCATGTGTTGACTTATCACATTTACAAAAAAGGCTATATCTGGCCTCGTCAAGGATAAGTAAAATAGTTTTTCAACTAACCTCTGAAATTTCTCTTTGTCTACTGAGGATCCATCTTCTTTGTTGAATTTCAAGTTTGCCTCCATTGGTGTATTAGCCGACTTACAACCAAGAAAAACAGTTTCTTTGAGTAAATCAAGTACATATTTTCTTTGGTTGATCACAGGTCCTTCTTTTGATCTTGTCACCTCCATTCCTAGGAAATACCTTAGCTTTCCCAAGTCATTGGTTTCGAACTCCTTGTTTAATAACTTCTTCAAATTGCTAATTTTTTCCTCATCGCCTCCAGTAAGAATTATGTCATCCACGTACACAATTAGGATAACTTTCTTATTTGTAGAAGTTACCTTGATGAAAAGAATATGATCGGCAAGGGACTGCTTGTAGCCATTTTGAAGAATGACTTTCGTGAACTTCTCGAACCAAGCTCTGGGTGATTGTTTTAACCCGTATAAAGACTTGTTGAACCTGCAAACCTTGTTGCTACCTTCAATAGACTTTAAGTCAGGTGGCAATTTCATATAGACTTCTTCCTCTAGCTTTCCATTGAGAAATGCGTTTTTTGCATCAAGTTGGTGTAATTGCCAATCGCAATTTATAACCAAACTTAGGAGTACTCGAACAGTGTTGAACTTTGTCACAGGTGCAAAAGTTTTTGTTTAATCTATCCCATATGTTTGTGTAAAACCGTTGGCCACTAGTCTAGCTTTGTATTTCTGGATACTGCCAATGGAGTTGTACTTTACAGTAAAGATCAATTTACAGCTAACAAACATTTTTCTTGAGGAAGTTCTGTAACGGTCCAAGTAGCATTTTTCTCTAATGCACAAATTTTCTCTTCAACAGCCTTTCTCCATTTTGGATCCTTTAGTGCTTCATCTATGCTTGTAGGAACCTGTTCTTTATCCAAGATTGCTGTAAATGCTTGAAAAGAAGGCATCAATAAATTATAGCCAGCAAATTTTTCAATAGGATGCTTGGTGCACTATTTAACCCCTTTTCTAATAGTAATAGGGAAGTCATCTAGAGTAGTGGACTTACTGATTTCTTCTTCCGTTTCGGCAGCTGAACCTAAATCCAATTCACGAAAAGAATCAAATTACAAAACAACCTCAAGGATATGTTTATTTTGTCTTGTGTAGAACCCGAAGCTGTTTGAGTGGCGTTGTTTTTGGAAGACTTTTAATGGGAGTAGGTGTATTTTCAGGAAGGGTATTTGAAATAAGTGTGGGTGAATTAGTGATAGGTATTATAGGAAAATCAATATAAGTAGTTACGGGTGACAAATTTGATGACAATGATGCTAATTCTGAAGGTTGAGAATGAAGAATAGGAGCAGATACCTGATAAGGCTGAAAATCATTCCATGTCTGCCCCGAATTTTAGCCCGAGTGAAATAAGGATCCTACTCATAAAAGGTTATATCCATAGTGGTAAAAAACGTTTAGAAGGAGGGTGATAGCATTTATAACCCTTCTTAAGTGAAGAATACCCAATCAATACACATTTTAAAAACTTAGGATCTAACTTGGACTTATTAGGAGCAGTATTCTGGATAAAAACAATGCATCCAAAGATTTTAAGTGTTAGAATGGATGAGATAGGCTTAAAATGGGGAAAGTGTTTCAAAAATATACATTGATGTGTTTGAAAATGTAAAACCTTACTAGGCATTCGTTGATTAAATATGTGTCGGTTAATAAGGCTTCCCCCATAAATATTTGGGAACATTAGTGGTAAATAGGATTGAACGATTAACTTCAAGAAGGTGCCTATTTTTCCTTTCGACAATACTGTTTTGTTGTGGGGTTCCAACGCAAGAATTAAGTTGAACTATGTCCTTTTCCTGGAAAAAAATCACCCAAAGGCCTAGCAAAAAATTCACTGCCATTATCAGATTTAAAGAGTTGGATTTTAGACCCAAATTGAGTGAGAAACATGTTATAGAATTGCGTAAACACACCAGTAGTTTCAGATTTATCTTTCAACAAATAAGTCCAAGTTATCCTACTGTGATCATCAATAAAAATGATAAACCACTTACAATTGTCAGCATTTTACACCCAAGAAAGACCCCAAATATCACTGTGAATCAAAGCAAAAGGGTGAGAAAGCTTGTATTTAGAAGGAGAATAAGATGACTTAGTATGTTTGGCAAGAGAGCAAACTTTGCAAGAAAAAGAATTCGACCTTTTATTACATAATAGAGTAGAAAACAATTTTGCAAGATATTTGAAACTAGGATGACCTAAACGAAAATACCATAACATAACAGGATCGACTTCTCCTAAAGCAGTGAAAGCTTTGGAGGTCTCGGTTTTAGGAGAGGAAGAAAGAATGTAGAGGTCATTCTGCAAGCTGGTGTTACTAATCATGTTCTTCGAGTTCAGTGCCTGCAAAGTACAATCAAGTTCATTAAAAATTGCAAAACAGTGCAATTCTTTGGAAAGTTTACTAACAAAAATCAGATTGCAAGCCAGATTTGGTACAAAGAGAACGTTCTGAAGTTCAATCTGTCCATTGAGAACAACAATGCCATGTCCTTCTATATTGCACAAGGATCCATTAGTCGTTTTGATAGTTTGACCAAAAGTTTGTAAAAAATTGTGAAACGCCTAATTACCATTCATATGGTCCATAGCACCAAAATCAAGGATCAAATCAGGAGATATTTGGAAAGAGAAAAAAGTTGTAGAAGAAGGGTTACCTTCTGGTTCTTTCATAACCAAATTACCTTCATAAGGTCTTTGAAACTTTCCAAACAGTTTTTTAAGTTAAGCAATCTGTTCTTTGGTGAAGTTAGTGACAGATGTGGCAGCGACGAGGCTTGATTTATCATCTTGGGAATTCTTAGACTTCTAGTTCTGAGGCTTACCATGAAGCTTCCAACACTTCTCCTTGGAGTGACCGAGCTTTTTGCAATGATCACACCAAGGTCTCCCCTGTTTGAAGGGGGAGATGATTGATGGGTGAGTAAGGTAGATCCTTCGGGAGTGGAATATAGTTAATTAGACATCATTACACTCTTTCGGCTTTCTTCCTTCTTGACAATAAAGAAAGCTTCTCGAAGGGAGGGAAAAAGAGAAATAGCAAGGACCCTACCGCGAACCTTGTCCAAGTCCCTGTTTAAACCTTGGAGAAATTGAAAAAGCCTCCGTTGAGTGACAATTTGCTGATAAAGGGCAGCATCTCTTGGATCCGCTCTATCATACTGTGTATACAAATCTAACTGCTGCCAAAGAGCAGTAAGAGTATTGTAGTAGAGAGTGACAGGCATGGTTCCTTGCTTAAGGGTGGCTGCTTGTTCTTCAACATGATACAATTCGGCAATATTATCAGTGCTTGAGTAGGTTTTACGGACTGCACTCCAGATTTCAGCGGCTGTGTTGTAGAGAAGAAAATTTCTGCTTATACATGGGATCATAGAATTAAGGAGCCAAGTCATTACCTGGCCATTGTCACGCATCCACTTAGCAATACTAGTAGCAGTCGCAGCAGGCTTCTTGATTTCACCAGTAACCTTAGATTTAAAAAGCGCGCCTCCGTGCGCCTGAGGCGCTGGGCGAGGTGAGGCGTGGAGGAAAATGCCTCCATCACCGGAAGCGAAGCGAGTTACCGGAGGCGTCGGGAAGCACCGAAAGGTGTGCTCTTTTTGAGAGGCGCTAGGCGCTGCGCTTCTTGCGCCTTTGGGTTTTGAAAGATAAATGGTGAAACCTCACCGGCGGAGAAGTGAACAACAACAACCATGGACAGAAAGAAAATATGAACCAGAGGAAGAAGATGAAAAGATTGGAACCAGAGGAAGAAGCCGAAATGATTGGAACTAGAAGAAAGAAAAAGTGGCAGCCACGTTTAAATTTTATTATTTATTTTTAAGTTAATAATATTTTTTATTATTTTATGGGACCCACCAGTCATTAAATAGAATTATTCTTGATTTTTATTATTTTTTGGACCCACCAATCTATTAAATCAAAGAAAATTATTAGTATTCTTTTATTATATTTTAAAAATATATTTAAAATTTTTTTTGGACAGAACCACGTTTAAATCAAAAAATCAATTTTGGCAGAATAGAAAATTATTAGTATTTTTCTATTAAATTTCAAGTTATTAGTGATTTTTATTTGATTTTTATATATCAGTTTACCACTTTATGTAATTATAAATTGAAGAATAACCAAATTTTAACGAGTCTGTAGATATAAATATTTTTTTTATTTTTAAGTTATTAATTACTTTTTATAAAAATATTTTTATTTTATTTATTTTAATAATTAAATTATTATAAATAAAATGTATACTTATTACTCATCATAAGTATCAAATGAATATATTTTTTTATATTCATATTATAAATATATTTATTAGTTATTTTTATCACTTAATGCAAAAATATATTTTTTATTCTTATGTAATTTTACTTCTTTTATATTTAATTTAAAATAAATAATATTTATAATATTTTAATATAAAACTGTGAGATTATATATATAGTATTGATAGGAATTTGAGTTAGGATCTATTACTTAGAGATAATTTTAGTAGAATTAAAAGTCTTAAGTTAATAGGATTAAAAGCCTAAAGTAATTAGGACTTCTAATCCTATTCAAAGTCTTATTCTAAAGCCTATAAAAAGGCATTAGCTTGTGTAAACAAAATAATTCATTCAACAACAGAAAAACAATTATGTTTTTTCTTCCGTTTCACAAAAAGCTTAAATTTTCTTTTTTCTTTTTTCAACATTATTTTTCCACAAAGTTGGAAGTTGATTTTCTACATGGTATCAGTCTAATATCGATCCTAGTCTGAATTCTTAATGGGATTCCTTTCGACAACCTCTGAGATGTTACCCACAACAAAACAAACGGTTGAATTAGAGTTTTTTCAAGCAATTCCAGGTTCGATAGTAACCTGTGAAACAAATTTAGCTCTCGTGGAGGATAAAGGCATACAAAATATTTGTTCTCCTACTGCACTCTTTTCTTCTAAAGGTACATCAACATAGATCATCGACTCTGGAGCATCTGATCACATGACTGGTAACAGAGAATTATTCCTTAATTTTTTAGATTCATCTTCTAAAAGTTCTATTAAAACAGCCGATGGCTCTTTTTCTCCTATCAAAGGAAGTGGCTCCGTCCTCATTAATGATAACTTGTTGCTTGAAGATGTTCTGTTTGTGCCTAATCTTGCCTGCAATCTTATCTCTGTTAGTAAACTCTCCAAGAATTTGAAGTGTTCATTACAGTTTACTGAATCTGGTTGTTTTTTACAGGCAATGAATTCGAGGAAAATGCTTGGTAATGCTAGCTTACAAAATGGTTTTTATGTCCTTCTCGGTAATCAACCAACTGCCATACCAAATACTTCTTGTTCCTTTACTTCTTTAGGACAAATTGATAATATAATGTTATGGCATTTTAGGTTAGGGCATCCTAATTTCCATTATCTTGTTAAATTATTCCCTAAATTGTTTGTTAATAAAAATCCAAGTTCTTTTAAATGCCATATATGTCCTCTTGCTAAACAGACAAAAGCATCTTATTTACCATCTTTCTACAAACCATCTCACCCTTTTTCATTGATTCATAGTGATGTTTGGGGTCCTTCTCGAGTGAAGAATGTAACTGGTAGTAGGTGGTTTGTCACTTTCACCGATGACCATAGTAGAATAACTTGGACATATTTGTTAAAGGATAAATCTGAAGTAGCCTCTGTTTTTGAGAAATTTTATCATATGGTAGAAACCCAATTTGGATGTAAAATTCAGATATTCAAATCTGATAATGGGAGTGAATATTTTACCAAGTCATTGGGAGAATTTTTTAACAAAAAAGGAATTTTGCAAATAAGCACTTGTGTGGATACACCACAACAAAATGGGGTTGCAGAAAGAAAAAATAGACATTTGTTAGAGGTTACTAGGTCTTTGATGTTCACCAGTAACACTCCTAAGTATTTGTGGGGCGAGGCTGTATTAACTGCGACCTATCTCATTAATCGAATGCCTAGTAAGGTTTTGCAACATAGAACACTTAGAGCTGTTTTTTTAGAGTGTTACCCAAATTTTAAACCATTGTCATCTATTCTTCCATTTAAAGTTTTTGGTTGCACTGTGTTTGTAAAAGATTCTGCTCCCTCTTTGTCAAAACTAGACCCTAGATCTTTGAAGTGTGTCTTGGTAGGGTATTCTTCACTTAAGAAGGGCTACAAATGTTACCATCCTCCTTCTCAAAATTTTTTTATTTCAATGGATCTCACCTTTTTTGAACATGAACCTTATTTCCACTCGACTGAAAATCAGGGGGAGAATAGTGATATTTTTCAGCCTCTCAGAAATCAGGTTTATTCTTCAGATTTATTTATTAATAATCCTTTATCATTTGAACCTGATAACTCTTCCACTTCTACACCTACAACCTTCATCCTTCACCTATTGTTACTACTCCTCAATTCTCACCTAAACCTCCCTCACAAACTCCTCAACCCTCTAAGCAATTGAAAGTTTACACCAGAAAACAGAAAACTATTTCAGAGACTGTTTTGCAATCTGACACTTGCCAACAATTGGACTTGAGTTCAGTTGCCAATGAGAATGATGAAGATAATGTTCTAACTGAGATTCCTTCCTCGTTACCTGAGGTTGATGATTTACCAATTGCTAAAAGGAAAGGGATAAGAGAATGTACAAAGCATCCCATTCAGAGGTATGTTGCTTATGGTAATCTAATGCCATCTTTCAAGGCTTTTACAGCTTGCTTAGATAAAGAACAAATACCTGACACTATTGAGGAGGCTCTAAATGATTCTAAGTGGAGAAGAGCTGTTGAAGAGGAGATTGAAGCACTTGAAAAGAATAATACTTGGACCATTACAGATCTTCCGCAGGGCAAGAAACCAGTTGGATGCAAGTGGGTGTTCTCCATAAAATACAACTCTGATGGTAGTATACAAAGGTATAAAGCAAGATTAGTAGCCAAGGGTTTTACTCAAACCTATGGAATTGATTATAATGAGACTTTTGCTCCTGTAGCTAAGCTAAATGCAATTAGAGTTCTCTTAAGTTTGGCAGTAAACAAAGACTGGGTGTTGCATCAACTTGACATTAAGAATGCTTTTCTTAATGGAAAATTGGAAGAAGAAGTGTACATGAGAGTTCCTTCGGGTTTGAAGTCGATAAAAGGTGATCAGAAAGTTTGTAGACTTAATAAATCCATCTATGGTTCGAAATAGTCGCCTAGAGCCTAGTTTGACAGATTTACCAAGGTAATTCTGAAAGCTGGATATAAACAATCCTTAGCAGATCACACACTCTTCATTAAGATAACCTCTAACAATAAAAGGGTTATTTTAATAGTGTATGTGGACGACATAATTCTGACAGGTGATGATGAGGAAGAGATAAGTCACCTGAAAAGGTTATTAAATACAGAGTTTGAAACAAAAGACCTAGGAAAACTCAGATACTTTCTAGGCATGGAGGTTGCTAGGTCGAGCAAAGGTTTAGTAATAAATCAAAGAAAGTATGTTCTTGATTTACTTAATGAAACTGGGATGCTAGGATGCAAACCGGTTGATACTCCCATGGAAGCAGGATTAAAATTTAGTAAAGATGACTCAAGTCATAAAGTTGATAAGGGTAAATTTCAAAGGTTAGTGGGAAAGTTAATTTATTTATCATTAACCAGACCAGATATTGCCTTTCCAGTTAATGTTATCAGTCAACACATGACTGATCCAAGGGAGGATCACATGGAAGCTGCAATTAGAATTTTGAGATACTTGAAAGGGATACCAGGGCATGGACTGCTATTTAAAAAGACTCAAGAAAGTTCTATTCAGATTTTTTCAGATTCAAGCTGGGCAGGTGAACTGACAGAAAGAAGATCAACTAGTGGCTATTGTTCCTTTGTTTGGGGAAATCTAGTGACTTGGAGAAGTAAGAAACAAACAGATATATCTAGAAGCAGCGCTGAAGCAGAATATAGGGCTTTAGCATTGGGAATGTGTGAAGGAATTTGGTTATTAAAGCTACTGAAAGAGGTAGATGTAAACCAAGAGGAAAAGTTCGAGATTTTTTGTGATAATCAGTCTGCCATACAAATTGCTCGAAATCCAGTTCATCATGATAGGACGAAACATGTAGAGATTGATAGACATTTTATCTCGGAAAAGATTACTAATGGGACAGCTTCTTTATCCTATGTTCCTACAGAAGAACAAGTGGCAGACGTGTTTACAAAAGCATTACCAAAAGCTTCATTCGACAAGTTTCTATTCAAGTTGGGAATATATAATATATATTCTCCAACTTGAGGGGGAGTGTGAGATTATATATATAGTATTGATAGGAATTTGAGTTAGGATCTATTACTTAGAGATAATTTTAGTAGAATTAAAAGTCTTAAGTTAATAGGATTAAAAGCCTAAAGTAATTAGGACTTCTAATCCTATTCAAAGTCTTATTCTAAAGCCTATAAAAAGACATTAGCTTGTGTAAACAAAATAATTCATTCAACAACAGAAAAACAATTATGTTTCTTCTTCCGTTTCACAAAAAGCTTAAATTTTCTTTTTTCTTTTTTCAACATTATTTTTTCACAAAGTTGGAAGTTGATTTTCTACAAAAACGCCTCGCCTACGAAAAGTACTCGCCTTCGCCTAGCGCCTACCGCCTCGGCCGTAAAGACCTTTAGCGCCTTGGAGCGCCTTGCACCTCTTAAAACTAAGCCAATAACATAGCCCAATCTTTCTCTACCCAAGAGAAAAATCTTAACTGATTGAGACCATTCAAGAAAGTTGTTGCCATTCAATCGATGGCAGGTGATGACTAGACTAGAAGAATCTGATTGAGCATCAGAACCAGAAAAGTTTTCTGGATTTGAAGTGATCTCCGGGTTAGGAGAAGAAGTTTTGAACATGGTCTAGGTTGGAAAGAAACACTTTCTGTAATTCTCTGATTTCTACACTTTCTGTAAAGCATATTAAGACGGGAAAAACACAATTACTCTCTTTCTTCAAATAACAAATTTCCTTTGGTCTTGTGCACGTTTTTCAGGACTATTATTAATGTCTTTTCTATGGGATAAACCTTGTTTATAATATGGTTTTGGTTTTGTAGGTTATATCTAAATTGACAGACGTGAGAGCCACTCACATACCATATAGGGATTCTAAGCTGACCAGGCTTCTTCAGTCTTCCTTAAGTGGTCATGGGCGTGTATCTGTAAGCATCATTGGTTACCTTTCTTGAAACAGTCATATGTCTAGGTCAACAAAAATAAAATAGAAAAAATGTATAATTGAGACATATTCTTCTGTTAAAAAAAGTAAAGACTTACTGGGTCTCATTTTTATTAATTTCCTTTTCTGTTCGAATTTCAGCTCATTTGCACAGTCACTCCTTCATCTAGTAACACAGAAGAGACACACAATACACTGAAATTCGCTCACCGTGCTAAACACATTGAAATTCAAGCGGCACAAAACAAGGTAGGCTTGTATTTTGTTGTTTGCCTATGCATGCATGTGTCTGTACATTGTAGGTGTCTGTATTGAGGACACACAAATGTGTGCGCACATGCACATGCTCACACACAAATATATTTATTTGGATATTGATTTCTTCAATTTTTGTTATTTTCTTTGTAAAAAATGCACAGATTATTGACGAGAAATCACTTATAAAAAAATACCAAAATGAGATACGATCCTTGAAGGAAGAGTTGGAACAATTGAAGCGGGGTATTGTAACAATTCCCCAACTGAAAGATATTGGTGAAGATGATATTGTACTCCTAAAGCAGAAGGTACATTTGTCCTACTTTAAGTACAGTAGCTGAATTTTAACGTTTAATTGTATTTTGATCATATTGTGAATCTAACCTATTGGGAAATGTTGCTACCTTATAAATTCCATTTATAGATCAAGGTAACTTTTTTTTTTCCTTTTAATTATTTCAATTGATACAAAAAGAAGTTGGACCCATTAACTGGGACACTACTCTTTATGCCTAGCCTTGATAAGTGATAACTTATGGCGAGCAGTAACCATATAGAAAGAACTGAACCAAATTACCTGATCTCAGAAAACCAATTGCTGGTATGGGCAGAGTATATTAAAGAATGTTCTTACACTGCAAGGTTTATCTTCAGATTACTTTCCTTTGATTTGTCCTTAATCTATTAACTGAGCCTCCATAATTCTTGATTTATATTGTAGACGTGTGCAGTTAGAGCTAGTAATCAATCTTACCTGTACAGATCGGTAGGTAGTAAGTTTGGATAAACTTAAAGTCCTATCTAAAGTTGAGATAAAGCTCTATTCTCCTAATCTAAAGATAAAAGACTAATAGGATGAGTTTTAATCAAACTGAAATTTTATGTTATTTTCTATTAAAGAATTACCTTGTCCACATTCAGCAATAAGAAATACAATGGAGAAACACTCAACTCTCTGCTACACATACATGTTTTCTACACTGGAAAACTTTTGGTGACTTATAGTGGAGAAAGGCGGGGAAGACCATACTAATTCTTGGTGCTTGTGGTAGAAACCGAAAATAATATCCTAAACGCATATCTTTTTTATTGCCAAACTTCCTATCCTCTTAATCTTAGATACTGCACTTCGATATGATTTGAGATTGGATACTGATGAGGAATCTTAGGGGAAAGAAACCTCCAACATAATCATCTCTAACAAATTTGGCAATGTTGCTATCTTTTGGGTCCTGTCCTGTTATTTTAGATTGGATTTCAACTTAAAAACAGTTACATGGCTTATTCTTTACAATGACAGTGTCCGAAGTACCTAAGGACATCCTTGGTGGTGTTTTGAAATTTTACTTTTTCTCCCCTATATTGCCTTTCTACATTAAGTATTTATTATGGTTTGTATCGGATTAATGGAGTTGATGCAAAGAAGTTTTGAATTATAGCTCCTAATTTTATCTCAAAGGGGAAAAGAGAGATGAATCACCTCTTGACTTTTGGCAATTCCTGTATTCTGATCTTTAAAGCTAGAAGATGGTCAAGTCAAGCTGCAGTCAAGATTGGAGCAAGAAGAAGAAGCGAAAGCAGCATTATTGAGCAGAATACAACGATTGACAAAATTGATTCTTGTCTCCACAAAAGCTTCACAATCATCAAGATTTCCCCAGCGCCCTGGTCCAAGGAGGAGACATTCATTTGGAGAAGAAGAGGTATCGTTATTAATCTTATTGCTTCATAGACATGCAGTTCTGTTATCCTATTCCTATGTGCCTGGAAATGTTTTTACACACTAAGAATTCCACTTTGTTTAATTGGATTGCCTCTAATTATAGTTACTCATGTTTATGCACAGCTCGCATATCTACCACATAGAAGGCGGGACTTGATCCTGGACGATGAGAATGTTGAGTTGTATGTTTCCCTCGAAGAGAATGCTGGAGATGATACACTTAGAGAGGAGAAAAAACCACGAAAGCATGGCCTGCTAAACTGGCTTAAGCTCCGAGTATGTTTGTTCTGGACATTTAGCTCTCTTTGTTTCCTTGTAGTCCATGTTTATTATTAATTTTTTTATCAAGATTATTACTTTTAGGGTTGGTCTTGGTAAAACAGCTAAGATAGACTATAGTATGAAATTTTGTTCACCGTACGATCTTTTGTTTCAGCAACTCAGCACACACAGGAAAAAAATCAGAGTCTTACTTTTTTAATGTTAGCTGTTGGCATTTTTGAAGCTATGAAAAGTATTTTTAATTAGAGTTTTAAGTACAAGGTTTCCTCAAAATGTTAACCCAACCATGATAAAACACCCCAACTTCGACAATCCAATACTTACATTTCAGCTGCATTCTTCGCTTATCTTCACTTTCCACGCTTTTGTAAAGTTAACTGCTTTGCACTTCTGTATTGCTGGAGTTTGTGAGACTAACCCATCATAATTACCACTTTAAAATATGGTAACTATTATATCTTTCTCTGAACCCTAAAAATAATTGTTGGTAACTGTATATAATATTCCATTGGAAGAAAAGTGATACAAGAAATGAAATTTAGTCTAGATTCTATGTATTATTGGAAGAAAAGAGAAAAGAAAGTGAGTTTAGATTCTATGTTCTAAATGGATTTTCTTTTAATCCAAAACTTGCAAATAAAGCCTGTGCTAGCATACACACCTAGCTAGTAGGTGTTAATTACATTAATAGATATTATTCAAGTATGCTTAATTTTATTCCTTCTTAGTAGCTTGAACTATTTTATGATTTTTGTCCAGAAACGTGATACTGGTACAGGGACATTGACAAGTGTCAGCGATAAGTCAAGTGGAATTAAATCTAATAGTACACCCTCTACTCCTCAAGCAGGAAGCAATAACTTCCATGCAGAATCTAGGCTTTCCCAATCCATAGTTACAGCAAATTCTCCAAGCATTGATATCCTATTGGATGCTAGACATGATAGAGAACATCCGGAGGACAGTTCCCTTGGACAAGAGACACCTTTGGTATGTATAAGTTTCTCTGTATTTTTTATGCAAATGCTATTCTTTTAATCTTTCTTTTCCTTTTGTGTTCTACAGCTTCATTAAACATTTCAAATTCATAATGGCATACTCATGCTTTTAAGGAATGCTATCTAATTACTATTTAGAATCACTGTGTCTTATTTGTTCATTTATTTTTTTGATTTTAGAATTGTATTGTTCATTGTCCAGTAAGTAGAATTTATTGCCTTGTTCCAGACTAGCATAAAAACAATTGATCAAATAGAGCTACTAAGGGAGCAGCAGAAGATTTTGTCTGGAGAGGTAGCACTTCATTCAAGTGCCTTAAAGCGGTTGTCTGAGGAGGCCACAAGAAATCCCCAGAATGAGCAACAGATTCAAGTAAATTACTGGCTTGATGTCATCCTTTTTATTTGCTTCATACTCTTCCTAAACTGAGTTTTTTATCCTTTTTGTATTTAAGGTTGAGATGAAAAAGTTGAGTGATGAAATAAGGGGAAAGAATGAACAAATAGCTTTGCTAGAAAAGCAAATTGCTGAATCCATCTTGGTGTCACCCAATAAGATGGAGAAATCAGAAATATCTCAAGTAAGTTCAGTTTGCATTACTGGTTCTGTACGCCATTTGTCTCTACTGCAACTCCAGCTTTACACATTTTTTTTCTTTGAATGCTACAGTCTATTGCTGAATTGATGGCACAATTAAATGAGAAATCCTTTGAACTTGAGGTAATCAATTTTCTGTATTTCAATCAAGAATGCATTACTATGGGAATTTTAGGTATCCAAATATGACACCATTACCAAATCTGTGGACATGGTTTGTTACCATGAGGTCCTTCATAGGTATATGAGCCTTAAAATTGAACTACAGTAATGTAAAAGAAAGCCAAGAAAGCTTTACCAAGTTTTTTGTCCCATTGATTTTTCTGATTTTCTCTTATGAGAATCATATCATAAATTATTGTTTCCAGGTTAAAGCTGCAGACAATCGAATAATCCAAGAGCAGCTGAATCTGAAGGTAGATATATCTACTTAACATATGTAAAAATATATTTGTCCTGTTCATGACTCAAAAGTTTCATCCTCTAAGAGCCTGTTCTGACCTGAACCTTTTTATCAGATTTGTGAATGTGAAGGATTGCAAGAAACAGTTGCCTCCTTAAAGCAGCAACCCGCCGGTGCAGTAGAATTGCAAAAGGACAGTACTATAGCTCCTAATTCTCAACAATCCAGAGAAATGGAAGGTTTGCAGATGGACAGAGAAGTTGCGGCATCAGAAAAGGATAGTGATGGAGAGTTGCTTAGAAGAGCACAGGTTCTTGTTTCTATATACTCAACACTTTCATCGTTGGTATGGTGCCTTAATTGGGTGTCCTTCTGATGTACCCCTTTCTAGTAGTTGCAATATTTCTGGATATTAATTTCGTAGACAATTTGGTGATTGATAATAAACCTTTTAGCCATTTTACATAGAATTCTCTTCTGAAAAGGAAATGAACTTTGTATTTCTATAAATTTGTAATTCTTGCTATATAATGTAACACCCTTGTTCGGCGAAGGAGATGAAGCTTTTGTCTGACAGAAGCTAGTTAAATACGACTGTCAGAATCTGAATATGTGTGCGTCCTTTGGATAACGCCAGCTATCTCAAACATAAAAGTTTATATTGAACCATGTATTGCCTGATTGTTTTTCTTTCAAGTTGACACATTATGGTGATATTAGTACATTATGCTGATATTAGTATGTATGCTTTGCTTAACATAACTTCATTATTTTCTAACCTTTTAATGATTTCGGTTTCATGAATGCCAATTGTAGACCTAAATTCCTGGTTTTGCTTAATCAGGTGGCTGAGATCGAAGAACTGAAGCAGAAAGTTGTGGAACTAACGGAGTCAAAAGAACAATTAGAACAGCGGAACCAGAAACTGGCAGAGGAGAGCTCATATGCTAAAGGGCTAGCCTCAGCTGCTGCTGTGGAACTAAAGGCATTGTCAGAGGAAGTTACTAAATTAATGAATCATAACGAGAGGCTAGCTGCAGAACTGGCAGCAGCCAAGAACTCTCCAACACAACGTCGAACGAGTACAGTGCGGAACGGCCGAAGAGAGAGTCTGCCAAAACGAAACGAGCAACTTGGATCACCCTCAGATCTAAAAAAAGAACTGGCCATGAGTAAAGAAAGAGAGCTTTCCTATGAAGCTGCTCTTATGGAGAAGGATCAGCGCGAGGCTGATCTTCAAAGAAAAG
The DNA here is from genome assembly GCA_035048815.1 of Abelmoschus esculentus. Lineage (NCBI taxonomy): Eukaryota > Viridiplantae > Streptophyta > Magnoliopsida > Malvales > Malvaceae > Abelmoschus > Abelmoschus esculentus. Next base: position 14,204,211 of record JAUCBN010000003.1, read on the forward strand.
TTGAAGAATCTAAGCAAAGAGAAGCTTATCTTGAAAATGAACTCGCAAACATGTGGGTGCTTGTTGCCAAATTAAAGAAATCCAATGGAGTGGATACTGTTGTTACGGAATCAACATGAGAGGAACGTGAGGTAAGTCCAGTACTGGTGGTTGATGGTGTTCAATAAGTTGGATTCGGTTTAGGATTGGTTTGGGTGTCGAGAATGTTGTGCATTCCAAGCATGTGAGTTTTGTTTTGTTTTGTTTTGAATCTCCCACTTTGTTTGGTTCTTTTTATCCACTGATTAGGTCATTGTATATGAAACGCTTCCCTTGTGCATTATTACTGGTTTTGAAAGCAAAGAAAAGCTCTCTCCCTGTAGTTGTGTTCATCAAACTGAAATGTATTACAACTGAATTAATCCAGTCAACGTGACATAACAAAAGTAATTTACTAGTTTTCAGGATAAAATTTACAAATGGTCAGTAAAATGTCTATTTTGATAATCTAACTTTTAAATCTCACGAAACAATTTTAAATATTAAATTTTTCAACAATTTTGAGCCTTTAAAAGGGTGATGTATCGGTTAAAAATTGTATAGTAGTAAATTTAATTCTTTATTTTAATACATTTAATTAATTTAGTTTTAATTGAAAAATAAATCTACTTCTCATTGTTTAAAAATTCTATTAATTTTGTTAAATTTTTAATTAGATTTAAAGAAAATAATGGGAGAAGAGAGGAAAAAGGATACTTAAGCTTGGGACAGTAAGAATGAACGTTCATCAAATCAAGTTACGTTAAATTTTAGTTATTCTAGTTGATGTATCATATTTTACTATAAAAATTATGTTTATCATGTTATATTTGGTTCTAATTTAAACTACTTTCTCTAATCAAGATATAGATATATATTTTTTATTTTGAAGTACATTTATATCTATATCAAGAAAAATTGAGGGATTGTACTCGAAATTAAAAATTAATCTACCAATTTTTAAAAAAATTAGTTATTAAAATGTTTATTGTATAACTCAAACTTTGTTTGAATTTCGTTTTGAGTCGAGTAAAAACAAACTGAAATTTTCTTCTTGAGTCACGTAAAAAAAGTTTTTTTTTGAGTTAGAATTGAATTTTACTCACCTAAGGACGAAAGTTGTAATCTCTATTCAAGAATCTACAGGTGGAGGTAAGTTTTATAAAAAATAATGGAAAATTGAGAAAATAAATTCTCGAGGGGGAGGGGGTTAAAAAGATAAACGAGAGTGAAATCCTTTTTATGTTAAATTCTTCCTCTATCCCCTACTTTAAAGTGTTAAGTTTCCCCAACAAATGTCCAAAAAATACATATTGGGTTGTAAAAGTTGGGTTAAACACAGTGATAAAAATGTAAGAACTTGATGAGTTTGATAAATATTAAGTGGCTGATCCCAAATGAACATAATAAATTAATGAAGCTGGATGTGCATCTGCACAGACATTTCCATCATCCAATATATCCACTACTTGGACTTTTTGGCCAGGAAGGAAGACGACAACAGGCAATTCTGGAAAAAAACTGAACTGATATGATTATCTAAACTTATCTTCAATATTTCTTGAATTTAAAGGCAGATTGAGTTTAAATACTCTTGAAAGTGTAACAAAATTAAGAGAAGAATTGCACAAAATTTTCCCCACATCCTATAGTGTACAATCCTCCAAGTCCAAGCACAAAACAAGAGATGAAAAAGAAAGAACCCTACTGTCTCTGAGTGACTACATTTTCCTTAGAATGTCACACGCTTCTAGCTATCATTTCCTGGAATCTCCTGTAAGACTCTTGTTTCTCCAACCGAAACTTTTCGTAACAATCCGCAATGAACATCTCTGCTAGCTTATCAATCTCATTCATATCCGTCTCACCAGTTGAATGAACCTTTTTCTCTTCTAGCCATTGAAGGTAACCCGAAAGCTCCGATTCCATTGTGTCACCGTCGCATTGTTCCGTTGGAATAATCGAATTCCATGTCGAATCATAGTACAAATGTGTTGCAGTACTGCGTCCTTTTAAAACCGGAGCAACATGAGAAGAGCACCAATTATAGTGTAGTCTGAATGAACCAAAGAAGAGCTTGTTGTGCTTCTTTTTTGTAGCCTTGGAGTTGGAAATGATATATTTTATAGGTTTGTTTTCTTTATAGATTCGAACGACGATGGTTTTCACTTTGGAAAATGCTCGAATGAGACGGGGAAGGGTGTGAGCTAGAGTTCTGATCTTCATTGAGGTTGTGGTAGAAGAAGATGGTGATTTCTTTGATATGGACTGGAAGGGGAGCAAGGTTTTAATGTATGAGGGACCAATATTTTTAACCGTCTTGTATTTTTGGTGTATGGGGGCATCTTGAAGTTATAAAGGGTGTTAGATTACCAATTTGCCACTTGACTTTTCTGTTATTTAAAGCTTTGCCAATGGCATCCTTTGCAGATTTAAGAGCAATTTTGATAATGACATTAAAACACACAACAGATTATGCTATATATATATATATATATATATTTATATATTATACTTGCAGAAGTTCACTCTGTTCAAAACTATGCTTAAAACCAAAGAAAACAACCCCATTAAAATAATAATAAAAGAATCTTTATGTTAAGTAATGATCATAGTTGCTGTGAATTATAAAATTTACTGCAGATTTAATATGGCATCTGTGTATCACAGCAGCTTAACATTGATCAGCTTAGGCCTTAGGGAAAGTCTCTTTCCTTTGCTTCACAACTAAGACTAAGCAGGGAATCTTCTGGGATTTTGGGGCATCAAGCAAATCTCAAGGCATGTCTCCCACAAGACCCGCCGGCGATTACATATTTTGGAAAATATGACTTGTTTTTTTCCCACTGTTTTAGAAGCGTAAATGGCATAGGAGCTTGGGGGGACCAGGTCTATGGACTATGGTACGCTAAACACTTTAAAAAATAAAAAAATAATCATTGATATTCGATTTATTAATCAACTAACACGGATCAAATTATAAAAAAACTTAATATAAGATGAATCTTTCAATCCAATTTTCTCTATTTATAGCGTTAAAAGTTCAGATGTTAGGACCTACTGCATTATCTTACTAGATCAACTATGTCGATTTTACACTGTTAAAACTTTAAAAACAGTATAAGCAGCTCGAGAAACCACTCTACTGAATAATATAATCTTCCGCTTGTAATGATGCAGATGTCATTTCTGTAAGAAATCAAATCCTTGGCCATAGTGACAATAAAATAGGTGAAATTGCCGAAGAAGATGCATAATTTCCAGGAAACTTTGGCTCCTAACTTTTTCGCTTGAAGCCGACGTATATGGTGAAAATAGTATGCTCCTTTTTCACGCCTTCATTTATGCTTATACTTTAAATTAAAAGGGTTTAGAGTTTAGGGTTTTAGTTCAAGGGTTTTGGTTAGGGTTTAGAGAATTATGAGTAAGATGTATTTTATGGGTTTAGAGTTTAGTGTTTAATATATAAAAATAAGGGTCAAGTTTAAAATTATTTTTTTAGTAAATTTTCAAAGGAATCATAAAAAGAGACACATAAACGAGACAAAAGATTTTTGCTCGACGTATATCGCTATTAAACTTGAAAACATATGTAGAAATCCGAGACCAATATTTATATAAAATGAGAGTTGTTGTGGACTAGCTAGGGTTGAAAATGATGGGGGCGATTGGGAAAGGAACAAAACCATAGCTCATCTCTGTCCACTAAAATTTTGAAAAACAAGATAAAGAAAAGGAAACCAATGGTGACGGATTAGTCAGTAAGATTTTTACGTGGAAGAAAAGAGTAGATTGACCAATAATTATTTTATAGGTAAACCTTATAATTGAATTTGAAGCTAATATCTTTTGGACAAACCCAAAAAATACAAAGAGAAAAGAGTAGTTTGGAAAAAGATGATTGGGTCCGGGAGTGTGTGAATGTCATTTAATGACTGTGTGGTCCGACAATTTTGATGAAGAGCGAAAGAGATTGTATCATCTCCAAATCAAAATAAGAATACACCAATAAAGATCGAAGTAAGTTATAGTTAAATGATAAGGCATTGTATATTATTTTTTTTGTTTTTAGATTGGATGAATACTTTAAAATATTATCTTACACTAGCATCAAAAAAGTTTGGGACAAACTCAAGACTACATACGAAGACACAAATAACGTTAAAAAAAATCAAGATTGGTCTTCTTAACTTGAGCTATGAGAATTTTAAGATAGAACTGGATAAAGATATTATTAAGATGTTCAATCGATTCTCTATCATCGTCAACGAGCTAAAAGTCTAGAAAAAATTATTCCGAAAGATAAACTCGTTAAGAAACTTATCTATTTTCTTTCTGAATCATGAGCTAGAAAGTGGTTTGTCATCATTGAAACAAATGATCTCAAAACCTTAAAGCTTGATGTTTTTATGGGGTCTCTTCTCACTCATGATATAATGAAGAAAGAAAAGAATAAAAGAAGAAAGGAGGAAAAAAAAGTAAAGAAGAAAACGAAAAGAACGAAGATTGAAATCGTTCTCAAGATATCTCGAGATAAAAACGATTCAAGTGAAAAAAACGATAAAAAATGGTTAGAATTGCAAAATGCTTCGCAAGCTTTAGGAAATTAAATCGAGGATGAACATTCTTGTGAAAAAAGAGCTTAAATCACATGGCCAAGAAAAAAGAGAAAAATATCATTATATGCTACGAATGTAAAAAGTTTGATACATTAAGATCAATTATTCCTTTACTCATGAAGAAACATTTAAAAAAAAGAAACAAAAGGCATATGTAACCCTTTGAAATGATGGAATAAGAGATTACAAATCTTTATCTCATGGGCTTCGAAGAGAATCCTAAATTAACTTCTAACTCATCTATTGAACTTACTTTCGGTGAATTATATGATGAATATAATGAATTACCAGAAGTATATGATGAACTAGTTTTCAAATATAAAGAATCTATTAAGAAGAACAAGAAACTTGTTTTAAATTTGTAATCACTAATTTTATTCGGGGAAACTCGTTCGTTTTTTAAATTTTATTGTTATCTTAAATAATGGGCTTTAGTTAATTTTACCATTCATGACACAAAAATCAAAAAGCGAAAAATATAATAATGGTTTTTTTTTTTAGTTTTGTTAAAAAGGCAAAAATATTATGCATATATATATTATTAAACTAAAAAAATTTTCACCAAAAATATTATAAAGTATTACATTTACATATTTTATTTTCTAGCTAATTCTAGTTTTGACTACCTCAATTTATTATTGTATATTCTAAAAAAAATCAAAAACACTATTAATTACTATTATTCTTTTATCGTCTTTTTATGCTTATTTTCGTTTTATTTTATCTTTTTTCAAATAGTAGTATTTATTATTACTATATATTATATTTAGCTTTGACTTTGGGTTTGTTACTATTTATCATTAATACTTCATATTAAATAGATTTTTTTATTTTCTCTCTGTTTTCATTTCAAATATTATATTATATCATTATTATATTTATGTTAGTTAAAACGAAAATTAAAATATTATATTCACACTTTATTTTTAATCCTTTTTAAATATGTGCCCTTTCCTTCTGTTTTTACCATTAATAATATTATTGCACTTTTAAATTAAATAAATCCAAAATTGTTATAGAATTAATTTTATTTCCCTTTCAAATTTCGATTTCCATGTCCTTTTATTATTATTATTATTATTATTATTATTATTATTATTATTATTATCACTTTTTATAGTTTAACCTATCAGATTTTATTCAAATATAAATCTATATGAAATAAATAACCCAACAGTCCTTTTAATTAATTATATCAGTCCAAGACCCAATAACATTAGTATAAGCCCAAAACTTAAATATTACAAAATTCATACTTTAAATATTATACTCAGCCCACAAAAATAATTACACTTAGCCCAAAACAACAAGCCCAACCAGTTATAACAAAAACCCTAGGCTAACTACCCCATTCTCCCTTTGATTTGCGCAGCCACCTTATGACCGTTGGATCTGATTTAGATCCAACCGTCCAGATTAAATTGAGAGAAGCTTCTAGAGACCTGCACGCGCCCACTCTCCTAACCGTCCATTTTCCCACGCGCGCCTTTCAGCTCCCCGCGTCTATTCGAGTCCCGCGTGAGAATCACGACCGACCCTCCATTTCCTGATCTGATCGTCGGCCGTCCTTTTCATTAGTGGTCCCCCATACACCGGTGGCCGTTTCTCGCACAAAAAAAAAACAAAAAAGACAAAATATGTGAGATTCGTACAGGAACCACACAAAAATTACAGATCAACAATGTCAAAAGCACAGAAAATCAGAGCCGAAATTATTAGAGAATCAGAGGCCACTCGGCCAACAAAATCAGAGCATAATTGTACATCCAAACACAACAACCAATGACATTATAATTTGTTTTTGTTATTTATGTAACAGGCTATAAAAGCCAAAAGAGAACAAATGTAATGAAGGATTTTTGGAATCAATACAACAAGAAGACCAATTTTCAGAGTAATTTCGTTTTTCTTTTTTTACATACAAAAAATAGATTAGATTTTTTTTACCTTTCGTGCTTCTTTTTTTCCTTTTCTCGAATCTTTCTCATCGGCGATAATCCCACGGTCTCCGTGCGTCTGCGGGTGAGCCACACGAGGAAAGAGGAGTTTTCTTTTTCTTTCCTTCGATTTCCAGATCCAAAATAAGTTTTTTTTACCTTCTTTTTGATCCCAAGTTACGGGCTTAGAGAAGAGAAGGTGGTCATTTTTAAGAAAGGCTTTGAAAGGTTTGTCTTTTTACCGGTTTTAGTTTCGCCGACCACCGTCGATGGTGGCCAAAATCTGAAAATGAGGGTGGTTTCTGGGCAAAAGGATGAATGGTCTTAGTGTTCATCCTTTTCAAATGAACACTACAGAGAAATGAGAGGGTTTGTTTGTCTCGGTTTTGATTGAAATGGCTAAAGGAGAATCTTTAGTTTTCTGTTTGTGTTTTATAGTGGCTAATAAAAGAAAAGAGGGTTATTAACCTCATTAAACCCTCTCGTCCCACTGAAATCATGTTCTCAGTCTTCCTAGTTTTTGAAAATCTTTTATTTTAGTCACCGAATCAGTTATAATCTTTGTTTTAAAAATGGTTTATCTTATTTTCAGTCCCTCCGTGTTGTGGATCGAACTTTCCGAGCCCTCCCCCATTTCAAAATCACATTTGAGGTCCTCTGGATCTTATTTTTCTTTTATATAAATAATTTACAGTAACTTTTTTTTTATTACTACTTTTCTTTTAATATTTTTTTATTTATTATGCACTTTTTTATATTCTTTTTGTATCTACCTTATCACACTTTTTCCATTTCTTGTTTAATTTGTGCATATTTATTTTCATTCACGTTGTACATTATTCTCGTATTTATTTTGTTCATTTATTTGTGTATATTATGTTAGTGTTGTTTGTGTCGCATAGGTCATACATATATTTATCACTTGTATACAATTGCTATGAATTTTGTTTGCCATGTTTTTTTACACATTGCCTTTCATTATTTATTTGTATATTTAATTATGTATATGTTTGCTTTGCATTAGTATTTATTTTCATATTATATTATGTCACATATGTTTTACTTCCCCATGCATTTTGACTTATGGTCATTTATTTATTTTGTCATGTTAGATATATTTTGAACTTTTGTTGTATTTGCATTTATTTGTTTATTCATGTTTCATTTAGTTTAATTTATGCATTTTATCGTTCATATTTATTACGTATTGTGTACATATCCGTTTTTGATTTCTGTCATGCTTTTTCATTTGTGTATTTTAATTTATGACACTTCATTTATATTTTGTCATATGTTTGCATGTTATTTTTGTAGCTTTTTAGTTTATGCACTCATTAGATATGGGGTATTTTTGTTTATATCCGTTTGCTCAAAATCTACATCTACATTTAACGAATCTAAGAAATATGCTTTTATTCGGTCGTAACGAGCCCGTGTTCCAACGTAGTGGTCACAGTGTATACGTTGCCTTCGAATAAAGACACGGTAACAATAAAACCTAATTCGAATATTTAAATAAACGTTAATTTAAATGCTACTTTAAAATAAATTTCCAAAATTAATTAAACGATAATTTGTAAAAGTGTCAATTTTATGCGGTTTTAAATTTTAAACCTGTTTTTTAACCGTAACCGACTCTAGAACCTAAATCATTTCGAATCTCTGGTTTTTACGGTGTTCGGCCTACCAAAATGGCCGGTGGCGACTCCTCCCCATTTTTTAGTCATTTTCCAAATTATTGTCCTGGTTTTCTTAATTTTTTTTTAGGAGTCTTCAAGCCCTAATTTCAACTCCAACCTTTTTTAAACCCTGGTTTTAAAGTTCTCATTTTATTTCAAACTTATTTTTTCTATTTTAAGATAACTTGCCAACTTATCCTTTTTAAACCTAATCCCTAAATTTTTAGAGCCTAAAATTCCAAGTTTTCAAATCCTTAACTTTATCCTCAATTTTCAAAATCCCTAATTTCCAGATCTAAATTCCTTTTTTTTCAATTCAAGCCCTAATTTTCCAACTTTAATTTTAATCCCTAAATTTTAAAAGCGAACCTTAAACTTTTTATTTGGAGACATTTTAATCTCGATTCTCATAGTGACCTTGCTTTCGAACTTTTAATTTTTAACGAAGAAAAGGATCGCTACAAAACTTAAAAAACGAGAATGATTATTTGACTAAAACTAAATTGAAGTTAGAAAGTAAAAATAAAGATATGCATGAAAAACTAGTATAATTTTAAAAAAAAAAACTTAGACTTGAATTATTTAAATTTCTAGTGTTAAAGAAAATTATCAAAAAGAGATTGATGATCTCAATTTTTTAAATAAATTATTAATAAAAATAATTCTAAAAAGAAAGAATTCAAAAAACTATTTAAAAAATAATATTTATAAATATGAAGGGTCCCAAAGTCTTACTATTGTAAGAAAATTAGGAACATATAAATTCTCAAAGATGTTATTTCTTTTAATGATCATGTTGTTATTGCTTCTTGTATTCTTAAGAAAATCAAGTATTGAGAGCTAATGTTGATGAACCCAAAAAAAAAATTAGATACCATAAAATAAAAGTTTAAATTCCATGTTTAAAGGGAGAGGATTGTTACAAGATCAATTCTACAAGTGCAAACTTATGGTACCTTGATAGTGGATGCTCAAGACATATGATTGAAGACAAGAGTCGAATTATAGAGTTAAAGTCAAAAAGTGAATGAGGAGTAATTTTTGATGACAACTCCAAAGGACACATTGTATGTATTGGTTCTTTGGATAATCATTCCTCTATTTTTATTGAAAATGTTTTGCATGTCAATAGTCTAAAACACAACTTGTTAAGCATAATTTAATTATGCGATAAAAGATATAATATTATGTTTTAATTTAATGGTTGCAAAATTATTGGCATTACATCAAATATGATTATATTTATAGATCATAGAATAAAAAATATCTATATAGTACATTTAGATGACATTCATACATCTAACACGAGCTTAGTTGTTAAAGATGAGCATAATTCATGGTTATGACAAAAAGTTAGGACATGTAAACGTGAGCGTTTTATAAAAATTAATTTTCAACAATCTAGGTACACGTTTACCTTAATTAAAATTTGATCTAGATAAAGTGTATGATACATGTAGTAACGACAAACATAAAAGACGAAGAGTCAAAAATTTAAGATACAACCATCCAGTTCTCAAAAATTGGAGAGATTATTAGGTGAATCCTGTTTATCACGTTATCCATGGTCCAAGCAATTAAGATCGTTGGTCTTTAAATAACCACCTAATAACTACACACTCACTAAATCCATGTAGAAAAGAAGTGATGATTCACTTAAAAAAATTAAAATCAACGGTCCTGATTATTTAAGATCATAAATAATGTAATGAACAAGGTTCATCTAATAATTTTTTAAAAATTAACGTTAACAAATTTAAACTATATTATCTAGAATATTTTGTTTTTGGTACCACCAACAGATGGAATTGTTTTTCTATATAAAATGAATAGGGTTACCATACTATTTACAGTGAAATTGATATTTGATTAAATAAAGTCTGTCAAATATTTTTGGTCTTTAATCATAAAAAATATCTTTAATATTTGATTAAATAAATATTTTAATTTTAATTTGTAATATTTTAATTTAAATTAAAATGATTCTTACATAATAAAAATTATTAAAAAATTAACCGTTAATAACTTAAAATATCATAATAAATTTATATAACGGTGCATAAAAATATAACAATTCCATATAAACAAATGTATTGACGTAACAAAATAATAAAATAATTAAAATATAATAATATAAAATCATATAAAATATATTTTTATTATTATTTTATTAAATTATTTTAGATTATTTATTATTGATTAACTAAAAATTTTATTTATTGATTTATTTACTTTAAAATGATAATCAAAATGAATATTAAGTAAAATTTCACATTTTTTTACGTTATGCAATAAAAAACCGGATAATGCATTGTAAGTCGAAACGGTATTTATAAACAGCAAGGATTGATTTCATACGTAATATTACCTAAAATAACAATATCCATCCTTAACCTAAAATCCCCTGTGAACAACAGAACCCACTTTTTGCAGACAGAAACAAAAGCAGTATAAATGGAGGATTTGAAGAAGAGAAAGATGGAAGATATGGGAAACAACGGGCAGTTATCAACTCAGGAAGAGCTACGTTCTTTGCTTGACCCTCTTGCTAAATCCCAGATCGTTGATCTTCTTTCTAGATTGTATGTTCACAGTTTTTGTTTTCCTTGTTATCTCTATTTCTTTCAAGATAATTTGAATAATTCTGAATGAGAATTCCTGGGTTTTCTTTCCTTGTATTGTTTGGGTAACTTGTAAGGGTTTTCCTTGAGGGAATTCCTGTATTTTCTTTCCTTGTGTATTTTGGGTAATTTTAAGAGGTTTCCTCGAGAGTTGGTTTGGTCAATTTAGGGTTTTGGTTTTGGTGGATAAGTTTCAATTCAATGATTGTTTAAGTTTGTTTTGAAGTTAAAAAACTCCATCAGGTAAAGTTGAAACAGCTGCCGAAGTAAATTTATTTTTTTTCCCTTTGGAAATATGAAAAGCAATACCTCGTAGCTGCTTCTGGGAATCTTTTAAATTGAGTTCAAAAGTTCAATAGATCAACTTTGATTTCTTCCTTCTACCAATAAACATTGTATTGTAGTTATTTCTAACTATTGCTATTAGCAATGTAAACGTTTCAAGCGGTCAAATTTGGTTTTGATAAATTCATGGATACACTAAAATGCTTGATATTTAAGCTAAATTCATAGAATAAAGGAGAGGGGGTCCCTTTATTTATTAAGATTTTTTCGTTTTGCATTTTCCTTGCCATGACCATTTCCCCATACTTCAATTTGACACTTAACTCTAGGATTTTTCTGTTTTGGCATGTATAACCAAGAGACTTGTTTTGGGTATTCCTTTTTCTTTGGTTTGGTTCCTATTTTAGATTCTCTTAGTAAGAAGATATGGCTCTTTTAAGAACTTAATGTCATGTCTTGTGCTACAGAAAGGGCCTTGTTTTATGTTCTTTTACTTATGAGTCAAGTTAAATGTTAGATCAAATTTTTGGTGCAATCAGCCAACCATCCTCTATGTTTCGTGAATTTCTATAGAGGAGAAATGTGAGTGAAACCAACTCTATATATCCATCAAACAGTGTGCAGGTGTTCTGTATGCTGTGAAAAGGAGTAGATTAATAATGAGGGAAATGATTTTGGTCCTAGGAAGTGGGAAGCTAAAAAATCTTAAATAGGCACTGTTTTAAAGCATATGCACCTACTCTTGTTTGATTTTTCTTCCATTAAATATTAAAAGAATATAAAGGGGACAGGGGTGCCTTGTTTATATCATCAATCATGTCAAGAAAAGTTTTTGGCTTCCTTAATTCCCACAAAATTGTAAATCTTTAGATTTGTGAATAAAATCCTTAATATAGTTTTAAACATGGGAAAATATCTCATGCACTGGTAGTGGAAATGAAAAGTTTCCACAAGCGCTTTTGAGGTTTAGAGGTTTAATTGTAGGGGTTTAGAATTTAGGGATTATGGTTAGAATTTAAGGTTTTAGGTTAGAATATAGGGCCTAGAGGTTAGGGTTTAATTTTTAGGGTAATATGGTAGAGATTTAGGTTTTAACCTAAACCCTAAATTTTATCCACAACCCCTAAATTCAAAACTCATCCACTAAACCCCCTAAACAATAGACGCTAAACGAAATCCCTAAGCCCTAAAGTTTCTACAAGCGCTTCTGCATGGAATAATTACCCTTTAAACATATGAAATGAAAGTGTTTGTATTTACAGTATTAAAGCTAGTTGTGGCATGGAATCTTCTCTTTGTTTAGTTCATTTTGCTTGAGAGTGTGATGCTTGTGTTAAGTGAATGTGTCCTATGACTGTTGCATGAAATTGTATGTTGTGTGATTGACTTTGTGATTGTGTGCTTATTTGCATGTTGACGCATAAAGAGGGTCCCAATATCCTTCAATTGCTGAAGAAATTAAAAGTATTGCGAGTTCAGATCCTGTACATCGAAAGCTTTTTGTCCGTGGCTTAGCCTGGAATACCACTTCAGAAACCTTGTGTGCTGTGAGTGCATTGCTGATTATTGATTGTGTTGTCTGTGATATTGGGGTGATTGTCCCCCATGATATAGAGTTCTACATTAATTTTCTATAATTCTATATTATTATTTTATTTATGAACTTTTGACCTTAACTCAGGGTCATTTTGACTGATTGTATTGCACCCATTTTTTTGGGTCTAGGCCTTTCGAATGCATGGAGAAATAGAAGAAGGGGCTGTCATCTATGACAAAGCCACTGGAAAATCTCGTGGATATGGTTTCATTACTTACAAACACATGGAGTCAACTCATAGTGCACTCAGAGCGCCCAGCAAACTCATTGATGTAAGCTATAGCTACTTTTCAGTGCTTTGCATGCTAGGCTCTTCTTCATAAAGACGAGCATCACATTTTATCTGATCTTCTTCTTTCTAATTCCCTATGGTGAAACATACATGTCACCTCATCCTTTTCTCCCTTTTGGGATTTTTTACTAACCTCTCTTTTTTACTGTTCATACAATAATTCATTTAATCACATGGTGGACAATAGGATTTTCCCATTAATAACATCAGTTTGGTCAAGCCGTTCTATTAATATAAGTCTGAACAAGCATTACTGCTAGGACATGTACACAAGCGATGCAGAATGTGATGTTGACTCAATTTTTTAATGCATGGAATGAAGCCTCATATTGTTTGCTATCAAAATTAATGATATATTTTAGTGTCCATTCCTATTTTTAGTCTTTGGAGTTAGAAAGATATGTGTTGCTATGATGGTCTTGGCATCTGGAGTTAATGTTACTCCAATGTGAAGCTAAATATTTAGTGAAGGAAAATAAAAGGCAAAAACATAATTCTGGATTGATCATACACATGACACTGGGAGGTGGAACACTTGCTGTAATGGTTAAAAAGCACTGGAATCAAAGAAGAACCAGTAGGCAGCAAGTATTTGGTGTTGGGACTTCAAATTTTGTAATCTTGATTTGACATGGAGACCTTTTTTATCATCATCATGCTACTTTGATTATATTTCCCAAGTGGATACATTGCATAATCTCTCATAGTAACATGGTTGCAGTACACATTCAACTCTTGATTATGTGTAGAGCATAAATGGAGTTGGATACTGTATCAATATCTGCTTGCTTTAGATGTATTCTGTTCTTTGATATGCACATGGTTGATACTTGATACATTTTTTGTCATTGACTTTATTTCTTGACTGGTTCAAATTCAGGGCCGGATGGCTGTATGTAATTTAGCTTGTGAGGGATTAAGTGGTTCGAGCACCTCGCCTGATCTAGCACAAAGGAAACTCTATATTGGGGGCCTATCACCAGATGTCACAAGTGAGATGCTTCTGAATTATTTTGGAAGACATGGTGAGATTGAGGAAGGCTCAGTTGCATATGACAAAGATACAAATGAATCACGGTTCATACTTCGTTTTTTATGTTCCTATTTTTATGTTATTTCATTAATACTTTTGTGTACTTCATGCAAGTGACAAATTGTTATCTTTCCCTTTCATACACAGTGGGTTTGGTTTTGTTACATACAAGACAGTGGAGGCTGCAAAGAAGGCAATTGATGATCCACAAAAGATCCTTGGGGTATGTAGGCAATACCACTCTATGTGTTGCCTCGTGCAAAATCCTTTTTCCCCCGTTTTTTTTTTTCTTTTTCTTTTCTCTGTTGACAAAATTTGCTGGTTTAAAAATTACATATTAGCCAAAGTTGCAGTTTTGCACACCAGCTGTTGCTTGTAATGTAAATCCAGTAAGCACTATATTAGAAGTGATAGAATGTAAAGAGGGCACGTGGAAGTTGATGTAGTTGGGAGCTATGTTCTTCCGATCTTGGAAGTACCCATGTTTGACACTTGTGTTCAACACAAATCGGACATGGGTATGGAAATATGATCCTCCAAGGGCCCTCTAAATACATGAAAGAGCAAATTGAACATATTTGTGACAGGGACATACCTGTATCCAACACTAACACCCGAGTCAAAGTAACATCCAAGTAGCATAGGTGGGGAGGGATTCTACCTTAATTACTATAATTCATTTGGTTAAGTATGTATAAGGAAATGACTTTTATATGTCATGATGATCTATAGAGATTGCTTGATAATTTGGGTTCTTTGCAGGGGAGAACTATCATTGTGAAGCTTGCTGATACCAACAAGGGAAAACCTGTACAAACACAGGTACCCCCTGCAGCTGTAATTCCTCTTTCAATGGCTGTGGCACCTGGCTACCCACAGCTTGGGAAAACACCATCAAGTGCTGCCTCTGCTAGGTATGCTTATCTTCAACCTGTGGCATCATATCAAGCTTCTTCATATTCTAGTCCCACTGCGGTACCTGCACCATACCCTAGTCAACCGCCCATTCCTTATCCGTCGGTTGCTGCAAACAAAGATCCACAAGGAATCCTACCAAATGTCTCCATGGGAATGAGTGGGTACCCATACTATATTGGCAAACAGTAATAAAATAACAGTCCATTCATGGTGATCCTGGTATTCTCCGAAGCTCTATATATGATTACTTTCTTAATGCAACTACAGTTTCTTTATACACAATCATTCACCAACATATTTTGACTTTGCAGTTGAGTGACATGATCGATTGTATCTTAAATCAACTTTGCGAGACCAGGCGTTGCAGATCAGAACAAAACAAGGAGTTCTGGTATAGGAATGATTAATGATAGTCTTCCTTGATTTTCCCAGGTTTCTTGTAGTCGATTCCAATATAATGACTTTAGGATGAACTGAAAGTGGTACATGATGTTCTGTTTTTTGGTCAAACGGTTTTAGGCTCCTTCCGAACTTCTCATCATCATGTTTTTGTATATGGATTACTACATGAGTTCATATGTGTTGCTAGTAAATTGCCTCGTGTGGAACTCAATTGGTTTGCAGGAAGGGATGAATGCAGGTTTCCAGTTTCTGCCATGGAAGATCTACGAAATGTAATGGAATAGACGAACCCAGAACTAATCTTCCTTTTGCAAGGTGGTGTGGTGTGATAGGAAACTTATAGTTTCAGGGTTATGAATCATTTTCAGTTTAAGAATGATGATGAATCACTTTTAGGAATTATCATGAAATTTTGCCAAATATAGGGAATCTTCTACCTCTTAATTGTTGGGTTATACACTTTAATTTATGTTAAAAATGTAATGTCCCTTTATTTAAGGATAAAGGTTTGAAAGAAACAAGTCAACCTTTTTTTCATTGTTTTCTTCTATTGATTTTCTTCGATGCATATAACTTTTTTATGAATTTCAGTTTCTCTTCAAGAATAAACGATGAAAGAAAATATTTGAATATTGATTTAAGGGGAAATGACTTGAGTTTTGAATTTTGAGACAAAAAGTTGAACTCGTACATAAAAATTTTAGGTTTCAGAAGCGCTTGAAGTTTTTTTTTTTTTTATACGGAATGTATTACTCGGGCTTTAAGTCTAAACTCGAACTATAAAATTTTATTTAGAAAACTCATAAAATAAATCTAATATCCAAAATAAATTCATTCAATTAAAATGACATAAGTTCAAGTATTTTAAAAAGGTGTAAATGAATTCAAAAAGGTGTAAATGAACTTCACAACAATAATAAGTTATCCTCTTATAACTCAATAATTTTTAGAAAAGCAAATAAATCTTACCCTTAGCATGTAACTAATTTAGACCTATTTAGGATTAGTTTCTCTAAACATTTATTAATTAAAACTTTAGATTTTAGGGGTCAGTAAAATATAAATAAAACATCATCTCAAAAAATTCTCTCATAATGAAGATCGAAGTGTTTTCTCAAGTAGGGTTATTTGACTTTCATTTAGTAGTTAGAATGATCAAATTTTTTATGCAAGACTATATTTTTAGATTTTAGGGATTAATGTCTTAATCCTATTCAGTTTAAACTTGATCTAGGTTTACTCAATTGTGAGTAAATTTGGGTCACTTTTAGAACTTTACAGTTTTTTATATTAGTTTTTGTACACATTCATGCTGTGGGATTCTTTTAGCGGTCTAAAAATTATAAATTTCTCTGAACATTCTTTTTCGAGTTTGAAAAATATTTTTTGGGTGGCTTTTGAAATGTCACTTAAGAGGATTTTTGTTTAGAGAATGGATTTTTAAAAATTTGGAATCTCTATCGGCGGTTTAGGTAGATTGGGTACCGTAAAATAAGAGATTTTAAAAATTATGGTTCGGGAGTTGGTTACGGATGGGAAAGGATTAACATCCCGCACCACCAAAAATTGGTACTTTGATAATTACCGCTTTATTAATATTAAATTTTTCAGGCTAAAATGATGATCGAATCAATTTTAAATTGGATGTGCGATATTATTTTAAACGCACCTAAACTAAAGATAAGCGTCCAAATCACCGTCACTACATTGGAGTTGGTCTCACTTACAACCGAATTTAGGAGCACCACATTAATTAATAGCATCATTAAAATTAAATTAATTGCATACAATGTGATAAAAATTTAAAACATAAATAATTACATACATACATAAATACTAATCTAACAAATAAAATACTGATATAAAACATGAATTAAAACATACATAAATACTAATCTAAAACATAAATTTATAACATAAATAATAATAAAAAACATAAATTAAAACTAATCTAAAACATAAATTTAAACAAACATAAATAAATACAAAACATAAAATATTAGTCTAATCCATAACTAAATTAATAAAAACTTTTTAATAATACAAAATACAACATAAATAAAAGGGAAAAAATATACCTAAGAGTTCAAACGTCTAACCTCGATGGAAACTCATCAAGATCTACTATAACCCTTCTAAAATATTTAACTAGATTGAATCCAAAATAAGATTTCGGTCGAACCACCTGAAAATTCGAAGAGATCTAAACACTCAAACTAGGATTATAAGGACAATTTTCCTTACCCAATTAGTTCCTCTCTAAACGGCTCCTCCTCCCTTAATTTTATAGGCAATGGGGGAGGGGAAAGCAATGTTTCTCACCAATATAGGATCCAATCACTCCTCAATATTTAATTTACTTTTTTTGTTTCTTTTTTTTTCATTTTCATTATTTTTTATTGATTTTGTATTAATAATATTATTGCTACAATAATACTATAAATAATAAAATTTGATAAAAAAAATGAGTGATTACAATTGCCCATAATAAGTTTTTTTTTTATCTTTGCTTTATTCTCATTTCATAAGAACAAACAAAGAGGAACAACTGTAATCACTCATATTTTAGTTCTAGTGTAAAATATTGTCACGTAAAAAATGGGGAAAAGAGAAAATATGAGATTTTGAAGAATCCCACATTGCTTAGGGATTAATTTTCCTCTTCCCCAAATGCCTATAAAAGGAAAGGAGAGGGAACCTTTTAAGGGCGAACCAATTGGGTGAGGAAAAATCTCTATGATCTTAGTTTGAGAGTCTTGTTCCCTCGAATTTTCGGGTGGCTCGATCGAGATTCTATTTTGGATCTGATCTAGTTTAATATTTTGAAAAGACCGTAGTAGATCTTTGTGGGTTTTCTTCGAGGTTAATCATTCGAGCTCTTAGGTATATTTTCCTCTTTTTTATTTATGTTGTATTTTTTATAATTAAAAATTGTTGTTGTAGTTAAGGGATTAGATTAATATTTTATGTTTTGTATTTATTTATGTATGCTTAAATTTATGTTTTAGATTAATATTTATGTATATATTTATTTATAAAGTCGGTCCTAAGCGACGCCAACTCCAATGTAGTGGTGGTTCGGACGCTTACCTTCGAATTTAGGTGCTTTAAAATGAATGCGCATATTTAATTAAATTTTAATTCGATCATCACTTAGTCCATAAAAATTAATATTAATAAAGCAGTAATTAAATAAAGTAATAATTTTTGGGTTGTATGGGGATGTTAATCCTTCCCCATCCGTAACCGACTCCAAAACTCCAATTTTTACAAATCTTTAGTTTTATGGTGCTTGGTCTACCTAAACGAACGGTGGCGAATCCAATTTTCTAAAAATGCATTTTCAAATGAAAAACCTCTTGGAAGACATTCATTATCTAAAATGACACCAAAAAATGTTTTCCAAACCCTACAAAGAATTTTTAGCGACACTAGTAATTTTTTAGATCCATATAATATGGGTCATTTTTATATCAAACTTCTTATCTCCAACATCGTAGGTTCCTCCTATATAAAACCTTCTTCATCATGAATGGACTTTCAACTGTTAGCTCCTCCTGTATAGAACTACGAGTTTCTACGTCTGGGATGTGCGAGTTCTTTCTTTATAGAACTATCAAAGATTCTTCATATATAGAATCTTTTATTGTGAACATTCGAGAATGTAGACACCTCCTATATTGAACCTTCATCTTTGAGTTTTTTGGACCTCACTTCAAGATGAATATCAATTGTTTTTCTTCTGAATCGGGTCTCACACCAACAAGGGTTATCAGTCTTTTTTTTTTAAGTTAGGTCCCACACGTACAAGGGTTGTCAATCATTCTTCTGAATCAGGTCTAATGTCAATAAGTCTTTTTGTAAACACCTATTAACAAATAACAAAAAGCTATGAAAAGTGAGTTAACATGCTTTTAATCCTAAGGATGTCTAACTATGTATGATGTATGAATATTTAGTTATCATGGTTGCGTAGTGCATCAATTTCTACGACCATTTGGTCTCAATTTTTTGCTTGCTTTTCATTTTATGTCCGTTTCTGGTGGGAGAACCTAATCTTTAAGAAAATCCTTGTGAAAGGACTACACTAGAACTTGACTTTATGAAACAATTCTTTTTGAAAGAGCCTCGTTAAGACACATCGAATTGAGTATTTCGAGTTTGATAAAACATCATTAAGAAAAGAATCTATTGAAGAATCAATTTTAAGAAAAACACATTTTAAAAGGGTCAATTAAGAAATTGATGAAAATACTCCTATGGAAGGATCAATTGATGAAAATACCCTTATTGAAGAGAATTAAGAAATTAACAAAATACCCTTATGGGAGGGTTAATTAATTTATTAACGAAAATACCCTTATAAAAGGGATAAGTTAAGAAACTAATTTAAATGAGAATCACCCTTATGAAAAGGATCAACTAAAAACCTAGTTTTGAGGAAAAAAAACTTCATGAAAAAGATCAGTTAAGAAATTGGTTTGTGTAAAACACCCTTATGAAAGGATTGTTTTAAAACCTGTGTTTAAAATCTTGGATGATGCCCAGTTCTATTTTTTCTGCTCAATAAAGGAGTCTCATCAAAGGTGATGGGTTTACAAGTCTGAAATGTCAATTTCTCTAGTCAAACATTTCTTCTTTTCTTTTTTTTTAAGGTGAAACTCAATTGAGTGTCTAATAGAATGATGCAAAGGTGCATGAAGTTCTTGTTAAGGTCATCTTCTATCTGTCTAATTTTCTCTAAGACCATTTTCAAATAAGTATGATGTATGAACATTTTTTTATTATGCATGCGTTCATGAATCATGTCAGGTGTGCAAAGATGAAACCTATTTGTAAATATGTAATGATGAATGGAGATCTGTTTACTTTGTTTCAACACTTTGATGTCCCGATCATCATTTTGATGACAAGATAGACTTAGTCGAAAATTTAAAATTTGTTCTCTCAAACCAAGACAAAGATGTTGAAGAAGATTATGGTGACTACGACCGTTAACCAATAGTATTTTTGCCTTGATGAAATCTTTGATCAATTTCGATTTGAGCTCTTTTTTTGTCATTTTATGGACAATGATGCCCTACTTATAATGTATGTGAGGCTTTATCAGAATCGTACTATTGGTTAACGATCATAGTCATATGACTAACCCCAATGTCCCGATCATCATTTTAAGGACAAGGTAGACAAGTCTTTACCCCTAGTACGAGGTCTTTATTAGAATCGATCTGAAGGCTGACACAATGTCTTTGTGCCCAATTTTATTTTTGATCTCGTTAAGATATCTCAACTGAGGCTGACTCTTATTTCTTTTTAATTCTTGAAAATAAGTTTATTTTCATATAATTTTCAATGTAAGAAAACTTTGAAAAATACCAGGGATTTTAAGGCGTGTTTTAAAATAGTCTTATAAAAATGTTTGTCCTCCTAAAATATCGAATATAAGAGCATATTTTTCCTAATTAGACAAAGATAAACTCTAATAAAAAGTGTATTTAAATGATCCTCAATTATTGTGGGATATATGCATACGTATAGTCTCCTCTGATCTTGTTAGACTTTCAAGAGGAACAATCTCTTTTTTAGATGTTGCCCCTTTTGGTGTCTCTCTTAATCTTACTATCTCATCCCTCCCTCATTTTGGTGTCGATCAGGCACTTCGAGGTTCGATGTTCCTTGAAGAAAGATTAACATTTGGGCAGGATGCGATCTAAAGACCATCTCGTTCAATTTGAGCATTCCTAAATGATCATAATCGTCTCTGAAAACTCGTAAGATCTAGATCTATGATCAATGTAAAGATGTTTCTATTATGATAATGATTATGATTATGATTCTCTAGGGAAATCAATCCGTCACGATCTTTTGTCTCGATCTGATGGAGCAAACAACAATACCCCAAATTACTCGACATAGTCATGATTTGAAAATATTACCATCACTCATGAACCTAAGGCTTTTGACCTAGATGGTGATTTACAACCATATTTGCCTCATTGCTTCAGCGGAGTACCCAAAAAATTATCACACTCTTATTCGAATATGTTTATTGCCAGGTTCCGTACACTAGAGTGTTTTTTAACATATCATAGTTTTTATATGCTTCTTTTTTATAGTTTTCTATTCTTTATATTTAATCAGTTTGATCATGTATCGTTCTTTAGAATATGTCATTCTTCGTTCCATTCGTAAAAGTTATGAGAATGTTTTTAGGGGGTAAGGATTTGAGGTAAACTCTAACTTTAAGGATCTTGAACAATGAGTATCGAAAACAAAAAATTTCTAAAAATGAAAATTGCCTATTGTCTAAACGTTCATATTGCTCCTTTGTTGGCTTAAGTAGACTAGTAAATATTCACATTTACACTATCCCTACAATATTTGATCTTCTCTAAACATAAGAATCTTAAAGTTGATCTTTAAGTCTGAAGCAAAGTTGCTATCACATTTGAAATTTAAAAGCTTGGTGTATAAATGATATATTCATGTGTATGTTTAAAAAAGTAAGGGATATCCTTTAAAATGAATTAAATGCTTAAAGAATCAATAAATGCGAAATCATTTATTGGATGAAAGGAACATAATTTAGAAAAAATATCTTTTACAAAATATCTTTATTACTTCTCAGGTTCTAAGTAGTAAATTTGACTTCATTTCTGCAAACTGGTTAAACACTTAACTGAAGAGTTAGAACCCCCACCAAAATCCATCTTGACCAATCTTCAATCCTTAGACTACTAACCTCGATCAAGTATTGGACCTCGTTCTTCAAATTTTAAGACTCTTGTATTGATCAAGTTTTGCAATATCTTATTGAAGAAGAGATAATTCTTAATAGAATGGCCTGGAACGTCATCATGGTACTTATAATGTGCAACAACGTTATACCATGCGATGAAAGGGGGATTAAGGTATTTAAGGACATAAGGTCGCACTAGATCTGCCTTGTAAAACTGAGAATAAAGCTCGACGTATGAAATTGAGAAAAAGTGAATGTTGGTATGTATTGTTCCCTTCTAGAGGTTCCCTCTTTTTTCTAATAGTTGTTTTGCATTTTCTTGGTTTCTTGTGATTTGGAAATGATATAGTTGAAGGTACTAGTGATATTCATTTCACCATATTTTTTTCATACCTCTAAAATTGTTGGCATTATTGACCCCCCACTCTTGGTATCTATCTTTAAGAATTCCCTAATCCTGATGGGATATGTGAAATTCTTGATGGTATAATTGATGAGACAGTCATACAAGGTTCTCCTCAGGGTGTTGGTGAACATTAATGTGATCTCGTGCTTAGGAATAAGTGGTTGAATCAAGGCAACCACTTTCCTCCATCTTTGGGCATATTGATGCAAGATTTTGTTAGACATTTGTCTCATTCCCTCCAACATGAAGCAATTAGGGACCATATCTGTTACATGTTTATACTATCCCAAAAAGGCTTTGGAGAGTTCTTTCTAAAATATGATATTCACGCAACTGAGTTGAGTTTACCACCAACTTACAGACCACTAGACTATCCTAAAAGCAATGTATCAAAATCTTGTCATCATTTATGAATGCAATCATCTTACGATAATACATGGTGATGTGTACAGAAGGACATGATATTCCATCATACTTGCCGAAATCTAAAACTTTGAATTTTGGGGGTAAAATCATATACTAGACTTAACTCACTAGCATTATCCCCAGATTATTTGAGAGTCTGAACGAACTTGAATCTCTCCTCCATCAATAGGAACTTTTCTTCCCACTTCTTCTCTATATCACTTTTGATCTTTTCAGCCAAATTTAGGTTAGAGACCTCCTCCTCGAACAGTCGTTCGACATCTATAGGCTAACTTTTGGGAACTTGAACTGGTTGACTAGTAGTGGCTCCCGTAGTGTCGATATACATTTTTCTTGCATTATTCGGTGTATTGGATTGAAGTCTATAGTGAGATACAATACCATCCAGCTAAGACATCCCTTTACTTACCACTTTTTTCCTTCTCGAGATTCTAGCCTAATAATACAGCTGTTCAATATCCTCGAGACGATCTTCCAGATGTTTCTAACCTATCTCTAAAATGATCGCGCGATCTTCCATATATTTCTAACCTATCTATAGAATGATCACGCGATCTTCCATTTATTTCCTCTAGTAACGTGTGAAAGGTGAATGTGGTATGGTGGCATTTCAAATGTGCTTCCATAGTATGCATAAAATTTATATGATGTCAAAAATAATCAAATGCATGTATGATGTGAATGATATGATCGAAGATGTATGCATGTAAAAGTATTTATCCTTGTTGGTAATCACCATACTAGATTAATTTTACGAGAAATAGAGGGTCTATTACAATATTAAGGGGAGACTAGTCCTATACATAAGTATTAACTCTAATTCTTATTTTCTATGTCCCTAAACAATTTGATTGATTTGGGAAATTCTGTTATGAAGTGTTTTGGTCTCCTGATTGCTCATTTGATTTCTGACTCTTCTCTACTCTTAGTCTTCAAGATGGCATGGTATCGGTCTATTTAGATCGTCTAAGTTGCCTTACGGAAATGATATTGTCAATGATCTTTTTCCACAGATGTTTCCAAAATCTGAAACCATTCCTAGTAGTCTTGAACTTTTTGAAACGGGACAATAAGGTACTGACCTCTTGTTCTTCTTCTTGCAGTTGGTAAAAACGTCACCTTGATGACAAGGTTGGAAGCTTGGTCAATTTTCTTTCCAACTCGAAATTATGTATTTGATTTTTTCTTGGACACTGGATAGAGATATAGTACTAGTTCTTTACCTCTGATAACTCATTCTATTATTATGCTCTAGTAGCTTTTTATTACATCCCTCATGTTCGCTTGAGTTTCTGGTAGTCATTTTATTATAGGCTTGAATGAGTGCTTGGTTGTTGATTGTTATTTGTTTGCTTGGTAGACTTCTATTGCTGATTGATTTCGAATCAACGTCTTAGATTGTTGTCTAATGGAGGGATTAAGGTTTTCAAATACTTCTCTTTCATGATGAATTTTTTTTATAAGATGAACCACTCGAATCAATATCTTTTATGCAATGCAAAACACAATGATAGATGCATAAAAGGAAGAGAAAAAGAAAAAAAAAAAGAAAAACCAGGTTAGTACTAGGTAAAAAATAAATGCATAAATAAAATTTTGAAAAATTAAATTTGCACGAAATAAAAAAAAAGAAGAGTAGTCCTAGATATCCTTTATAGTTCACCTATGGTATTTGCATAACTCTAATAGGGTGAGTAATTTAGTTCTCTATATGTAGTGTTGGTGCTAGATAGGACTCGAATTGTCCGAGTTGTTCTCTATTAAGAGTAACAAGGCCCTCGATCATCACCTATTATAGGCTCATTTCAACCGAGTTAAATTTAGAGGACTCGTTCGCTTATGCTCATACGAAGAAACAATACCCTCACAAAAGTATAAGGTAGTGGAACCCCAAAGGTACTTCGGCCTAGGATCCATACGGGAGGACAATACCTCCACGAATGCTTTAACCTTTTCCTCCCACTTTAAAAGAATGAGTTTAAATGCCAAATTTTAAATACAAAAAAACGCACATTTAATTGGATATTAATTCAATGCACACTTTAGCCCGGAACCTCTAAATATTAGTAGAACAATAATTCTTAAAAAAGTTTGACTCACTTTTCGTTTAAAAAAAACAAAGTTTTCTCCCTCAGCGGAGTCGCCATATGTAGTGATCTTAAAAAATACAAATTACGCTCAACATTGTTTTTCGAGTTTGGAAAACATTTTTTGGTCATTTTTTAAATAATATAAAATACTTTTAGGTGTCATGTTGAAAATAAATATCTTCCAAAGGGGTTTTTGACTTAAAAATGTCTTTTTATAAAATTGAAGTCGCCATTGTCCGTTTAGATACTCCGAACACTGTAAAATCAATGATTTTAAAAATTATGGTTCGGGAATTGATTGCAGATGGGGAAGGATTAGCACCCCTACACCTTCAAAAGGTGGGATTTTAATAATTGTCGCTTTATTAATATTAAATTTTTCGGACTAAAGTGATAATCGAATCAAATTTAAATTTGATGTGTACGATTATTTTAGACGTACCTAAACCAAAGTTAAGCGTCCGAACCGCCACAACTACGTTGGAGTTGGCCTCACTTATGACCGAATTTAGGGGCACCGCATTAATTAATAGTATCATTAAAATTAAATTAATTACATACAATATGATAAAAATTAAAAACATAAATAATTACATATACATAAATACTAATCTAACAAATAAAATACTAATCTAAAAAATAGATTAAAACATACATAAATACTAATCTAAAATATAAATTTAAACATACATAAATAAATACAAACATAAAATATTAATGGAATCCATAACTAAATTAATAAACAATAACTTTTTAATTATACAAAATACAACATAGGGGCATTTTTCTTCACCCAATTGATTCCCCTCTAAAAAGTCTCCCCTCCTTTCCTTTTATAGGTAACAGAGGAGGAAAAAGCAATGTTTTCCATCAATATGAGATACTAATCCTACATCATTTTTTGCTTTTTTTTCTTTGCTTCTTTTTTCTTCTTTCTATTTTCATTTTTCTTCTCTTTTTTATTAATTTTATTAATAATATTATTATTATAATAATACTATAAATACTAAAATTCGATTAAAAATAAGTGATTACAGTCTTAATCCTTCCTCACTCATAACCATACCACCGAACACTTGAGATTTTATAATTTTTGGTTTGTTTTTAGGTTTGGTCCGCATAATATAACAAAAAGGACTTATAACACCTTCTTTATCACGATCATGAAAAAAGTTTTAAAGGCTCACTAATTCTATTTCATTTTTTGAAGTGAATGTGAAATTATATAATTAAAGTCATGAACATAAACATATTGCGTTATAAGAATATAAAGGTTATTCTAAGAAAATAAAATCCATTTGTTATCAATGTGACGTTATAAACTATTGATTTTGTATTTGTCTTATGTTAAAACATCAGCAATCATTTAATGATAAAGAAAAAAATTAGAAGCAAATTTTGTTTGCAAAAATGAAAAAGGGTAATATTAATCCAACCTTTTGGATGTTTTTTTTATTTATTCACAACCCCTGTAGGAAATTATTTATATTTTAATTTATTATTTTTTTAATTTAAAAACTCATATTAATTTATTTCTTACATACTTAATATTTTTATCAGTCCATATGATCGGTTAGATCATTTAGATAATGATGAGAAAGATTGAAGTTGAGACGAGATATATTATATATCTGAATGAAATATGGGCTCATTTTGTTAGAATTAAAATATATTTAATACGAATATAAACCCAAGATTTATATGTCAAATCATTAAGAATAATAAAATAAATAAATTAAATGCGGAAGCATACCTGAATTAATCGATAGAGTTTTTCCAGAAGGTTTGATCTTCCAAGAAGTTAGGTTTTCTCTTACGGCACAACTCTCAGACGGGGAAAAGAGATATGCAAGTTGATTTAATAACCAACTAGTAGTTGATTTAATAACCAACTCTGAAGTATTTATAACTCTGCCCCTCATCAAATTATAAATACACCTTATGGTATCTACACTTTTAATTCCATGATAATTTAATACATATAACACGTGTAACATAATTAGTCACTTAATTACATGTTAAATTTTATAATAGCAATATACATTATACATATGTGCCCACTATTATTGAATTTTAATCCAACACATTTATCCATAGTATTGAAAAACTTTGATATAATTTTTATAGATGCATCTACTCAAAATTTGTAATTTGTAAAATTATGTATTTGAAAAAAAAATAAAAAATTTAAATTATGCAATTAAGATTACTTGTCTTGTAAAAATTAGTGAGTTCATAAAATATAGTTAGAAAAATTATATATTGAATGTATCCTAATAATTAGATCATGAGAACATAACCTCCAATACTTATATGATTTCAAAATGTAACAATACATATACACATCAAGCTAATAAATTATTAATAATCCCCATTATTATTTTTTTAAAACTAAATATTTCTCATTTTTAATAGATAATATATGTTTTAATTGTTCCACCACAACATATAAAGTGAGTATATGAAAAAAAATTAAGAATATATATCAAGTATAAGTAAGTTTTTTATTTAAATTATTAAATTTAATTAGAGAATTATTTATGACACGATTTTTCTTAATATTAAAAAAAGATAATAATTAGTTTGATAAAGAAAAATGAAATACCATAATCTTGATCCTTGTATATAAATTTAACGTTCAAAAGATTACACGTCAACTACAAAACATATTTACTGAACTAATGATAGTAGCACAGTCTCATATATCAGCTAAAATACTCTAAATTTAAATTACATATTAAAGCGAATGAATGTAAATCATGATTAAAGTACGATAGTTAAAATTGATTCTAATGATCATAATTTTCGAAAAACGAAAAAAGTTAGAGATGACCGTATATTAAAGGTGTTTACTTCAGAAAAGGTCTAAGACATGACTAATAATAAAACTCTATAAGAGTTTTAAGCAGTTGAAGCAATGATTAAAAATAGATCTAAAAAATTATGTTAATATGAGAAAAGAATAAAACTAAAAAAAAATATTTTTGTCAATAATTTTATATAGAATAATTCTATACAAGTAAAAAAAGACATTATATAAAAATCTATAAGTACTAAAATGATTGACCAATATAAAAAGATGTTTTAAACTTTTAAAAGTGAAGTTTTTGCACACCTAAAGGTGTAATGTAAGTGTAGTACAAAGATGTAGTTGTGAGATATAACAAAACTTGAATTATAAGGAATTTCTAATTATTTTATGGTGGATGCAATTAATTTGATTGTTATAAAATATTTTATATGTATTTAATTATTTGTGGGTCTATATTTAAAATAATAGAAGCATTTAAAATTTTTTTCAAAAAAAAATTATTTAGATATGTCATCTTAAATATTTATATTTTGACGCATTTAATATAAACGCTTTAGTGAGTAATTATTGAGGAAATATTATAAGGAAATATGATATTTCCTTATGATAATTAGAATATCATTAGACCTCTTAAAAAGCTTCATATAGGAAACTCATGAAAAGCTTTCAAAATTAAATTATGAATATTCAAAAATCTTATGTGATAGTTTTAGAAATGGAGAAAATATTCGTTGTTTTGAATATATATTTTTATGGATGTCTATCATGATAAGAACTTTGTTAAGGATATTTAATTTACATTAGGCATAAAGATAAATTTAATTCTTAATGTTTATAATTTTTATTATTTTGGCTTTCATTCTTTATTTGGGATAAATTTAGCCCTTAACCTAAGTTTTTTTAACACATATCTCATTTTTTAACTGTCATGATGACCGTACCGTTAAAAATTTAATGATAATGACATATAGTAAACATGTGATAATATATTTTAAATGATATGACATCTAACCTATTAAATACATATATGAAATATAATTTTATTCTAATATAAAATATAAAATAATTAAAATTCAAATAAAATATTAAAACTTAATTAAATCTAAAATATTTTGACCATTAAACTTTAAATAAATTTACTATGTTTTCTTTATAGTTTTGATTTTTTAGACTTAATTAAAACTCTAAACCTAAAACCTCAAATTTACTACTTTTAAATTTAAATCTTGAAATATAAATCAAAATCCTAAACTTTTAATTTAGATGAACACTAAAATACCTAAATTCTAAACTAAAATAACAAAAACTCAATGGATTGATATCAAAATCTCTTACCTTTGATTTATTGATAGCAAGCAATCTTTAAAAAATTCTTCCTTTTCAGATTATGTTCATATTTCTTTAGATATGATTTTGATTCTATTGTAGTTAGGGTTGAGAATTTTTAGTATACTTAGATTTAATTAATTTTTAATATTTTATTTCAATTTTAATTACTTTATATCTTATATTAGAATAAAATTATATTTTACGTGTATGTATTTGATAGCTTAGATGCCATATAATTTAAAATATATTATCATATGTTATCATCATTAAATTTGTCAAAAAGACATGTTAAGGGCTAAATTTATCTTAAAAAAAAAGAATAAGAGTCAAAATAATAAAAATTCTAAACCTTGAGGGTTAAAATTATCTTTATACCTTTACATTATTAAACATATTATCTTCATTAATTAGAGTTTAGTATCTTATATACTTCTTATACTTATAAATAAATGATTTGATGAAAGGTATTATACACGACTTTATATCGAGAATGAATGCAAATCTTCCTCTTTCTCTCATTTCTTTATTATTTTATTCTTATTTTTGTTTTTGTTTTTTAATTTTTTTGCAACAAATTATTATTTTTTAAAATTTTCTATAAGTAATAAATAATATTTGATTTATCATTTTATTACATTTTTTAAAATAATAAATTAAATAATTTATTTTTTAATTCTTATTAAAATAAAATAATAATTTTTATTTTTATTTTTATTTTTAGAAAAATAAAAAAATATTTATTAAAAATTGATGATGTAGCAAACTGCCGTCCTAAGCCAAGTCAACATTTCACATTAACATTCTACGTTGACCTTTAACCAATTAACGATTTTCATATATATAAAATATTTTAACTTAAAACGAAATGTTAAGGGTGAAAATGAAAAAAGAATATATAAAAATATGTATTCAATAAAATATTAAAGTTTCTTTTTAACATTATAACTATAATTTAAGCTCATAAACTTTAAATTATTAAATTAAAACTCTAAATTCAACATTTAAGCATTTAAAGTTCAGTGATCAAAGAACATTTACATAAATTTCTTACCTTTTTCATAATATGGTTATGGTAGGTTCCCCCTCAAGATTATTAGTTTCAGTTTTTATTTTATGAATAATTAAGCTTAATTATAAGCACATGATACCTATCATGGTGACAAAGCTAAATAATTTATTTTCCATGCAAAAACAAAGCTTCATAAGCTTTCCAGTTTGGTCGCCAACTTATAACACTACAATTTTATAAACTTGCATTTTTGTCACCCTAAGTTAGAAATTGAGCTAATTTCCAATTAATCCCTATTCGATTCAAAACTAATTTAATTCTCTAAGTGTTTAAACCTAAACCGAACATCGACAAAAATTAGTGAAACATCTAGCGTGACGAACATCGTGAGTCGAATTTTATGTCATAAATTTTTATGTAAATGTAAATTTTAACAACAATATATTCAACGACACTAATAAAAAAATTTATCGTAGTGATTTTAAAGAAGGATTTTATATTAGATTTATTAAATTTAAGATATATTTTTTAATGAAACCTATAGTATATTCACGTAAAGAGACTAGAAAAGAGTAAACAATAAGTTTTGGGACTGATAGCCGTCGATAATAGTGATTAATGACCACCAGCATTAAACAATGATAATGGTGTATAGTTGTCGAAGACTTGAGATTTTAGTCGAATTCTTAAATCAAACTAATGTTTTACTTAAATTTTAAGGATCAAAACATTATGTTATCTATATTTTATGGGTTAAATTTATGTTATATATGGTTAAATTAAAAGTAGCTCATTTTATTAACGTGACACGTAATTAAATTACATGATTTAATGGCCCAATGACCAACATGTAAAAAATAGTAACTTAAATGATCAAAATATAATAAATTAATAAGGTAAATAATTGAAATATAACTTTTTCAAAATCAACGATGAAGAATAAACACTTATAAATCATTGACCCATCTGGTGCTGTCTTCCCTTTTCTATCTCCATCTCTCTCCCCTTTTCCTTTATTATCTCCATCTCTCTCCATCTCTCCCCTTTTCCTTTATTGTCTATAAAAGTAAATCAATCAAAGCCCAAACAGTGGTTATTTTTCTCTCTTCTTAGTAGTTTTTCTTGTGTTTTCAACCATGGCTGACAACCCCCCTCCCTCCAATTTATTCTCAAGTTGGTTCAAGTTCAGCCCTTTTCCTCCACCCAATCCCTCCACCCACAACTCTTATATCAACACTACCTTCACCAGGAGCGATCAACACTACCTCCAAACCAGCTGCTCATCACCTCCTGTTAGGGAAGCGCTGCCCCTATTGAGCCTGAGTCCCACGAGGCAGAACAACGAAACCGCTGCCATGGATGTGGACAACACCAACAAAGGGAAAGAGGAAGGTCGGCGGCTTCTTTTCACCAACACCAGTACTGCAGCTGAAGATGAAATGGTTACTGTTGCACTGCATATAGGGTTGCCAAGCCCTAGTGCTTCAGAGTTGGCTTCAGTTCTATCATCTTCCTCAGAGATAACTGACAAAGATGGGGATAGTTCTTCAGGGTGCCCAGTTAACAGGCTCAACAAGGGACAGTATTGGATCCCTACCCCTTCTCAGATTCTTATTGGCCCTACTCACTTCTCCTGTCCTGTTTGCTGCAAAACATTCAATAGATACAACAACATGCAAGTAAGATTTCTCATTGATTCAATTAGTACCTCATTTACTTCTTCTCTTTCCTTTCAAAATCTTTTTTCAACTTAAAACAAACAAAGTTGCATAGACAAATCACATCTGTCCCAATTCCCAAGTCTTTAAACTTATAATTTCTTGCCTCATTCACATTTTTTTGCATGGCTGGTAGGTTTTGTGGTTCTATTCGGTCTAAGTTCGATTTTTACTTTGTAGTACTATAAATGATTTGTGTTGAACGGCATGTTGTTGGTCATGTCTGTTTATTCAATTTTAAACTTATGTCTGTGTTTAATTACTAGTAACTTTAGAATTAATTTGAACTCAATTGATTTAAATTAAATAATTTTGTTCCTCCAAAAATATTTGTTATCCATCTAAAAATATATGAACTAATACAATGGGAACATTGCTTTCTTTGATCCATTTCTATAAGGTCCTCTTCCGTTTTAATTTTCATCTTCCTTTTTTTAATAAAAAGCTTGCGAAATATTTTGTTTTATTTAATTTATTTTAATTTTCTTCATTTTTATCTAACAAAAATTTCAGATTCTTTATTCTAATTCATTGGAAAAGGTACCATTCGAACACAGAATTCGGGCATCTTTAGGGAGGAAAAGTTCGTTCAAATTGGAGTCCAAAGTTAGGCATGTACTAATACATGTAGTTCAGGTGGAAATCATCTACTTCTTTTTTATGACTCCTTCAATACTTCCGTTTTAAATTAGAGATTTAGGATCTAGAGTTTAAGGTTAAGGGTTGGGGCTATGATTTAAGGAATCCGAGTTATGGTTTATTTTTTAGGGTTTAAGATATAAAAAATAAGAGTTAGAGTTAAAAATTGAATTTTTTAAAAAATTTTAAAAGAACGTGAAATAAGGCATAAAAAAGAGAGATAATTTTTACCCGTTCAAGTCATCTAATAATCCCAATTACAGTTTTACTCAAACTCGTGCAAATATTGGACAGTGGAAGACGTTTCATTATATTAACTCATAAATTTACGTAATTAGCAAAAATTCAGGTAAAAATGGTTTAAGGGAAGGAGACGAGAGTAAAGAACATACGAAGAGAAAACAAAAAAATTAGTTTTTTTTTTAATTAAAGGAAATGTTTATTTTTAAAATGCTAAAATTAATAAAACCTAAAGTAATAATATCACTAAATTATAATTAAACAAAAAAATCACTTTAAACAAAATATTAAAAAATAGTAAATACACTTTTTTGGATTTTTTTAACATTCCTGCGTTATACATATTTTTTTCATGCTTAAAGACAGATGGGGCAAGGGGGGCTTGGAAGAGGCATATATTTTTCAAGCATATCAAAAATATATTTTTTATTGATTCATATTAGGGATTTAAATTGCGGTTGTGATTGTATTTTCGATCGTACTATTTTATCGTGATTGTGGATATAATAAATATTATTGTTCATTAAAGGCTATTATCTTCTTATAATAATAGTTTTGAACGATAGCGGTATCGTTATATAATTGTAGTTGTTTAGATTCTTGTTTCATATCATTATTTTTTTTTACTGAATTGTGTATAGATGCGTATGTGGGGGCATGGATCTGAGTACAGGAAAGGACCTGACTCCCTAAGGGGGACCCAACCTACGGGAATGTTGAGACTTCCATGCTATTGTTGTGCATCAGGGTGTAGGAACAACATAGACCACCCAAGGGCAAAGCCACTGAAAGATTTCAGAACCCTGCAAACGCATTACAAGAGAAAGCATGGGATGAAGCCATTCGTGTGTAGGAAATGCGGCAAGGCATTTGCCGTGAGAGGAGATTGGAGAACCCATGAGAAGAACTGTGGGAAGCTCTGGTACTGCAGTTGCGGATCCGATTTCAAGCACAAAAGATCTCTTAAAGACCATATCAAGGCTTTTGGGACTGGCCATGCTGCCTATGGCAACCATGGCTTGGAAGAAGATGATGAACCATCTTCTGAAGTGGAACAAGAGACTGACTCCAGGCACTGAGTCAATCATTTCAGAAACAAAATATATGAATGAATGGTTAATGAATTCTTGAGTTATGGGTTCTATTTTCTAGGATTTCAAAGTAATAACTTTATATATGTGAATGAAATTAATTGGGGAAGCCACTTCAATATTGTTAATTTTTTTATTAATGTAGTATGTTAAAATTATTTCTTGAAAAAAAATTATCTTTTAAAAGAATATAAAATTTGTAATATTGAATTAATAAGTACTTACCTTAAATTAGGAAAACTATCTGGCACTATGCTTGAATCTAATAGGCTTCGTAGAATTAACCATTGGATATGAGTAATTTTTTTTTACCCTTTTTTCGGTTTAGTTTTTATGCTTTAACACTAAAAAAAATATTTTAAAAAAATAAGATTTAATCCTAAATTTTAATTCTTAAATCTTAGATTTTACACTTTAAAATCTATATTTTACTCCTAATTTCATAAATCTTTAATTCTAAATTAAAATTTTATTTTTAAATATAAGACATAAATTGAAACACCAAATATAAAGAATTTACATTCTTGAATATGAATATATTTTTTTAGTAATATGAAATTTTAAATTTGACAAAGTTGATGTATCATTTGTTATTAAGAGAGTAAATAAATAAAAAAATCACATTGTTGTGAATAAAGGAAAGAACAAGAATAAAATAGGAGAACAAAGATGGGAGACAAAGAGAGAGATTTTATTATATTCTCAAAGTAGGGTTGTGTACAATGTTTTGTCCAAAAGTCTATGTTTATAGGCATAAACCCTAATTTCAAAGGGTATTAAACCCTAATAATAAAACTCATTAAACTTTAAATTAATATATGGATATCCACCGTGAATAAATATATTCATAACACTCCCCTTGGATATCCATGAAGATAATGTGCCTCATTAAAACCTTACTAAGATAAAAACCCTATGGGAAAAAAATCTTAGTGAAGGAAAAGGAGTATACACATCTTTGATACGCATAACATGTTGCCTCATTAAAAACCTTACCAAGAAAACCCATTGGGACAAAACCTCGGTTAAGGGAAAAAGAGTGCAACGCGTATTTACTCCCCCTCATGAAAATATCACATAAGATATCTTTGAATCTTCATAATTCAGTATTGAATACAATCTTCAAATGTTGAAGTAGACCGCGCATTAGTGGATAAATCTTCCAAATCATTGCTTGAAATGATTCATTGAATAATATTCATCTGAAAATCACGAGGGACGAAACTTGAAGAAATATGTTTCGTTTTATCATATTTGATATATATCCACCTTGAGATATAAATTTTGTATTATCTCTTTACAAGATAGCTTGCATCTTATCTTATAAAAAATATTCACATATCTTCAGGATATATTTAGCCAAACACATATTTCGGTTTTGCCTTATTCATAACAATTATTTAAAGGTAATGATCTCATAGCACTTAAATAATATTTCTGGACCAGATAAGATACGATGCTTACATATCAAATAATGTGTATATTGTGCTTTAGACTAAGAATATCATTACCCTTTTTTTAAGGCAGAAAGAATCTTTGTTTACATTAAGAGACCTAGAAACCATAAGGTTGATCAATGAATATGTATTATTCATGTAAAGTCTCTTTCATATTTTTCTGTATGTCGATTGATGCATAAGGATTTGAGGAGATCTCTTCACGAGTCTCAACGATATTTAAATCATCGACATACACAACAATAAAAATTCAGAGTCAAGCCTCTTAATAAAAATGCTCGGGAAAATAATTCATATAGCATTATGCTAATAAGTATTCAATGAAGAGATTATACCAAATATGCCTAAATTGTTTCAAGTCATAAAAAAATATATTCAATATAATGTTCTCGAGAACTTGAATGAACTGCTTATGGCAATCAAAATCTTTTCAGAAGTTTTATGTAAATATTACTGTCAAGAGGCCCATTCAAATATGATGTAACAACATCCATTAGGCAAAAACCGAGTAATTTTATTTATTGTCAGACTGATCAAAATCTAAAAGTAGTTGCATCCACCATCGAGGAATATATTTTCCTCATAATCAATTTCATGTCTTTGTGAGAATCCTTGTGCAACCAAATGAGCTTATATCTCATGATTTCCCCTTTTGATTTCTCTTTCTCACAAAGGCTCGTTTATATCTACGAGCTTTATATATTTCAATGTATGGGCTATAGTCCCAAATACTTCTCTTTTTGAAAAGAGATTTTATTTCGTCTCAATTGCCTCTTTTATGTTGGCCAATCATTCCTTTATCCAATTGACAATGATTCATGATCCATATCATCAAATAAAATCTCTAGTGCTATATTGTATGCAAATATATTAAGGACGTTAATTTAATTTCAGTTCTATTTATTACCAGACATGATATAATCTATTGAGATCTCTTTATTATCAGGTACCTGAGTCATGTCAATGTCTCTGTTGGAGACCATTTAATCTCTTCTAGAGATTTTCATAATCATTGATTCCTCGATCAAACCATCATAAAATATAGCTCATTTTTCTTTTCGAGGATCTCTTATCTTTGGAACTTACTTGTCTACTACGCTTTAAGCATAAGTTAGACTCATTAGCAACTAGAGTTTGTCCTTCCATGACATCAAATTTAATTGGAGCATTCATAGCTGGTATACGTGACTTAGTCACTCTTTTAGGGTCAGCAAAATCATCTGGCAATTGATTTGCTAAATGAATTATCCATTGAACTTATAGTTCACATTGTGTATTACGTGGATTAAAAAGAGAAAATGATAATTCATTCCAACTTATTTCTTTCCCCAGTTATTTATTTTC
Source organism: Abelmoschus esculentus (assembly GCA_035048815.1). NCBI lineage: Eukaryota > Viridiplantae > Streptophyta > Magnoliopsida > Malvales > Malvaceae > Abelmoschus > Abelmoschus esculentus. Next base: position 14,240,912 of record JAUCBN010000003.1, read on the forward strand.
TCCCCTTAATATTGGGTAAATTGACTCATTAAAATGGTAGTCAATAAATCGGATTGTAAATAAATCCTCTATCAGAAACTCTTATATATATTCCCAACAAAACTCATCTTTGTGCGTTGTGGTGAAGCAATTAGAATATATATCGCACACTCAAAAAATTAAGATGAGAAATATTTGGTTCCTGACCAAAAACCATTTATAATGGGGACAACTTATAATCATTTGTTGGCTTGATACGAATTAGTGATACTACATATAAAATGATATGTCATCAACATTATCAAGACCATTGTCTTTATAAGATAATCTAGAAAATGTGCTCATAATTTTATCAATTGAGCAAGTAGCCTCGCAAACACCAAGTTGCAGGTTAATAACAAGGATACATATAACCATCTAGTCGATGAATCGATAAAAATCATAAAATATCTAGATGGACTGTATGAAAGGTATATGGGCCCACATATATCACCTTATATCCGTTCTAGAAAATTAATAGATTTACACTCTATCATAATTGTTGATGATTGAATAATTAAAATGCTTTCATAGCAAGTATCACAAGAAAAATTACCTTGAAGAAACTCTTAGTTCTTCAATAAATGACCACATGAAAGTGTCAGCAATTTTTCGCATCATAATTGAACCGGGATGGTCTAACCGGTCATGCCAAATAAAATAATCAGTAAACATCTAGTTTACAATAGCATGAGCTTCAATTTGTACTAATTCTTATGTAGTACAATATGGATGACAGTACATGTAATTTTGCCAATACTTCATTATTGCCTTGAGTTATACTCGTAATATTGAGATACTCAGCATCCCCTTGACTAATATTCTCAATATATTTCTACAAATATATTTAAAATTCAATAAGTCTCTTTACGACTTTGACGAGCATAAGGCACTGTAAATATGAGATAAAGTCTCATTTGGCAATAACATATTTGCTCAACGAGCATAATGTACTTTAAATATGAGATAAAGTCTCATTTGAAAAATAACATATTTGCTCAGTCAGAGCTTTTTGTGATATTAATACTTCCAGATATAGTACTTATATTATTCTTTTGCATTTAAAATGGGAAAATATGCATATACAACTTTTAGTACGTGCTTTAAAATGGGAAAATATGCATATTAGTACTTCCGGATATAGTACTCATATTATTCTCTTGCATTTAAAATGGAAAAATATGCATAATTATGCACCTTTTAGTACGTGCTTTATTTCATTCACTCCGGGAAATAAAAAATATGTGCTTTGTACCATTCACTTCGGGGAATAAAAAAATATTAAAAAAATAGCACATCATATCAAATCGGATCAAAGATAAGCTCTCAAGAGCTCTTCCGAAACACTGATATTTTAGTACTTTGAGATATAGTACTCATATTTCCCTTGTATTTAAATGGGAAAATATTTCTTATGCTTAAGTATTGTATGAGTACTTGTACTATCTGCTAAGCATAAATCGCCATAAATTATTGTATATTTTATTTCGGAAGTAATAATATTCTTTTAAAGGAAAAATTAACATAAAAGATAAATAAAAAATATATAAAGTAAATTAATATAAATAAATAAATAATAAAAGTAAATTAACATAAATAAATAAATTAACCTTAAACAAAATAAAATAAAGACCAATTATTCCTTTTAGAATTTATAAAGGAAATAAATGGTGAATTATTCTCTTCAAGGGTTATGAGAAAAAATATCAATATCCAATTGAGTTGGATCAATAACGTCATTATTTTCGCCACAAAAAAAATCTGTTTATATTTTCTTTAATTTATCATTAATGATTATGGATAAAGTCCATAATACTTTGGCGTTTAACAAGTACGAGATCAATGGTTTATACCATCACATTGATAACACAAAGATTTGATATGATCTCTATCATTCTTGTCATCTTTATAATTTCACTTATGGTGGATATAAGCATTCTCAAAAGAATAATCTTACCCATGTTTATTTTATGACCTCAATCGCAATCATAATTACTAATGTGGCTTTTATTCATTCCGCTATAAAATATCACATTCACTTCAAGAAATGGAGCGGAGACTGATAGGTATTTAAAACCCTTGTATGATATTGTGTCCATAAGACAACATTAATGTGTGAAAAATGGAGTATGTTTTTCTAACATATCCTCATCAGTGATACTCTTATACATAATTGAGTTTTATTCACTAATCATATAGTGAATTATCATGTTTGCATTCACTTCAAGGAATGAAACAAATTCAATAATCGCAAGAAATAAACATCATGCTTGTATTCACTTAATATATGGATATCCACCATGAATAAATATATTCGTAACACACATTGATTTTATAGTTTTTTATCGATGTAAAACTAAAATAAAAATAAACATAACTTTAAATACTATTTTATAAAAAATAATTAAATGATTAAAATAAAATTTAAAGATAAAATATCAAATAAATAGTTAACACTAAAACATAAAATTAAAAAATAAGAGATTATATCATGAACCATATTCATCGCGTCATTTGTGATCTCAACCAATCATATTCATCCATCTTATTTTTTCAAGGTAAATCATTACTTTTTTTTATATTTTTTTTACATGTAATTAATGAATGAATAGTCATCAATTAGTTATTTAAAGATAAATGAAGCTCATTATATAGATCAAGATGATGTGGTGAATAAAATTTATGATATAAACTCTTAAAAATAGCATAAATCTGATATATATATTTAAAATACGAGAAAATTCACAAATTTTAGGTTTAGATCTATGATAGTATGATGTTCGTATAAAGCATGGTGATGTGAATAACAAGAGGGGTTTGTCTAAAAACTGGCTGTTAAAAAACAACTAAAAAACGGTCAAACAATAATGGTTGTTGGATGAAAACTTATCCATTTTGATCGTTGGATTAAAATGAGTTAACAGGTCAACATGTTACCTCTATTAAGAAAAGGGTAAATTACACCAGTGGCCATCCAATTAATTAAGGATACCTATTTTGGTCACCCAAATCAAAAAATCGTCAATTAGGTTACCAAACTTTTAAATTAATATATTTTAAATTAATAAATAAAATATCTATATAATAAATATTCAAATAAAAATACACGAATAAAAATATTCAGATAATAAATATTTGAATAAAATATATTCATATAATAAATATTCGAATAAAAATATTCATATAATAAAAATTCGAATAAAAAATATAAGAATAAAAATATTCATTTAATAGATATTCAAATAATAAATATAGAAATAAAAATATTCATATAATAGATATTTGAATAAATATATTAGAATAAAAAATATAAGAATAAAAATATTCGTATAATAAATATTCTAATAAAAATATTCATATAAAAAAATTCGAATAAAATATATACGAATAAAATATTCGTATAATAAATATTCAAATAAAAATATTCATATAATATATATTGAAATAAAAATATTCGAATACAAATATTCATATAAAAAATATTGAAATAAAAATATTCGAATAAAAAATATACAAATAAAAATATTATTTTAATAAATATTAGAATAAGAAATATTGGAATACAAATATTCATAAAATAAATATTCGAATAAAAATATTCAAATAAAAAATATAAGAATAAAAATATTCGTTTAATAAATATTAGAATAATAAATATAGAATTAATAATATTCATATAATAAATATTCGAATAAAAAATATACGAATAAAAATATTCGTTTAATAAATATTAAAATAATAAATATAGAATTAAAAATATTCATATAATTAATATTCGAATAAAAATATTCAAAGAAAAAATATATAAATAAAAATATTCATATAATAAATATTCGAAGTAAAATATTCAAATAATAAATATTCTAAAAGTATACAAATAAAAATATTCGTACGATAAATATTCGAATAAAAATATTCAAATAAAAAATATACGAATAAAAATATTCGTACGATAAATATTCGAATAAAAATATTCAAATAAAAAATATACGAATAAAAATATTTTGGCATAAAGATAATTTTAACCCTTAACGTTTATAGTTTTTGTCGTTTTGGCCCTTATTCTTTTTTGGGGATAAATTTAGCCCTTAACCTATATCTTTTTGACAAATATCTTATTTTTTAACTAGCTTGATGACTGGACCATTAAAAATTTAACGATGATATATATATGGAATATAATTTTAAATGACATGGAATGTAACATATCAAATATATATATATAGAATATAATTTTATTTTATTATAAAATATAAAATAATTAAAACTCAAATATAATATTAAAAATTAATTAATTCTAAAATAAAAAATTATTAAACATTCTTAATCCTAACTACGATAAAATCAAAATCTTATTCGAATTGTGTTTATATTTTTATTTTAGAATAAAATTTTGAATAAAATATAATAAAAAATATAAACACAATTCGAATAAAATTTTGATTTTATCGTAGTTAGGATTAAAAATGTTTAATAATCTTTTATTTTAAAATTAATTAATTTTTAATATTTTATTTGAGTTTTAATTGTTTTATATTTTATATTAAAATAAAATTATATTCCATATATATATATATATGTATTGGAATGTCATTTAAAATTATATTCCATATATATATCATCGTTAAATTTTTAACGGTCCAGTCATCAAACTAGTTAAAAAATAAGATATTTGTCAAAAAGATATAGGTTAAGGGCTAAATTTATCCCAAAAAAAGAATAAGGGCCAAAACGATAAAAACTATAAACGTTAGGGGTTAAAATTATCTTTATGTCAAATATTTTTTAATAAATATTCGAATAATAAATATATGAATAAAAATATTCATAAAATAAATATTTGAATAAAAATATTCATATAATAAATATTTGAATAAAAATATTCAAATAAAACATCAAATTTTATTCAAATAATAAATATAGAAATAAAAATATTCATATATAGATGAGCAATTGTGTATATACACAAATGCTTATCCTTGTTGTGCCATATTATGTACATTTGGAAGAAATTGTGTATGTACACAAATCCTTACCCTTGGATGTCCCCCTTTAGCTCATGGTTTTAAGTGGTAAGGATTTCTATACATACCTTTTTTCTTACGGTTTTCGTAAATCGTGTATATTTTGTAAGGAATTGTGTACATACACAAATGCTTACCATTATTGTGCCATATTATGTATATTTGTAAGCAATTGTGTATGTACGCAAATCCTTACCCTTGGATGTCCCCCTTTAGCTCATGGTTTCAAATGGTAAGGATTTGTGTACATACCTTTCTCCTTATGATTTTCGTAAGTCATTGTGTATATTTTGTAAGGAATTGTGTATATACACAAATGCTTATCATTATTGTGTCATATTATGTACATTTGTAAGCAATTGTTTATGTACACAAATCCTTACCCTTGGATGTCCCCATTTAGCTCATGGTTTCAAGTGGTAAGGATTTGTGTACATACCTTTTTCCTTACGGTTTTCGTAAGTCGTTGTGTATATTTTGTAAGGAATTGTGTATATACACAAATGCTTACCATTGTTGTACCATATTATGTACATTTATAAGCAATCGTGTATATACACAAATCCTTACCCTTGAATGTCCTCCTTTAGCTCATTGTTTCAAGTGGTAAAGATTTGTGTATATACCTTTTTCCTTACGGTTTTCGTAAGCCGTTGTGTATATTTGTAAGGAATTGTGTATATACACAAATGCTTACCATTGTTGTGCCATATTATATACATTTTTAAGCAATTGTGTATGTACACAAATCCTTACCCTTGGATGTCCCCCTTTAGCTCATGTTTTAAGTGGTAAGGATTTGTGTACATACCTTTTTCCTTACGGTTTTCGTAAGCCGTTGTGTATATTTTGTAAGGAATTGTGTATATACACAAATGCTTACCATTGTTGTGCCATATTATATACATTTGTAAGCAATTGTGTATGTATAAAAATCCTTACCCTTGGATGTCCCCCTTTAGCTCATGTTTCAAGTGGTAAGGATTTGTGTACATACCTTTTTCCTTACGGTTTTCGTAAGCCGTTGTGTATATTTTGTAAGGAATTATGTATATACACAAATGCTTACCATTGTTGTGCCATATTATATACATTTGTAAGCAATTGTGTATGTATAAAAATCCTTGCCCTTGGATGTCCCCCTTTAGCTCATGTTTCAAGTGGTAAGGATTTGTGTACATACCTTTTTCCTTACGGTTTTCGTAAGCCATTGTGTATATTTTGTAAGGAATTGTGTACATACACAAATGCTTACCATTGTTGTGCCATATTATGTACATTTGTAAGGATTTGTGTTGTAAGCAATTGTGTATGTACACAAATCCTTACCCTTGGATGTCCCCCTTTAGTTCATGGTTTCAAGTGGTAAAGAATTGTGTACATACACAAATGTTTACCATTGTTGTGCTATATTTTGTACATTTGTAAGCAATTGTGTATGTACACAAATCCTTACCCTTGGGTATCTCCCTTTAGCTCATGGTTTCAAGTGGTAAGAATTTATGTACATATCTTTTTCCTTACAGTTTTCGTAAATCATTGTGTATATTTTGTAAGAAATTGTGTATATACGCAAATGTTTATCATTGTTGTGCCATATTATGTATATTTATAAGCAATTAGGTATATACACGAATTCTTACGTTGTAAAGAATTGTGTACATACCGTTTTTCTTACAATATTTGTAAGGGTTTGTGTATGTACACAAATCCTTACGTTTGTAACAATTTATATATATACCTTCTGGCTTACAGTTTTTATAAGAAATTGTATATAAATTTCATAACCAATTGTGTACCGAATAAACCTGTAAAAAAAATTTTAATTGTTTATTAAGGGCCGACCCTATCAGGAGAGGTGAGTCCATATTGTTCCAAATGTAGTTGAGAGAGGCTTTTCATCCTGCAAATAGATCAGCTTTATGGCTGCAGATCATGACTTTTTGCTTTGGTTAGTGGGCAGATGGGGTGGTTGATGATGGATTGGATGGAACATATACAATACCAGAGTTTCACTGGCACATGGAAATTCAAAACAAATCATTACCTATTAGTATAGAGAGAAATAAAATGAGGTTAAAGTATAAAATAAATGTTTTAATTATTTTTTATAATAAATATTTAAAATATTTTTATTAAAATAAATGTTTAAACTTTTATTTTAAAGTTTGTTAAACACATATTTAGGTATCTATTCCAATTAAAATAAAATTTTAAGATCTATTTTAGAGAAAAAAAACAAAGTTTTAAATATTTATTTTAATTTTAAAATATTTAAAATATATATTATAAAAAAACATAATTTAGATATTTATTTTATAATTAAAAAAAGTTCATAATCATTATAAAAGAAAGAAAAATAACGTAAACTATCGCCGAATTTTATTTTTAATCTGTTTTGGTTATTTAATTTTTAAAAGGTTTAGCATATTCACTAAATTTTAGATTTTTTTATTTTTATTAAATTTTTAATAATATCTATTTATTAAAAATAAATTTATTTTAAAATGTAATATATATATATATATATACTAAAAATAAACTCCTTCCGACAATAAGAAATATACTAATTTTATGGGAAAGCGGTATCATGGTTAATTTTGTTTTTCTTTTTTTTATTATTTTGATAAATGAATTTGAAATTGTAATATTTCAATAATTTAGGTTATCAATTTGTTATATAAAATAATATTTAGATTAAATTGTGATAGAAATTAATTATGTTTATTTTATGAAAATATACTAATAGATTATTAAATTATAAAATATTTTAAGATCAAAATTTATTTATATTTTACGTTTAAAATTAGAAGAATAATGAAGAAAGTAAAAAAATATTTTTATAATATGTTGTATATTTATAAGAATATACAAAGAGAACAAGTGCTAATGAAAAGGAAAGAAACGAGTGCAAATCGTATATCTTTTTTTTGTGTTTCTATTTGTGCTTCTATTTTAAATTAGAAAGTTTAAGGTTTATGGTTTAAAGCTAGGGGTGGTGATTAGGGTTTAGAAAATTACGGGTAGGATATATTTTTTAGGGTATAGAGTTTAGGATTTAGGATATAAAAAATAAAGGTTAGAGTTTTTAATTAAATTTTTGAAATTACGGGTAAGATATATTTTTAGGATATAAGGTTTACGATTTAAGATATAAAAAATAAAGTTAAGACTTAAAATTAATTTTTTTTAAAAATTCAAAAAAACATAAAAAGATGCATTAAAAAAAAAAGTAGATGATCGTAAAAAAAAGTGGTTTTGAAACTTGAGATCAATGTTTTTTCGGTCAATATAACTGATTAGTCACTAAGATTTTTTTTATAATATTTTTTAATTTAAATTTGTATTTAATATATTTTTATGAAATAAATTTAATAAAATTCAAATCTAGATTAAACTAAATATATTTTATTAAGTAGATCGATATTACATCATCCCAAGGTATTTAAGATATTTTATTTTTCAAATTACTGCTGGTTTAAAAGAATATAAACAAGATGGAAATAAGATTGTGATACGGAAGGATGGAAATAGGAAATGGAATGGATCTTGTTGCAGCTTTGTTTAGAGAGGTCTGAGCAGAGGAAAAATAGGTTGAGTGAGAGAGGCTTCAAAAACTGAAACAGTGTGGAGACCCAAGCTGTGTCGGTTAGGCAAATCTGCGGCCTACACGGATGCCTCCTACAGTGCCTACACACCCTCTTCGAATGGATCCAACAGGTGCATGAAACGACAGTTGGCTCAGTCTTTGACCACTTACCCTTATAAACCAATCTTTCAGTTTCAGACCGGGAAATATTAGCTGTTATATAGTGACTACATACATGTATATGTATGCCAGGTTTGCTAGTGTTCCCAACACCAATAATGATAACGAGAGGGGAAAAAGATAGGGGACAAAATGTAGTGATTTTCCCTTTCATCAGGGACAAATTGTATAATAAAAGCCCTTTGTCAGTCATTCTCAAATATTTTTTTTTAATTCGCCATTGATCATTTGTATTATTTCATAGAGATCTAAAGTTTTAAAACAAAAAGAATTCATTTGGGAGAGATGCAAATTCATTGCTGGAACTTTGGAAAAGTATCCATTTAAATTAATAAAGTTTTTATCCGTAAATACTAATATACGAGTAGAAATTCTCTACCTCTTTATTATGTTTTTATCTATGTCTCCTGTTAAAAAATTTTAAAATTTAAATTTTAAACCTTAACACTTTTATTTTCTATATCTTAAACCCTAAATCCTACACCCTAAAATACACTCTACTCCTAATTCTCTAAACCCTAACAATAACCCCTAACTTAAAACCCTAAATCCTAAATCCTTTAATATAAAACGGAAACACGAATTAAGGCATGAGAAACAGATAAACGATTTGTACCCTTAATATATATATTAACGCATGCATGCATGTACGTGCATGATCTGTCAAAAATTCTTATAATTCTGGAATAAAAGTTTAATGGATAAATTCTTTAACATCTTTGAAGTTTTAAAGAGGGCAAAAAAATCCTACGAAGGAACACATTCACACATTGTAATATCTGAATTCTGTCCAGGATTAGTATTATATTAGTAATAGGATACAAATAATGAGGGTCTATATTATAATAGTAATTCAATATAAATAAAACCAAAAATAATAATAAATACGAACAAAATAAAAGTCTAAATATCCAAAAATATTCATTAACATTTCATTATACTCAATATCCTTTACATGTGTCAAAAATCCCTTCCAAAACCCAATAACCCTTTACCTGGATACTGGTTTCGATTTCTTAAAAAAAAAGATACTGGTTTTGATGACATCAATACTCATGTCATCTTTTACTTAACTATAAATAGGGAGAGAATATGAGTTACATCATAAAAAAATTATATTAGAGTTTATTTCTATCATGTTATTTATGAAATCAATCAACTAAATGATTTATTTAATTATTTTTATTTTATTATTTTAATTTTTTTGGTAGAGATCACTAATTTTACTAATCGAGAATATATTCGAAATTATTTTATCCAATAAACAAAACACTAAAATCAGACATATATCTAAGAAATAAAACTAGCGGTCATTAGATCATAAGAAGACCAAACAAAGAAAAGATAAGAACCTAATCCAAAAACTCGAGATAAAAGGATACAAACATCATCAAAATCAACATCATAATAGAAAGAGCGTTATCTTGATCAATCGTGATATCATTAGATTTAACCCTACTAAAAACAAAAATATAAAAATAACATGCCAAACAAAAAAAAATTATCAAAAAATAAAATAGAATCGTTTCATAAGAATAAAATAATTTATTAAAAAAAACAAGTAAAATGATAGAAAATATATAATAATTTAATTATATTTTCTACTTAATTTATTATCCTCTTACTCTTAAACGTATTTTTATTCTGATATTTTCCCATTGTCTGAGTTTTCTTTTCAACATTTTTCTTCCAATAACACTCCATTTTCCCATGAATTTCTTTTCCCAGGAGACCAAGAATCCTACATCAGAGAAAATATATAATATTTTATTTGGCTTTGTATTCATATTCGAATACACAAAGTAGACATCTTTGTCTCCCCTTGTTCGAATCACTTACTTTCCCACCATATTATTTTTTAATAGGTCACTAAAAATAGAAGTAAAAATTTATCTAACATAATTTTTATAAATAATTTTTAATTTAAAAAATTATTTTCCAATAATTTAAATTTTTATTATCTATAATATTATTTAAATAAAATTAAAGTATTTCCTAAAAGAAATAATTTTTTATCTATAACTTAATTTATTTGTAAATAAAATAAGTCATAAAAATATTATTTAATATATTTTTAAATATTAGTTTCTATAGCAAGTTTCAACAAAAATAAATGAGGAATGCAATATATATATATATATATATATATATATATATCTTCTTTTAAAGATTTGTTTTCTAAGGAAATTGGTTTATTAAAAATATTTTTATTTTTAATCTTAATTTTATTTTTTTAATTTTTTATGGTTATTATATACTAGGGTAAAAATCCAATTTTGTTTGAGGAATTCATTAAAAAATTAATTAAAATTACTAGCAAAATATATGTTTAGTTTTTTCTTAAAAATAATTATATATTATATATAAAATGTAATGAAAATATAAACAACCTTAGCCTATCTTTCCTTTTTTATTTTTACCTTTTTATTTCAAATAATGTAAAGCTTTAAAACTAAGACTTTTATGTATAGTCATTTTTTCTTACCTACCTAAAATCCTCAGTAAATAATATTGTTATATATAAGAGGCATAAAGATAATTTTAACTCTTAACGTTTATAATTTTATCGTTTTGTCCCTTATTCTTTTTTTGGGATAAATTTAGCTTTTAACCTATATTTTTTGACAAATAGCTTATTTTTTTATACCATGGTAACTGGACCGTTAAAAATCTAACAATGATGACATGTTATATGCATATGATAATATATTTTAAATAACATGACATCTAACCTATCAAATACATATATAATATAATTTTATTCTAATATAAAATATAAAACAATTAAAATTTAAATAAAATATTAAAAATTAATTAATTCTAAAATAAAATACTATTAAACATTCTTAACACTAACTACGATAGAATTAAAAACCTACCTAAAAAATTAATTAATTTTGAACTGTGTTCATATTTTCTAAGATAGGACTTTGATTCTATCATAGTTGGGGTTGAGAATATTTAATAACCTTTTATTTTAGAATTAATTAATTTTTAAAATTTTATTTGAATTTTAATTATTTTATATTTTATATTAGAATAAAATTATATTTCATATATATATATTTGATAGGTTAGATGTCATATAATTTAAAATATATTATCATATCCATATGACATGTCATCATTGCTAGATTTTTAACGGTCCAGTTATCATAGTAGTTAAAAAATAAGCTATTTATTAAAAAGATATAGGTTAAGGGCTAAATTTATCCCCAAAAAAGAATAAGGGCCAAAACGACAAAAATTATAAACGTTAAGGGTTAACATTATATTTATGCCTATATAAAATAATATTTTTTCGGGAATGAGTTAGGTCATGCCCTAAGTAAATCTAGGCTCAGATTCACTAATTCTATATTCTTTTAAATATAGATAAAATTTAACTCGACTTGAAAAAATTTTAAATAAAGTTTGAGTTATAAAATGAAAACTCGAATAAATCAAATTTTTTAATAATTAAAAAAAAAAATTTAAGTTCGAGATGAGTTTCTCAATTTTTTACGATATATATTTATATATGAAAATATGAAGAAATATTATAACACATGAGTAAATATATACATACATATCTTGTATGATTAGAGAAAGTTGTTTAAATTGGAATTAAAATGTATTATAATGTGATAAATAATTAAAATTAATTTTTATAAAAACTCGAAAATTCGACTCGATTCAACTCGAATCGAATCGAAAAAATTTTAAATAAAGTTTGAATGATAAAATATGACTCATAAACTCGAATAACTCAAAAATTTTTTACTCAACTCAACTCGACCGACTGCTCGTATTTTCTTCTATAATTAGAATGAAATCCAATAATTTTTAAATAATTTGCATATTTAAATATCATTCTTTTAAGTCGTTCAGCTAAATTTATTTTTCGTCATCGCCTCAACCAACATACTTTTAACCTAGTTTAAATGTTCATTATTTTGTTATTATTACAAATGAAAAAAAAAATATTACTATTAAGCAAAATCACATAATTGATCACTTTAGGCAACAAAAATCTTTAAAGGAATACAAATAAAAACAAACTACTTTTTTTACAATTATTATTCAAATCTTATGCCAGTATAAATAAAGGGGGAATTTTGGTAGGTGCCCAATGTAATTATGCAGATATCTTAGAAAAGTTATGGACACCAAAGGGCTAATGAATGGGCCATTTTCACACACAAAAAACTATATGAACCTAAAAATAATATATGGACCAAACTGAAAGAAAGTGAATTTTGAGGTAGGTCTGACCCTCAAAGTATATGAGACAACTTTGCTTGATAAGTCCCAAAAAGGGAAAGGGAAAGGGAAGATATAATCTTGACTCATAATTAATCAAACACACCTTTAAAAAAGGAAAAAAAAAACATATAGAAAATTAAACTTTTAAAGGCAAAAGAAAAAATATAACAAGAGAAAACCAAAAGAAAACATTATTTTAGAAACTATATAGAGATCTGAAAAGGATGACGGTTGATCGGTTTCTCTAGAAGTATTGAATGTTGTCTTGGGTTTTTTGCTGAACTGTGGGGTGCTCATGACGCTCTCAAACATGCTTGGAGTATTGGTCATAAACATTTAGTTTTAGAAACTGATAGTGCTGATATGGTAGATATTCTCAACCACCAACAAGATGTCCTCCATGGTAATATGCTCGTTTCACAGATTCGTCATATGCTTAGTTTTAATTGAAAAATTAAAATTTGTAAGATTAATTGTAAGTGTAATAAAATTGTCGATGCATTGGTGGCAAAAAACAGAGGTTTACCTGTGAAAAAAACAATATTCTTTAATGTACTAAATGATATCTTGCGATAATTTAGGAGGGATTCTAAATGCTCTTCTTTTTTACAAACAAAAAAAAAATTATATATTTTAATATTTTTAATAATTTAAAATATATTTTAGAAATTTTTTAAAGTTTTTTAATTATTTTTTTATATTTTTATAATAATATTCATAATTTTTAAAATATTTTTTTATTATTTTTGAAATATTTTTAAAGAATTAAAATTTATACAAATGTCACATGGTATTTGTGATACCCAATTCTTGACTAGGACAGTCCAACCCACATACCTAATTGAACATGGACCACAAAAATGGCCCGATTCGAATCCAAATAATTAGTGTACAACTTTACGCACAATAAAAATCACAATCAAAACCTACTACATGATTTTTCCACCGAGCCGAGACATGAATTACAACAGGGCAACTTGTGATTTCACATAATTTTTTTATAAAACATATTAGAACAAGAAACTAACTATAAAATTGACTTATGCGGCGTTAAATTAGTCCTTATGGTAATTTTTTATGCCAAATGAATCGGGTAAAAATCATCTGCCTCTTTCATGCTTCATTTGAAAATTTTATAAAAATTTATTTTTTAACCGTAACCCTATATTTTATGTCTTTACCCTAAACCCTATCCTTAAAAAATACATCATACCCCTAATTCTTTAAACTCTAAACTCTAAACCCTAAATCTCTAATTTAAAACGGAGGCTTGAACGTGACCTCGAGTCATAAAATAAACCCTTACTCGGGAATGAAGTTGATAGTTATTGGAAAAGAGATATAGATTGTAAATAAACCCTAGTCAAGTCTCTCTTATACCATCTCTATCCACTACGAGACCTCCGTCTTGGTGTTGGTGTGAAATCATAAATTTATTGGAATTAGTTATAGTAGCTGTTAGTTAGTTATTATTTGATTATATTACTTAGCAGCAGTTAAGAGATGATATAAGAATCTATAAATATTGTATATTGCATTTAATGAAATACATAATATTTCATTTAACATGGTAGCAGTTGGGTTTATTTGATTCATTTTCTCTTTTTAGGGCCTGTTTCATTCGTTTCTCTTTAGGGTTTTTATTCCCTTTCTTCTTCGTTTTTTCGGTTTTTAGATTCTAATTTTGTCATGGATGTTCTTGTCATCGATTTTACTCATCTATTATATCTTTATCGATACATTAGAAAGTCTCTTAGGTCTTATTTGTGAGTGCTTATTAAAGTGTTTTTGGGTGAAAATTATGTTTTAAACACACAAGCAACCAAAAATACTTAAAAATGATAAAAGTTTTTCCACCGTAAATTATTTATTTACCCTAATTTTAGCTTTTGAAACCTTAATTTGTAAAAACTAGATTTTAGCCCCAAACCAAGATTTTTAAACATAACCCCAAATTAAGCCTTAGTCTCTCATCAGCTCACTGGTGTTGACAATTACAGAAATTAGACATACCAATAAATCACAAATATTTCTCAAAACACATAATTTAAGCATGTCACAAAAATACATATTTTTAAAAGAAATACATATAATACCAAATAAGAGAACACACCTCAAGAAAGCACAGTTCTAACGTTGACGGTGACGTTTCCCTTGATCCGAGTTATCTCTAGCTCTTACAGGGTTGGATCTTAAGAATATTTCCATAATTAGTATCGTAAAATCTAAAATTTTATTACAACATATATAATTTGAATCGACTCACGAGTGTTTCACGAAAAATTTTCTGGAGTATTCTGAGTTGGCAGTGAAGGCGATTGTACGATCACGTCTTTTGTTTCAACATCTTTTAAAAAAATAAATATTTGAATTAAAATCTCACTTTTAATATTTACTTCAAATACGTAAAATATATAATAAAACATGAAAGATTAAAATTATTTGCTACGGAAACAAATTCAAATAATTCAAAGAAAGAGAAAGATGATCACACGAGATTACCCCACTCACTTACGTCCAAAGCTCTTTCAAGGGAAATTATTTCAATTATTTTAGTTGAGTCATAATTATATGGCGGTTCAACCAATATAACGATACGAAATGACAACTAATAAATATTTTGATCGAGCACCAAGTAAAACAAAGGATTAAGTAGCTAATATTCAAAAGCAAGGGAAAATTTTGAATTTTTTACCCCAAAACTAATATCAAGGATAAAATTGTACGATAGAGAATAATCGAACGAGATAAAATCCTTGACCAAAACTTGAACAAAATTAAAAGGAAATACGATTGATTTGTTTCGAGAGAAATAATGTATATGAACCCTAAATTTTCTAAAGAAAAACGAATGAGAAGACACGATTAAAAAAGAAAGAATGGTTTACCATTCCGCCGAATTGATGATTATATACCCAATTTATTGGGTAAATTGAAAGATTAGATACCAAATTGAATTAGAGTTTGTAAACAAGCAAATAAATTTTTCTTGATTTATAAATTCTGATCCAAGATTCCTAAATTTATTTTAAAGTTTTATAATTAAAATTCCTGATTATTAAGGTTTTGAATTAGGGATATCAATAATTAAAATTTTTTTAATTGAGAATAATTTAGAGTGTTACAATGAAAGTTAACTGTCTTTTCTTCATTTGCTTCAGTAGTTGGAACATGTCTCCTATTAGGTGTGTCTAAAAAAAGTTTGCCTATAAAAAGCCTAAAAAAAGCCCCTTAAATATTAAGACAATGGATTGACATGGGTGCATTCCAGCCGTCCACTTGGCATGAAAATTAAGTGGGTAACCGGTTTCAATGTTCTTTCACCGGTTACCCCATTGTTTCATAAATTAAAAATGAGCAAATTACACATGTGACCACCAACTAATTGATAATATATATTTTGGTCACTCAATTAAAAAAATCTTCAATTAGGTCACCAAATTTTAAATTAATATAATAAAAATGAATAAAAATATTTATATAATAAATATTCAAATAAAAATATTTAAATAAAAATATTTGAATAAAATATATAGGAATAAAAATATTTGTATATTAAATATTTGAATAAAAATATTCATATAATAAATATTAGAATAAAAAAATTGGAATAAAAAATATACAAATAAAAAGAATCTTATAATAAAAATTCGAATAAAAATATTCATATAATAAATATTTGAATAAAAATATTCGTATAATAAATATTAAAATAAAAATATTCGTATAATAAAATATTTATATAAAAAATACTTGAACAAAAATATTCAAATAAAATATATATGAATAAAAATATTCGTATAATAAATATTTGAATAAAAATATTCATATAATAGATATTCGAATAAAAATATACGAATAAAAATATTCGTATAATAAATATTCGAATAAAAATATTCGTTTAATAAAAATTCAAATAAAAATATTCATATAATAAATATTAGAATAAAAATATACAAATAAAATATATTTGAATAAAAATATTCAAATAAAATATATACGAATAAAAATATTTATATAATAAATATTCACATAAAAATATTCAAATAAAAAATATAAGAATAAAAATATCCGTATAATAAATATTCAAAAAAAAATATTTATATAATAAATATTCACAAAAAAATATTAAAATAAAAAATATATGAATAAAAATATTCGTATAATAAATATTCAAATAAAAAATAAAATATTTACGAATAAAAATATTAATATAATAAATATTAGAATAAAAATAGTCAAATAAAATATATATACGAATAAAAATATTCGTATGATAAATATTCGAATTAAAATATTCATATAATAAATATTATAATAAAAATATTCAAATAAAATATATACGAATAAAAATGTTAGTATAATAAAATAAGCCTCCTTTACTCATGGTTTTGAAGTGATAATGATTTGTGTACATACATTTTTTCTTACGGTTTTCATAGGCCGTTGTGTATACTTTGTAAGGATTTGTGTACAAACACAAATCCTTTCCTTTTTCGTGCCATATTGTGTATTCTTGTAGGAAATTGTGTATGTACACAAATCCTTACCCTTGGAAGCCTCCTTTAGCTCATGGTTTTGAAGTGGTAAGGATTTGTGTACATACCTTTTTTCTTACGGTTTTCGTAGACCGTTGTGTATTCTTTGTAAGGATTTGTGTACAAACACAAATCCTTACCCTTTTCGTGCCATATTGTGTATTCTCGTAGAAAATTGTGTATATACACAAATCTTTACCCTTAGAAGCCTCCTTTAGCTCATGGTTTTGAAGTGGTAAGGATTTGTGTACATACCTTTTTTCTTACGATTTTCGTAGGCCGTTGTGTATACTTTGTAAGGATTTATGTACAAACACAAATCCTTACCCTTTTCGTGTCATATTGTGTATTCTTGTAGGAAATCATGTATGTACACAAATCCTTACCCTTGGAAGCCTCCTTTAGCTCATGGTTTTGAAGTGGTAAGAATTTGTTTACATACCTTTTTTCTTACGGTTTTCGTAGGCCGTTGTGTTGTCTTTGTAAGGATTTGTGTACAAATACAAATACAAATCCTTACCCTTTTGGTGTCATATTGTGTATTCTCGTAGAAAATTGTGTATATACACAAATCCTTACCCTTAGAAGCCTCCTTTAGCTCATGGTTTTGAAGTGGTAAGGATTTGTGTACATACCTTTTTTCTTACGGTTTTCGTAGGTCGTTGTGTATACTTTGTAAGGATTTGTGTACAAACACAAATCCTTACTCTTTTGGTGCCATATTGTGTATTCTTGTAGGAAATTGTGTATGTACACAAATCCTTACCCTTGGAAGCCTCTTTTAGCACATGGTTTTGAAGTGGTAAGGATTTGTGTACATACCTTTTTTCTTACGGTTTTCGTAGGCCGTTGTGTATACTTTGTAAGGATTTGTGTACAAACACAAATCTTTACCCTTTTGGTGCCATATTGTGTATTCTTGTAGGAAATTGTGTATGTACACAAATCCTTACCCTTGGAAGCCTCTTTTAGCACATGGTTTTGAAGTGGTAAGGATTTGTGTCTTTTTTCTTACGGTTTTCGTAGGCCGTTGTGTATACTTTGTAAGGATTTGTGTACAAACACAAATCCTTACCCTTTTGTGCCATATTGTGTATTCTTGTAGGAAATTGTGTATGTACACAAATCCTTACCCTTGGAAGCCTTTTTTAGCACATAGTTTTGAAGTGGTAAGGATTTGTGTACATACATTTTTTCATACGGTTTTCGTAAGCCGTTGTGTATAACTTGTAAGGAATTGTGTACAAACACAAATCCTTACTCTTTTGGTTCCATATTGTGTATTCTTGTAGGAAATTGTGTATATACACAAATCCTTACCCTTGGATGCCTCCTTTATCTCTTGGTTTTGAAGTCATAAGGATTTGTGTACATATCTTTTTTCTTACGGTTTTCGTAGGCCGTTGTGTATACTTTGTAAGAAATTGTGTACAAACACAGATCCTTACCATTTTGGTACCATATTGTGTATTCTTGTAGGAAATTGTGTATGTACACAAATCCTTACCCTTGGATGCCTCCTTTATCTTTTGGTTTTGAAGTCGTAAGGATTTGTGTACATACCATTTTTCTTACGGTTTTCGTAAGCCGTTGTGTATAACTTGTAAGGAATTGTGTACAAACACAAATCCTTACCCTTTTGGTGCCATATTGTGTATTCTTGTAGGAAATTGTGTATGTACACAAATCCTTACCCTTGGATGCCTCCTTTAGCTTTTGGTTTTGAAGTCGTAAGGATTTGTGTACATACAATTTTTACGGTTTTCGTAAGCCGTTGTGTATAACTTGTAAGGAATTGTGTACAAACACAAATCCTTACCCTTTTGGTGTTATATTGTGTATTTTTGTAGGAAATTGTGTATGTACACAAATCATTACCCTTGGATGCCTTCTTTATCTTTTGGTTTTGAAGTGGTAAGGATTTGTATACATACCATTTTTCTTACGGTTTCCGTAAGCCGTTGTGTATAACTTGTAAGGAATTGTGTACAAACACAAATCCTTACCTTTTTGGTGCCATATTGTGTATTTTTGTAGGAAATTGTGTATGTACACAAATCCTTACCCTTGAAAGCCTCATTTAGCTCATGGTTTTGAAGTGGTAAGGATTTGTGTACATACCTTTTTTCTTACGGTTTTTGTAAGTATTTTTGTATACTTTGTAGGGATTTATGTATATACAAAAATACTTACAATATTTGTAGCAATTTGTGTATAATCATAGGCAATTGTGTATGTACATAAATCCTTAAGGTGTAACATTTTATGTATATACCGTTTTTCTTACAATATTTGTAAGAATTTATGTATATATCGTTTTGCTTATATTATTTGTAAGCATTTATGTATATACCGTTTTACTTACAGTTTCTGTAAGAAATTGTGTATCCAAATTTCAAACTTATTATGTACTAAATTGACCGGGTAATCCGGTTTGACCTTTTTTAGGCTTTTTTTATGGGCCTTCTCTAGAATCACCCGTCTCCTATTGGTTTTGCTGCCTCCGTAGTGTTGACTTGTTCTTTTGGCGCGGTGGGCTCTTCTATTATAGATGTGACAGTGAATACTTGAGGGACAGCGTGACAAGCCAAGCTTGTGATGTAATCTTTGCTTGTAGAGAGTAAGAAATGGTAATGCACCATTATTTGAAAAAATTATTAAGAGAAATCTGTTCATTACGTTATTTATTGTCTCAACTAATCAGGATCGTTGATCTTAATTTTTTTCAAGTGAATCATCACTTCTTTCCTACATGGACTTAGTAAGTGAGTAGTTCTTAGGCGATTATTTAAAAATCAACGATCTTGATTACTTGGATCATGAATGACATGGTGAACATGATTCACCTAATAATCTCTCCATTATTTGGCTCCACGTTTTCTCTTTGATTCCACGTGGAGAATCACAGGAGAACCCACGACATGCTTGTTGCAGGCTACATGGAATATGATTAAAGGTGTTGGGATGTTTTTCAGAGTAGCCTACGGACTCGGAACATGAGTGTTTAGAACTTAAGAAGGAAAGAAGCAAGGAATATCAACTTACAATTTTCACTTCAAACAATGAGGCAAAAGTTACTAATTGAGAACCTCTCACTCGACAACATCTTGCATTAAGGGTCTTTGGTGAGACGAAAGTCTGTAAGGAAAAACAGTGAAGTATGGTTCGAAACATCTCGCAACTTTGAGTACTTTTCTTAAAAAATGGAAAAAAATAACTAATAGGTATTATTGTTTTGGAAAGGATAAAACTAACCTACATATCTGGTTTATCTGTCATCCCTATCAAAAATGGAATATCTTGTTAATGTGTTAGTCCTAGTTCATCTTGCTCTTTCAATTCCATTTTGAGAGTCGTCATAACTCTTTTGGACTTATACATACATACATACAACATCTTATCTTTTTCGGCATAAACCCTTTTTTCTCTTTGGATGCACGATGGCAGAGGATGCGAGAGCATGTATAGGTGGTATGAAAGCCATTAACGGATGTATAGGTCTTTTTCATGAAAATACAAAGTGATAGAGGTTATGGAGTCCTTGTTAATTCCATCTTTGTCAGATTATAATATTTAAGATATCGATTCCATAAAGACTGAGTCGATTCTACTACTTCTTATAACTGCACTAAGAAAACTAAAAAACACAAGTAAATTGAGAGGTTGAATGATAACTAAGATAACTATAAAAGCATAAAATTAAATAATGAAATCATATGATAAAAGCGAGTCAGATTGAGTGCTTTGTAGAGAAGAATCAAGTTATGTTAAGTATCCACTTATTAATGCAATGAGTTGAACTACCATCTTAGCAGATCGCACTAAGGGTCGTCGCAGCTGCCTAGGCGGGGTTATGCCTTGTCGACAATCCAATATTCTATAGTTCGACAAAGCATCCTTGATTGTCTTCTTCCTTATCCCTAAGCAAAGAGAACTGTTAAAACCCATGTCTTGATGATACCTCCCGGCGTGAATCAAGGGAGGACAACAATCGAACACACGCATCCTATTAGTCACTGAAATCCTTGACGGATTAGTCAATGCCCATGAGCAAAGACCGTATTCTCTCGTTTTGTGAACCTACATCTTCCGATACTAGGCAAATGAGTTTTTCTCACATACTTATCTTTCGAGCTCATATGTAAGAAGAGTAACTACCAAAAGAGAATAAACTATGAAAAATGTTTTGCATTAATAAATATCAATCATAAGATGACCTTCATCTCCGACTACTCCACAAACAAGCTAAACCTCCGAAAGACTTAGAAAATGATGAAGATAGTACCTTATATAGGTCAAGCCCTAAGTTGATTTTTCCATGGAAGGAAAGAGTTCTAAACAGGAAAGAAATCTAATTCCTAATTAAATTGTATTAAATTAATTTTATTTCTTAAAATATCTCTTCTTGCGGTTTGGCTTGGGCTTGACCTCCTAACCGAGTTGTCTTCTTTCTTTTACTCTTTGTCCTTTGATTTCGGTATCTTTTCCTCTTTCTGTTGAGCACCAATTATCGTCTTTTACACTGCCGCGATGGTCTTCAGAACGCTGTCGTGGCGGATGCTTCATCTGTAATTCAGCATCTACTTTCTTCTTTGGCTCTTTTTATGATTTAGTTTTCTGTCTAAGAAAAAAAATTATTAAACGTATCTGTTTTATGCCAATTAGTAGATAAATTCATGAAGTTAGTGATTAGATGTTGAGATATGAAAAATAACCAGAAATATCTATTATCGCAATTAATTCTGTCTTTATTGATAATAAATGAGTGGAAAATTGATGTTAAAAATATGACTTTTGACTGCTCATCACAAAACTTAAAGATGAATCTATTCACTTAAAAATCGGAGACAGGTAATAAGATAAAAGGAGGGAAAAAGGAAAAAAAGAATCAGAGACAATTCTATTGATCCAGATATAAGGTGAGTCCCGGGATTAAGTATCTTTCAATTTTATTTTAATGTTTATTGTAAGTTAACCTATTACAAGGTTTTATTTTATCTATACCTTTCAAGAATCAACATTTAAAAGCACCCGTAAGTTTATTTTATTGAAAATTGTTTATTGAAGTAGTTATTGTGATTTATTGCTCATCGAACATTATTATTGAAATATTATTATTGATATAGATATTATCATATTTATTATTATTGATATAGATATTATTATTTATATAGTTATTAATACTTATATTGTCATATTCATTAAAATATTAACAATGATATATTACTGATATTGATATAAATATTGTTATTGTCACTGTTATTGTCATTAATATTGTCATTGTTATTACTAATCGATATCGGTATTGATATTATTATCAAAGTTTGGATTCGAAAGAATATTAGATATAATTGACATTTGATACTTAAGTTGTACAGGTACACAAAATTATTATTGAAATTTTTAATTTGGTAAGTTAAAGATTGCTTACAGATACAGATGAACCTTATACTGGTATGGATACAACAACCCTAAGATATTAATGGTCATAATTCAAGCATACCAGTTAGGGGTGAGTAAAACTCGATTCGACTCGAAAAAATTGAATAATTTGACTCGACTCAAAAAAAATCGAATAACTTGACTCGAATCGACTCGAAAAAATTTCAAATAAAGTTCGAGTTGTAAAATGAAAATTCGAATAACTCAAAATTTTTAGTAATTAAATGATTAATTTTTAAGTTTGAGACAAGTCTATCATTTTTATGATATATACACATTGATATATAAAAATATAAAGAAATATTACTACATATAAAAATATAAAGAAATATTACTACATATAAAAATATATACATACATGTCTTATATAATTAGAGAAAGTCGTTTAAATTGGAAACAATCATATTATAATATGATAAATAATTATAATTAAATATTTATAGGAATTCGAAAACTCGACTCGATTCGACTCGAATTTCTTAAACTCGACTCAAACCGAAAAAATTTCAAATAATGTTTGAGTCGTAAAATATAACTTGTCAACTCGAATAACTTAAAATTTTTTGACTCGACTCGATTGAATACTCACCTTTAATACCAATACGTCTTCATATTGAATATTGATATCATTGTACCGTTATTGAATTATCAAATTACTGTTCATCGATGAAAATTTTAAAAATTAAATAAGGATCTTTAACTTCTAAAAATTATCAACTAATCTTTAAAATTTATAAAAGTTATAATTAGTCATAAAATGAAAATCACAGCATTGTACTGAAAATAGACATTATTGTATCATTATTGAATTATCAAATCAATGTTCACCGTTCATTGATTGAAAACATTTTATTGTTTTAAGTATCGATAATATACTCATATTTAGTAATTTATCAGGTTAAAAAAATTATTTCACATGTAGTTAATAACCACATACACAATGATTAACAATTTTATCGATTAATATTGGTCAAAAAATTTATTATAATATATGAATTGAAGGACCTAATTAACTGTATTTTGTACGAGAAACAGATTTATTTCGAAGACAAATATCCATATCCCACCCACCAACTCATTTCATCTTTGCTTTAAAATCTTTTTTTTATTCGACTATAATAGTTACAGTAGTATATGTTCTAAAATATACTCTCAACCATCGGACATTAATCACTCAATCTCTATGATGTTATTATTGGTACTCAAACCCGTAATCTCAACTCAACAAACAACAATCATTCCTTTAACTGATGAGGTTAGATGATTTGTGCTTCAAAATCTAAATGAAACAAAAATGGTTCAGAAAACATATCTCAAACCATGAACAAAATATCTTCATACAAATGTAAATCATATACACCAAATCTTATTTACCAAGCTAAAAAATGGAAAGAAAGCACACACAAGAGAGATGATATACATGCCAACCAAATAAAAGAATGTTAACCTGACAAATCAACTCTCCTTAACTTCATGTAAACATTACAAAAGCCAGGGACGCTAGGAGAGGTAGAGAAGCTAAAAAAACACTCTTTCAACCGACGTCGCAATCTGATACTAACCGCAGTTACTGCAACAAAAAAGGCAATCCAAGCATTGTATACTAACGAAACCACAGTTTTCGAGCAGAAGGGAAGATGAAATTCAATGCATTCACTATCTAGAATAAATCAACTTTCTTTTTCAGCATGTCTTGCTTCCACTTTGGCAATTTATAAAATGCTTCTTTCTCCATACCAAATACTGTCTTGAACTCCTCATCAGACAAATAAGCCTGAGAAATCGAATATTCAGAGTGTTAATATGTTCAGAAGACGTTATAGAGTGAACTTAAAAAGGTTAATGGTAGGACAAACCTCCCTCCGTTTGAAATCAATTCCAGTTACAGGATTCTCAGATTTGGCCTTCAGTTGCTCGTAACTGAAAGTACTTTGAGTGCTTCCACTCCCATTCTCATCCTGCTCTCTCTCTTGCTTTGGTTCAGAATCCTCCCCATTGATTTCAGATACATCGGTCTCCTTGGCTTCAGGAACCTCTTGAAACTCTGCTATTTCAGAAGAGTCCACTTCACTCTTTGCTTCAGCTGTTCAACATCTCAGAATTACATGAAAAGATGGGTCAAGTTTACTTGATCAATAGTTGCATCAAGAAGATTTAGTGACTTTTTTTCAATCAGCATACAACAATGGTTCATGTTTTTAGATGACACTTCAAAAGAGTAGACTGGGGTTCTTACGAGGCGGGCTGGTTACTGCAGGAGTGCTGCTAGTGGATTTTGCAGGGGATGCATCAGGTGATTGTTTCTTCTTTTCAGCAGTAAGAACAGACGAAAGAGCAGCAACAGCTGCCGCTCTTTGCGAACCCTGATTAGTGCCGGAAGACTTTGGAGTAGAGATTTTGCTAGAAGATGATGGATTAAAAGCAGATGATAAGGCAGCTAAAGCTGAAGCTCTCTGTGTAGTTCCTCCTTGATTTCCATTGGATCGATCCTGCGCCTGCCATAATGGAACATATCAGATACTTGACTCGCAAGAAACAGAAAGGAGAGCTTCAAATTCTCAAAATACAAGCACATATAACTTCACGTATAATCATGAAATATGAAAGCAATAACACAATATGACGTGTGTTGACAGAAATGGCAAATAAAGCAAAAGGAAACAACAAAAACTGCATCGGTAACAGTCAAAGACAAAAGTATCAAATAAACTACCTAAAGTTGAAACAAACATTATTGATGAATACAACCAGAGCTATTATTTAACACACTGAAAAAGGCGGAATGAAATGCATTGTAAATGAAATGAGAAGGTCATGGGAGGATTCACATATAAGTTTGCAAAAATAGTACATGTAACTAACAAGGAAAATGAAAGAATTAAACCAATAAAGAAATCCAATTCATTTGTTACGATGGTACCAAATTGTTACTAATACATGTTCTGATTGATCATGGAACTGCTCAAATGGAATTCCTATCGTTTCACTCTGTAACCATTTTATTTTTTTCGTGACGAACCTTAAAATGATTTTTTTTATCCAATCAAAACATGACGAGTGGTAGGGGTTTATATTTCTATAAAATTTCTTTTAAAAAATTAAAATACTTAATTTTCTAACCCCCAACCCTAAATTAAAAAAACACTTAAATTTCTAGTCCCCATAGCCCATTGCCACCACCACTTGACCCAACTGGCCGGCTGCCCCCTTGTTTTTGCCCTAAAAAACTAAACCTAATCCCAATACCAAATCCCTAAATTAATATTTCCCAAAACCCATTGCCACTACCAACAACCATTGCGCCCCCTCCTGTCGCCGAAACCCACTGATTGGCCGCCCGCCCCACCCCTCTGTCACCAGTCCCACTAGTTGTTCGTCCCCTAAAGACTTGAGTTTTAGAGGTTTTTGAGAAAAAATAGGGATTTAGGCATTTGAGAAATTTTGGGATTTTCTGGGATAAAATTAATAAATTTAGTTTTTAAATAAAAAGTTTAAAGGACATTAAAAATAAGGCTAGGTGTCGAGCAATGATTCGGTGACGGATTTTTTAAGAGACTGTTCAACCTTAATGTCAAATGGTTCAAGCAGCAGATGCAAAGGAATGTCAAAGGAGAAAGGAGGCAGAAATTGGGACAGCTAAGGTTCACATTGTCATAAGCTGTGGTAAAGACTACCTTCTGTGCAGCAGCGTAATCTCTTAAGTAAATAAATCCAACATGCAATCTAATAAGATGCTGATCACCAAGTTTTATAAACCCCTTCCATACAATACTATGCAGAAACTTCACTCAGACAGTTTTCAGTAGTTCTAGCACCTCACTACAAACCATTAAAGAATTAAACATAATAATCGAAAGCCTTAAAGCCTAATTAGTTTGGATAGAATGGAGTACAACAGGTTCAACTTTCTAGCTCCTTTTCAGCTTTATTAATCAAGACTCATAGTAGATACAGTCAAAACTTAAATGTATATATGTATATCCACTTAGCAAGAGAGAGAGAGAGAAGAGTTGGAAGAAGTTAGTGGCATAAGCAGCTTATTACCGAAGGGGTTGATTTGGCAGAAGGATTAAATGCAGAAGACAAGGCCGCTAAAGCTGAAGCCCTCTGTGTGTCACCCCCTTGGTTTGAATTGGACTTATTCTGTCTCGGCAGCAAGGAACCCATCAGTCAGGGAACAAGTTTAGTACACAAGCATTCTTTTGAGAGAAATCATCTTCAGATAAGATCTAATATCATTTCCTAATTTACCAATTCGAATTATTACCCAAAAAGCTAGAAGGTCAGAATCAAAGACTCTTCCATAGAGGCAACCATGCTAAAGTTCAATGCCATCAGGTTGTAACAGGTAATATTATAAATTTAGCTTAAATGTAAGAGACATTCACTTTCTGAGTTGAGTTGGCAACAATATACATTGGATAAGCACATTAAAGAAATAATAAAGGTTATAACAGGAAGCCAAAAAGAAACCATATTCAACATCACAAAAAGTTGTAATATTAACAACACAACTATGTAGTCTATTTGGCAAAGTCCTGGACTCTTAGTTCCCACGAAAGTATTCAACCCTAGCAACCTCAAGTATTGAAAAAGGATGAAAAAAACTTAGAACACAATCTCATGCATGCTTTTAATCCATCAAAACTTCATATATAGAAAATAATTTATTTACAGAAGAAACTTCATATATTGAAAATTTTCACTTCATGTGAATTAAAGAAAAATTTACCTCTACAGCTTGGCCAACCCCAAATAGCAATGCCACCTTCTTCTGGAATGAGTTTCCTTGCAGCTGCATACACAGAGAACATCTAAAACATAAATATCAAACAGATACAGCTGAATGCAACATACATGAAGGAAGGATGAACCATGTCAGTAACATAGGGATTCAATTTTTCCAGTATGAGTATACAAATAACTCTTTTTTTTTCCTTCGGGAGGGGTGATGCTGCACTGCGAATGAAAGCAATGCGATAATAGTGATGTTATTGAATGTATGATAAGTTCTCAAGGGTATGAACCTTAGATTTTAATTTTGGAAGACTTATATTGCACTTTTTTAAAACAGTGGACTCCCTCTCAGGTCCATCCAACATTAATACATCATACCATCCTACTTTTCCTTCATTGGAGCTCTCTTGTTTCAGTTCAAATTTTAGATTCTTATTATTTGTTGCTGAGGACGATAAAAGTGATCTAACATTAATTGAAGTGACAGTAACTTGAGGATAAAGTAAAAAACCAATCAGTCGGTACACATACAGTAGCTTGGGTGGAATCCCATGAGAAGAACGTTGTGAAGAAACAGGGTTCGTTTCCTTCAATAACTTTGTAAAGTGGAATAAGTGGAGACAAGCCTTCTAGAGATGCAGCCATATCTATGTATTTCTGCAAATAACTTATAAAATGAATAACGAGCATCTTGGAAGGATAAACAGATGAGGAATCAATGTTTTATTTATACCTGGCCAATTTCGAAAGCGTTTTGCTTTTCTTTGGGGTCTACACACTGACCAACCCAAACAAACACTTCAGCATGTGTGTCAAGTATGAAAATATCTTCTGTCAAGAGATCGTCTTGAGAGAAATTGTAAATTTCTTCAACCTGCACAACAAAATGTGGATTTACGTATAGAAGATACTTGGGTACTTGTACGAACGACTTCCAATTAAATTTGAAACAGCTCACCTCAAACTTTCCTGAGGCATCCATATTGGAACCGGACAAAATAATGCAAAATGCAGTTAGAATGATTAAAGTTTCATTAATAACCGGGGTAAGAGAAGAAATCTTAGAGCACAAATATGAAAAATAAAGCAATCATATTTATGAATAAGAAAATATACCTTTATTAAGAGAGAAAACATACAAGTGGGGATCCCTGACAACCTCTGTAGATGCATTTTTGCTGGTATAACTTTGTTTCCCCCCAACTGCAAACCAGAAGGCAGAGCTCTCCTTTCCTTCTTTAGCATGTTTGAGAGCAACTCCAGGCTGAATGCAAAAGAAGATTATTAGATTGATTGACATGGAAGAAGTACTCGTTCGAAAGAGCTAGACAGTGCTGCTATTGACTTTGTATTAAGGTGGCTCCATTAGAAGCAAGAAGATCAGTTTTGCAAAGATTAAAGGCAGACACCTCAAATGCTCAATTTTCAGTATAATTTATTTTCCTGGTATGTATTCGTAAGAGATTCAAAGGAGTTGTAGCTACCTAAACACTGGTCTCAAGATGCAGAAAATGGGTATAATCATCTGGAATTGTAATAAATGAAAACTGCAACACTCAACTGAAAAGAACTATAGTTGTTATACAATAATTAAATCTTACAATTCGACTGATGCAGGGTATACAGGCACATACACACACACACACATATATTACACTCCTTAGTTAATTGATTGATTGATTTGGTCAACACAACTAGTTGGCTAGACTGTACCAATATAAAGTCATTACCATATTGTGCTTAATCTTGTCGCAACAAAGACAAAAGGTAAACATCTATAGAGAGTATACCTTCAAAAATTCAGCAACTCTTTCAGCTAATTGTTGCTGTTCATAGGTGCTTTGATTTCCATGCCAAGTGAACATCGAAGATCCAGATTGCAGTAGGAAACAATCAGTCGAGCTCAATGACGTTGCCACCTGAACAATAGTTACAAAATTAAGTATTGCTGTTAGGATGCAAAAGGAATATGAAATCATGCTGCACCATCGTAACAACAAACTGCAGGAATACTGTCATCACCACATATTTAATGTCAAATAGGAGTACTTGTATCTCACTCTTAGTAAAATAATGGAGAGAAGGAAAATTACATTTTTGGTCCCCTTATGTGCCTTTCAACATGCACAACCAGGTTAGGAGCACTTGACTAAGTCCCAAAGCTTTAATGCTTCTTGTTCTTTAGTTAAACAAATTATTCCTCTCTTTTTCTTGGCACTTTGAGTTATACTGCCTTAAAGTCTTGGATCAAATACAGCCTCCTTGAGAAAAGACTTAGCTTTTATATATTACATCCTAATTGATTTGGCATCAACCAGTTTGTTACTCTTAGTTGTAAAGTTAAAACCTTCTCAAATCAACATATAGCCTCCTTCAGAAAAGACTTAGCTTTTACATATTACATTCTAATATATTGTGTAGATTGTAGTTAAGTCAGTAGTTAAGATGTACTCTTAAGTCTTATCCTAAGTATATATAAATTGCTAACTAGATTAGTCCTAATTGTACTGGAACTCTATGTATCAAACCTATTTAGGCTTACTTTGTACAACAGATTTAATTAGTGGAAAATACAGACAAGAAGTAAATTCTCTGCCTCATACCTATTATCTACAGAATTGACTATCAACAATTTTTCTACTCTTAGTTGTAAAGCTAAAACCTTCTCAAATAAAGGTATCTTCTTCTAATATACACCTAGCATTGTAGTAACAAGTTCTTTTTAGTTTTCACAGTAGTTTAATCCTGAAATTCTGGGGGGGAAATACACCTAGCATAAGATACCTTTCCAGTCTAATTTGAGATAATGGCAGCACTAGAGAGAAAAAGTAGGCATATATTTGTGCTTAAAAAGAAGTCCTCAGAAGACTAGCAATTTGAACATTTAAACTAATGCAAGGCAACAACAAATTCAATTTCTAGCAGAACTAAATGTGTAATCGATAATATATGTAGGGATGGTAATTTGACCCAAACCGTCGGTTCCGGTCTGAGTTTTTTTTAGAGAATTCCGGGTTCAGGTCTGGTCTTTTTATGATGTGGTCAGGTTAAGTTTGGGTTTGGGGGTGAAAAATACCGACCAAAAATACTAGTTTAATTGTATTCTAAAATATTTAGGTAGAATTGTTATAATGATCATCTCTTTATATTTTTTTTTTCAATTATCTCCCTATTTTGTCAATAAAAAATAGAACAATTATTATAATATCCCCTACCTATATGTATTTTTTCAATTGACACTCTATTTCCTCAAAATAAAAAATATATATTTATGTTGGGCCTGGTAGGCTTCGGGGTTTTACTCTAAAATTCAGGTTGGATTCAATAAGGTGAAGCATAATGAAATGGGGGGTTGGCCATAAGACCCCTACTCATGACCATCCAAAAATATATGCATTGGGAAATGACCATAGCAAGGAAAATATCTGTATTTTAGGCTTAAATATACATTTGGTACCTGAACTATACCCTTTCTCTCAAGTGGGTACTTAAAGAATTTTTGTTCCCAAATTGGTACCAGAACTATACAATTTCTCCCAAGTTGACACCTAAAGAATTTTTTTCTCCCATTTCGGTACCCAAACTTTAATTTCATCTACTATTCTGAGATTTTATTTTTAGTCCCAGAACTTATACAATCTATCAATTTAGTCCTAAATCAAAACGATTCAATAAATTTAACCATTTGTATTTAAAAACACCATAAATTTAGCTATTTTTTATATTGTCAAATCAAACAAGCCTTACGGATCAAGACAACAATGAGATAATTGTGTTCCACCATAAAACAACATCAAGTTACCGTTAAAATTTTTATACTAGGAAAGTGTATAACATTTATAGGAGAAAAAGAACAATTTAAGAGACGAACAAAGAGTAAATTGATAAGATTTTTAAATCTAGTGGGTTAAATTTATTGAATTATTTTGAATTAGAATAAATTGATAGAATATTTAAGTTTTATATCAACTTGGGAGAAGGTGCCTAGTTCAAGTACAAACTTGGGAGCAAAATTGTTTAAGTACCAACTTGGAGCAAATTTCTTTAGGTATCAACTTGGGAGTGTATAGTTCAGGTACCAAATGTATATTTAAGCTCCTATTTTATAAGACTAATGAATATGAGTGAAGCTTCATCGACTAAACAAGTAATGCATCATATAATAACATATACGAAATTTGGTAAAATGAATGCAAAGGAAATTTTTATCTTCTAAGAAAATAGCATAAGGGTGTGACCAAGATGATGATGAATATGGCCCTCAAGCAATGAAATGTCATTTTGATGCAAGTTTACAATGAAACAAAAAAAAAATCCACATAACTTGTGAAAATAACATAGAAAAAGGTGTTAATCACACATTTCACAATGATCTCAACAGGATATGTTAGGGTCTAAAGTGGACTTGCATGCAAAACAAAATTAAACTGGTCAAGTATTAAGGAAAATATAACTCTGTGGAAACCCAAAACCAACCAACCATAAATTTAAAAGGAAAAAAACTGACAAAATAACCAAATAATGCATACCGCATCAACTTGCAATGTTTTATTATTGTGAATGGAGGTGCCTGAAATTCGAAATAGAGAAACACAATCTGCAGTGTAAGTTTCATCTGTCAAGCCTTTGTCCGCTATACTCTTTTTGTAACCAGTGCTTAGACCACCCTAGATTGGAATCAACCATGGGAAGTTAGTTGATACCTCCTATTCTAAACCAAAAATTCAAAAGCAAATGCTAATGACATTCTAAAACTTTGATGTCAAATTGAATACCTTAAGGACCATCATAGGTTGGAAAAGTGCAATGAATTGGGGTGGTTCTTTACCTTCAAAGATTCGACCCTGCAATAAGCATTGATTAGAGATACAAGCATTATAATCATTTTATTTAGCTGAATGTAAAATGCTACCTGAACAGGCCTGCCCTTAAGTGAGTTACACATCGTATTAGCCAGTCGAGCGGCCATCTTTTGGTCCTCCTGAATTAAGATATATAAGAAACTATTTAGAAAATAAAATTTTGAGTAGTGAGAGCGACCACCACCAAAAGGAAGTCCTTCAAGTTGACATGTAACCACATAAACACCCTTTTTTCTATGCAAAGAACATTAAGAATGGAAAAGGTGGGGATTTAGATTCAATGCAGCAGCAAGCCAAATCAAGTAGATATTGTTACCACTAAAGGACCTAGAAATCAATTCCCATACAATATAAGCATGGCAAAGTAAACGGAATTTGCAAAGTTCTCAAAAACAACAATGAAACGAGAGGTGAACCCTGTTACAAAGAAATTTAGCAAGTAAATCCTATTTAAGAAACAAAAACATTGTGTATCACAAGCGATATAGGTAATGGTCAATACACGATAATCAATTGGGAAAAATATAGCAGCTTTGAAGGTACTTCTATTTTTTCAATTGTTTATCAGAGATGTCAAGTTTTTCATTTTGCTTCTAATTTTATGTTCAAGTTTATGATGCGCATGAAATTAGGAAGGCATATTCTAAATTCCATCTTAGGGGGAGGCTCTAATATCGGAGGAATATCTATCATTCTTTTAGGTAAAACAAGAATCTCATCTTGGCAGCACTCTAGTCCGTATCGTTCAATTTCAAACACATTGTTTCAAGTTGTTATTAAAAAAAATTTCTAGCACGAGCAAAAAGTAGAAGATGAATGACAAAGGCATGCTAACAACATTATTTCAAACTCAGATAAGAATGATGCAAATTACCTCAATGCTATCCTTTCCAATCCAACAGCAAAGAAAGTAATCTTCCTTCCTCTCACCTGAGTGGTAGGTATAAAGCACAATGTAGCAGTCTCCACTATAGAATTTACCAATATCCTCTTTTGGCAATGGTGTCTTGGCACTTCCATTGATGCACCATACCTTGAAAAAGAAAAGAAAAAAAGAAACCAAGCTCATGTCAACAGTCTGTGCCTTTATGTCAAATGCCCAAAACCAACAAAAACAAAGAAAATCAAGGCAACCTCCATCTTTCCACCGCTTTCAAGCAAAGGAGGAACTTCTTCATTTAGTGGAACACTTTTGCTCGTCCCTTTGACACCAATTCCTTGTTGCTTCAGCAAAGCTGGAAGTAGAAAAAATAATAAAGAAAAAATGTCAACAATGTTGACCATGGTCCACAAAATGCAATAGCTTCATTTGTAGCTTATTAAATGATCCAAACCTGCTACTTTTCCTCTTCCTTCCTCAGCACCAGGAGCTGTAGACCCCGCCGGCCAAGAATTAAAGTTGCTCTTGAATGAATTGGTTTCATACCCTTGGATGACCCGAGTTATGCGTGTTGCTTTTGGTCTATTCTGGCCAGCAATAAAGTCCTGCAGATACAAGGTTGGAAAAGAGAATTAACTTCTTGAAATACATGAATAAATCAATGCCATGCCCCCAGTTCTACCTCAGCAACTTGACTAGCGACTTTTCTGTCCTCTACTTGGGTCACCCGTCCAACCCAAACAAAAATCTCAGCACCACAGTCTAGTAGATAGCATTTGTTGTTTTCCAGTTGTCCTTTCGATAGTTCACCTTCTACAATCTTCACCTCACCATCAGTTATGCTACAAGAACCAGTGATTCCAAATTATCAATTGATAGAGACACAACTTTAGAAGCAGTAGGATCATAAACTAAAAATGACTTCAGTCAGGACTCACTTAAATTTGCCTCTAAATAGATGATCTAACTCAAAGCAAGCATCCAATGAAAGAAAGCTTAGTTCATCTATATTACCCGTGAAAATGAAAAGAATATTTTTAGAACTCTGGCAGATAATATAAAATTTGTTAAATATGTTATTCTATTATCTTTTTCTCCTTTCCCATTTTGATAAGGGAAGGAGATTGGCATACAGCATGAATTAGATAATGCTAACCTTATAATGCTGTCTCACGGCTTCAAAACTAGTTGTGACATTCTTGATAACACGTTAAAGTACTAGATTTCGGATTTCTTGCACTGTAAAGATAATTCATAGGAATTCCAGTACAACGAAAAACAAATAGGATAAACTGAAAAGAAAATGTTTTAGAACTTGAAATGATAGATGACAGTTTCAGAGTTTGTTGATTTCGAACTAGTAAGGTTCCATACATACATTGGTTGAAACTTGAGGGTTACTATTAGCCAGGTTAAAACAGCTGGGTTTTATTTAATGGCGATACAGAAATATGTGTAATCTTGAGGGTTTCAAGTACATAAAAAGACCCTTTGATGTGAGCTTGCAACAAAGGGGAAAAGGAAAAGTTATGAGTGCTATTTCAGTCTCCAATAGCCATGAACAGTGTCTTGACACAGTTACTTAGTTTTCTCCAATGATTTTTGGGAAATAGTTTGGGGGCTAAATCAAAAACACTAAGAAACTGAAACAGTATTACCAACATACAAATAGGATATTAAGTATTTGTATCTAACTCTAGAACAGTTTGAGATACACCTGAAACTTCATTTTGTCACTTGTAAGGGCGGGGGAGAAAAAGAAGATACAAATACCTATAAAGTTTGGCAGTGGTAGTCTCAGGAATAACATCATCTTCACTGGTAACCTTCTTTCCGATTGGAGCAAAACCACCAAAGAGGACCCAGAATTCACCTGAGTCAGACTCTGTGTCCAATTTCCCATCATCTGGTAGAATGATTGATCATATTAAAATGCGCATATAAGTGTAGGTAGAAAAAATCCAAGTCTTAGAGTATAGTAAATAAAACTAGCTTGTAACTAAATTAGTACTGTTAAAGTATAAAAGATTGAGGAATTAAATTAATACTTGTACAGAAGTAGAAAAACTTGAAAAACAACATCAATACTGTAAATGCATGCACCCTTACCCACAATTGCAACATCGCATGTTCCTTCATGATACTTCTCCTTTAGAAACTGAATAACTTCTAACGCTTTCGCCCTTTCTTGAATGTTAGAGTTTGCACCATTGAACTGATAAATCTTATTCTGGGTGTCCAGGATAAATACATCATCATGATTCAGTGAAGAACGGGCAAAAGGAACCTGCAAAGAGAATAATACAAAATGGCATTTCCCTTACCCAAAATAATCTCATATTAAATAGTTTATAATTAGTTCATGGAACTTTTAGATTCTTGCTTCATTTCATCCAGACTAACCAAACTTATGTAAAGAGCATCAGATACCTGCTTCAATCTGACAACACGCTTTCCTCTACAGACATACAACCGTGCTTCAAACTCTTCCTCTTCGGGTTTTTTAAATCCAGAAGCAATACCACCTTCCAATGGTATAATGCAAGGTTTAAAATATGACAAAAATTTGTCAGATTCAAGCCCTTGAAGTTCCCTGTGTTGAACAGCACGTCCTCCGAGTACTGCATCTAACTCAACAGTTTTTATAGCAGCTGTTCCAGCCTCATCCTGCATGTGAGAACATGTTATCAAATGATGCTTTAGAACATTTGAAGGAATGTTTAAATACTCAACAAATTAAGTAAAAGTAGATGAAGCAAAAGCACACCTGACTAGTATCTTTACCAATCCAGAAGTGTATGTCGTAAAGATATGACCCCCCCTTGCTAGGTGTTGTCTACAAAAAGAAAAACATATAAAAGACCAACTGAGATAAAAATAAATAAAGATGCAGTAATTCACCGTAACTGTTTATCCTGGAAAAGAATGAGAGAGAGAAATGCATGTTATGTGGGTGAGCATCTACAGAAGAGGGAACAGGTAAGAGAGAAATAGTCTGCACCTGTAAGACAATATAAGAATCCCCCATGTAGAATTTTCCATAGTCAGCTTTTGGTAGAGGAACTGGCTGAAAATTCTCAATACGCCAGATTTCAGTCCCGCTACAACATGTCAAGTGCAACAGATTTTACATAACAATTATGAGGACCATATTCAATGTAAGCACACATTTCAGGAAGAAATACAAAAAAATTTCAAAATTATTTTAGCCGGGAAAAACATAGTTATTGATTCTGGTCTTACTTATCAAAAGGTAAATAATATACTCTTAAAAAATTGAGTAAAAGATTAAATCCCTAACTTCACAACTGATATGCCCTTCAATGTTAAGGATACGGTCTTTGACCCACTCCCTGAAATGCAGGATCCAGAACTTTTGAAGAGCTGGACATTTCTCAGAATTCTTCTTTATAACTGTTTCCTTAAGCAATAAAATGTATAGCTCAACTCCAGACTCCAACCTTCAGCAATTTTGAAGTGCACCAAAACTTACTGGAGAAATATAGATATTAGATCATGAAAGGAAACAAACAGTTAGAGTCCAAACTATAATCTTTTAAATAGAGGAGAAAATCCTTTGTTAACCACATCATATGTCAATTTAAGCCTGATAAAAAAACAGCATAATAATAATCATCAATACAGAGAAAGAAAAAACTGTTCTCTCTATAACAGAAACATTGCAAGCGAAGACACAGCTTTTCACAATCTTCAACAACAAAATAATGTTGGCAAGCTGAGTATTGCCAGAAAATGCCTTTATGCCTAGCATGCAAGCCAGCTCACTTGACATGCATTGTTCTAATTATAACAATTGTAAATAACCTTGGTAGTCTTAGTAGTTCAATCCTGCTCCAAGGCCTGTTTTTAAGGTCAGCATGCTGGCCAACTTCCCTAATAAACCTCTATTTGTATACTCATTACTTGGCTGGTGAAATTCATAGTTTACGTTGTGAGAATCTTCATAAAGAAATCCTTTGGCCAATCCAGGTCTTAAAACTAGTGATAAGTAAAAGAAAACTCTTCCATATATATTTTTTTTCATTCCATAGAGTTGATCTCATACTACAATTATATACGCTGCACCTCTAAAGAAGGCTTAGAAGCAATTTTCGGTCCTAGAAATATGACAGTGTTCAGCCCATGCATCTTGCATAGCAGAATTCAAAAACTTCAGGATCTTCATATAATTGATTGGGGATCTCCAATCAGCATTCTTAAATGAAAATAATCATATATTCCATATATGCACAGATTTGCCAACTTCACATATTTTGGAAATTAATGACTACTATTTTCAAGCCAAAGAATACTAAATTAGATAAACACCTACTCCTTAAACCAATCATCCACCATTTTCATGCAAATTTAAAAAAACACCTCTACACATGACTGATTTTAAAACCTTTGCTTGCAGTTCTTCCAGGAACTTAGGAGAATACCCTCATCAATAGTACTCAGATATGGGCAATAGTAAAATTCAATAAACACTAAGCACTTTGAGGAAAGCAATAATGTTTAATTTGATCACACATATAAACAGACGGTACCAAGGCGGCAAAAGATTATTAGAACAAGAGAAATTAATAAGAAATCTAAACAGCAGTTAACTCGATCGATCGAGGGGAAAGCAAGAAAAAGCATCACTTAACCAAGTCAAAAAACATTCAAAACTTGCCTCAGAGAAGGGATGTTATTATAAAACCGAATTCTCCAGATTTCAGTACACTTGCAATAGATAGTTGGAGAACAGATTTAACAAGCAGCAAACAAAACAAAATCATTATGATCAAGCGGGACAAAAAAGGGAAAGAAACAGAGAGCAAGATAAACCAACCAGATCAGGAGGAGAATTAAGAAAAAAGAAACAAAACCCATCAAGATTAAAACGAGATCAAACATACCCAGATCAACAAACATCAAACCAAAGACCGAAAAAGTGGAGATCCAGACGAGTTACAAGCCAAAATGAAAAACAAAACTATAAAGCAAAATGGTATTTCCCTTCATTAAAGCATATCCAGAGAGAAAACAGAAACATATGATAATCAAAGAAGAAGAAGAAGAAAGGTACCTAGAGAGGGAGAGAGATCTTTGGGGTTACAGAAGGGAAGTGAGAGAGCAAAGGTAAACAAAGTTGGCAAATGAAAAGCTGGGAAAGAAAAG
Organism: Abelmoschus esculentus; assembly: GCA_035048815.1. Classification (NCBI taxonomy): domain Eukaryota; kingdom Viridiplantae; phylum Streptophyta; class Magnoliopsida; order Malvales; family Malvaceae; genus Abelmoschus; species Abelmoschus esculentus. The sequence continues at coordinate 14,279,593 of JAUCBN010000003.1, forward strand.
GTGAATTATTGCAGTGGTATGTAGGTAAGGGGTGAAGTATTTTTCTCCCTCTAACTTTATCTCTTTACTTTTTCGAGATTTGTAATTGTATATTCAGAAAACTGACTGAATGAATTATGATGGGAGTGAACGGGCAGAAAAAGAAAATTTTTTTTTTTCTTTCTTCTTAATAAGAATGGCAAAAGACTACATAGGTAGGGAGGTTTGGAGCAGACAAAGTCGTTATTTGAGGCCAAAAATGGGAGGCACCGTCCAGGGTGGACTCTTTAGAATCTCTGTATTTTTTTAATGCTCTTTATTTCTTATTTTTATTTGGTAATATTTGAACAAAAAATTAAGTTGGTAATAAATAAATAAATTACGAAAAAATCTGAAAGTTTCAAATTTTAAGTGTTATTGAAATGAAGTGTTGGTATTTTTAAGATTTAATTGTTTTCTTTGATCTTGTTGTTTTTAGATTTTTGTTTATATTGTCTTTTTCTTTAACTAGTCTCTTGATTTTAATTATATCTATTTAAATAAATTTTTTATTTGTTAATATCAACAAATCATGATCATATAAATAATTTATTTATAACTTTTTTATGAACGTATTAAAGAATTATGACCATGCAAATAATTAATCACGATCATTTATATTCTTAATATGTAAACATTATTTTAGATCACGTGATAACGCATATAATTTATATCGATGTTAGAGTTATAATAACTCATCAAAATATTTGTTTTTTTTTAATTAACACGTGTTCACACTTCATTCAACTCCTTATGAAGAATCGTATACCGTAAATAGAGGAGGTTCTTCATAATTTCTACCTAAATTACGAATCTCCACCAAGAATAAAGTAAGGATGATCAAACTTTGACTTAATTTAAAAAAAAATCAAATAATTCAATTCGATTTGAAGCGAAAATACTCAATTAATCTTAACTCGATTTGAAAAAAAAAATTAAATAAAGTTTGAGATATAAAATGAAAATTCAAATAACTCAAAATTTTTAGTAATTAGATGATTTATTTTTAAGTTTGGGACAGATCGCTCAAATTTTTATGATATATAGCGATATATAAAAATATGAAGAAATATTACTACATATAAAAAATATAAAGAAATATATACATATCATATATGATTAGTGAAAGTCGTTTAATTACAATCAAATCATACTATAACATAATAAATAATTATACTTAAATTTTTATAAGAACTCAAAAACTCGACCAACTCGAATTTCTTCAACTTGACTCGACTTAAAATTTTTTAAATAAAAATTCAAATGATAAAATTAAAATCATCAACTCAAATAATTTAATATTTTTTAATTTAATTTAATTCGATCAAATACTCATCCACCGTAAACATCCCTTTTTATCGTCTCTTGCTCCTCCATCTAAAAGCAATCAACATTTTTCTTGATAGTTCTTTGGATTGTTTAATCTTGTGCTTCCTATTATCCTATAGTTTCTTTAATAAATATCTATATTTGGGTTGGTCAAAAAATAAAAATAAAATCCAGACAAAACAACAAAGCCACGTTGCACAAAACTAGGACATGTCTTATCTACAGCATTTTTGTCCAACTCAAGTTGGAATATTTTTTTATTATGTGAAAATAATTAAAATAATAATTATTTCATCAAACAATTTTCTTCCTTAATCGGAAAATTTAAAATTTTAACATATTTTTTAATGTTAGATATGAATCTCTCATCAAAGAAATATTTTCATTTATTTGTCGGAAAATAAACTAAATACCATCAAATAATAATTTCATCAAATCTGCAAATAAAAATATGGCAAGACTGTATAAAATTCTTTCGTGAAATTAGGTGATAATTTATAATTATTTAATTATTTAAATAAAAATAATATATAAAGATATAATTATATTTAATTATTATTAATTATTAATATTTTTATCTATTATTGTTAATTAAATTATAAAAATTGTTATCTTAATATAATATTGTTAAGTATCTAAAGAATGTATACATTAATATTTTATTTATGAAATTAACTAAAACTTTCATTTAATTTTTTTAATTTAGTTTATTATATTAAGAATTTTTTACTTTTTAAATAGATAAAATGAGCCAAATAAATTTGTGATGATTGTCCATTATAATGGACAAATGATGAAAATCGACATTAAAATTGTATTTGAATCTGAAAATACTACGAAAATAAGATTTAAAAAGAAATTACACTTAGAGAAATGATTGTATAAATATCACATAAAATTGAAAAAGAGATTCAATGTTTGCATTATCGATAGTTAACATGCGAAAATTTAATGAGATATTTTACAATCAATCTGCAAGATGATGATAAGGTTCAGATGATGATTGTAGAACATGAATCTATGAATTTTGATATATTGAATTATTTATAGATGTACATTACCCATTTGAAAATACTGTTGGAGAAGAGTGCAAGTGAAAGATTAAGAGGTTCATTCATTGAGAGATCACTAAATACAATGAAGATCGCACTTATTTACGAACGTCCATAGAGTAGGACCACCAAAAATTAGACCCAACTACTATAAATCATCACATGAGGTAGCTAATTGAAGATAATCTAAGAGTTTTGATTTTCGCAAAACAACTATCGCGCAATAATTTGGATATCAAATCAAATATAATAAAGGTGCAAGGGATAAGACAATTAACTTGATTTATGATGATTATGCTAATTTGTATAATAAGTTATCAGTGTTATTACTAGTAATGACATATTTTATCCAAGGCACCATAGTCAGGTATCAAATAAAGGATGTTTACGATCAATAATGTTAACTTCTTGAAGGGTATAAATTTTTCATCGATTATTTTGGACGTTGAAGCCTTATATTCAAAGATTTTCTTATTGTAAACATATGATACAAATGAGTGATACTTGATTGTATGATAGATATAATGTTTATTATTGTTGTGTAAGATGGTAAGAATAATGTGTTTTCAATTACATTCGCAATTGTAAAGAAAAAGATAGTGAAAGCTTAAAATTTCTTTTTTATGAGTTTACATGACCATATCATACGAGAAAATTTATAATAGTTGTGGAATGCATCAATGAAGTGCTAAAAGGCCCATGTCATCTTCCAATAGCAAGCATAATGAGAGGCGTATTACAAGTTGATTTTAGATATTGATGGTGTGATTATGGAGCATTTTAGCCATGGTGATATCCTTGTATTCATGCAATTGCAGCGTGTGTGGTTGTAGTTGTTGACTCATACACATATGTTGATGAATGTTTTAATCTATATTGGATGATTAATATTTACAAAAATGAGTTCCCATTGATAGTGAATTCAAAATATTGTTCGTCCATTGAGTATGAAAAATTGTTATTGAATTCTATTATCTATAGAAATTCAAATGGGTAACCTAAACAGATTCGCATATATATTAGTACGAATTTTTATCACAGAGAGAAGGGACAACATAAGAGATGCATAATATGTAGGGACAGAGAACATTCAAGATCAAGTTGTTCCAATGATCTAAGATTTGTACTTATTTTTTAGTAATCCCAATAAAACAAATTTGTAATCAAAATAAAACAAAGTATTTAATGTTAATGAAATAAGTTTATAATCAAAATGAATCAAGTTGATATTAAATAAGAGAATTTGACACTAAATAAAACAAGTTGTTACTAAATAAAACAATTTTTTGATCAATTTCATTTCTTGGTCAAATTTTGTCCATAAAATGATGTTGTTGAAAGATAAAATTATGGCAATCGTCGAGTGCGTGCTAGTCTATGAGGAGCCTAAAGGTCGTTTTTATCATCTGTTTCTTCTTTCACTTTTATTTCCTCCTCAATATTCTCTTTAGTGATATTAGTATAGAGAAGAGGTGTCGTGAATATATTACCCATTTGTCTTCTCATAATATTTGGTCAATTCAGGAAAACTTTCATCTTTTGAAAATTGATATTATCATCAAAGAAAAAATTAGGTGATTGTGGTTGAATAAATTTAGGTCTATAAAATGCTTTATCATCAAACACTGGATTATCTAAGGAGCTCAGTGTCGGTTCTAGTTGTGTAAATGTAGAAGGTGATTTTTTTTCCAGACAATTGTAAGTATTACTGTACTTATATTTGGCTCTCATGTGATTGGTCAATCCTTTGAATTTGTACTCCAAATATTGAAACTAGATGTGGTCGCTTTAGTGAATCAAGATTTACCTTTACCATTATATATTTTTTTATACTTTAGATATTCTTCTCGTCCAATTGAAGTTGTTAAGAACGGTTTTCCTTCACGACGATATCAAATCATGTACTCAAAACTCTTAAAATTAAAATCAATAAGTTTCAGTGGATGGTATTCAAGTAACAACGAAACTCTATCGTTCCACAAGGCAATATAACCAACATGTACGATAGGGGTAAGCAACGAAATCGAAAAAATCGAAAAATTGATTCGAATTGAACTGTGTGATTGGTTTGATTTGGTTTGGTTCGTTTTTAAATATTGAGGTTTGATTTTCGATTCAATTTAAATATTTTAGTTCTTCAATTCATTTCGGGTTCGAGTTTTCTATATGAAATTCATTTATTCCAATATAACCTGAATTAAGAAAAAATTATAACCCAATTAAATATATTTTAAAGCCCAATTTCAATGTGATCAGTCCAGATATTTAACCCAATTATAATAATTAAATAAGTAAAATTTAAAAACCCTAATTTCTTATCGCCTCTTTCTCACTTTAAATTTGCAAAGACTTCAGACTTGTCACTTGTAGTACTGCTTCAATTTTTTTTAAAAAAATCTCATTTAATCCTAGTGAACTCCAAGATTGATTGTTATCTCACCAAATTTCATAAAAGAAAGGGTAAGTTTTCTTTGACTTTAACTTGTATTTTTTGTGTGTGTTTGTATTATTTTATTTTGTGAAATAGTTTGATTTCTTTAATTTTATATTATTTTTAATTAGTTTAGATCGTTTATTTTGTACTATGTTATGATTTTGGACTTTCTAGTGATACTACTATTTTGTGTTGCTTTTTTCAACAATGAATTTAATTTTTATGAGAAAAATAGAATATTAAGTGACTATAGTGTTTCTAATAATATTTGACCTTAAAATGTTTTTTAAATAACTATGATATTTTTATTATTATTTTTTCCTAAAAAATAAAATTTGGTCCTAAGAGTAGATATGAAGTTAAGGTATCTTGTGATCTTTTAAATGATTCAACTAGTATAATAGTTGTAACTCCTTCAAATATTCTACAAAATCATCTGAAGCTTCAAAAACATTCAAGAGGTAAATTGGGAACCACAACTTCTGTAGTTGGGATCATTTTATTAAATTGCCTTGTATAGTTAGAGAAGTCCTTTATTTTTGTTGTAACTATTGTGGGAAAATCTTAAATGTCCAACAAGAATTGAAACCAGTGTGATGCATAATCACTTAAAATGTTGTATTAAGTATTCATTTAATAAGGTAGATGAAAGACAATAAAAATTATGTTTTAACTTAGGAAATAGTGGAAAGAAAATTTTAAATTTATTGATTTAAAAATTTGATCAAATGTTATGCAAAAAATCTTGTGCTAGGATAATTATCAAGGATGAGTTGCCTTTTAGGATTGGTGAGCATGAGGGATTTTGTGATTTTAAAAAAATGATTCAACTTAGATTTTAAATTTTCTCTAGATTCACTGTAACAAAAGATTGTATAAAAATTTATTAGGAAGAAAAAGAAAAACTTTTTAAATAATTTAAGAGTTTCAAGAGAAGAGTTTGTCTCACCACTGATATATAGATTTTTAGATAGAATCTTAGTTATTTATGTTTTATAGTTTATTTTATTCATAGTAAATAAAAATTACCTAAATAAACCTTGAGTTTTACTCTCATTTCTAGTTATTCGGGTAATGTGATAAAAAAATGCATTAAGAAACACTTGTTTAAGTGGAGAAAAGATAAGGTACTCACAATCACAATATATAATGCTAGCTCCAATAATGTTGCAATCAAGTATATAAAAAATACTAAACAATTAAAAATAAAGTATTTTAGAGAGTCATACCTAACATACCTAATTGTTAGGTCATCTCCATTATCTTCAGTCGATATATGTATGTTAGGTCATCTCCACCAATTCTGAGTTTCATCATCGAGTAGTGAAACAACGGCTCTTAACATCTAATTTGTAGGGTAATCCATCTTCATAAATAACCTTTGTAGTTTTTTTAATCAATAATCAGTATCAGCATGGTGTGTACCGATTTTATCCTCGAATAATTTTATTTTCGTAGATATAAACCCGATATATACAAGTTTTTTTGAACTCTCAGATTGACGGAGATAACATAACAGCTCACGATTCACTGTTACATTATCCAACTAAACTGTCTTATCAACCTCAACACTACGAGGATCAATGTTTTAAGTTTGAGGTCTTCTACCAGATTCATTTTCATTTCTTGATAACTCATTTAGATTTCTTGGTTGTTCAATAGATGGTGAGCGAGCAAAATCAGAAGTGACAACGTGACCCTGACCCCAACCATGACCACTCTCAAAACCAAAACTCTTAAGCGGTGACATAACTAGCTATCTATAAAAGATATTGACTTATAGTTAGAACCGATATTGGAGTCTCGCATTAAAAACACATTAATAATTTGGTAAACTCATCTAAAATCATAGTAGGTCTTTTCGAAAATTTCAATTTTCTAAAAATATTTCAATTGCATGCAAAAATCAAATATTTTGAAATCCGTTGTGATGAGTCAAATAGGTCAAGAGTTGAATCGGGTTCTGATACCACTAAATGTAATCCCAAAAAAATTAGATTAAAACAATTTAATCCCTATTAACATTATGATTTCAAAACAAAAAATTTTCAAAATTTAGGGTTTCAGAAATTAAGGATTTCATAATTTAAATTTCAGATTTGGGTAAAAATTAGAATATTACAGTTGAGTAAGAAAAAATTGAGAGCATGGGTTTAGTTTGTTTGGATGTTAAAATTAGGTGGAATTCAATTTTTTTGATGTTAAATATAACCTTAAAATTTGAATGAGCTTTTATAGGTTGGGAGAGCAAAATTTTAAGTATAGAGATAGCTTTAAAGTACAAAAATGAAAGGTTTATCGATTGACTTAGATTGGGAGCATGCTCGTACTTTATTGTCTTTATTAAAAAAATTTATAATGCTACTTTAAAAATGTTTGCCTCTTCTTATGTTACTAGCAATAATTATTTTCATGTTGTGTTTGGCATTGAAATGAGGATTAATGAAAAATTGAATGATCCAAATTCAAGTATAAAACTCATGACTGCAAATATAAGAGCAAAATATCACAAGTATTGAGAGAATATAGAGAACCTTAATTCACTCTTATTATTTATGTGATTTTAGATCCTAAACACATGATAAATTATGTAATTTTTGTGATTGAAAAAGTTTATGATACTAGAAAAGCTGAACAATTGGGTGAACTTTTGAAACAATCTTTGAATTAGTTGTTTGATCATTATAGTTTATTGAATGACATATTTCAAGGTGACCCAAGTAACTTTTCTCAATCTAATCCCTCTAAGGTTAAAAATGATGAGCTTGACTTATTTGCTTACTCTAAGTGCAAATATAACAAAAGGATCAGAAATTTGTCTAGTGAAGGTAAATTTAAACTTAAAAAATATTTGGAGAACAAAATAGAATCCAATAATAATAAATTTGATGTACTTAATTGATGAAAGAACAAAAATAAGACATATCCTATAATATTTTTTTTTATGAATCAAGATATTTTGGCTATTTTTATGTCTACAATTGCTTCAGAGTCTGCTTTTAGTACTGGAGATCGTGTGCTTGACCCTTTTCAAAGTTTTTTTAACTTTAAAAATTATTGAATGTCTTATATATACTCAAAATTGGATAAGATCTCCACCTATATCAGTCCAAAAAAATAAATTGAAGATATAGGAGACATTAAAAGTAATAAGTGATAAATAAATTATATTTTCTGTAAGTAATCTCAATTTTATGTTTGTTCTTGGCTTTTAATTGATTTTGAGGATTTAAGGTTGAATGAAACAATAATGACTACTGAGGATGAATTAAAACTCTTACAATGTAAATTTGAACTTGAAAAATCTAACTCTTGAGAAAGAATTAAATTTTTGTAGGCTATTGAATAACAATTTTATAATATTATATTTTTAATTTTAAAAGAATATGATTTATTTTAAATTAAATTTTTTATTTATTTTTAGGTGCATATGAATAATGTTTGTTACTTGAGGAATGAGGAGAATCATTTTTGTTTGACTTGGATTATATCGATGATGAATCTTTTTGATGTTTGGTTTAGTATATTTTGGAGTTAGTTTTTGGAATGTTGCGTTTCAAATTAGGATTTATTTTATAATATTTATTATTTAGGAGATATTTTATAATGTTGAACTTGAATATTTGATTATCTTTAAACAAACAATATATTAATATTTTATGATTTAATTTGAAAAAAAATATTAAAATTTGTGGTTTTAACGGAACCGAATCATAAATTTTGGTTTTAGATATCGTTTTTTTACCATTTAGTTTTGGTTTTATTTTAAAAAACCATAGAATATGGTTCAATACATTTTTATTAAAAAAATAAACTGAATCGAACCGAGTACGCCCCTAATGTACGACTTCCCAATTGGTATCTACTCTACCGCGTCAATCATAGGCGTGTAGAAAAATGGTCACATAGAATAAGTAGAATAAATTGATGAAAACCAAATTACCTTAATACTATATCGTCAAATTAAAACTCCACAATAAAAAAGTGGATCAACGATGCAATAATACACCATAAAACCGCATCAATTAATAAATAATTAGGTACAAATATCTATTCATCGTCATAAATCTTCTAAATAAACTTAAAAAATATTATTAGATCTACACCCAAATAAAATAGAAATGAGTAGCATATTTTACGAAATAAAATTCAAATTTAAATACTTGATCTTGAAATTAAGAATCAATAAAAAAATCTAGATATTCTTACGTTGTTGTGTGTTAATCCCGTAACCCACACTTGTAATAATATCAAACAACCATCTATACCGCTTTTTTATGTTTCAATATGTTAAGTTGATCAATCAATGGAATTGGTCAAGAGGGGGTGAATTGGCTATTTAAAATTTGGTGGAAGATTTCGATAAAAATAAAGAAATTTTAGAACACACGATTTATAGTGGTTCAAGCTTTGAAACAAGCTCTACATCCACTAGCTTAGCTCCCACCAAGGATTTTGAAATCAATTCACTATGAATTCAACCTTTTTCTAGGTTCAAGGGCTAACCTTTACAAACAAGTAAATTTTTTACCCAAAATTGACTTGATCTTAACACAAGATTACAAAAGATAAGAATGGGCTAAAAGAATTCTCTCAAAAGAAATGTATGCCCCAATTACAGAATAACTCTCCTAAACTCTATTACAAAGAATAAAAAGAAAAACAAGAGTTGGGAGTCAAGATATGCAATGAGGTGCTTTGGAGTTGGATTTGTGTGCTTAGATGTTGCTTGAGGTTCAATAGTTATAAATGCTTCTCGAAATGCTTTATTTTATACATTCTCATTGATTTCTATCCGTTGTGGTTGTTGGAAATTGAAATAAAGACGTTAGGACCTCATCTTCCCACCATAAATGCACTCTGTAGTAACTGGTATGGAAACACGAGCCATCTGTTTTGAAACAGACCACAAGAAGAAAGAGCCATTGTGCATTTAACAAGGGTGTATCGAACCATATTTCGATACCTTTCAGTAAAATGTGAAGGTTGGTATCGGACCATGTTTCGAAACATGTTAACCATCATTTAAAGCTTTAACTGCCACCAACGGTTGACTCATTAAATGCTAAAATAGTTGTTGAGAATATTTGGGGTATCGATACTGGTATCAAAATAGCACTTAATATTTTAAAATATTTAAAGCACAAAACCTAGTTCGATACTTGGTTCGGAACAATTTCTGGCAGTGAGGTCCTGGTATCGAACCATGTTTCGATACTTGTTCTTGTTCTCAAGAATATTCTTTGAAAATACAGGTGGTATCGATACTTGTTATAGGGTATCTATACTGGCGTCTAAAAACACTTAGAAAATAATTTCAAATTTCTTAGTTTGACTTGAAACAAAAAATTTTACTTAGGGACTTAAAAATTTATTACAAAATAGTCCTTGGTCATAATTGTTATATCAAAATCAATTTTAGTTTTACAATCTCCCACTTTTTAATATAACAAAACCACTATAAATTTTTATGTTCAAATTCAAAGTTTTGGATTCAAAAAGTTTAAAATTTTGAAGACTTTGAAGAACTTTGAAAAACTCCCCCTTAATAGATGCATAGCTTTAAAATTTAGAAATAACATATTTCTCTCATGTTTGTTAGATCAAAATCAATATAAGGTATAAAAACATGTATGCAAGTATTAAATCAAATAAGTCATACCATTAAGCAAATATCCAAATCCAATATAAAGGGTCAAAGCATAATAGAAGAAATAACGTAGGTGCATAATGTTCTAGTATGAAATGGAAATACAACATAATACTTAAGAAAAACATAACTAGTCCTAAAAGCCATAGCAAAGCAAAGGAGAGGCTAAGGATCACTCGTCTCCAACATCATCACCATCTCCATCACCTTCTTCATCTTCTTCCTTATTGTCATTATCATCTTGATTTGAGTCTTTGTGAAGATGCCGAAGAGCTTCAAGAGTGAGACGCATGGAAAGGTTTTGATTTTCCAAACCCGTCAACCTCGTATCTATAACATCAAAGCGAGAGTTGAAGTAAGTGGTTAAAGAATCAAACCTTCCATCCATACTATCAAAACGAGCATCCAAACGATCAAATCTCGAAGTGAGAAGATCCATCAACTCGGCGTTTGGAGCGATTTGTTAGAGTGGTTCGGGATCAACGGGAGGAGGAGGAGGAGGAGGAGGAGCACCATGAACCCATTCACCATTTAAATATATAAAATAGGAACAATTGAGAGATGTTTCACCGATGAGTTCTTTGACGAACTCCACCTTGTCATAAGAGCAATCAATCCCCAAACACTCAAAGATGGTGCTAAGAACACAAGCGTAGGGAAAAGGATTTGACAAGAGGAGTGGAACGTTTCTTAACTTGCCAAACAAAGACGGAGAAGACGATTTGAGCAAGGTTTGGATGTTGGCCCTCACGAAAACATTTTAGCCAAAAACTATCCACTTGACGAATTCTAGAATACTTATCATTTGATGGACGAATCCACCAAAAGATGATAAGATGCAAGAAACAATCATGAACGTCAAAGGACATAACCGATCCGATGAAGGTGCCAAGAGAATCCTCATCATCAATTCTCTCATCCTCAAGTCCGAAAGCATCAACAAAGGAGTCAACATCAATTTTAAAAGATTGTCCTATTAGGAATGATTCGATGGTAACAACCTTGGTTTTATCCTTTGAAAGAACGCACAAAGCATTAGAATAAAACAAAAGAATAAGAGTGAGATAAAACTTATCGGTATGAGTGAGGAAAGCCAAGAATTTCCAATCATGATGGAGGCAAAAGTAGCGAAATTGGAATCGAGGAGAGTTCATGAAGCGCACATCAACGCAACGCTCCTTCTTGAGCGTATAGTGGCGAAAGTGTTGGAAATTGTCAATCCTTTCATGGTTGTCCAAACTCTTTTCAAAAACTACTTGGATATCGACTTTAAAAGCACGATTGGATGAAGAATTATCGCCCTCGGTACGTGGACGTTTCTTTGGTGCCATGATCTAACGATTAAAATAATTTAGGATTAGATTTAGGCACTTAAAAACATATATGCTCTATCAACCTAATTTAATCCTATTAATCAATAATTCAAGGTTTTTGAGAAATTGAAAATTTTTGAAAAAATAATGAAAAATAATACGATAAAATTAATTTATATTTGAATGAAAATTTTTTGATTTTGAAAAGATTTTTGTAGGATTATGAAAACCCATATAATAAGCAATAATAAAACATTCAAAAACTAAATTTTAACATTCTAAAAATCAATGAAAATAAGGTTTTTTCAAAAATTACCTTGAGTATAGATTAGGATGAATCAAAAGGTTTTCAAGCACCAAATTTTAATATAGCCTTGGCTTTGATGTGTGGATGAAACCCTCCAAAAAAACCGTTTGAATTTATGGTGAAAAGTGATGGATTGAGAGGTTTTTAAAGGGTGTTTTTCGGCTAGGGTTGAGAGAGGAGTGTTTGGGTAAGTTTTAATTTGATTAAAATTAGATTTTGGGTGTTTTAGTAGCATTCTATCGCCTCATGTATCGAAACATCTAGTTCAATACTAGTATCGATACCTTAGTATCGATACGTGGTTCGATACCAAGCCTACCCAGAAACTTCTTATATGATCACGATGAACAAGTATCGAAACCAGTCCTACCTATTTTGATACCACATACTGAGCTTTGAATTTTAGGCTTTTAAAGTGCTAGAAATGAGTCTCTAAAGTCCCTAGAAGCATGTATATGATGTTATGACATGATTAAAATGCATGAACAAGTTTATACTCCCCTTAGCAACATGTATAGAAGCAACTAGATACATAACAACACAGGCATGATTTTAATCAAGATTCAAACATATATTTCCACAACAATAACACATAGGAGGTCAAGATAGGTTAGTTAGAACAAACTCTCTTCTAAGGGTCCAAAAACGCTCTTTATCTAAAGGTTTGGTAAAATATTCGCTAATTGGTTTAAGGTGTCAACAAACTCTAAAACAACATCATTTTTAGACACGTGATCTCTAATGAAGTGATGTCTAATTTCTATGTGTTTGGTTCTAGAGTGTTGAATGAGGTTCTTAGTAAGACATATGATACTACTATTATTATATTTTAGAGGTGTAGTTTCAACTTTAATATCATAACCTAAGAGTTGTCACTTTATTCAAAGGACTTGAGCACAAAAACTTCCTAAGGATATGTACTCTACTGGTAGATAAGGCTACACTATTTTGTTTCTTAGAGAACCAAGATATGAGCATACTACCTAGGAATTGACATGTTCCTGAAGTACTTTTCCTAACTATCTTACAACCTCCATAATCCGCATCCGAATAAGCTTGAAGATTAAAGGAAGAGTCTTTAGGATACCAAAAACCTAAACAAGGTGTATCTCTAAGGTACCTAAAAATTCTCTTAATGGCTACTAAGTGTGATTCTCTAGGACTAGCTTAAAACCTAGCACACAAACACACACTAAACATGATATTCGATCTACTTGCGGTAAGGTAAAGCAAAGAACCTATCATTGATCTATACAATTTTGAATCAACACACTTACCTCCTTCATCCTTGTCAAGCTTAGTTGATGAGATCATAAGAGTGGCTTAAGGTTTCACATTCTCCAAGCCAAACTTCTTGAGCATATCCTTGATGTACTTTGCTTGATTGATGAAGTTGACATCCTTCCTTTGCTTAATTTGGAGTCCCAAAAAGAATGAGAGCTCCCCTGTCATACTCATCTCGAATTCATCTTGCATTAGCTTAAAAAATTCTTGACAATAACATTCATTAATAGATTAAAAAATAATATTATCAACATAAATTTGAACTACTAATATGTCATTTTTAAACCTTTTTATAAAAAGTGTAGTATCCACATTTCCCTTTTCAAAACCTTTTTCAATCAAAAAGTTTGAAAGTCTTTCATACCAAGCTCTAGGAGCTTGTTTCAAACCATATAAGGCTTTTTTTAATTTAAAAACATGGTTTGAAAATTTTGGGTTTTCAAAACCTGATGGTTGTTCAACATACACTTCCTCATTTATAAAGTCATTTAGAAAAGCATTTTTGACATCCATTTGAAAAAGCTTGAAATCATGATAACATGAAAATGCAAATAACATCCTAATAGCTTCCATCCTAGCTGCGGGTGCATAAGTTTCATCGAAATCTATTCCCTCTTCTTGAGTGTAACCTTGAGCAATTAATCTAGTTTTATTTCTCACAATGTTACCACTCTCATCTAGTTTATTCTAAAAACTCATTTAGTTCCTATAGTAGATTTATTACTAGACATATCAACTAATGTCCATACATTACTTCTCTCAAATTGATTTAACTCTTCTTGCATAGCCAATATCCAAAAATCATCATCTAAAGCTTCATTGATATTTTTAGGCTCTATGCATGAGATAAATACAATATGATTCATTAATATAAGAGAAGACCGAGTAGTTACCCCCTTGGATGGATTACCTAAGATTTCACCACTCTTGACATAGTTGAACTCCCTTAGGTAGCTCACTTCCCTTTTTTTAAGCTTTACATCTCCTAGAGCTTCAATTGGAGGTTCTTGTTTGTCCTCATTTGTTGGAACCCCATCCAACTTTGATGCTTGTCTCCCATCAATGGTTTTAATGATTCCTAGATCATTATCATCACAAGAATCCTTCTTAGGAAGGAGGTTATCATCGAAAATCACATGAATAGACTCTTCTACAACTAAGGTTCTTTTGTTAAAAACTCTATAAGTCTTTGAATGTTGAGAATATTCAAGAAAAATTGCTTCATCACTTTTTGTATCAAATTTACCTAAATTATCTTTTACATTGTTTAAAACAAAACATTTGTACCCAAAAGGGTGAAAATAGCTAATGTTAGGCTCTTGAATTTTAAAATCTCATAAGGAGTTTTCTTTAAAATTGGCCTAATCATTACACGATTTATAATATAACAAGAAGTGTTTATGGCTTCTGCCTAAAAATACTTAGGTAAATTGTTTTCACAAAGCATGGTTCTAGCCATTTCTTCTAAAATTCTATTTTTCCTCTCAATTACCCCATTTTGTTGAGGAGCGCGAGGAGCCAAAAAATTATGGCTAATCTCATTTTCATTACAAAAATTCTCAATACATAAATTTTGAAATTCAGTTCCATGATCACTTCTAATATGAGAAATTCTTTAATCAAGATCATTTTGAAAAATATTTGAAAATGTGATAAATTTTTCTAAGGCTTCATCTTTTGTACTTAAAAATAGAACCCAAGTGTATCTAGAGTAATCATCTACAATAACAAATGCATATGATTTTTCACCCAAACTAGTTGTCCTAATAGGCCCAAAGAGATCCATATGAATCAATTGTAATACTCTACTAGTTGAAACATCATTAATGGAATTAAAAGAAACTCTCTTTTGTTTACCTTTAGCACATGCATCATAAATTTTATCTAAAGAGAACTTGAACTTAGGTAAAACTGTAAATAGATTTTGGGAAGCTAGTTTCTCTAAAACACTTATGCTAGCATGTCCTAGTTTTCTATGCCATAACCATGCATCATTTTCATCACTAGCTACTAAACATGCATGAGATAGGTTTATGTCATCTAGATACACCATATATATTTCCTATGCGATGACCTATGAACATTGTTTTATTAGATTCTATGTTTATTATTTTGGAACTACATCTATCAAAAGATATATAGAACCCTTTATCACATAATTGACTAATGCTCAACAAATTATGCTTAAGACCATTAACAAGAATGATATTTTTAATAAGAATAGAGGAGTAACTACCAATAGAGCCAATACCCTCAATTTGGTCTTTGGAGTTGTCACCAAAAGTCACCAATTCACCACTTTTGAGCTCTAACTCCTTAAATCATCCATTACATCCGATCATACGCCTTGAGCATCCACTATCAAGATACCACATGTTTTAACTTGAAGCTTTGGCCTTGAAGCAATTCTCAACCTACAAACAAAGATTTAGTTTTTGATCTTTGGTACCCAAATTATTTTGGGTTCATGAGAGTTAGTTCCTAAAAGCTTGGTTTCCTTAGGAATCCAAGATGCAATAGCATGAATATTATTAGAAACAATGAGTTCCTTATGAACCCATACACTCCTAATCCTCTTGTGTCTAGCATACCTTTGAAAACTTCTTTGTTTATGGTTTTGAAAAATCTTTTTCACATGGTTAGGTTTTGAAGAGCTTCCTTTTTCAAAAGTTGAGCTATCAACCACTTTCATTTGTTCTTTAAGATCATTCACCACTTTATGGTGAGTATCCACTCTCAAGCTAGAAAAAAGGTTGTTCAAATCAGCATTTTCTTTACCCTTTGATAGCAAATAATTTAATCTTAATGTGACTGGGCTTCTTGCATTCATAGCAAATGATTTGATCATTCTCATCTTTTTTGCCCTTTGATTTAATTTCTTTCTTTCTTTAGAATCTCCTATTCCGATTTGCCCTCATGAGCCTAATGAATCGTTTGGCTACGACAGTCAATTCTTCAAGCTCATCCTCTTCACTAGTGTCTACTTCCTCTTGTGAATCTTTAAGTGCAATCCCTTGCTTTTTCTTTTCAACTTCTCTCTTTTCAAGCTTTACCTCTTCTCTTCCTTTCTTCATGATTTCATGGGTGAGAAGAGATCACACAAGATCATCAAGCTTAAGAGTCTTGAGGTCTTTGGCTTCGGTAATGGTTGTTCTCTTGCTATCCTAAGACTCCGGAAGAGAGTAGATGAGCTTCCTCACAATTTTCTCCTCCGATATGACTTCACCAAAACCTTTGAGACCATTTACTATAACCGAGAACCTATTGGTGATGTCTTCATCTGGATCCATCTTAAAGTTTTCATAATTAAGATTGAGAAGACCAATCTTAGTCTCCTTGACGTCATTGGTGCCCTCATAAGTTATCTCCAATGAATCCCAAATTTCTTTGACACCAGTACATGATGACATCTTGGAGTATATGTTGGGACCAAGAGCACAAAAGAGAATGTGCAAAGCTTTGTCATTAGTAGATATCCTTATCTCTTTATCGGTCATCTTATTCCTCTTCTTGGGCACTTGTCTATCTCCTTCTTGCTTCATTAGAATTGAGGGGCCATATTATATTATGTCCCATAGAACATAATCATTGGACTTGAAGAACAACCTCATTCTATTCTTTCAATAAGGATAGTTATCTCTATTGAAGAATGGTGGCTTGGTGATGGAGTGAGACTCGTTCCAAGTTTCGAAAGTAGAGGCCATTGAATTTAACTTGAGATGTAGATCAACACTCTTTGTATCTTCTTTGGTGGATGTTAATCCCTTCAAAGATCTAGCTCTAATACCAATTGTTGAGTTGATCAATCAATGAAATTAGCCAAGAGAGGGTGAATTGACTATTTAAAAATCGGTGGAAGATTTCGGTAAAAATAAAGAAAATTTAGAACAAACGATTTATAGTGGTTCAAGCTTCGAAACAAGTTCTACATCCACTACCTTGCTCCCACTAAGTATTTTGAAACCAATTCACTATGAAATCAACCTTTTTCTAGGTTCAAGGGCTAACCTTTACAAATAAGCCAATTTTTTATTCAAAATTGACTTGATCCTCACACAAGATTACAAGAGATAAGAATGGGCTAAAAGAATTCTCTCACAAGAAATGTATAACCCAATTACAGAATAACTCTCCCCAAACTCAATTACAAAGAATAAAAAAAACAAGAGTTGGGAGTCAAGATATGCAATGAGGTGCTTTGGAGTTGGATTTGTGTGCTTGGATATTTCTTGAGGTTCAATAGTTATTAATGTTGCTTGAAATGCTTCATTTTATACCTTCTCATTAATTTCTAACCGTTTTGGTTGTTGGGAATTAAAATAAAGACGTTAGGGCCTCATTTTCCCACCATAAATGCACTCTGTAGCAACTGGTATCGAAACACGGGCCATTTGTTTCAAAATAGGCCACAAAAAGAAAGAATCGTTGTGCATTTAATAAGAGTGTATCGTACTATGTTTCGATACCTTTCAGTAAACTGTGAAGGATGGTATCGAACCATGTTTCGAAATATGTTAATCATCATTTAAATCTTTAACTGCCACCAACGATCGACTCATTAAATGCTAAAATAGTTGTTGAGAATATTGGGGGTATCGATACTGGTATTGAAACAACACTTAATATTTTAAAATATTTAAAGCATAAAACCTAGTTCGATACTTGGTTCGGAACAATTTCTGGCAGTGAGGTCCTGGTATCGAACCATGTTTCGATATTTGTTCTTGTTCTCAAGAATATTCTTTGAAAATGCAGGTGGTATCTATACTTGTTCTAGGGGTATCGACAATGGCTTCTAAAAATACTTAGAAAATAATTTCAAATTTCTTGGTTTGACTTGAAACAAAAAGTTTGACTTAGGGACTTAAAAATTTATTACAAAATAGTCATTGATCATAATTGTTATATCCAAATCAATTTTAGTTTTACATAATAATATAAAACATTTGTAGAGTTCATGGTACAAACATGCTAATATAGCAAATCCTCAACTATACTTAGAATTAGAGGTGATAATGAGCTTAGCCGGCTCGCGAGCTACTCGGGCTTGGCTTAGTCAAAGCTCGATCAAAGCTCGGCTCGAGTGAGCTCGACTCGGTCTCGGGTTTGGCTCATGATTTAAATGAGCTGAGCTTACCCAAGCTCGACTCAAAAAGGTCGTGATCAGTCTCAGAATAATTATATATAAACATACATATATGTTTATATATACATTAAAAATAATTTGTTTAGCAAAAAAATAATAGTAAAATAATTGAGTGTAAATCCACTAAAAATAAAAAATAAACTATAAATAAATAAATAAATAGTAAAACACAATAATATAGAAAATTGTCTATTTTGAATCAAACCGAGCCGAGTCGAGCTTGAGCTTAAAATTCTGAGCTTGGGGAGCCTCGAGCCAAGCATGGCCTGGCCTGGCTTAGGCTCTGCTCAACTCGGCTCGTTATCACCCCTACTTAGAATCATATATCCAAAGAGTACTCAGAAACTTAAGATATTATACATTAACTGCATTATCAGATTTATCCGATATTAAAATCCCACAAATCATTTAAAGAATATATACCCGACTTACTTGATAAATCTCTTCATTTGTATTATACTCATTTAGTTGAAATTCATACTCCAACTAACTTAATTTCACACGCGACCGACCCTTTAACATTATTTTCATATGAAACCTTTCCAAGGTATTATTCACAAATAACACTGGTAGAACTCAGAATACACTTTATTAATGGTTTCCCATTTACAAGGACGTTAATAAGATAATTTATATTGTGATTGTACATTCACCACACGATATATGAAATGTATGTGTTTTCAGTATCCAACGTTCGATTAGAACGATAATCAATTCAAATACTAACTTGTAACCACGAAAGAAAGTTGCATGATAAAATCCAACGATATTCAAGAAATCCGTTTATAGGAAAATTACATGGTACTAACTTGTAACCCATCATTAATCTATATTTAATACAAAAAATTAAATGCCAACTATTTATAATTTTATAAGAACCTAAATCATTATTAGTTAAAAAATGATGGAAAGAGTTAATCATGTTGGAAAAACAGTGATATATGATCATCTTTGAAGCATATTTTGAAAGAGTAAAGATGAGGTTTTAAATAAGGAAATGGTTGATTCCTATTCTACTCCGTGAGATCTTTACAAGGTAGCTCATATGCTCAAAAATATTGAGTGATGAATGAGAAATTGATGCTCAAAGTAGGAAGATCAAGAATAAAATAAGGAATGTAGAACCCCCTTATCCCACATTGGTAGGATAAATGAAGTGGGAGGTGTTTATATACACCTACCCACGTAGAGGTTATTTAGATGACTTTATGCCTCGCGTGCAGGGGGTGAATCCAATCCCATTCGGGTTAGGGCGCACCCGCACGATGTGGGCGACACAAATTTCTGGACCGGTTGGGCTTTTCATAGGCCTACAAATATTTTACCCGTTGTGAATATTTTTTTTCTTAATTTTTTTAATATCTAAAAAAGAGTTTGTTACAACTGCTACGGATATTAAAGTGGATAATGAGGAGATAATTGGGAGACAGACTACCATCAAAACCCTAGCACTATCGGAGTGGCAGAAAATTTGTCTTAAGGAAATTGCTTCTTGCAGGCCTCAACTCTATTTCGTTTTTAGTACAAAAATCCAGTCAAAGTTTTCTACTTTCTCAATTCTGAGTTTTCTGAATTTTGCTTATTTTTGTTTTATCTTTTTTGTCGTCTGGATTGAATATTGTGCAACAAATCATTCTTTAGTTAGGTCTCGGCTTAATTAAATATTGGATAAACTATTCTAGTGGTCACTTAATTAATTGGAAATATCTTTTTGTCATCTAACTATCGAACTCGTTAATCAAGCCACTCAATTTATTAAAGTGACATATTTTAGCCTCTTCTGTTGAAATCAAAACAGATGGGTAACAGAAAGATGACATGACAGTTAATAAAAAATTTAAAAACTACATTTAGTCCTTATTATTTATTTATTAAATCAATTTAATTCTACTTTTAATTAAATTAAATAAATCATCCAATCAAATTAAGATAAGTGTCTCACTTATTTTTAATTTTTATTTGTTAAATTTAATAGATTTTAATCGATCAATATTGACCGTAAAGAATGGAAGGAAATAAAATTAAAATGATATGATTACCAAGAAAATTAAACCAACAACATCGAGGTGGATAAACAATGCTCTAACGACCACACCACTCTCACTTTTATGATATAAGGTACTAATATAATTTATTAAAGCATTACTTTATTGGTGAAAACTAAATAATATAAATAGGAATTAATGGAACTTGAAATCGAGATTAATCGTTTAATTCGAATTAAAATATACAAAATATTTGAATGTAAAATTATACAAAATATTCAAATAAATATTCAAATATAAAATATACAAATTGTTCAAATTAAATATTTGTAAATTTAATAGTAAGATAAAAATATAAAAAATATTCGAATTAAATATTTGTATATTTTGATTCAAATAAAAAATATATAAAATATTTGAATTAAATACTTTTATATTTTGATTCAAATATAATTTTTTATATATTTTGATTCAAATATTTTTATATTTTGATTCAAATATAATTTTTTTTGTATATTTTGATTCAAATATTTTGTATATTTTGATTAGAATAATTTGTATATTTTAATTCAAATATAAAAATTTTATATATTTTGATTCAGATTAAATGATTAATCTAGAATTTAAATCCCACTATTCCCTTTTATATTCTTTAGTTTTCACCAATAAAATAATGTTTTAATAAATTATGTTAATACCCCATATTACAAAAACGAAAATAGCTATTCTACCTCGATGTTGTCGGTTTAATTTCCCACAAACATTTTACTTAAATTTTATTTCCTTTTATTTTCTATGGCCAATCGTAAGGTGATATGTGTCATCATTGTTCGATTAAAATCTATTAAATTTAATAATTAAAAATTAATAGAATATGTACTCTAATTCGATTGAATGATTATTTTTTAATTTAATTAAAAATAGAACCAAATTGATTTAATAAATAAAGAATAGGATTGAATGTATAATTTTTATTTTTTTAAAACTATCACGTCATCATTCCATTATCTATCCGTTTGAAATTTAACGGTAATGATCAAAGTATATCAATTTAATAAATTAGACGGCTTGATTGACGAGTTCGATATTTTAGTGACTAAAATAAGTATCCCAAATTAGTTAGATGATCACTGAAGTAATTTACCCTTAAATAATTGATAAAGTATTATATATATTTTAATTTAAATACCTTTTACGGGATAAAAATAGAATTAGAACAAAATTTCTTTTAAGTATTTACAATTTTTAATTAAAAACTTTAATATCTAATCTCTAAACCTTAAATTCTAATATTATCTCTAAATTCTAAATTTTTATACCTTAATGTATAAAATTTATATCTTAAAATAAATCATAAAACTAAAATATTTATAAAAACTTTTAATTTCTATTGCTAATATATAAAATAATAATTCATATCCATGGCACAAATTCTTATCAAACTTTAAAAATAGATGAAGAAAGAAGCAAAGCCAGCTCATAGAAAGCGATGTAACAGGACAATACAAACCATTAAACTTTTAGGTCATTGTCAGATAACATATATTAATTAATATAATTGATAATTTTGTTGATTTTTTATTTATTAGATTAATTATTTTATTGCAGTTTTAATTATTTCAACCGTCGGTACCATAAATTTGACCAACAAAGTGGATATCAACAAAGATAGGGGTACCAAAAAAGACACCCCATCACGAGAGAAATCATGAGATAAATATAACAAAAGAAATCTTTTTAATATTTATCTATATATGGAATAATAATTAAGATTTAAATCAATAAATATCGAATATAATAATAAATCATATTATTTTTTTAAGAAAAAGATATGAATTCAAGTTTTTAAAAAAATATTATTTAGAGAAAATACTATTAAGAGAAAGAATTACGGATCCCGGTTTATCATAAAATAGACATATAATTACTAAATAAAATTAATTACAGATTTGAAGTATGTTTGGTGTTACAAGTTGTTGAAATCAATTCAATTTAATTTATTATTGTTTGGATAATTTTTTTGTTTAGATTTTGATGTTTAAGGATTCGTCCTAATTAATCTTAGATCGATCTGTGACGTATACTTAATTTTAGTGAGTGAATTTTCTAAAGAAGATTTTTTTTATTACACTATATTTCAAACCAATATATCATTTCTCGATAATTAATATTAATTTAATAATATTTTTTATAATTTTAAATCATTTTTCAACGTAATAATTTTAGAATTAATACATGCAATAAATCATCTTTTAAGTAAATAAAATCACCCATTAAAGATGAAAAAAATAAACTTGTATTTAATAAAACTTAAGTACAAATTTTCTATCACTCCACCAATAATCATTGTTGATAAGATTTTACGAAATATATATATTTAAATAATTTTTGCACCTACGTGACAAAATCTAGTAATTACTTATTATTATAATTATTAACGATAAGTAATCTTAATTAAAAATATTTTAAATGTACCTTTTGGTACATTTGATTTCACTGGCCTTGCTCTGCCACAATTTGTTGATGATGGAGTACCGTTCGGAATGTATTTATCCGTACTTTTCACGCTTCAGGTAAAGTACTAAAATGATAACTAAATTTTATTTTAAAATATAAAATAATAATTAAATTTTTAAAAATTATAAAATAATGAATAAACTCTATGTTTTATTATAAAATAGTAATTGAATCATAATATTCGTTAAATGGGATGAAGCTAAGGGCGAGTATTATTCTGTTTTAATTAAATTAACCGATCAAACTGAAATTATTTTAGTTAATTCGATCGGTTATTTTTTAATTTGATTAATGGTTAATTTGGTTTGAAATCGGTTAATTAGTTAAATAAATGAAATTATTATATATTAAATATTATATATATTGTATATATTTATTTTTAGTCCTTTAACTTTTAAAAAATTATTAAATGTTCATTAATTTTTTTATATTATAAAATTATCACTAATTTTTTTATTAAATTAGCAAAAAATGAAAATTTAGTGATTAAAAAATTATTTTAATATAATTTAGTGGCCTATTATGTAATTTAACCAAAATTTATAATAAATTTTTGTTAATTATGTTAAAGATAATTCAACCCGGTTAATGGTTAAGGTTTTAAAAATTTTGGTTGTTAATGGTTAAGGTTTTAAAAATTTTGGTTAATTCAATTCTGTCACTAATCGAATTAATTAAATATACACCCAAAACGAAATGGTGATTTGAATAAAGTTGCTCAATAGTACATTTAGTTCTCTATATTTATACTTTTAATTTTCATCACTTCATTAGTTGCCTTCATTTTTATTAGGCTGAGAAATATTTACATTTGCAAGGCAAATCCTGAGATTTGAACTCATATAAGACTGTAAAGTCACCGAAACTTAGGTGATGCAGTAGGAAATGGTCGTCTTTCTTCTTGAAAACGAACAATGGATCAACATTCAGGAACTGTGATCACCTTTGATTTTATTTGCAAATTCATATGCAGGCATAGCAATGGTGGTATTACAACATGTGTTATTACCTGCTTATTGATTGTCATCAAGTAGAAACACTGGACTACCTTGGCATCCCGGGTCTACACTTCGCCGGAGGGCAAGGAGTGATCATCATTGCTATCTGCCAGGCCCTTCCGATCCCCAACGTTCATATATTGTTATCAGCATGCTTTGCATTCTGGCACACTTAACAGTTGGAAAGAAAGAAAATTGTTGAGAACATGGGAAACTCTTAAGGATTTGTGTGTGTGTATAGGTTGGACCAGAGTGTGCAAGATATTACGGATCGAGGCATTGGAACCACATGGGATATACTTGCAAGATATTAACTATACGGGAGTAGTGCTCGACCCGGTAGCTTTCGAGGAGCTGAAGGTGAAGGAGATTAAAAATGGGAGGCTAGCCATGGTTGCTTGGCTAGGCTTTTATTCCCAAGCAGCTATGACCGGTAGAGGTCCTGTACAGAACCTAGTTTGACCACCTCTCCGATCCATTCCATAATAGCCTGTTTTCCCTACTCAATTCCATGTAAATACATATTTCTTAATGTAGAATCATAGTGCAATGTACTTCGTTTCAAGGGGATAGATTGTAGCTAAAATTGTACATCAATATGATACATCCCTGTTATAATGCATATCTTGATATCAGTATGAAGATATGATATTTAGAAATCTTCTAAATACAACAAAAAAAATGAATATACCCATCACAGACATGTCTATATCCAAGTACATAAGAACAAACAAAGCAAATGGTAATTTCCAATATATGGACAACTTTGGCATGGGTCAATCCTTGTAAAACCCTAGTTAATTTTTCTTCTTCCAGACAAATGAATAAATAGCAATTTTCATTCATAGAACTTTGTCAATGTTGATGGGTCATCTAGGCTCATTGGTCATTTGCAATGATCCATCCTTCATTAATTTCAGGCTGAGATTGTTAAACCTCTCTCGTGAATATTGCCTCGAAGCTTTTCTCCAATCTGTACCGGCCTTCATCATCGTAGCAAACTCGTCATAACTTATCCTCCCATCCTGCAGTATATTCAGTAAACACAGTATCAGCATCATTTCATATGCATAGAAATTAATTTACACTTCTTAGGTTTTGGAAATTTTAATACGGCTTTAAAGTGACAATGATTTTATTTTCGACTCCTTCCTGTTACAGCATCAGGGGTTTGGGAGAGATAATATGGGCTTTCTCTTCATTAGTTTTTCTTCCCACTTCAAAGGCTGTGAGCTTAAATTTCAGTTAAGGCCACATTACTAGGTATGTGATGAGGATACGAACATCTCGGGATAAACTGCTAAGGAAGCAAACAGGGCAAATCTCTCTAACCTTATCCGTGTCCACATCATGCATGATGGCGCTAATGACTTCTTCACTGTTTGTTTCAACTTCATCGGATAAGGCATCTCTTAGTTCTCCAATCTCAATATAACCACTTTGGTTTCTATCGAAAAACTCAAACGCCTTTTTAAGGTGCTCATCATTGCCCATCTTCCTCAGGTGAACTGAAATGGCAACAAACTCTCCATAGTCCAGATATCCATCTTTATCTACATCACCCTGTGACGTGAATATTAAGTAAAAAAAATTAGTTCTATTGCAGAAATGCAAATGTTTATATATTCTTTGCAATGCACGTTACTATACCAAAACGAGATGTGACAATGACCACCAATGGATGCTCAAGACTCAATTTCGAACATAAGAGAAATCATGTTGACCCACTAGCTTTTATAAAACTAGATCTACATGGAATATTGACTCCGTAAAAGGGTAAACAGTTGTATGAAAGTGAAAACTAATTGCAGATGCTATGAAGTTGCTACTGCTAGCATCAATAAATTAATGGTGACTCATTTTCAAGCGTGTACCGCCAAATACCAATGACAAAACAACACATAATGCAAACTTTGGGTAGAACTTACAGCTTCCATTAGTATTTGAAGATCTGCATCAGGAATAATGTGATCAAGTTTATGCAACCCAGCCCTTAGCTCATCAATGTTAATCTTGCCTCGATCGGCAGTGTCCATCAATTGGAATCCCTCTTTTATGCCTGCAACTTCCTCTACTGAGAGATGCTCAGCTATTACCTGTCCGTATACAATTTTCCGAAAAGAAAAAAGAGAAAAAGATTAATAAGAAAAGACATGAAGCTTTATTCAAGTTCCATTGGCCACGGAAAAAGCAAGAAGCATTACCCGGAGTGCTCTTTTCTTGAGCTTGTTCATTACAGAGAACTGCTTGAGCCTTGCCTTTACAGTTTCTCCCAAGGAAACATTTGGAGCCTTCTTTGCATTTTGCAACCAGGGATGATCTAAATTTAATATGCAAGAAACAATTCAGTTTATGATTCATATGCATATATAGAAACACACTTTTGCTTAGAAACTTTATTAGAGGCTAAATAGAACTTTCGTGAACAGAAAACCTATAAAACTTACCTAGTACTTCCTGAGCTGTAAGTCGCCGCCTAGGATCAGGATTGAGCATCTTCCTCACAAGGTCTTTTGCATTCTCAGAAACTTTAGGCCAAGGATCCCTCTTAAAATCTATAACAGAGCGAATAATAGCTTGCGCAACTCCTTGTTCAGTTTCTGCATGCAAAGGAAAGTTAGAGTGGAAAAAGAGATGAAATAAAAATGGAACGTGCATTAAGTTTCATTAGTATTTATCACATGATGTGGGAATAGGACTAATTGAGAAAGTTGAGGAAAAATTGTGTTAATACTGAATTCAATTGAGAAGGGGTGGAGGATAATAATAGAAGCCATCTTCTGTTTAGCTGCATTTCTTAAGCACGACTGAATGCGAATTTACTCAAACAGCGATTCTCTTTAACCAAATCGAATACAAACCTGCCCAGAAAGGTGGGACTCCACAAAGTAAGATGTAAAGGATCACACCAGCACTCCAAACATCAACTTCAGGGCCATAATTTCTTTTCAGCACCTCAGGAGCCATGTAGTAAGGACTTCCAACTATCTCAGTAAACATTTCACCTGCAATGGAAAAGATTCAACTTCAACAAAAG
The DNA here is from genome assembly GCA_035048815.1 of Abelmoschus esculentus. Lineage (NCBI taxonomy): Eukaryota > Viridiplantae > Streptophyta > Magnoliopsida > Malvales > Malvaceae > Abelmoschus > Abelmoschus esculentus. The sequence goes on from JAUCBN010000003.1 coordinate 14,306,663, forward strand.
AACAAACATCCAAGGATAAAGCTAATAGGTGAAAACTTAAACAAAAGGGCCAAAAGTCATGATATCAAGTTTGTAAACAGGCATTACCTGGTTTAAAGAATACTGACAAACCAAAATCAATAGACTTCAAAGCCGCCGTCTCTTTTTTATTTGCAAACAGAAAGTTCTCAGGTTTGAGATCTCTATGCATCACCCCATGTCTGTGGCATGCCTGAAACAACAAAAATGCACTAATATTAAGTTAAGACTTAAGATCATAATTAAAGGCACAGTAAAACGAGTTTTTTGCAGCATTTGTGCAAAGAAATATAGCAATATGCAAGACATTCTATTAGGATTCTAAGAACATCTAAATAATGGTATACCTACCAATGGCTGATGAGCAAGCCAAGTTTTAAGAGCTATACAGGGACGGAGCCAAATGGAGGGTGGGAGGGACAATTGCCCCCCTCCTAACTTTCAATGGTTTAATTGTTTTTAGGCTATTGATAGTTTTAAAACCATTGCAACTAAGTCCTTTCCCCTCCTAATTTATTTAAGAATCTTTGAATTAAAATTAATGAAATTAAGGCTTGACCCTCATTTTTTCTGTTTAATCACTTTTTAAGGCCCTTCAATTTTAAAATTAGTGAAATTAAACATTCATTTCCTTATTTTTACAATTTAATTACTTTTTAAAATCATATTTATTTTGAAATTAATCAACTTGATTTCTCATATTTCAATCTTAGATCGGACCATGCAAGTAGAATATGGAAAATCCAAGGATCGAATACAGTAAAACTTAGAAGAAAGCAAGCACTTGGAATCCAAAATTTTGGACAGCACTTTAGTTTAATCATTTCAAGTAACTGGTTTTGCAAAGTCATTTGGAAACCTAAACTTGTACATTTGGAAGGGGCGGAAATTAAAGATAATGCAAAGCTTTAAAAAGGAACACAATGTCAGTATCTCATCAAAACTCAGAACCTAAGTTATTCCATTAGTTTCAGGCACAGATAAATCCAACAATATCCGCATAACCAAATGGGGAAAAAAAAAGAGAGAATGAAAGAAAAATACCTGAACAACTTCAACAATGGTCTTGGTGACAGCAGCAGCAGCTCTCTCAGTATAATGACCTCTTGCAACGATCCTGTCAAACAACTCACCACCTTCACACAACTCCATAACCAAATGGACAGCATCGTCATCCTCATAAGTAGCTTTCAAGGTAACAATGTTTGGGTGCTGAGGCAAATGCTTCATGATCTCAACTTCCCTTCTTACATCCTCGATGTCTACGGCTGTCCTTAGCTTCTTTTTAGATATGGATTTGCATGCAAACGTGTCCCCTGTTTCTTTGTCTGTGCAAAGATATGTGATCCCAAATTCACCACGCCCAAATTCACGCCCAAGCTCGTATCTTTGACCAATTTCTCTCCCGGTTGGCGCACTTAAAACGACCAGCTTATGCCCTCCGTTGCCTTGATGGTTTTGACCATAATCTATAGAAAATGGATTTTGCTTCTTTTTTCCTTTCTTCTGATGAGAAGGTGTTGATGGGGTCGCACAACAATTTCCCATGAAAATAACCCAAAATTCCCTTCTTCTTCTTCTTTGCTCAGATGGGTGTTTGAATTTCAACCCAAAGCAGTCAAAATAAAAATAAAAATCAAATCTTTTAGAGAAAAAGAAGAAGAAAGACCTTTCTTTTAAAGATCCAAGCTTTGAGATCTAACGAGCTTCTGCTATTCAAATTAACCAAGAGAAAGAAAGAAGCGTTGCTTGAGGAAACAAATAAAGAAAAAATAAAAAATAAAAAAAAGTTTTGGTAAGTAATTGATTTTTTTTGAAAATTAAGCAATGAAATGAAGAAAGGAGGACGAAGAAATTTGTTTTATAATCAAAAGCGTGTTAAAGAAGACGAAAGAGCCAACTAACAGAAGAGGTTCAAAGTTGTTCTATTTCTCAGAGACTTCATAATCCTCTCCTTCCTACTATCTTCTCTCTCTTTGAACATTTTTGGCTTAATACTTACTTTAATCCCTCCATTTTAGTGATTACTTACTTCATAAGCCTCTCCTTGTACTATATTTTTCAAACAAATTGATCTCAGCTAAGCGTTAAATTCATTACCATTTTAAACTGTATATATTTTTGTCACGGAATTATTATCCTCTTTTTAAAAGACATGTTTAATAAGATGTAATAAAATTAAAAATAAAATATTATTAAAATAATTTAAAAATATCTGACAAAACTTGATTGGGTCGGATGGAATTTAATTGAAGAAGCTAAAGTTGAGAAATTAAATTAATAATAAATATTAAAGTGAGAATTTTATTAATATAAAGATTAATTTAAGTATTAAAATAAAAATAAAAAAAATAATTAATGATCAAAATATCTAAAATCAAATTTTCACATACAGTACTTTGAATTACTAAAAAATCATGCTTTCATTCTTGTTTGACTCTGCTGCAACTTAAATGAAAAAGGCCAAAACACCTTCATGCTAGGCAGATAGAAATAAAAAAAAAATTGTAACAAATTACTTTATATAAATAATATTTGGATAAATTATACGACCATCGAATAATTTGAAAATATTTATTTTAGTTATTAAATTATAAAATTTGATAATTAAATTGGTGTATTTTGACTATTATCTTTAAAATTTTAATAAAAAATAATATAATAATTAATTAAAACTTATAAAATTATATATTTAATTATCAGATTTTATAATTTAATGTCCAAAATAGATATTCTTAAATATCAACCACATAGTTTACCCTTGATATTTTACCTGATATTATTAACCCTTACAATTAATTTCGAAAATCTTCAACAAAATCTAAAACAGATTTCTAACCCTTTAAGAGACTATTAATTTTTTTTTTTGGCTCTGGGTCTAATAAGCCCTTAAATTTTTGTAAAAAATTCAATTAAGACCTTAAAATTTTTTAGAATCAATTAAGCCCTCAAACTCAAAAAAATCAATTTAGCCCTTAAACTTTTTTAACACTCAATTAAACCATCAAACTCAAGAAAAAAAATCAATTTGACCCTTTTACCAATTTTAACCGTTAATTTTATTATTTTTTTTAACACATGTTGCAACAAAATAACACTATTTTTTTATTTTTAGGAATTTTTAAATTATATAAAAATCATAAAAAATATTTTTAAAATATAAAAATTTAATTTCAAAATTTAATTTCAAAAGTATTGTACTATATATTACATAATATACATATGTAACACATGAAGGAGTATATATATATATTAAACACCAACAGATAAAAAGGTAACAAATTACATATGTATATTTGTACATATATATAATATACAAAAAGTAATACATATAAATAATAGGTATAAAGATAATTTTAACCCTTAACGTTTACGGTTTTTATCGTTTTGGCCCTTATTTTTTTTTGGATAAATTTAGCCCTTAACCTATATCTTTTTGACAAATATCTTATTTTTTAACTAGCTTGATGACTGGACCGTTAAAAATTTAACGATGATGTATATATGGAATATAATTTTAAATGATATAGAATGTAACCTATCAAATACATATATATATATATATGAAATATAATTTTATTCCAATATAAAATATAAAACAATTAAAATTCAAATAAAATATTAAAAATTAATTAATTATAAAATAAAAAAATATTAAACATTCTTAACCCTAACTACGATGGAATCAAAATATCATCTTAAAAAATATAAACACAATTCGAATAAGATTTTGATTTTATCGTAGTTAGAGTTAAGAATGTTTAATAATCTTATATTTTAAAATTAATTAATTTTTAATATTTTATTTGAATTTTAATTGTTTTATATTTTATATTGGAATAAAATTATATTCTATATATATATATGCATTTGATAGGTTACATGCCATGTCACTTAAAATTATATTCCATATATATATATATATGTATCATCGTTAAATTTTTAACGGTCCAGTCATCAATCTAGTTAAAAAAATAAGATATTTGTTAAAAAGATATAGGTTAAGGGCTAAATTTATCCCAAAAAAAAGAATAAGGGTCAAAACGACAAAAACTGTAAACGTTAAGGGTTAAAATTATCTTTATGCTTAAATAATAATAATAATAAAAGACTATAATATATAGTATATATACATATAATATTAAAACAATGAAATATAATAAATGTATATCTTTATATACACAAGACATAGCAAAAACAATTATAATATATATAATATACACATAAATATATTAAAACTGTATATAGTAAAAACTAGACCTGACAAACTTGATCCAAGAATCGAAAATCGAACCGATTTATCCGAACCGAAACCGAAATTGATGATTTAGCGTGACCCGAAACTCGAACCGAAATCGATCCGAATTTTAGAAGAACCGATATAGACCCGTAACCGATTTGATCCAAATCGATTTTCACCCAAACCGAAAACAACCCGAATCGAAAGCAACCCGAAATTAACTTGCTCAAAATCGATCTAAACCCAACATCAATCCGATTTTAACCCGATAATTGAGTTAAAGTGAATGAATAATATATTTTTACTATTGTTTATTTTTTAACAATATGATAAATAATTAAATAATATATATTTTAGGCATAAAGATAATTTTAACCCTTAACGTTTACAGTTTTTGTCGTTTTGGCCCTTATTCTTTTTTGGGATAAATTTAACCCTTAACCTATATCTTTTTGAGAAATATCTTATTTTTAACTAGCTTGATGACTGGACCGTTAAAAATTTAACGATGATATATATGGAATATAATTTTAAATGATATGAAATGTAACCTATCAAATATATATATATATGAAATATAATTTTATTTCAATATAAAATATAAAACAATTAAAATTTAAATAAAATATTAAAAATTAATTAATTCTAAAATAAAAAAATTATTAAACATTCTTAACCCTAACTACGATAAAGTCAAAATCTCATCTTAAAAAATATAAACACAATTCGAATAAGATTTTAATTTTATCATAGTTAGGGTTAAGAATATTTAATAATCTTATAGTTTTAGAATTAATTAATTTTTAATATATTTAAATTTTAATTGTTTTATATTTTATATTAGAATAAAATTATATTCTATATATATGCATTTGATAGGTTACATGCCATGTCACTTAAAATTATATTCTATATATATATATATGTATCATCGTTAAATTTTTAACGGTTCAGTCATCAATCTAGTTAAAAAATAAGATATTTGTCAAAACGATATAGGTTAAGGGCTAAATTTATTTCCCGAAAAAAAAAAGAATAAGGGCCAAAACGATAAAAACTATAAACGTTAAGGGTTAAAATTATCTTTATGCTTATATTTTATTATCTTTTTGTATTATGATAATACTAATTAATCACTACATCTTATAATAATTTAATTTTTAATATTATATTTCTTTCTTTAAAAATTAATTTATTTTTTTTTAAATTTGAGGTATTATAAAAATGACCAAAATGTTATTAATGAATCCATGTATTTACAAAAATGGCATTATCCCTTAAATTACCAATACTGACTCTACTCGAATAAAAGTTAAGGCAAAAATTTTCAAAACAATTCCAATATAAAATAAAAAAGATATATTTTACAAGAATATATGATTAATTCTATATATAATATAGACGGTTACATTTATACTTAAGTCCAACTCAAACCAAATTAACCCGAAAATTCAAAGATTGACCTGATCCGAATGACCCGACATAGACCTGAATCGAAAATATCCAATCCGATATTGACCCGACCTAAAAACAACCGATCTGATATTGACCTGAATCACTGATCCGATATCCGAACCGAATTGAATTATCATATAACCGAATAAAAACCGAAACTGAAACCAGAATCGATCCGAACCAAATCTAAACCGAACGCAAACAAACCCGAAATGAACCGAACCGAATGACACGTTTGGCACCTCTAGTAAAAACCATGATATAAAACCCTAATATATGAAATAAAGTCGAGCTATTAGCCATCAAATATCTGGGAGTGTCGTTGTCGTCGTCATCCATTGATAACTATCATTGTTAGTTGTCGACTATCACCGTCATTGAGTGTTGTTGTCGACCGTTGACTACCATTGTTGACCGTTGATCGACGTTAATTTTTTTTGAGATACTATGTTCTAGGATTTTTTGACATTTTGAATCCAATGGTGCATTTTGTTTTGCCAAAATTCGATGCAGTAAGTTGTTTTATGTGTTTGAACTTGTGCTTAGTATAAAAGGTGTATGAAATATATATGTTTCTATATTTTTTGGTTTACGAGGATCACTTGGACTAGAATGTTAGATCTTCCGTATTTTTCAAGATTTTTGGACTAAGATTTTAACAAGATCAGCTTAAGGTTAGTACACCTTGAACTTCAAAATGCTTGAATACAAGATTTTATCATCATAAGTGTATTTGTTTTGCATGTTAATGGTTGCAAAACTAAGAGATAGATAATAAGAATATGATATCAGAATTGCATGATGTGAATATGAATTGTATGATGAGGTAAAAAATATTCAAATGTGTTAGGAGCTTTAAAGATTATGTAGGATTGTTTGAATACGTGCGTGATTATGTTATGACTAATTGATTGTTTATGATGATGTTTTGTACGCTAACTTGGATAAATGAGTATATTTGAATAAAATAACAGATGAGAGATAATATCAATAAATAACTTATTTAATTGATAGAAAGTCAATAATTAAAATAAATAAACTAAATGCGTTAACTATATATTTAAATGACTCTCATAATATTTAGGGATTGATTAAAGAATAGTTGATATCTTAATTGAAAGAATTATGAGAAACAGTAAATAAGGTATCAATACGAGCTTTAGTTGTATTAGTATATAACAGGGAGTATCATATCAATACTCTTGATTTGAGTATCGATTCATGTTGAATGAAATAATTTATAAAGAAAAATTAAGAATGAAAATTCGCATAATTACTAATAATTGAATTATACTTGGATAAATAGAATAATATAGATAAATGGATGTAATGAATAAGACCATTATATATTTTCTCATAATATACTAACAACTTGGTAATGCGTGAGTGATTATTTGTATTAATATAATAAGATTGTTTGTATTAGCAAATTTAAGGATCTTTGGTGGACCACAGGTAGTAGTGCCATATGTGGGTACTTGTTTAGTCATAAATTTTTGTTTGATAGAATTTGAATACCTAGTGTGTGAATATTATAACACATGAAAGTCATCTAATGCGAGATTCATGGTGATATATTGAAGACCATTCGATGCGAGATTTTGGGTGATGACTTTTGCACAATGCTAGATTTCGAGCTTCACTCAATGCAAGATTATGAGTGAATACTAGATGTGAGATTCGAGTATATCCACTCGATGCAAGATTCTGAGAAACTCGATGTGAGATTAAGAGCATGAGCAGGTTTTCAGCGTTAGATAACATTGGGCCTCACTCCTGGTTTATTGTATTCGCTTAACGTGAGATTTCAAGCACAAGTGTCGTTCTAGTGTTGCGTGACATTGGACTTCCTCCTTGGTTGTTTTATTAATATGATTAAAATATATATTTAATGTTACATTTTATGTTTGGTATATATTTAGATAGTTATGATAGTGTCACGCATTTAATTATCCTTTTTTATTACTCGTGCTAGCTTACATGCTTATGTTTATGATTAACATGAAATATAGTAGAGTAGAAGATGTACCACTAAGATTCTTAAGCTCAACACTTGGAATCGTTGTTTTTGTAAATAAGTTGGATAACGATTCATAAGATCGTGGAACACCATCATATCGAGATTTTAGCATATGGTGATCTTCGGAGTATGATATTTGGTTTAATGGACTATATATTCATAGGAACTTACATGTTAAAAATTATGTTTATTATCTTGGAAAGAGTATTAATTGAAACATGCATTCTGTAATCACTAATTTTATCCGGGGTGCTAAACCCGATTTCATTTTATATATATATCTATATCTAAATTCAATAACGGGCTTGTAACTATTAAAAAAATCAAAAAAAATAAAATTGAACAAATTAATTACTCCATTATATGTTTTTATTCCAAAAATTTAAAAATATTGTTATACTAAATATTTTCATTTCCCTTTTATTTTGTAAATATATTACTTATTGGTTATTATCATTAATTAAGAAAAAATGTTTTCCTAATATAAGTGTAAATACCATTATTTTGATGCACCATTTGGTTTATTCTTTAATTTTAATATGTATATACATAATAGGTATCTTTTTAATATTTTCGTATGATTATGTACATGAATAAATATATTAGTATTTTCTTACCGTTTCACACATATATACATATTTATTTGTTTAGTTTTCATCTTTTTTTTCGATAATTTAGTTTCTTAACCATTATTATTTATTTTATTATTTGTTATTCTAAATTATTATTATTTCCTTATTTATTATTATATTATTATCATAAGATATCAGATTTTAAATTAGAACCCAAAAAAAGATTAAAATAAAACCCAAACCTTTTATTAGAATCCATTTACAATATATATTAAAACCCAACATATATATTTAACAATCCAACATACATTAAGCCCCAAATCATACACAAGCCCGATTAAAATAATAATAATAGCCCACTAACAATTAAAATATACAAGTCTGAATTCAAGCCCACACTGAGCCCAATCCGAATACTCATCATAGGAGAAAACCCTAATGCCCATTCTTTGTCTTTGCGCAGCCGCCCCAGGACCGTTGGATCAGAACTTGATCCAACGGTCATGATCACACCAGGAGAAGCCTCTAGAATCCAATCGCGCCACATGCGCAACTCGTTAGCTTCATCACGCGTGCGTGTGGCGCACACATGGCCCTTCGACTACTAGTCACCCTTTCGATTCCCTCCTGCCGACCGCCGGCCGAGGAGCTCTGATCAGTAGCGGTGGTCCCCTTGTCCCTCCAGCAGCCACGACATACAAGCAAACAAAAAATCATCAGACTTGTACGAATTTTGCAGAGTCAAAAACACTAATAGTTTCAGAGAACTTCAGTATCAAAACGCCAAATTTCTCAGATATCAGAAATTTTAGAGAAAACAATACCAACAATTTCCAGATGATTGCCAGCACACGCAAAAATCCAAACAAAGCAGAAACAATAGTATTTCTTTCTTCTTGTAATAACTTCGGCTATATAAACCGAAACCCACAATATTGTAAAGGGCTTCAGATTCATACAGTTCATCAATCAAAAAAACAACATTCCAGTGGTAATTATTCTTTTTGCATGCAACAGAAGAAAGTTTTGTTTTTTTACCATACTAAAAGTCGACAGCTTTTCTCTTTTCTCCTTCGCCGGCAACAAACACCTTGTCTGCGGATTGATAGTGGTGAGCCGAGCAAGGAGAAAGGAGGCTCTTTTCTTCTCGTGTTCTCCCTGAACCGAAAGTGATTTTGCTCTCGTTTTATTAAATAAAGTCTTTGGGTTTCTTTTTGAACCTGTTTTCAAAGAAGAAAGGTTTAGATTTGGGTTTTCAAAATAAAGAAGAGAGTTGTGTTTCTGATCTAAAAAAAGAGGGAGGGTTTCTTTCGATTTGAAAAACAAAAAAGTTTTTTTCTCATCGCCGGCCACCGCTAGGTTTTCTGGAAACCAAGGTGGAGTTGAAGAACATTTAAACGTTCTTCAACTTCCTGGGTTTTGTTTGGAGATTTCAGAGAGAAAACAAGGGTTAGGAATTTTCGGTTAAAAACAAAATGAAGTAAAGAAGTCGTTTTAATTCTTTATTTGTATTTTATACTTCAAAGTTATTTTTAAAACGGTTTTATTACTTCTTAAATCCTCCCGTGTTTTCACTCTAACACTCCTGGCCCTTGTGCTTTTGCTTGGTTTTTCAATTCGGTCACCAGTCTGTTCTAATTGTATCTTAGAAATTGGTTTATTTTCTTTTTGATCCCTCCGTGTCTAAGAATTTATGTTCTAGGCCCTTCCTCACTTTTTAAATAGCGTTGTGAGGGCCTGGAAGATTCTATTTTATTTTAATTCAGTCACAATTCAGAAATGGAATTGGTTTTTCACTCATTTCGGTCCCCTGAATTTTATCTTATTTTATAATTTGGTCATTTATAGTGTTTTTTTTTGTTTATTTCTTTATTTTATTTCATTTCATTGTATTTAATTATTTTAGGTTTTTTTATTGTTACATTATCTTATATTCTTTTCCATTTATGCATTTTTTATCTATTTATTTCTTTTTGTTATCATGTCTTGGCTTATTATAGCATTGTTTATTCACATTTGCCATGATTTGTAAATTTTGAGCCATGAATCCTTTTTGTTTTTTATTTATTTTTCATGTATATGTATTTCGTGTATTATTTTATTTCATATTGTTACACTTATCTATCCTTTTATATTCTCTTTATCATGTACATGCTCGCTTTTGACATGTTTGTAGTTAAAGACTTTGCCTTTTTATTCATGTTGTTTTTGTGCATATTGTAACTAGTTGTGTATTTTAACTCATTGTCTTTTTTATGTTGTCATGTTTAATTTTGTTATACCATATTTTGTCTTATTGTTCATTTGCATACTTATTAACATATTTGTTGTTTATCATCTAATGTTACTTTTCGTTTTATTTTGATTCACATGTCTTCGGCATTTGTGAATTTATTTGTTCATTCTTTTTTTCATATCATTATTGTCTTATTTACATATATGTTTCTTTTATATGTTCTTTATTTTACTTATGCATTTCATTTTATTGTATGTTTGTATATCATGCTATGCCGTCATGTTTTGTACTTTTATTTTGTCCACTTCACATATATTTATGCTTGTATATTTTGTGATATACTTGTTTATTTTATCTTGTTCACATTTCACACCTTTTTAATTAATCAACCTAATTAATTACGTCTTTATTCGGTCGTAATGGACCCGTGTTCCAACGTAACGGTTACGGTGTATACGTTGCCTTCGAATAAAGACACGGTTTAAAAAAAATATAAGATTAAATTCGAATTTTTAAACAAAAACTAATTTAAATGCTACTTTAATCTAAAAATCTAAAATTAATTAAGCGGTTATTTTAAGGTGATAATCTTTTGGGAGGTTTTTTAAATCCTAAACCCGTTTTTAAACCGTAACCGACTCTCAGACTCGTCCTTTATGAATCTTTGGTTTTACGGTGTCCGGCCTACCAAAGTGGTCGGTGGCGACTCCCTTCATTTTTAAATAGTTTTTTTTTATAGTTTTCAAATTATTTCTCACTCTTTCCTAATTTGTTTTTAATCATGTTAAATCTATTCTTAAATATTTCCAATTATTTTCCGGATTATTTCTGAATCTCCCAAATTCCTAATTTTTAATTCAATCATTTCTAAACTCTATTTTCCAACCCATTTTTAATTATTTTTCAAACCCTAATTTTAAAATTCTAATTTTTGACCTAATTCCTAATTAGCATCCCTTTTTATCATACTTATAAACGATTTTCGAAAGGGTAGCTACACATTCAAATATTTTAAATTGAAACTCTTTTTAATATTTTATTAAATTTGTATATGTGAACTTTAAAAGTTGGTTTTAAATGTTTTGCAATTTTTTTGTTGGGTTATTTTGGTTTGAATTTTTTTTATGATTTTGGATTTTAAATATGACATTCGGACTGAGAGTGTTACATAAACGATATGTATCTAAATCTAAACCCCAAAAAAACTTTTTCCTCATTGATTTTGTCGCAACTCTTTTTTAAGTGACTCGATGTTTTTTCTTTAAAAATAAAATAATGGAGTCACCGTCAATCTTTTTTAAAGATGTAATTGGATCACCTAAAAACGGATTATTTTAATAAAATTATTTTATTTTATTAAAACAATAATTTTTAGTCAACAAAAAACACAAAAAAGGGTTTCGAGAGTCGGTTATGTGAGGAAGGGTTAGCACCCCACAACACCCAAAAATTGATACCTAGTCAATTTCAAAATGTTTTAATGTCAAAATTTGTAAATTTATATAAAATTTAAATTAATATTCATTTATGAATATAATTCTCTTTTAACAGTCCTACCGCTAGGATAGTAAACTTTAATCACCTTCAAAAAATTTAGTACTAATTTGTTACCTCCCTTTGGTAAGACACCACATTAATTAAATTCTACTTTTTAATCAATCAAGCAAAGAAATTTAAGTGTATTAAATGTTTTTATTATTCTAAGTTAGGGATTATTAATCTAAAAAATGTCTAAGTAAATTTTACCTATTATGGTTCAAATATTATTAAGTGTGTTTTATTAATTTGATATGATGAAAATTTTAATTCAATTTGAAGGTTCTAAATTAACTAAGACTCTAATGCTAGAGAACCTAAACTTAAGGATTTTACCTAAACCAAAAAAAGACAAACAATATTAGATTTTGACGAGATAAATTAAATTAGCGAAACACACAAAAAGAAAAAATATTAATTTAATTTTAAAAATAAGTAAAATAATAAAAAAGAACGGAATTTAATAAAATTGACTCACTTTATTTAAGCAAGTGGGTATAAGCCCAAAAACATTTTTTACCAACTTTAATTTTAAAATAAAGATCAAACACACCTTTTTACAATTCTCTTAACAGTTCATCCATGTTCATAAAAAATTATAAAAAATTATAATGATTGAAGAACTTCAAAAATCAAAAGAAACATGAATTCAAAATTAAATTTAAAATAATAAAAGATGAAGTAAAAGAATACTTAAGAATAAAGCTTGCTTCTTGAACTTTTTTAAATTTTTAAATTTCTTATTTCTCTAACAATTCTCAGATATAATATGAATTGTATTATGGATGTATAAGTGAGTTACAAGAGTGGAGTGAATATGAGTTGTGGTGTTTAGTGTCTTGAGGCACGGTATGTGTGAATTATAAGTGAAGGAGAAGGATTTATATAGTGGTTTTCAACCCACAAATACATGGAAAATATTTAAAATTAATACACAAAATCATTGATTTTTTAGTACAAAATCACCCAAAATAATCTTGATTTGATTCTTCTTCAAATTTGATAGAATCTGTCCAAATTTGAATGATCTCCTTTCCTTTTTCATCTTTGACTTTTTAAATGATCTGAAATGGTTTTTTCTTGATTTTTTCATATCCCAATTGACATTATTTCTTTTTTTTCTTTGATTTTGATTTGGAGCTGATCTTGAGGTGCTTTCGTATTTTTCATCTAATTTTATTTTGAGTTAAAAAATCAGTGACACCAGATTTTAAGAAAATATAACCTCCTCTATAAGTTGCTTTCATTTGGGACGAAGCCTCAATCATCTTGGATTACAATATTCGAAGATCGGTGGTAAACCTTTCTCTTATTTTGTTTTTAGTTTGAACCGAAAAAGATAAAGAAAAGTTCTTTTACTTCAAAAGTTAATTTTTTTTTTTTTTATTGTTGGTAATGTCCTTTTATAATAATTTTTTTGTTGATATATATCTTAGATTACAAGTAATATTTAAAATAAATTACTCTCTATCACATACTTTTTTTTTGTCAATTTTAGGCGATGGTTGAAGAGAGTCAATGATTGTACGCCGTCTAAAAATCATGACCATCATCGTTCAAGCCACGTGGATAGCTAGAATAGAAGATAAATCAAACGCGCGGGTGCGTGGAGGAATTCAACGTTCTCGCAGGAAGTGCACATACGTAAAAGTAGATAGATGATCTTCTCAGACTTGATTTGGATCATTAGATCAAGTCTAATTTAATAGCCAGATATTAGATGTCACTGGATAAAAAGATAAGATTGGGTTATCGTATTAGATTTGTTACTTTTAAATTGCTATGTTCAAATGGGCCTGATATATATTATTATTTTAAGTTAAAACTATAATTGAATATGGACCTTTTAATTTAAATAAGTTTTATTTTTTATCTATTTATTTATTTTTAATTTTTAGATAAAATTACTAATAACATAATAAACTATGATAATAATAATAATAATATAATACTAATACAATTCAAATAAAAATTAACAATTATATATAACAGTATAGAATAAAATAAAATAGTATACGCCAGTAAATGGCCGTTTGACTTTGATTTTCCTGCCCCAAAACATTCAAATACAAGTTCCAATCTATACATCCAAATGATTGATGTACATCCCCACTATGTATAAAATCTTATTACGTTAATTCACCTTCACGAATGTAATAGTGGAAATGATAATAATTATTAAATTTCACATTTATATTTATCGATAATAATTTTAAAAATACTGAGCTTATAATTACCACTTAATGGCATTAATTGAATAAGTAAAATTAAAAAATAATACCATAAAATAAAAATTATACCTATGAGGATACTAATATCATTTACTTTTAAAATTAAAATTTCAAAAAAAAAAAAACTTTTTCACCCACACAAAAGTACCTGTGTTTTAGCCCATTTTTAGAAATAACCTTAAAGTAATCAAAATGTCAAATATTAAAGGTTATTTTTGATTTTATATTTTTTATATTATATATTCTTAATATTATTTTTTAAAAAATATGCACTTTTACCTCAATCACATATATTCTTAAGGGAACGATTATTGTTTTTGGAGGACACGGATTCGAGCACCAATAATGTTAGCGTAGTGATTGAACGATTAATGTCCAATGGTTGAAAGTATACTCTAGAACAGATACTATTATAACCACCATTGTTAATTCAAAATATATATACATACATATATAATTGTGTTATCATAAAGTTAAAATTAATTAAGACTTAATTACTTTTGTAGAAAAATAAAATTAAATAAAAGGTTGGTTTTGAATAATGTGAAAATAGGAAGACAAGAACTAGGATTGTGGAAATGGAAGGGGTTGGAGAAGAAAGGAACCACAAACTCCGGGCATCTAGACTTAATTTATGCAAAGGCCAAGCAATAGCGTTGGCCCACCCACCACACATTTAAGAAATCATCAAGACTTGGTCTTGCCGTCTTGCAATATTTAATCTACATGGCTTATTATTAAATCCAATTTAACCAACAAACTCCTAAATATGTTGTATTTTTTGGGTTGCCCTTTAGGTTATTTAAGTTTTGTCTCAATTAATTTAAATCTATTCAACGAGATTTAATAATTTTTTCAACGAAATTTTTTATATACAGATTTATATATATAAAATATTTTCAACGAAATTTATATATATATATAAAACTTCAAATTCAACGCTTCTTAAACGATATCAATTTGTTTATTACCTACACTAACCTTCATATACGGATGGATTGAAACCAGTGATAGACTTAAGTAGGATGATAACGAGACGAGCCTGAGCCAGGCCGAGCTCGGTTCGGCTTGGAAACAAGCATATCTGGGCTCGGCTTGGCTTGAGACTTGCTGAGCTCGAAAATTTAGACTCGAGCTCGGCTCGAAAATAATATTACTAGGTTCGGCTCGGGTCAATTTGGCTCGAAATGGATAATTTTCTATGTTATTTTTATTATTTATTTATTTGTAGTTTATTTTTTATTTTTTATTTATAGTTTTGTAAATTTGTTTTAGTTGATAATATTCAATTTATTTTATTTAATTTTTAGTGGATTTACTCTCAATTATTTTTTTTTGCTAAACAAATTATTTTTAATGTATATATATGTTTATATATAATTATTTTGAGCTTGTTCAGGAGCTTTTTGAGCCGAGCTTGGGTAAGCCCAGCTCGGCTCGTTTAAATCCCGAGCCGAACCCAAGCCTGAGTTGAGCTCACTAGAGTTGAGTTTTGACCGAGTCGAGCCCGAGTAGCTCGTGAGCCGGCCAGGCTCATTATCACCCCTAGACTTAAGGGGTGCAGCCGCAACCCCTAAAATTTTCAAAATCTCTTATATAATAATCTATTTTTACACCCCTAAACTCTTTTAATTTTGCATCCCTTATATTTCTAATACAATTTTTTTTATAGTATACGCCCTTATATAAAATTCTAGGTCCGTCCCTCATGGAATGTTCCTTCTAATTTAAACGACTTTCATTAATTATATAAGATATATACATATATTTATCCATATGTGATAATATTTTTTCATATTTTTTATATATTTGTATATATATCGTAAAAATTTGAGGGATTTGTCTAAAACTTAAAAATAAATTCTCTAATTACTAAAAAAAATTGAGTTATTCAAATTTTTATTTTAGGACTCAAGCTTTATTTGAATTTTTTTTGAATCGATACAAATTTGTAAAATTTCAAGTTGAGTCAAAATGAGTCGAATCAAATTATTATTATTATTTGAATAGAATCAAGTTTTTTCGCCCTAACCCGGGTAATGTACCCATCTGAGTTTTTTAGAGTAATAGTTTTATATAAAACATATATGCTAATAATACATTAGTTAATGTTTACTTTTTGTCTATTCAAACATTTTTAGTAATGTTTCCAATTATTTTTATTTATATGATATACATTTTAGGAAATATAATCATAGTTTTTACGTTATTATTTTTTAAATAATCAAAAATATTTATTTTATTATATAGTTTTATTTATTTTTTGAACGAACTAATAGTGATTACAAGTAGTATAAAATATAATCTTCATCATTCGACATTAATCGTTTAATTACTTTGCTGATATCGCTGATGTTTAAAACCCGTAATCTCTAAAAAAATTAACCGTTACTTTAATCACTTGGGTTAAAAAGATTTATATAGCGCTATTTTTAAATTTAAACGTAATTATTGCCTAGAAAAAAAAAATCTGTATGCCCTCACTTTCTACCATATTTATTGTCTCGTTCGCATATTATTGCCACGTAATTTTAATTAATTACATTTTTATTTTTTATAGCCGTCCCTATTTACAACATCTAATAATATTTTTTAATTTTGTACGAACCATCTAATCTCATTGTTTAAGTAAACGGTTGTTGTTTTTAGAGGTTATATGTTCGAGCACCAGTAATGCTAGTTCAGTGATTGAACAATTAATATTCAATGATTAAGAGTATACTCTAAAATAGACACTACTGTAACACTGTAACTGATTAAAAAGAATAATAATAAAATCTAATTTTTATTGTACAATAATTATAAAATCTATTATAGCGACTTTTTAAAAATTAAAAATTTAAAGTTCATTATTTTTTTTTAAAAAAATTGAAAATAAGGATTTTTTTAAAAAATAAAAAATTAAAGTTGATACTGATTAATTAGGTAAGTCAAATACTGTAAAATGAGAAATTCATTTGAAAATGAATTTAAGAGTTGTTTACATGTGGGGAAGGATTAACACTCTATCACGCCCGAAAATCGATACTAAAATATACATTATTTTTAACCGATAAAAATCATTTAAAATTTAAATTTAAATTAATTAAGTATTCTTGGTGAATAAAGACTTTAATTAAATGAGCTTTATCGAATTAGTGAGCTTGAATTAATTAAATATTTAATTAATAAGTGTGATGTTATATCGGATTATAGATTAAATCGATATCAAATAAGTCTGATTGTCATATTAATTTATGTTTCGAATTTTGTACATCATATTTATGTATGATACAAGCATTTAAAATAATAGTATGACTTGTCCACTTCTAAATCAAATTAAAATGATAAAAATTTATTTAAATATTTAATTAACATCTATTAAGTCGGGACTGTTATGAGATAAATATCAGAATTAATAAATATATTTTTTAAAATTTAAATCAATTAATTAATAACATACCTCATTAAAATATTAAAGTAAATGGATGATAATTTAAAATACATGTCATAGAAAAACTTGAAATAAAACCTAAGACCACTAAAGCCATAACCTAAGAAGGCCAAATTATAGAAAATTAATTAATGAGTTAATTTAAACTAGGTTAGTCTAATATTAACCCCAAATTAAATAAAACCTTAAAAATTCTAAAAACCTAATATTTTACTGTATCACTTTTCTTTGAATAAAATAATTAATTTCATTAATTTTAAATTAGGATCTCATTAGACCAATGATACTATTAAAAATGAATTAAATCAATAATGAATGATGACTTTAATTGAGTTTTCTTCTAAGTCAAGTGTCAATTTCAACCTAAAATAGTTAAGAGTTGGTAAATTAATTTAATTATTTTAATATCCATCCAAATAAGTGAAAGATAAATTTAAATTAATTTGGATCATATATACCCTAAAGGTTTCGTCTAACCTAAGCTAAATTTAATTAATTTAACCTGCACGAACCATTTAACCTCATTGGTTAAAGAAATAATTATTGTTCTTAGAAGTCACGGGTTCGAACGGCTAACTATGAGTATATTATAAAACATATATTACTGTAATAACTGTAACTGATTAAAAAATAGAGTAATAATTTTGAACCTAATATTCTTTAATATTTATCTTAGATTTTAATTTCAAAATTATTTAAAAAATTTAATATATCATCATAAAATATGCTTATAATATATCTTGATTTCAGTCGATTGAATTGGATTCCTATTCCAGCCCATCCCTCAAAACATCCGATGACAAATGTTGTATTGTATAGCTCGGCTGTGTTCAACAAATAAACCAACTCGCCGCCCCATTTTCAATAGTGCGATCCATCCATGGGCATAAATTAAAGTAGAGTTCCATTCTCCTCCATCGACCGTATATAAATGTCCCTGCGCTTGCTTACCACTATCGATAAGCCCACTCTGATTCTTTACAATCTCCCATTTCTCGCGCCTACGCTCATCTCTCCTTTTGCTCCACACAAGATTTCATACTTTGCTATGTCTTATCGTCCTAACTATCAAGCTGGCCGTCGGGGTGGCGGTCCCAACTCAGGCCGCGGCAGTGGACGCCGAGGAGGAGGACGTGGCGGCGGACCCGGTGGACGTGGTGGTGAGCAGCGCTGGTGGGATCCGGTTTGGCGTGCTGAGCGCCTCCGTCAAAAGGCAGCCGAGGTATCGAAAAGCTGTATTGTTTTGTTTTTAGCTGTTTGAAATTGTATAATCCAGGTTTAAGCTGCTAATTTTAAGTGTTTCATTATGTAATTAGCATATGTTTTGTCTGTTTTCTGATTGGCATTTGGATGCATAGATAGAATCCCAGCAATTTTGAATGATTATAATAAATAATTTTTAAATATCAAAATTCATGAGCATTCTTTTTTTGAATATTAGTGTGTGGAAATTTAATTTTTCTTCTCATTTTTATCCTTACATATTAACTGTTTGTCACTTGCTTTTGCGTTAGAAGTAAATCTTTGTACGTAGCAAAACTTGAGTAATAAAATTAATTGAAAAAGGAAGTTTATCACTATTATTTTTCAATATACGTTTGCTTGTGTTTAGATGGAAGTTCTTGATGAGGCTGAGTGGTGGGATAAGATGAATCAAATGAAGAAAGGACAGGAGCAAGAGATGATCTTTAAACGAAATTTCAGCCGTTCTGACCAACAAGTTCTGTCTGATATGGCCTATGAATTAGGTCTTTACTTGTATGTGTTCTATAATTACTTCTCAATAACATCTTATTTAAGTTTGAATATTGTTTTTCACAATCATCTTGTCACAGTAAAGATGTCTGCTTTTATTTTCAATATGTATTAATTTTTTTACTTAATTGTTGTTACATCCCCACCCCCTTGATTTTGCATTTGTGGTAAGGAAGTCATGCATATAATAAAGGGAAGTCTCTTGTGGTTAGTAAAGTTCCCTTGCCAAATTATCGCGCAGATCTCGATGAAAGTCACGGATCTACACAGAAACAGGTTAAATCTGGGTACTATATATATATATATATATATTCTTAATGTCATTGTATGCTTACCGAATGTTCATTTAAGTTCTTATTTTCTAATCTTTTTACAGATCCAAATGTCTACAGAAACTGAGAGGCGAGTTGGAAATCTTTTGGATATCTCAAAGGACAAGAAGTTGGGTGATAATTCTGGAGTGGCATCTAGTAGGGTTGCTCTAAAGCCATTGCCTGATGCAAAAAGAACTGGTTTAGTTGCTACTAGTGAAACTGATTCTGCAAAGGAAAAACTCAGTGCTGAACTTAAGAAGAAGCAGGAAAACCTGAATGTATGTATTCGAGTCGTGACATGCTATTAATGTTATATTGTCTTTGTTAAATCAATATATTGCTATGGTTCAGGTTGCTCTGCTTTAATATTTCTCATGGTATTTAATCTCTTATAGGTAAGTAACAGTGTGAAGGTGATGCGGTCTTTCAGAGAAAAACTACCTGCATTCAAAGTGAAAGATGAGTTTCTAAAAGCTGTTGCTGAAAATCAGGTCTAATACTTATTAAACAGTCTCTCCCAAATTAAGATAGCGTCATTTTCTTTCTTTGGTGTCACTAGCTTGCTGATGGCATGTTTTATTGTAAACCAGGAAAAAGGAGGTTCATAATTAGATGCTATTGTAAAAGTGTAATCAGTTTTTCTATAAATATGGAACCTCAAATAAAAATATTTGGTGCCTACTATGTTCAAGCCTTTTTGACGTAATTAAACATTTCTCTTTTAATGGTGAGAAAGAAGAGCTTTCCTCTCTCTTGATGTTCTAAATTGATCAATGCATATACATTTCATAGCTTTTTTCTTTCGTATAAGGCCTGTTAGGGTATTACGAAGTTATCTATTAGTTATTTTGGTATGTTAAAGCCTATTCTATTAGTTGTTCTGGTATGTTATATTCATATGCTAAAATCATAGGCTCTTTATAGTTTATACATGCTTGTGTGCTCGGAGGATAAGCTGAAAAGTTTGCATGTATATTTCAAAGAGAGCTGAATACTCGAATTATCATTTTAAGAGTAGAGGAACTTCTTGATAACCAAGCTGATCTAGTAAAAAGCTTTAGTTCATGCTCAATTGAACTCAAAACAAGCTGTGCTCAAGCATTACTCAAAAAAAAAAAAAATTGTCGCCACTTTGTGTGATTTGATTAAGCTTTGAACTACTCAAGCTTGAGTTTATCTCAATGATGAATTAGCAGAGTTCAATTATTCAATGAGTCGGCCTGATGAGCTCACATGTATGTTTACTCGCATATGCTCCAAAGGCACTAAGAAGAGGGCATGCAAAATGTAGCCAATGATGGATTTCAGAACTCCACAGTTTGTGGATTTTGGGTTCCTTAATGGTCAATATTGCTCTCTGCATTTCCTTCATCTGTCATCCTCTGTTGTTTTCATTTTCAACATTTGTTAAATGGTGCAATAGAAGTTTATTTACTGATGGGTTTTAGAGACTGACCTACACATGATAAAAATGATACTTAAAGAGAATAGTTCTATAATTCAACTTATTTCATTGTAGTTTGCAGTGCTCAAGAGACATTCTGATTTTTGTTATTTTATTCAATGATACAGGTTATAGTGGTTTCAGGAGAAACAGGATGTGGTAAAACCACACAGCTTCCTCAGTTTATTTTAGAAGAGGAGATATCATCTCTGAAGGGTGCTGATTGTAACATAATATGTACTCAGCCACGTCGTATATCTGCCATATCTGTTGCAGCTAGAATATCCTCAGAAAGGGGAGAGTGTCTTGGTGAAACAGTTGGTTATCAGATTCGCCTAGAGTCAAAGCAGTCTGCTCAAACACGGCTCTTGTTTTGCACTACTGGAGTGTTACTCAGACAATTGGTACTGTCACATCCTCATTTTGTGCTGATTCAAGTTCTTATCACTACGTGTTACTTTATTCACTTCCAAAGATTTAGTGTACTTTTAAGGTTTTTATGGCAAAAATCTGATTGTTATAGCTTGGCTGCGTTTATCAATTCTGTCACTAACAAAGGTTCTTTTCTTCTTCCTCAAGCTATCTTGTCAGTAAAGATCATATTGTCAGTCTTGCACTACTGGAGTGTTACTCACCTTCTGTTTGCTTTATGTTTCTTGATGTGATTAAACCACTTTTGTGGGTGTGGCAAAAAATTTCTTGGTTGCTTCTGCGATTTTCATGGTGTGCTTAAAAAGCACTACATCATTTGTTTGCTTCATGTGATATTTCCTCTCAGCTAGTTGTATTTTCCTTCTACGACAGCTTTTTCATTTATCTGTTGTATATTTTTATGGAACTGCAGGTTCAAAATCCAGATTTGAATGGTGTGAGTCATTTGCTAGTGGATGAAATTCATGAAAGAGGCATAAATGAGGACTTTTTGCTAATAATTTTGCGTGACCTTCTTCCTCGTCGTCCGGACTTGCGTCTTATTATGATGAGTGCAACCATCAATGCTGATTTGTTCTCTCAATATTTTGGAAATGCTCCAACTATTCACATACCGGTATAGTCAGTGGTGAAGTTTCATTGTTAGACATGTGCTCATTGCTTCTATTTCTTTTACACACCATCTACCTTTGTATATGCAGGGGTTGACTTTTCCTGTGGCTGAGTTATTTCTGGAGGATGTGCTGGAGAAAACTCGTTATAATATTAAATTTGAGTTTGACAATTATCAGGGCAATTCCCGTAGAAGAAGTAAAGAGCTTGATTTGAAGAAAGATAATTTAACTGCACTATTTGAGGTATGTTTTCAATGATAAATTCAATCATCAGTAATTGTTTAGTTTTACAATAAAATCAAATGGTCATTACCTAGTTATGCTGCCACTGAAGTGGGCAATAGACATTTACAAGTGTCACCGTTCTGCCATTTCCCTTATAACTTTAAATTAATATAAAAGAGGACTTATATTCAATATTACCAGTGGTAGAAACAATAAGTTTCCACAAGTACCTTAGTTTTAGGGTTTATGAATTTTGTTTAGGGTTTATGGGTTCAGAATTTAGGGGTTGTGATTAAAATTTATGATTTATAGGTTAGGATTTAATGTTTAGGCTAATATTGTTAGGGATTTAGGTTTTAACCTATAATCCCTAAATTCTAATCATAGACCCTAAATTCTAAACCCCCAAAACCTAAACTCATATCATCTAAACCCTAAAACTAAAGCACTCATGGGAACTTTTTGTTTCCACTGTCTTGTGTATGGAATAATACCCTATAAAAATAAACTTACCAGTAGTTCATAAGTTTACCATAAGGATCATTATAAGGGTCTAACCAAACCAGGTTACGTATAGGAGTGGCCTGAAACTCCTCCTTTGGGTTTTGGCAAGCTAACTGGTCTTTTATCTAGTACTTTCACTCTTGTACTTCTCAGCTTAATGCCTTTTCACCCCATATTATGCAACAATATTAAGCATTTTATGTCCTGTAAGTTTATTATAGATTTAGAGTTTGTCTCCTTTTATGCTTTACTAGACTTACATGGTAAATGTGCTTGTTGTGAGTGCACCTTTTAGTTTCATTTCAGATGGCTCATTCTCTGTCTGTCTGTTTCTCTATCTTTATCTCTCAATCTCCATTTTCTCATTGATATTAATTCATACTACCGTTATTAGCAGTTTAGCATTTATTAATTAGGGATGTAGTGCTTTCATCTGGATAAGCCTTTTTTTTTTATCATCTGCAAGTTTATTCTTTAATTCTGTTAGGTACCGATGACATTTTATCATTTTCTTATGTAGGATGTTGACATTGATTCCGAATATAAGGATTATGGTGCAGCTACAAGACATTCACTCGAAGCATGGTCTGGTTCACAGATTGATTTGGGCCTGGTATGTAACTTACGATATCAGCTAAGTATGAATTTGCCCCCCCCCTCCAGCTTTTACCTTTTAATTATCTTTTGATTTATTGTTTTTCTTTTAGGCCTGCCATTTTCATGGTTATAAGGAAACAAAGTATCTTTTATTCCCTTTTTCTCGAAAAGGAACAATGCCGTTGCTTTTACAATATCATTTGCAAAAACGTTTAAACCATATTATTCTTTATTGTCTCTAATCATATTTACAATTGTTGGAAATTTCTAGGTGGAGACCACAATTGAACATATTTGCCGCCATGAAGCTGATGGAGCTATTCTTGTATTTCTCACGGGCTGGGATGACATTTCTCAGCTCCTTGACAAAATCAAAGTGAACAACTTTCTTGGGGACCGTAGCAAGTTTCTGGTTCTTCCACTACATGGTTCTATGCCTACCATTAATCAACGAGAAATATTTGACCGTCCACCACCTAACAAGCGGTAAGAATTTCTTTGATATTTTTTTAAAAAATAAGTAAAAATATCTTGAAGGTGTATGGTGCCCTTGTCCTTTAGCAGCTAGCATCATCTTTTTTTCTTTCTTTTTATTTCCCAGGTCAATATTTTAATTATATTTTATAAGTAACATGAGACAATTTATATACCTGCCCGTCTTACAATTATAATATCTTCTTGTGTTAATTTCTGGTCATAGAAGTATGGCTATAATGACCAAATCATCCTGTAAAGAACTTATCATTGAGCCATTAATATACTGTTACCTGTACCAAGGATTCATATCCTTAAGCAATGCAGGAGATATTGAATGGTAGTAACAATGAGATTGGTATCCAAGATTCTTCTCATCTATTGAACAATAACAATTAGTCTTTATCTCCCTTTTGACTTTCAATTTTTTCTCTTTTCCCCATGTTTACTTAATATGTCATGTTTGAAGCATCAACTTTTGAATAGGTTAAACATTCTCTCGGTTAGATGGACTGAAGAGCAAGAATGGTGCATTATATTTTTAGTTTGGGTTCTTATAAATTCATATAACTTCTAAGATAATATTGTATGTGTTAGTTATAAGTGTTAGATAAAATAATAATATTATTATTAGGATAAAGTTCTATTTAATAAGACTAAGTAATTAGGACTAACTCTTATATTTTAGGAGTTATTAGTATGTTGAAACTCTTATCTCATTAAGAGATTAGAGTCCTATTTGTTTAAGAGATTAGAGTCCTATTTTTAGTTATTGTAAAACTCTTGCAACAAGAGTCTATATAAGAAGCCATTCGGCTCAGTAATAAAATAAGTAACAAAGACTATTTTACTCTGTTTTCTACATGGTATCAAGTTAGAGCGATCCTGATTTCTCTCGATTTGAATTCTTGTTTCTTCTTCTCGGATTAGTTTCTCCTCATGACTAATCCAGATCAATCCTCTTCTGAGATTAGTTCTCAGAACAATTCCTCACAATCAGAAAATATATTGTCTGATTCATCCCTTTCTCCGATAACAACCTACAAATTAAATGGGAATAACTATCTCCCATGGTCCCAATCAGTACGACTATACATCACTGGAAGAAGGAAGATTGAGTACCTCTCTAATTCCATGGTCATTCCGACAAAAATAGATCCAAAGTATAGCACTTGGCTGAGTGAAAACACCATGATCATGTCATGGTTGATCAATTCAATGCTTCCTGAAGTTGGGGAGAATTTCATGCTGTATCAAACAGCAGCAGAAATATGGGAAGCAACAAGGGATACCTATTCGAATAATGATAATACTGCAGAACTCTTTCGGATAGAAAATCTTTCAGCAAGGAGATCTTTCAGTTGTGCAATACTATGGTCTTCTCAACAAGTATTGGCAGCAACTTGATTTATACGAAAATAATGAGTGGAAGTGTCAAGATGATAGTCTTTTATATGGTCAACAGAAAAATCAGAGGCGAATTTTTCAGTTCTTATCTGGATTAAATGAAGAGTTTGATGGGGCTAAAGGAAGAATATTGGCAACTAAACCTCTTCCATTGGTACGAGAGGTTTTTTCAGAAATTCGAAGAGAAGATAGTAGAAAAACAGCAGTGATAGCACCACCAATTCAACCAGATGCTGCAGCTCTTGTCACTAATTCTCATCCTAAAAACCAAACTAGGAGAAATCGACCATGGTGTGAACACTGTCGAAAGCCTAGCCATTGGAAAGATCAATGCTGGAAACTCCATGGCAAACCTACTGATTGGAAGCCTACTCGATCTAAAGTTCCAAATGAAGCTAATGTGGCTACCCAAGAATCATTGTTGAGTCCCTTTACTAAGAAACAAATTGTCACATTGCAACAACTTCTGAACAATATGACACCTCAATCTTCCAACATTGCACATGCTGCTACTGCAGGTAACTCTTTTTTCAAATCCACTATTCAATGGATAGTGGACTCTAGAGCATCAAACCATATGACAAGGGATTTTACTATTTTGGAGAACTATGGTGCTGTTACTCTTCCAGCAATTCGAATTGCTGATGGTACCCTTACTCCAATCAAAGGAAGTGGTTCAGTTACCTTGAATAATAATTTAACTCTTCATAATGTTCTCTATGTTCTTAAGCTTACATGTAATTTGCTTTCTGTTAGCAAGTTAGTTCATGAATCCAAGTGTAATGTTCTTTTTGGCATTGATGGTTGTACTTTTCAGGAATAGGACTCGAAGAAGGCGATTGACAAAGCTAGGCTACTAAAGGGCTTATACATACTCGAAGGATGTATCTCTCCTCATCATACCTTCTCTACCTCTCTTAGGAAACAAGTTTTTCTCTCCACTCTTAGCACAAATGAGGTTTTGTTATGGCATTATCGATTAGGACATCCAAATTTCTTTTATTTATCCAAGATGTTACCACACTTATTTGTTAATAAAAATCCATCTTTATACATGAAGATACATGAGCATGTTCATATACATGAGCAACCTATTTTCCCTTTTCCTACTACTATTTCTTATCAGTCAATTATTTCAGCTCCTACTAAAAATAATGTGACTAACCGAGAGGATATAATCACTGAATTATTCTCTCCTTTATCCCAGCTTCCTAGTCCTTCGACCAAAAATACACCATCTCAAATTCATGTCTATTCGAAAAGAAAAAAGGTCACTGCAGACTAGCCTAGCATTAGCCAAAGACTAGACTCGATTCCTGCTACTGAAATATAAATTATTGGTGCTGAAACAGATCCTATTCCTGTCACTGAAACAGAAGATAGAAGTGCTGAAACAGACCATGTTCCTATTACTGAAACAGAAGATAGAAGTGCTGAAACTGAGAACAATAATGTTGAAAATGAAACTAATAGAGATACTACAACTGTTGAACTCGATGATTTTCCTATTGCCATCAGGAAAGGAGTAAGAAAATGCACTGCACATCCAATAAATAGATATGTAGCATATGGAAAATTGCAATATGATTTCAGGGCATTTACGACTAGCATTGATAGTAAGAAGGTACCAAGAAATGTGGCAGAAACACTCCAAATTCCAGAATGGAGGAAAGCAGTGGAAGAAGAAATAAAAGCTTTACAGAAGAATAACACATGGAATCTAACTGAGTTACCACATGGAAAGAAAGTTGTTGGGTGTAGGTGGATTTTCACAATCAAATACAAATCAGATGGGAGCATAGAAAGGTATAAGGCAAGGTTGGTTGCTAAAGGTTTTTCACAAACCTATGGTATTGATTATCAGGAAACATTTGCACCTGTTGCAAAGTTGAACACTATTAGGATTTTGTTATCAATAGCTGTCAATATGGATTGAAAGTTGCATCAGTTGGATATTAAAAATGCCTTTTTAAATGGGAATCTGGAAAAAGATGTTTACATGGAGGTACCACCGGGACTAGAAGGGAAATTCACAAAAAATACTGTCTGCAAACTCGAGAAATCCCTATATGGTTTAAAACAATCACCTAGAGCATGGTTTGATAGATTTACTAAAGCAATGATACAAGGAGGATTCAAGCAAAGTCAAGCCGATCACACTTTATTCAAGAAAGGTGACTCGAATGGTAAGATGACTCTATTAATAATATATGTAGATGATATTATTATCACTGGAAACAATGAAAAAGAGATAGAAGAATTAAAAGGGAACTTGGCAAAAGAATTCGAAACTAAGGACCTAGGAAACATGAGATATTTTCTGGGTATGGAAGTTGCCCGATCCAAAGAAGGACTTGTCATCAATCAAAGAAAATATGTGCTAGACCTTCTTACAGAAACAGGAATGTTAGGCTGCAAACCAATCGAGACTCCTATGGATCCAACCTTGAAGTTCAGCAAGGAAAAGAATGAAAATCCAACAAACAAAGAAACCTATCAAAAGTTAGTTGGTAAACTAATTTATCTCTCTCTAACACGACCAGACATTGCGTACTCTGTTAGTGTAGTCAGTCAATATATGAGTGATCCAAAGGAAGAACACATGGAAGCAGTAAAGAGAATACTTAGATTCTTGAAGTTTACACCTGGTGTTGGACTTATATTCAGGAAAAATCAAGATAGATCAGTAAAGATCTACACTGATGCAAGTTGGGCAGGAGAATTGACTGATAGAAGATCAGTGAGTGGCTACTGTTCCTATGTTTGGGGAAATCTTGTCACATGAAGAAACAAGAAACAAGCTGTGGTTTCTCGAAGCAGTGCTGAGTCAGAATATAGAGATATGGCCCTTGGAATATGTGAAGGGATATGGATTAAAAAACTACTTACATAACTAGAACTGGAAAGTGAAAGTGACAAAAGTTTTGAGATTTTCAGTGATAGTCAATCGGCCATAAGTATAGCAAAGAACCCAGTGCAACATGATAGAACGAAGCACATTGAGATAGATCGACACTTCATTCACGAGAAAGTCAATAGTGGAGTGGCAAACCTACAATGTATGTCTACTAAAAAGCAACTGACAGATATTTTCACCAAAGCCCTTCCAAGAGTTACCTTCGATGAGCTTTCATTCAAACTAAGTATATACAACATATATACTCGAGTTTGAGGGGGAGTGTTAGTTATAAGTGTTAGATAAAATAATAATATTATTATTAGGATAAAGTTCTATTTAATAAGACTAAGTAATTAGGACTAACTCCTATATTTTAGGAGTTATTAGTATGTTGAAACTCTTATCTCATTAAGAGATTAGAGTCCTATTTGTTTAAGAGATTAGAGTCCTATTTTTAGTTATTGTAAAACTCTTGCAACAAGAGTCTATATAAGAAGCCATTCGGCTCAGTAATAAAATAAGTAACAGAGACTATTTTACTCTGTTTTCTACAGTATGAAGTATCCATATGTTATCATGCATTTTTACTGTTGGAATACAAATTCCAGAATTTCATGTCATTAAAGATGGGGTTCTTTGTCAATTGGCAAGTAATTAGTTCATGGCCCAAGTGTTGACTCTTGTTTTTTCTGTGCTACTTGTTCTCATTGCCTGGTTTGCAACATCCTTATATATTCTTTGCCGTATATTTCCAACTGGTCAGTATGCCAGTGGTGTTGTACATTTTTTTATCATTTTTGTTTTGGTTCTCTTTTATCTAGTGTTGGATTCTGAATTTGGTGCTCCATGTTTCAGAAAAATTGTTGTGGCGACAAATATCGCTGAAAGTAGCATTACCATAGATGATGTTGTGTATGTTATAGACTGTGGAAAGGCGAAGGAAACAAGTTATGATGCTCTTAACAATCTGGCTTGTCTTTTACCATCATGGATTTCTAAGGCTTCAGCACATCAGGTATTTGTTTATTTTCAAAGTCGGGCAATTCTCTTCATTTATTCCAAGTTTTGGTTAGTTTCACCTGTTTACCAACTACCAAGATTTTCTTTCTGACATGGGTCGTTTCAGAGACGAGGCCGTGCTGGCCGTGTGCATCCTGGAGTTTGCTATAGGTTGTACCCAAAACTAATTCACAATGCAATGCTCGAGTATCAATTGCCTGAAATTCTCCGAACACCATTGCAAGAGTTATGCCTTCATATCAAAAGCTTTCGGCTTGGAACTGTGGGATCATTTCTGGCGAAGGCACTTCAGCCACCGGATCCTCTTTCTGTTGAAAATGCAATTGAGCTTCTTAAAACAATTGGAGCTTTGGATGACAGAGAAGAGCTTACACCTCTTGGTATCTCTTCTTTTCTCTTTTTAATCATTGTCTCAACATATGTCAGCTCTAAAATATTAAATGTTATCCGAACTGGCATTTTCCAGGTTGCCATCTTTGCACTCTACCTTTGGACCCAAACATAGGAAAGATGCTTCTGATGGGGGCCATTTTTCAATGCCTTAATCCTGCCTTGACAATTGCGGCTGCTCTTGCTCATCGTGATCCATTTGTCCTTCCAATAAATAGGAAAGAGGAAGCTGATGCAGCCAAAAGATCCTTTGCCGGTGATTCTTGCAGGTTTGTCAATGCTGAGTTATCCTTCCTGTGTGATTTGCGAATTAAACTTGATTATAAGCATGTTACTAACTGCAGAATATTATATTTTTTACATGTAGTGACCATATAGCAGTTCTTAAAGCCTTTGAAGGATATAAAGATGCAAAACGCAATGGAAGAGAGAGAGCATTTTGTTGGGAAATTTTTTTATCCCCAGTAACCTTGCAGATGATGGAGGATATGAGAAATCAGTTTATTGATCTGTTATCAGACATAGGATTCGTAGACAAATCACGGGGTGCTAGTGTAAGCTCTCTGTCTTAACTATTTTTCGTTATTCATCCCGTCACCCCTTTTTTCAAAAAATAAAAACCTTGTGAGGTTTTCATTCATACGGTACGTATACTGCTTGTTTTATCAGTCTTTGGCGTTAGTTTTTAACTTGAAAATGGTAAGCGTGTAATTGTTCTTTTAATTAACTTCCATGTGTATTTTGATACAGGCTTACAACCGATACAGCCATGATTTGGAGATGGTATGTGCAATCCTTTGTGCTGGTCTTTACCCAAATGTCGTGCAATGCAAAAGAAGAGGAAAGCGAACTGCATTCTACACTAAAGAAGTCGGGAAAGTTGACATTCATCCTGCATCCGTTAATGCAAGGGTTCATCTCTTCCCATTGCCTTACATGGTTTACAGTGAAAAAGTGAGAACAACGAGCATATTTGTCCGAGACTCGACCAACATTTCTGATTATGCTTTGCTTCTATTTGGCGGTAATCTTATTCCTAGCAACACAGGAGAGGGTATTGAGATGCTTGGAGGGTACCTTCATTTTTCTGCTTCAAAGAGTGTCTTAGACTTGATACGGGTAATCCCTCATAGTCTCTTTGTTTCGAGCTAGTTTACGCAATTGATGAACATAAAACACTTTTAAACATACATGGTTCTCTTCTCGTCATCGTTTTCGTGCAGAAACTGCGTGGAGAACTTGACAAGCTATTGAACCGAAAGGTTGAGGAACCTGGGTTTGATATTTCCGTTGAAGGAAAGGGCGTGGTGTCTGCTGTAGTTGAGTTATTGCACAGTCAAAATGTCAGGTACTGAATTTCTACTGTTTTAACGTTCTTTGTATTAGTACGGACTGCTAGTCATTCATTATGTCATACTATAAACTAGAATGCAACTTCTTAGGGTTGGTGCTGTTATTTTACCTAAAAAATATTCATCTTTTAGAATATTCTTTCATAAAGAGGTTACGGTAAAAAGATGGGTCATGGTTCTAAGTTATTATTAATCATTTCGTGCTCCATCCTTCATAAATAGGGGTGAGCGTTCGGGCGAGTCGAGTCGAGTCGATTTAAAAAATTTTGAGTTATTCTAGTTGAGTCAACATATTTTACGATTTGAACTCTTTTTGAAATTTTTTCGATTCGAGTCGGTTTTTGCGAGTTCGATTCAATTTTTTGAGTTTATATATAAATTTTAATTGTACTATTTATAATATTATTGTATATTTTGATTCTAATTTAAATGATATCTTTATATCTACATACATTTTTTTATATTATTTTTTACATGTATAAATAAAATTTTAAATTATTATTATTATTATTATTATCATTATTATCATCATCATCATATACTTTAGGTATGAATATGTTGTTTTATTAAATTACAAGTCTCGTCAAAAACTTTTTTCTTATTTATAAAGGCCAAAACAAGATAAAAATAATAATAAATAAATAAAATAATATAAATACATAAATTAAAAAATATAAAATAATTTAAATAATATAAATAAAAATCATATTAAATAAAATAAAAATAAATATAGAAAGTGATCATATTGTGAATAAATGAAAATTAAAAGGTTATAATAATAAAAAAGAGAAGATAAGACTGAAATAAAACTGAAAATAAAATTACAGTAACTAAATGTGTAATTAGACCTGGAAATTTTTGATTTTTCAATTTTTTGAGTAATTCGAACTTTGAAAATTTGAACTCAAATCGAAATCGAAATTTTTTCGAGTTATTCAATTCGACTCGAATAACTCGAACAACTCGACTCAAGTAACTCGAAATTCAAAAAAATCGATTTTTTCGATTCGATTCGAGTTTTACTCACCCCTATTCATAAACGCTTTGTCTCTGGCGTTTAAATAAAAAATTATATCATGGACCTCTTCTTTCACGTTATTTGTGATCCTGTTAACTAAAGTTCA
Source organism: Abelmoschus esculentus (assembly GCA_035048815.1). Taxonomy (NCBI): domain Eukaryota; kingdom Viridiplantae; phylum Streptophyta; class Magnoliopsida; order Malvales; family Malvaceae; genus Abelmoschus; species Abelmoschus esculentus. The sequence continues at coordinate 14,338,955 of JAUCBN010000003.1, forward strand.
TTTATTTTTTATATCATTAATTCATTTATAAACCATTTCTTTGGAGCCATCTACTCTCTATTTATATGGCATAAAAAAATCAAGATTTATCCTTAAAAAAAATAACATGAAAAAATATTAGTGATTGAATTTAGTGGATGAGAAAGAGTTCATGATATAATTTTTTATTTAAATTTAAATAGACTACATGAGCATTTCAAAAAAATCGAATAAATTTAAACTATAAAAATAAATTTGAATAACTTAAAAGTTTTAATAATAAGTAAATTATTTTTTATATTTGAATCAAATTTTATTAATTCTACTTGATGTATGTGCATTTTATAGAAATAATTAATATTATAATATTATAAATCTTTATAATTAAATCATAACAAGTATTAGAATAATTTTTTAAAAAATAAATAATTTTAAAATTATGTATTTAATAACATATGTCAAGAAAAAGTATGCCCTATTAACAAATAAAAATTGGGTCCTTTATTTGTAAAAATGAGTCTGCATTGCATATTGTTACTTAAGGACTTCCTGAAGATTATTCATCTAGCATGGATTTAATGGATATCAAGGTTTAACACACTGATATATCATGCATCTAACAATACAATTAATAATATTTTTTAAAACCAATTTAATAATATTTTTTTAATCTTCGATACATTTTTATGTTATTGAGATACATAACAGAAGAACTAATACGAGTTTCGGTCAAAATGATATATCTTAACTCATCTTCATTAGGTACCAATGTCTCATCAGAAGTAATTTTTTTTTTATCAACTACATAAAAATGATTTTACTTACAACTTCACCAAAAAACTACTATCACGAGTCGCAATCAGCCTAACAAATATTTATATGTTTGATATTATAATTTAATTAAGTTATTGACTGGGTTAGTAACATAATAAGTTGAACTTGGGTCTTCTAGATATGAAGTTATAAGATATGAATATAATCTTCACTATTTGACATTGGTTGTTCAATCATTCTGTTGATATCGTTGGTGCTTGAACCCGTGATTTCTATAAACAACAATCGTTCCTTTAACCACTTGGGCTAAAGGGCTCGTGCAATAACGTAGTATGATTATTTAAATACTAAGTAACTAGGCATTTCATTCGCTCATTGTTTTTTGATAAATGCTACTAAATTTTTATTAAATCCATAGAAAATTATAATCACAACGTAATTAAGAAACAAATAACTTAATTAAAATCTAAAAATTCTTACAACCCAAAAACAACGAAAAATAAATTTCCTCTGGAAATAAGCTGTAATCACTAATTCTATCCGGGTTCTGAACTCATTCTTTTAATTTCTTTCGAACAGTGGGCTTGTAATAATTAATCAAAAAATATGCAAAAATAATACATGTATTACACCTTTTTTTCCACTCTAGTTTTGGACTTCGGTTCCTTTTTAAATTTTCTTATTAAACGACAAAATATAAAAATTAATATATTATTATTATTTGATACTCTGAAAATTTTAAATATTATATATTAGCTTTTATTTAGTAATTTTCGGTTTCTTTACCTAACATTTACTTATTTCCTTTAGACTTTCGGGTTTTTCAGATTTACTTGTTATTATTTATTATTATCATTATTATTTATCATTATGCATTATCATTATTATATTTATTTTCTTATTATTATATTTTACTATCCTTTTTAGTTATACATTTCTTACTTATTGTTTTTATTATTATTAATTATTATCATATTATTTTCATTCACTTATTTTATTATGATTATTTTTATACTATTATTATTTACTTTATTTGTTATTTTAAATTATTCGGCTTATATTATTAGTTGTTATAATATTATTATTATACATATATAACTAAATAATAAAACCTAATATATATCACCAGCCCAAATCTAATTACAAACCCAAAAATAATTAAAAACCCCACACATTACACTCAGCCCATTACAAATTAATCCTAAGCCCAAATCCGGATAATTAAACAAAACCCTAATTAACTCTTCATGTCTGCCGCGCAGCCCAATCTGGGCTGTTGGATTTGATCTTGATCCAATGGTCCAATCTGGGCCGTTGTTACCACGCGCCGGCCGCTCATTTCTCCATGCGCGCGTGGTAACAACGCGTGACTCTTCCACTGCTCCAAACTCGTCATCGCTGGCTGTTCGTGGTGGTCCCCTCGTTCTTCGGTAGCCACCTCACACACACAAAAAAGAAAGCATGTCAGAATCGTACGATTTTCAGAGTAACAACAATAAAGTTTCAGATTTTTCGAGCAAAAATGCAACAAATATTCGGCCGATTCAGTGCATCATAGAGCCAAAAATAAACCAGCAAATCTCAATGATTAAAGAAGCCGTGCGGCCAACATTGCAGTACGATTCCAACACCTTCAACAGAGATTTCAGAGTAGTGCATGAATACAGACAAACAGGAAGCAACCAATGAGAATTTTAGGCTTTTTTTCCTTTTCAATTCCGAGTGTAAATTGGTTATAAAACCGAATGAAAAGCCATTGTAAAAGAGGATTCGAATGAATACAAAAAGAAGACCCATTTCAGAGTAATTTCTTTTTTTTTGGATACAAAAAATATATTAGGTTTTTTACCTTCGTTTTGGTTTCTACTCTACCTTTCGTCTCTTCCCTTCTCTTCGAACCGGTAATAAACACAACGGCCGTGAGCCATCAGTGGTGAGCCAACGTTAAGAAAGAGGGTTTTCTTTGCTGTTCGTTTTTTAAAACAAAAAGGAGGGCATTTTCTGGTTTTGTTTCGGTTTCAAGGAATGGAGAAAAAGAGTTTTGAAAGTTTCTTTTGGTCGCCGATCACCGTAGATGGTGGCTGGAATCTGGTAAATACGACGTTTTCTGGGCTACACGGCGGTGTTCTTCAAGTAATGAAGAACACCTCTTGGTTTCTGGGGTTGGTTTGAATAAACAGAGAGGAACCTCTCTCTTTTCTTTTGTTTTTGGATGAAAATATGAAAAGGGGGTTGTTTAATTTTATGTTTGAGTTTTATACTATTTAAAATTTTTAAAACGATTTATTTACCTCATAAAACCCGTCGTGTCACTGAAATCCTTCCCTCAGTCAATTGAAGTTTCGGAATCGTTTCATTTTGATCCTGATTTGAATGAATTAATTTTTTTTAAATGGGTTTATTGTAGAAGAGTCCCTCCGTGTTTTTGTTTATATTTTTGAACACTTCCCCTTGATAAAATTGTTGTTCGAGTCCTCCTTTTTTGTTTTTCTTTTATTGTAGTCATTTACAGTAGTTTTTCTTTTTCTTTCAATTAAATTTATTTATTTATTTGTTTTATTCATCTATACACCTTATGTTATATGTATTCAATTTGATATGTTCTTTTGTACATATTTGTTTTTTTAACTTAATTTATGTTATGCATATTTTGTTTGTATGTTTATTTTATCACACTTTATTCATAGTTTGTTATATTGTTGTATATATGTCTAGTTACCCTTCATGTCACATTGTTATGTTGTACATATTATTTTATTATGTTTTTTAATTTAATATATCATGCATTTCTGGTTATTTACATATTTATTATTTTATATTCTTGTCATACATTTATCACTTAAGCACATATCTCTTATTTTGTTCTTGTCACTATCCATGTTAGTATATATTTTAGTTTTGTCATATTTTATATTTGCGTATATATGTTATTGCTTTTGTCACTTGTCTTCTATTTATGCATAGTAATTATTTGTACATATTTTACACATGATATTTCGTTCTATTTTGTTCATTTATTTGCCTACATTAATTTGAATGTTCTTTTATTGCATTTTACCCATGCATTTTATCTATATTGTGCATATAGTTAGTTACTTTGTCCATATTTATTCCTTTATATGGTAGATATTTTGTGTTACATGTCTATTCTAATTTCTTACGTACATATTATTATGTCATATATATTGCTATCTAACACTTCATGTGCATGCTTTGTGTTTAGTCCACATATATTTATTGTTGTAAATATTTGTTCGTATTTATTCTTGCTCAAATACACATCCATTCCATAATTAACGAACTTAATTAATTATGTCTCTATTTATCGTAACGGGCCCGTGTTCCAACGTAGTTGTCACAGTGTATGCGTTGCCTTCGAATAAAGACACGATAAAAATTAAAATTAATTCGAATCTTTAAACAAATATTAATTTAAACGCCACTTTAATCCGGAAAATCTAAAATTAATTAAGCGGTTGTTTTGATAAAGGTGCCAATTTTGGGGCGATTTTTAAACTCTAAACCCGTTTTTAAATCCTAACCGACTCTCGGATCCGTCTTTTTCGAATCTATAGTTTTTACGGTGTCCGGCCTACCAAAGTGACCGGTGGCGACTTCCAATTCTTTTCTCAAATCATTTTTAACTCTTCCTAATTTTCCATTTCTAAATCAAAATTTCTAATTTTAACCTAATCCCCATTTTTTAAATTCTTTTTTCGATCCTAATTTTTAATTAAAACCCCTGATTTTCATTTTATGAATTCTAAAATTTCAATTTTCAAATTCTCAATTTTAATTCTTTTTTCATTTGAAACCCTATCTTTCCAACTTTGGGTTAGTCTTTTCAAAATTCCTAGATTTTAATTCCCTATTTAAATGTTTAGATTCAAGTCCTTTTTTTTCTGATTTTATTCCCCAATTTCAAGCCTAATTTTTTAATTCTTAATTTTTTCCAAACCCTAAATCCCTAATTTTTCCATTTCAACTCTTAATTTTATTTTCAAACCCTAGATTTTTGGATTCCTAATTTTAAACCCTAATTTTTCAATCGTTTCGAAATTAGCCCCCCTTTTTTTACCTAATTAATCAATAACGCGATTTTAAAAGGGTCGCTACATAAGCATAACAATAAAATTCAGCAGCTTCTTGAATCTCATTGTCTCTGTCCAAACGAGACGCATAGTGAAGGAAGGAGTTGTAGGCGATTCAAATTATCGTGCAAAAAATACCGCTATCCAAGACTGATTTTATCGACAAACAACCATCAACTGAGTGAGGATAAATCTTTTCAAGTGACCACCAAATGAACTAACGAACTTAGTGTTAAAACATTATTTAAACCATTTAAAATATTAGATCATATCCATCAAATGAACTTAGTGTTAAAACATAGTCAACATTATAAACATTATATAATGAATTCATCCAAAATAATACAAGTACAATCAAATAATAATGCTTTATACAAAACGAAATATCCTAATAATCATCTCACATTGTATTATAAATAATGATAACACCATAAACACTCTTAAATACGATTGTCTTGGAAATATTTTTTTACCATGAATCATAATCTCAGACTTATTTAATTCATTGTATTAACGAAAGAAAAGAGAACATAAACATATAATACCCAGCGAGTGTCCTAAAAAAATAAAAAACATCAATGTATTTTTAAAATCAAAATCGATATTAAAAATTTGTATAAAAAACTCATTATTCTCAAAATATTTAAACAAAACCTGCTTAATTGAAATATATGCATCATTCTTTCATAACCATCTTTTCATTCTCAAAGCGTTTGGTAAGACATGTTTGGTCAAACCTTATGCATCTGCTTTCATTTTTATTTTTCTTTTATATTCTCATATATTGACAATTAATGTGATCAATTCAAAATTTTTATTATAAAAATTCATTGGATACGCTAATTTCTGAGTGATTGTTTTAAATCACCTTTACCTAGGGATGATAATATAATTTGTATTTGATCCAAATCTGATTCAATCTAAAGAAAAATTTCAATCTAAATTTGATTTAAAAAACTACATAAAAAATGTTCGAGTTCTAATAGGAAATGGATCGATATGGATATTATCATGATCCGATTCAAATTCAATCCGGTTTCATATTCGATATGAATCTGATCCATATGTAAATCCGAATAAAAATATTTAAAATTATTAGATTAAAAAATATTAATATATTAAAATCCTAATTAAATTATTATAGGGTTAATATTTTAGATGATTAATATCTTCCAAAATTTTATTTATGTTTTTCTCTTATTTTATAGGCTTTTGCTGAGCTTTAGTGAAACAATAAAAGCTTGATTATTATAAAATTTTTCTCTATGTCCAATGTTAATAGTTGAACATTTTGATTATATTTTTAATTTATTTAGATTATAATATTTATTAGACATTATAAAATTATGATGTAAAAAATAGATATGTTAGTAGACTAGTAAGATAGTAGTAGTTTATGTAAGGATAATTTATTTATTGTTGAGTTTTTTAATTATAATTTGAGTTGTTACCTTAATTTGTTTTTATATTGAATTATAATATTTGTTGAGATTTGTTTGTGCTACAAATTTAAATATATTTGTTTGATAAAAATTATTATTTTTTCATTTAAAGATACATGTTTGAGTTATTAATTTAAACAATTAATTAAATTTGGACTTTCGGATTTTGATTTTAGATATTTTGTTAGATTAAATTTTTATATATGTAAATAGATTTAGATTCGGACTTGGATTCTATTGAAAGTCCAATTATTAATTGAATTAGACTTGAACTTTATGAAGTCCGATCTAAATCTGATCTATTGTCATCCCTACTAGGGGGCTCGGCTCGGAAACATACATATCTGGGCTCGTGGCTCGAGGCTCGCTGAGCTCGGCTCGAAAATAATATTACTGAGCTCGGCTCAGGCTCAAAGATCGTCAGGCTCGGTTCGGGCTCGGCTCGATTTGGCTCGAAATAGACAATTTTCTATATTATTTTTATTATTTATTTATTTACTTGTAGTTTATTTATTATTTATTATTTTTAGTTTTGTAAATTTGTTTTAGTTGATAATATTCAATTTATTTTATTTATAGTGAATTTATTCTCAATTATTATTATTTTTTTTTGCTAAATAAATTATTTTTAATATATATATAATTATTCCGAGCCTTTTTACGAGATTTTCGAGCCGATCTTGGGTAAGCTCGGTTCGGCTCGTTTAAATGCCGAGTCGAATCCGAGCCCGAATCGAGTTCACTCGAGTTGAGCTTTGACCGAACCGAACCCGAATAGCTTGCGAGCCGGCCTATCTCATTATCATCCTAATCCCTACCTTCACATAATAATTTCTTTTAATCGCCTTCTTTCTTGCCTTTATTAGCAACTTTTCAAAATCGAAGGTTTTACCTGATCCATTATTTTAATACACTCTTTACTAAACATCTAAATTAATGAATTTAATCGATTAAAATTTTAATTTTAACTCAAAATTTTAATTTTTACTAAAAACAAAACCATTATGTCATTCTAAGTGTCTAAACACTTGCTATATTACTGTCATTACACATAACCATATTTTCAAACTTAATTCTGTTTTCGTAATAAATTATACTTTTATGAAAATAGCATTTTTAACTGATGCATAATCAAAAGAGATTAGTATGAACCATTTAACCTTCTCGGTTAAAAAAATAGATATTGTTCTTAGAGATCACGAGTTTGAGTATCAGTTATGTCAGCATAGTAATTGAAGGATCAATATCCAATAGTTGAGAATATATTCTAGAACAGATACTATTGTAACCACTATAGTTGAATAAAAAATAATCAAAAGATAATTAAAAAAATTATCGTAAGCTTAAAATCGGTGTTTTAGGATTTAAAGGGTATTTTGTAATTTATAAAAATAAGACCTTCAATTTAAAAATAAATAAATATTTGTTGATTTATATATACATGATAGATTAATTTTTATATAAAAATAGTATAAAATGACTCAAAATTTAAGAAGTATATCATCTCATTTCTCTTGTGATAACTAATCTTCTAATTTTCCCTTATAAATATTTAACTTAATTTATTTTAAGGCCTTATAATATTATTCTTATTTTATATTTTCCAATCTATTCTTGCTTAAAATTGTTTCGACATCTTTTACATATATATTTTTATAAGAAAAAAAATTAAATGATTGAAACTGATAATGTCATAAAAATCATGATGATATTTATATTGAAGAAAAAACTTATGATTTTATTTATTACATTAAAATGAAACGAAAAATATTATATATCAATTTGATCCTACTTCACCTAATTGCAATACCTAGTAGTGGTCCAAATTCAAAGGTATGCCAACTTTGACATATTAGGCATTGCAAGAGCTGCACGTGCTTCACCTTAAATTCTTCGCTGACACTATAACACGTAAACAGGGGTTCAAAGATTTTAGGGGTCCTGTGTAATTTATTAAAATGTGTCCATTAGAAGTAATTGTTCATAATTTCGTTAGTTCTAAAAATGTGACCCTTAAAAGTAATTGTCTTTTTTAAAGTCTCTGTGCGGTCATTTCTATTGCGCTTGTCCAAAACTTCACTAGTTCTATAGAAACAATAGTAATAGGAATAATCAATAAGATTCTATAATCAATTATCATATTTCTGACATAATTATAACGTTGAATTTTGAGATTAATATTATCTAATGAATGTAGTTTATAAAAATTTTGAACCCCTCTTTTTTAAGAACCATGTGCGGTCGTTCCTATCGCGCCTGTTTGGAACTCTCACTACACATAAATAAACAATTCAAACACGCCATTCTCTCCTCTCACACATGGCTGATGACTCATGAAAATTGGCAGCAAGCCAAATAAAACAAAACCAGCACCTCCCTCTCCTTATACACCTACGATTTGAAAACCCTATTTGGTATATCAGGATTGAGCTGTAGCGGTGGGAGGACTGTCATCTAAGTCGACACTCTTATATGTATATAATTTGACGAAATCCCTTGGCAGAAAGACCCTATGAATGCGCTGCAAAACGAGAACGACCAGATTTTTACGTAAAGAAGTGTACACTATCAAAAAGTTATATTAAAAATATAAAAATATAAAATTATAAGAATTTAGAGGATATAAAATTAAACTATCAGTAAAAAATATATAGAATACAAGAAAATTTAAAAATTTTAAGGGTGTACAATTGTGTTTTCTCCGAATTCTCTTGACCTGGTTAGTCTGTCGTAACTTTTGCTGTGTTTTTAATGCAAGTTGGTTTAGTTAAAAAAAAAAAATCAAACCCAGATGCTTTTTTTAAACTTGTGTTATAATTTTAAAAATAAATGGAGGAAATGCCTGAAGGAAAAAAAAAATCAAATCAGCAGTGAACATTGTTCTGAGTTGTCAACATATCTTATTATTGTCCCTTAATTTTATGGACATTGTATAAACGTAACCATGTGTTTGATGGGATTGGAATTTGTATTAAATAATGAGACAGGAAGGATAAAGACTCATTTTGAGAGATCACAAATTCCTTTTCTAAAACATTGAGCTTTTTGAGGGTTGAATTTTCGTTAATTATTATTTTTATATATTATATAAAATTAAAAAAAATAAAAATATAATTTATTTTAAAAATTTTATCATCGTCAATTTAAAAAAATTAAAATCTATATTTTGATTATCTTTATAAAAAATTGTTAGTTTCGTCCCTGTTTTTAACATGCGATTATTAGTAGGTTGGTTAAAAAGTACTTCTGGTTTTGGAGTCATATTTTTTTAAAATAAGTTTAAAAAGTTTTTTCAAAACATAAAATTTTACGCTTATTAAAATCTTAATATATATTTTTGGTTTATTTTTAAATTTGTTAACTTATAATTTTTTACTAAGATAAGATTATATAATTAATAAATTATTGATTAGTATAAAAATTTATATTCTTTTCATGTTAAATTTATAATTAATATTTTATTAAGTTGATATATTTCATAACATTAAAAATTTAAATATTATATATATTTTAATTTATAATATTATATTTAAAGTGATTTTTTTAAAATTATTTTTTATAATAATATTAAAACTTAAATCTTAAACTAAAGAATTTAAAAGCATCTTTTACGGTATTTTTTAAAATTAAATTTTCATCACACTTTTTTAAAATAATGATAAACTAACTAGTCTCTTTTAGTATAATAATTAATATTCACTTTTATTAATTAAATAATTTAAATTATATATTATAAAAATAAAATATAAAAACAATCTTTTTAAATTAATTTATTTTATTCATAATATTTAAATTTAAATTTTTTGGACATAAATCTACTAATTTAATTAAATAATGATATATTTGAAGTACAATAAAAGTTTATAGTAAACAAAACACCTAAATCTAGATATATACCCAGTAAACAAAACTAATGAAACGAGATTATAAGAAGACCAGATAAGGAAAAGATAAAAACATATCCAAAGACTCGAAAAAAAGAATACAAACCTCACCAAAGTTCACAATGATAAGTAAAATCATCAACAAATAACATAAAAATGCATATCACAATAAAAGTGTGATGACAATAAAGATATTACCACTATTCAATCACGAAAAAGAACGGTAGATACAATTGCATATCCAAATCTTGTTCGAGGGTCCAAAACAGAGAGATCAATAATATAAGGAAGGAGCATCATCTTGATTAGTCGTGACGTCGTCGGATCCAACCTTAATAAAGATCAAAATCAAAAGAAGAAAATATGCCCAAGGATAAAAGAAAAATTACCAAAAAATAAAAAAATCATACCGAACGAGTAGAATAATTTATTAAAAATTAAAAAACGAATTAATAGATTCGAAGATCGAGGACGATATTAATACTGATACTGTCGTAGGTATATGAATAGAACGAAGGAAAGATGCGGCAATGAATAGGTGAACAGCGCTAAGACTGTATAAAAAAAGAAAAAAAATTATATACAATCAAAATTTAATTATCAATTTTAAATTTAAATGTAAACGTTATTAAATTCAAATGTGTAACACTACAATAAATACGACGGCTTCCACTATCCTTTTCCTGTCTACAACTCTATTTGTTTGGCTAAATGTTTATCTATTTACTTTTTATATATATTTTAAAGTTTTATAAAAAATTATTTTAAATATTTAAATTAATTTAAATTTATGAAATATATATTTAAAAACTATTTAAACAAAGATTTTTAAATATACTTTTATTTATTTATTAATAATAAATTTTAAATAATAAAAAATACAAATAAAAAACTAATATGTAACACTGTTAATGAGACATAGGAAGAATATGTTATATCATCCGCTCTACGGTAACACACTTCCTTAAGTAATTGATGGTTAAATTAATTCAATATTTTAATATGATGTTAAAGTTAATAAAAAATTATAAAATAAATCTGATTTATCATATTAAATATAATCTCGATCAATTAAAATCATTTACTATATTATTTTTATGTCATTTTGTTCAATTAGTGAGTCTTCACCAATATTATTTACATGTCATTTAAACTAATTTTTATATAATATAAAATAACATAAAAATAATATAGTAAATAATTTTTATTAATCAAAATCATAATTGATGTGATATATCAAAATTATAATTTAATTTCTGTTAGGTATACTCTTTTAATCCTATAAATTAAGATGATTCGACGTGTAAATCTACTTAAAAATATAAATCTATTTAAAATTATAAAATTGTTTTTTTTTTAAAAAAACAAAGGATATTTTAAAATATAAACGTATATCAGTAAATATCACCGACACCCTAACACTACGGTGGTGAGTATACTTTTTTTTCTTTGGAAATATGGACATTTTAGAGCGAAGAAATAGACTAATAGGGGTTAGTCCAAGTGATAAGTAGTTTAATTTTATTTAAGTAAATTTCAGATTTAATATGTTGTATATATAAAAATTCATGTTAGATAATTCACCCATCAAAACTAGGTGTAGGACCCGAGCCGATCCGGATTAATCAGGTCAAAGCCTTAAAAACCGGAAAAACAATAAAAAAAATTGAAGAAATTGACAGCACTACCTCCACTAATTGATAAATTAAGAATCTATTAAAAATTTACAACAGGATCTTACTTAAAAAAAAAGAAATTATAAATCTCTAATTGTTCTAAATTAGTATTAAATTGTAGACTTTTCTAAATAAAAAATTAGACCTCGAGAAATTATTATACGGACTCGTTTTACTACTTAAGATATGGTCTCAACTAATTAAATTAAGACACATAATATTTTTTCATATCATATTCATACATAAGTATCATCCAAATCATCCACTTTAATGTCTTTAATTTAAAAAAGAAAAAAATATTACTAAAGACTTTTTATGTTGTCTTCCTCTTTATTGTTCATTTTTAATTGTTTTTTCTAACCCCTAACCCTAATCCTAAAACTTAAACCCTAAACCCAAATCTTAAACCTCAACCCTAATCCTAACCCTAAACCTCAACCCTAAACCTTAAACCCTAAAGCTAAACAATAATCCTAAACCCTATACCCTAACTCTAACCTTAACCCTAAACCATAAACCATAAACCCCTTGTCCCTAACCCTAAACCCTAAATCTATATAAAAAAAATAATTAAGAAAATTTTAAAGAACAAAGAGAAAGATGACACAAGAAATCTTTGGTAATACTTTTTTTTAAAATAAAAACATTAAATTGGATGATTTGTACAATGCTTATGTGTAAATATGATATAAAAAAATATATTATGTGTCTTAATTTAATTGATTAGGATTATATCTTAGATAATGAAACGAGTTCATATAATAATTTATCGTAGAATTCGATATCTGTTTTTCTTTTGAATTTTTTCCTTTATTTATTTTGTAGCAAACTGTACAATTTCCTCCCCTTGTAAAAATATTATACTACGGCGTAAGTAAAGAAACGGGAACGATACTTAAGATACAGAGATGAGCAAACGATATGTTTGACGGCGTTAGTTGCTTCTTCTTCTTGATCAGTCTTCAGAGTCAGGAACTTACGCTGCATCGGGTGACGTACTGATACTTCACAGCGTTTTCTCCGACAGAAACTCCGTTACTTCTGCTACTGAAAGTAATAAGAGCAGGGCACGTAACGTGAAGGTGATATCTTCCGGAAACGAAGGACCCAACTTTCCATCTCACCCGTCCATCAATCTTGATCACCATTGAAACCAACCCCGTAGCTTGTTCGGATTTCAAAGCAACTGAAAAATCCGTTGCTATAGGGACCATGTTCCCATATATGAAAGGTGACCAAACATTGATCTCCTTATGACCCTGGTACGTCGGAGGGATCGATGTCCGAAGGGTGATCTGTTGATTCCTGTAAGTGGCGTAGGTGTCAAGCCTGTCGTAGTAGATCCCGATTCCGTCATTTGGGTTTCGAGAAGACACGGTGACTTGGAAATTGGAGGAGAGGAAATTCGGAGTGGAGGCGTTGAAACCGTAGACGGTGATGTCTTGGAGGATGAAGCGGGGTTTGGAGGGGCGGAGGACTGCCCAAATGATCAGGATCGAGATGAGAACGATAACCTGGAAGACCAGAAGGCAACCGATGATTCTTCGGATGCGTTTCTGGCGGCTTAGGCCATGGTTGCCGCAGTCCTTGTCCGTCATGTTAGGTAGAGAATGCGATAGGAATCGAGGTTGGTTTAGAGAAAGAAGAGAGAGTGTAGAAGCTCTTTTGTGTGAAATTTGTTTAATGAAATGAACGTGGTGTGGCGGGATGTGGTATTTGGTGATTTGGTGTATAACTCCGTAGTTATTAAATAATGAGGGCTTTACTTTTTTGTGGGAAAATAATGACTCAATAACTGTAGCTGCATTATAGCCGGTTAGGGGAGTGCATTATTTCGGTTTTAACCGAATTAATCGATTAAACTGAAATTATTTTAATTAATTTGGACGATTAATTTTAGATAAATTTGGTTAACGGTTAATTATTTTTTTAAAAATTCAGTTATCTGTTAATTTAGTTTAAAATCGGTTAATTAACTGAATTAACCAAAATTATTATATATTAAATATTATATAAATTACATATTTATTTTTAATCATTTAACTTTTAAAATTATAAAATGTTCATTAAATATTTCATATTATAAAATCATCACTATTTTTTTAAAATTAGCACAAAATGAATGTTTAGTGACTAAAAAAATTATTTTAGCATAACTTGGACTATTTAGTGACTTATTATATATTTTGACCAAAATTTATAATAAATTTCGATTAATTCAGTTAATTAACCGAAATAATTTCAGTTCGGTTATAGATAATTCACTTTAGTTAACGGTTAAAATTTTAAAATTTTCGGTTAATTTGATTTTAGTTAATTCAGTTCGGCCACTGACCGAATTAACTGAATGCACACCCCTATAGCTAGTGATACGAGTTTCTTGTAGTTAACGAAGTGCTAGAAAAAAAATGATCTTTTGAGTGATTTTATTACATTTTGTTAGCATGTTTAAACATGAGATATAGCGAAATTATTTAGGGGTAAATTATCATAGCATTTTGTAAACTGTTCGTATAATGTTTATTTATTAAATTAATTGAATAAATAAATACAAAATATAGATATGTTCGATTTGTTTCTATTCACGAACAAGCTCGATAATAGGCTCATTTACTGGCTCAATATAAGCTCGTTTACTTTATCTCACTTTCCTTTCTTTTCATGTTAAATATTGATGAAGGTAAGAACTAAAATTAAATACATGATGAACTTTAGAGTTCAAATTATAAAGCCTAATGAGCTTAAAGATTAGTAGTGGTGTAATATTACTATTTTTGCAAACATATAAATGACCATGTTAGGTAGGGGTGCGCAAAACCGGATTCGGTTAACCATTAACACTTTATTTTGGTTAATCGATAAGTTTGGGTTGTTCAATTTTTGATCATAAATCGTAACCATTCGAACGTTTAACCGTTTATCTGGTTAACAAAAATAATTGATTCGATTCGGGTAACGAGTTTTTTTTATTTATTTTATTAAAAATATAAAATTTAATAATATGTTAGAAAAAGTATATACTTTGAAAAAAATAACACGTGATGTTAGTATCTTTTTTTAATAATAGAAAGTTAAATATTTAAATTTTATAAAATAATTTTATAATTTTATTTTTGAAAATAAAAACATAAAATAAAAATTGATTTTTTAAATATAAAATATTAAAATAACATATAATTTATAATATACATTATATAATCGGATGGTTCGGTTATCCGATTTATCTCAAAATCATAAACCGTTACTGAAACGGTTTCTATATAAAAATAAAAACCCAAACTAAAATCGTTTTTTTTCAAATTTCAAAATCGTTTTTGATTTTTTTATTTTTCTACAAATATTAGGAGGACATATAAACAAACATATTAATACGAGGTACAAACGAATATGTTAGAAGGTACAAACGAATAACGTAAAATTGATAGTAACACACCTAATACTATCGCAATAACCTATAGTAGTAATTAGGGGATTAACCATATAGGTTAAGTGTGGATTTTTGTGAAATCCAGACTCAACCCTACATTTCTAGATATGTGTACCGATATAGCTAGTGTATGTATCGATGCACTAGTGTATTTAAGGGCGATTGCTTGTGAAGGGCGTATTGTTGCACAAGAGAGTCTATCGATACCCCTTACATAAGTAGTATTCCACAACCTTTTTAGTTTATTGATACGTGGGTATACGTATCAGTATTAGGGTTAATTGCTTGTTATGCTTAAGTTTACCGATACACTATGTAGTATTATTAGTAAAGGTTTGGATCAATACGGATAATATGGTATTGAATTGCGATATCGATACAAGAACTAAGTATATCGGTATGGATAGACGTCCTTGTTTGTTTGAACCTAGATGATGTATTTATACGATGAGGAGGCGTATCAATATAGGGTGGCATACCGATACCTTCACGGGGTGTATCAATGCTTATTGGGTAATCTGTTTAAGAAATTATTGTTTGAGTTTTGGGCTCTATAGTTTAAGGCAAAGGGTCTTAGGGGTCTCTTAAGGTATAAAATGAATATTAAAACTATGAGATACATGACTAATGACTTGGTAAATGTTGGATAACTTATGTGTGATAGAAAAGCATAGGGATCCTTGGTTGATCGTTTGTGTTGTGTGATAGCTAGGAGTCTTATTGTGTGTTGATAGGTTACTTAGCGTGTTGAGTCCTTGATTGACATGAATCTCATTCAAAGATGCTTTATGTGATATCTAGAGAATGGATTAAGAATCTCGATACAATATGGATGTGATCATCAATCCCCTGAGTGTAGGATAGTGATGTTCTTTGAATGCGAATCTTATTTGTAGTGTAAAATATCGATGTTTTATGAATGCAAGCCTTATTCATATTGCAGGATCACGATACTGTATGGATATGAGCCTCACTATCATATGTTGTATCTTTTGTGTATATGTTATGTGTGATATTATACATTCATGATGCCATGTGTTTAAGTGGTTATGGTAGTGCCAGTGTTATCTTGCCATGATATCATAAATGTTGTATTGTTTTATTTATGATATGTGCTTTTATTTATGATATGTGCGATACTTGGTCAAGTGATAGTGTATCCATTGAGCTTTGTTAAATCAACGTTTAAAATCGTTATTTTCGTTTGTAGGTTCTTAAATTGTTATGTGTCTTAAATGAGAACCATCAAGGGTTGGATTTTTAGTATCGACTTAGTGTTAGAAGATAATTACTAAATGTAATGGGTCATGTACGTGTAGGACCATATATATATAATTTGTAATTCTCATTTTGTTTCGAGTTTAAGTCGAATGTGTTTAATGATTATAGTATTTTAGATCTTTGTTTACACTTTTGAAAATAGTTGGATTTATACTATTTTAATCGGATAAACTCATGCTTTGATTACTTGCTTTTGGGCTTTTATGAAATGAAATTTTATGGCATGAGTATGGTTTTAGTACCTAAATATAACATTCAGGTTGACGAGTGTTACATATATTAGTACTAGAGCCTATCTTTGGTTGGTTCAATGAAGTCCTTAGAAAAGTCTAGAGTGATATTTGTTAGATTAGTATATGCCATGAGTCAAAGTCGTACTTGCTTAAAGCTAAAAGAATCATGCCAAAGAGTGAAGGAGATCATAAGAAAAAAATAGGGTTCTCGAGAAAAAAGCTATGATGATAACTATGCACCTGACATGGAGGAGTCATCGATAGATAAAGTTAGATGTAGAGCCAACTATTTCTCATAGCTTAACCGTGTGTTGAACCATATTATGGGAGCTATTCTAAGACCGTCTGCCATACCTCGAGAGTTTTCTATAAAAAGGGTAAGAAGGTAATATGCTTTGTATTTTCATGGGATAAGACAAGACAACCCGTTATAGGCAGATCAATGGTTACATGATATACGTTACATTATGAGAAAAATGAGGTTGAGTTCAGAAGATAAGTTGTCGTGTGTTCTGTCCCTTTTAAAAGGAAATGTTAGAGAATGGTGAGAGATTGTAGAGCTTGGGTGGTATCCCAACCAAATGATTTGGAATGACTTGTTTGAGGAGTTTGAGAAGAAGTATGTGAGAGAGATTTATATTGATACCTTGAGAGATCGGTTCACCTTTCTTGTTTAAGAAAATCAACAAGTCTTTGCCTATGAACAAGAATTCCTACAACTAAGTAGTTATACGCCCAAATTAATTTCTAAAAAAATATGATATGCAAAAGGTTCATGAAGGGCTTGAGGAAGGAAATTCTAACTTACCTTACAGCTGCACCACCCAAGGTATTTTGAAAGTTGACTGCTAGTGACAAGTCTTTGGAGAAAGTACAAGGATTGACCTATGAGTCTTCTGGGCAAGAGGAGTCAGGTGGGAACAATCAGAATTATTCTAAAAACTCATAATCCTACTTGGGGAAGAGTAAGAAACGGTGGAACCATAATTGAGGGACTTTGAATCAGGGTTTGAAATCGAACTTAAGGTTAGAGTAAACGGGTCAAAAGAGGTCTTCTATATATTCCTTAGTTATGAGTCTGAAAGAATTAAAAAAGTGTAATGGTGTACTAGTTTGCAATCAGTATGGACAAAACCATAAAGACGGGTGTTGGGGAACAATTAAAGTTTGTTTTTAGTGTGGGTCGCTATACCACTTTATGAAGGATTATCCTGGGGCTGTATAATGCCATATCTAGAATAGGTTCAGAGGACTCTATATTCGATCCAGATGGGTTGAGGTTTCACTTATAGAAGAGATAGCCATAGGTTGAGAGGCACTTTTCAGTCCACTACAAAAGCTCTAACTAGGCAGTATGCGGTCAAAGCACATGAGTACTGTGTAGACACAAATGTTATCTCAGGTCTACTCACTCCTATATTTATAGTGGGATATCTCAACAGTAGGTAATTCATGTCGAGGATCTTGAGGAGTTCATGTACTATCCCCTTAGGGTATGATATACTTATATATCATGAGTATCGAAGGTGCCCAATTGAGATGCAAGAGTCATTCCTATAAAACTAATGGCCTTATTGTTTTAAGAGTTTGATACAATCTTGGGGATGTATTTTATTTTTGAACATGATGCAAGGATCAGGTGTAAAACGAAGAATTTGAAACTTTGTGTTGTGGAGAGTTTAACTAATTGTGAGAATTGAGAAAAACCCATGTTCACCCAACATAGTGTCGATCATGTTTGCTCAATGATTAATCCAACAAGGTTGTGATAATTTCTTGTCTCATATGGTGTATGTGAGGGTTCAGAACCCAATGTTAAAGAGTCTACTTAATGGTATGGACATTATGAGTTTTGGGTAATGACGTTTAGGCCTACCAATGCACTTGCGACCTTCTTGGACATGATGAATCTAATGTTTCAGTCATACTTAGATTAGTTTGTGATGGTTTTTATTGATGATATCTTAGTTTATTCACGCTTGGAGGAGGAGTATGACTATCATCTATGAATGGTTTTTCAGTTCTTAAGAGATAGATGTTTTACTCCTATTTTAGTAAGTGTGAATTTTGAATATTAGAGGTCACATTTCTTGGCCATATAGTTTTTGTGGATAAGATCCGTGTAGATCTTCAAAAATCAAGCATAGCTAAAGTTGAAACCAAGGAATATATGAGAAGTTCATAGTTTTCTTGGACTTTTCAGGTACTACAGACGGTTTGTCAAAGGTTTCTCTATTATAGCAGCACCATTGACTAAGTTGTTGTAGAAAGGGGTTCCCTTTGTTTGGAATAAGAAAAGACAACAAAATTTTGAGTATCTTAAATCATACCCTATAAAGGCTTCAGTCTTTACACAACCTAAACCTCGGAAGGATTACATCGTGTTTAGTGATGCTTCCCTAAATAAAACTGGTTGTATGCTCACGCAAAAGGAAAATATGGTTATTTACGCCTCAAGGCAACTAAAGGAAAATGAGTGAAACTATCGCACACATGACTTGAAACTTATGGCGGCTATCTTCGCATTGGAGATTTGAACATACTATTTTTATGGTGAGATATGTTAGATCTATACTGATCCTAAGAGTTTAAAATACTTACTCAACCAAAAAGATTTGAATCTAAGACATCGATCGATTGAGCTATTGAAGTACTATCATTGTATCCCAGAATATCACCCTAAAGAGAAAACATGGTCTCCGATACCTTTATTTGAAAATCTATGTCAAACCTAAAAGTTACGTTTGTTCAGTTGAGAATTACGAAGGATAAGGGTCTTTTTTTCGAAGTTATGTGTTGAACCTACTTTATTAAATGAAATCAAAAGCATTCAAGTGGTAGATAAAGAGTTAGTGTCTCAAATGCAAGTCTTTCAGAGAGGTGAGACATCAGACTTTGAGGTATTGTATGATGGATTCCTTTATTTCAAGGGTTGCTTATGTGTTCTAGTTTTGAAGAATCTGAGAGATCGTATCCTAAAGGAAGCTCATCATAGCCTTTTTTTTGTGTATCTGGGAATCAATAAGATATATTAGGATCTTTTCTCTTTTATTTTGGTGGTCGTGCATGAAGAAAGATATTTTTGAGTTTTTAACAAGATGTTTGACATGTTAGCAGGTTAAGGCGGAAAATCATGTTCCTTCGTGTTTGTTATAGCTAATAGATATTCTACATTGGAAGTGTAATTGTTTTAATATGGACATCTTGATGAGTTTGTTGTTTACCCTAAAAAGCATGATGCCTTATAGGTAGTTGTTGATCACTTGAACAAGTTTACCCATTTTCTACCAATGCGTATGGACTTCACCCTTGACAAGTTGGAACAATTTTATATCAAAGAGATTGTAAGGTTGCATGCATCATCATTGTCAATCATATCAAATAAGTATCCATGGTACACGGTAAGTGATGAGTGCCTAAAAGTCCTCAATTTTTACATCATTTCTCTACTCATTTATTGCCAATAAAGATAAAATTAAATACAATAATAGATACTTCTGGTTATTTTCTATATCTCAACATCCTAATATTACTTTTATGAATTTACACATTAATTGGCATAAAACAGATATGTTTGATAATTTTCTTTCTTAGAAAGAAAACTAGATCACAGAAAGAACCAAAGAAGAAAATAGATGCCGAATTGTAGATGAAGCATCCGCCACGGTAGCGTTCTGAAGACTGTCGCGACAACATAAAAGACGACAAGTGATGCTCAACAGGAAGAGAAAAAGACACCAAAAGACAAAGAGTAAAAGAAAGAAGACGAATCAGTTAGGAGGTCAAGCCCAAGCTAGACCGTGGGAAAAGATATTTTAGGAAATAAGATTTATTTAATATAATTTAATTAGAAATTAGATTTCTTTTCTGTTTAGAACTCTTTCCTAGCATGGAAAGATCAACTTAGGGCTTGACCTATATTATTAGGTTTAGGTTTAGGGGAGGAGAAATCGGTTTTTACACATAACATATCCTTAGCCACCGACCATAATATGTTCTAAACTCCTTTGGAGGTTTAGATTGTTGTGGAGTAGATGGAGTGGAAGGTTACATTGTTATTAATATTTTTTAATCCAAAAATTATTTCATAGTTTATTCCTTTTGGGTACTTAAGTTTCTTTGCATATGAGCTCGAGATAATAAGTATGTGAAGAAATCCATTTGTCTAGTATCGGGAGAGTTAGGCTCATAAAACGAGAGAATACAGTCTTTGCTCGAGGTCATTGACTAATCCGATTGAGAAATTAACTGCCTAAGGATTTCAGCGACTAACAAGACGCATGTGAGATTGTTATCTACCTTTGATTAACGCCGGGAGGTATCATCAAGACACAGGGATTTCAACAATTCTCTTCGCTTAGGGATAAGGAAGAAAAATATAATGATTCTCTTTCAAACTATGAAAAGTTGAATTTTCGACAAAGCATAACCCCGCCTAGGCAACTGCGGCGACCCTTTGTGCGATCCATCGAAGTGGCAATTCAACATATTGCATCAATAAGTGGATTAACAATATAACTAGATTTTCCTCTACAAAACATTTAATCTAACCTCGTCTTTCTCATTATTATCTCTCTATAAATTAGTATAGTTTAGTTAATGAAATCAATCCAGTCCAATTACTTGTGCTTTTAGTTTTCTTAAGTGCAGTTATAAGAAGTAGTAGAATCGACTAAGTCTTCGTGCGATTGATATCTTAAATATTATAATCTGACAAAGATGGAATTTAACAAGGACTCCATAGCCTTCATCAAATTTGGCACCATTACCGGGGAATGGCGCTTAAGTTTACTACCAATTATTTCTACATATTTTTTTTTTATTATTTTAGTTTATTTATTTAGTTTTAGTTTTAGTTTAACTTCGGTGTTTTTTTTTTGTGCAAGACCAGGTCCAACCCTACCATTGATCAATACCCTTATAACCCAGAAATCGAAAAAACAACACGAGATCTAAAATGAAAGGCACGCCAAATAATGAACGTAGAACCTGTCCAACAAAATAATGCGGGTATGAACGCCGCCGCGACAAACAACCGTGGTGCTTTCGCCGTAGTTGATCCAGTAAATATTCCAAGACAAGAACACGCTCGAACTATTCAAGACTATTTAGAGGAAGATTTAGATGGGTTAACTCCTACTATTGTGATGCCTAACATAGAGGCAGAGCACTTCGAACTAAAACCAGTCATGTTCAACATGATCAACACCCTAGGCTAGTTTAGGGGTTCGGCCAATGAAGATGCTTGATAGCATCTTAAGTCCTTTTTGGAGATTTGTAACTCATTTAAACTGCCGGGAGTCTCATCCGACATCCTTAAGCTGAAATTATTTCCCTATTCACTCAAGGATATGGCGAAAGAATGGTTAAATAACCTCCAGCCGGGATCGTTGAACTTATAAACAGAACTATGCCGAAGCTTCCTTGCCAGATTCAGTTACACCAATATGACTGATAAACTCAGAAACGACATAACACCTTTAGGAAAGACGAAAACAAATCAATGTATGTGGCTTGGGAAAGATACAAAGAACTATATAGAAAATGCCCCATGCATGGTCTGTCTGAGTGGACACAAGTATCTATCTTCTACAACGCAGTAAACACCTCTACGAGGATGATCTTGATGCTTCTGCGAATGACACCCTCTTAGACCGCCCACCCTATGAGAGTATAAAAATTCTGGATAGGTTAGCGAAGAACGACTATCAACACCCAACCACCAGAAGAGGCATAAATAGACGAGGCATGACAAATCCATCCTAGCCCAACAGTCCGTCTTGACAAATATGGTGAAGGATCTGCAAAAGCCAAGTCACGTTCGAGAAGTAAAAGCAGTCACCATTCTCTGCGAAACATGTGGTGACATTCATGACTCAAACGCATGCTCGCACAATCCAGAATCTTCCTTCTATGTTGGAAATTTTAATAGAAACAATATGTCCAACAACTATAATCCATCATGGAGGAAGCACCCTAATTTCACATGGAGCAATCCTAATAATGCACTTAACACGCAACATCAACCAGTGCAAGCTACGGGATTCCAACAAAATAATAGATTTGCTCAACAACAGATGCCACAGCAGGCACCGCTTCCACAGCAAACAACAGATGTCTAGACTTTGTAAAATACACTGCAAACATTTATGGCCCAGACTGGTGTATACATTGCAAATACACACAAGTTCATCCAAAGAGTTAACACTTTCATGGATAGAAAAAAATGAGAATGCAAAATAACAAAGCTTCTCTCAAGGCGCTAGAAACCACAGTAGAACAAATGGCACAACAGATGAAAAACAGACCCATAGGAGGTCTCCCGAGCGATACTGAAGTCGCTAGAATAGGTCCTCATGAACAATGTGAAACCATATCGACCAAAAGTGGATTACAACTGAAGGTCCATGAAATACCTGCTTAAACAGTAGGTAAGACCCCTGAAACAGTAGTCCCTGAAAAAGTTACTGACGAAATATCTAAGGCAAGGAACCAACAGATACAGCTGGACATACTGCCATAGCAAATGATGCCATAGCCGCACCACAGATAAGATTTCAGTGTGATGAAAAGATCGAAGATCTGCGTCCACCACCACCTTTTCCACAAAGGTTAAAAAAGAAAAAACAGGAGTATCAATTTAAGAAATTCCTGGATATACTTAAACAAGTACATATAAATATATCTTTAGTGGAGGAAATTAAGCAAATGCCCAACTACACCAAATTCCTTAAGGATATTATATCCAAAAGGACAAAAATTGGAGAATTTGAAACAGTTTCCGCAACAGAAGGATGTATGACAATGTTGTATAACAAGGCCACCTTCAATAGTATGTGAATACGGTCTTTGCTCAAGGGCATTGACTAATCCGATTGAAAAATTAACCGCCTAAGGATTTCAACGACTAACAAGACATGTGAGTTTGTTATCTACCCTTAATTAACGCCGGAAGGTATAATCAGGACACAAGGATTTCAATAGTTCTCTTCGTTTAGCGATAAGGAAAAAACATATAAGGATGCTCTGTCGAACTATGAAAAGTTGAATTGTTGACAAGGCAGAACCCCGCCTAGGCAGCTGTGACGATCCTTTGTGCGATCTGCCGAGGCGGCAGTTCAACCTATTGCATTAATAAGTGGATTAGCAATATAACTGGATTCTCCTCTATAAAACATTCAATCTAACCTTTTCTTTCTCATTATTATCTCTCTATAAATTAATATAGTTTAGTTAATGAAATTAATCTAATCTAATTACTTGTGCTTTTAGTTTTCTTAAGTACAATTATAAGAAGTAGTAGAATCGACTCAGTCTTTATGGGATCGATATATTAAATATTATAATCTAACAAAGATGGAATTTAACAAGGACTCCATAGCCTCCATCATTAAGGTTTTAAAAGTTGATCTATAAGGCTTTGGATACCAAATTTCATTTCAGTACATCTTCCATCCTCAAACTAATGGACAATCTGAACGAGTTATAAAGAGTTGATAAGATCGTTTTAGAGATAATCTCAAATGATGCATTATGGACTTTGTAAAGAGTTGATAAGATTGTTAGAGATATCTCAGATAGGTAAGATCATTGTTTAACTATACAACCGGACATGTAAATATATTACTAAACTAGAGACAATCATGCGAATTCTACAATCCTTATCATGGATCATGATGATGGCGATGAAATAAAAATATCAATTGATTCAATGACCTAGAAAGTTAACATTATATGATTTTGATGGGTTTACAAAATTAAAGATAAACTTGATAAAAGTTCAAGGACTTTAAAATTAAAAATAAACTTGGTAAAAATTCAAGGACTGTAATAAAATTCAAGGATTTAGAATATTTATTCACCCTAAATGATAAAAGTGGGGCAAACTTAATATGAAAAAAAGGCTAGTAAAGCATCATAAGCACAAAATTCAAATTAGAATGAAAAAAGAGAAGCTGAGTCTAAGAAACTTAATTACAAATGAAGTTGAAGAGTTTTTCAAAAGAGCGAGAGCTCACCAAATGAATCATGGTATAAAATTTTATTAAATCAAAAATATAATGATGTTAATTGGTTAAATGAAATGGATGGTGATGTCAATATGAAAAATAAAGCTTGATAAGATCAAGCAAAAAAGAAAAAAAACAATATATAGATGAGATGTCATCACAATAAAGAAAAGTTTAAAAAATAAACGTAGAGAATCAGAGAGCATCTAAGTGGTTTTCAATGATCAGAATTCAAGGATTATGTAGATAGACATCTATAGAGTAGGATCATGTTAATCATACATTCAATGCATTTTTCGTAAATTTTAGTAGGAATTTACGAGATCAATCAAAAAAGATCTAGATAAGAACGGAAAAATATCTCAAAAGAAAAGATTGAGATATAAGTAAAGATTTCATAGAAATAAAATCAAAAAATAATAAATAGAAATCTTAAAAAAGGGAAATTCGTCAACAGAAGAGCAAACAAAGATTCTGATTAAAGATGATTGAAAAATTAGAGAAGGTCAATAGAGACTAGAGAAGAATTCTATTTGAAAAGATAGATTTCAATAAAAAGTCAAAAAGGATTTAAGCTACATTTTGTGAAAACAAGGATATCAATTCATGATTTTCTGTTTATAGAGACAAAGTTCAATAAGTATTCCATTTACTGAGGCGGGTTTTAAAAACAAATTTTGTTTGTAAAAGTAGGTTTTAACAAGATTTTTCGATTATAGTGGTAGGTTTTAACAAAGAATTCTATTTACAGAGAAAGATCTTAACAAAATTCTCCATTTGTAAAAACAGACTTCAACAAAAATCTATGATTTTTTCGTAAAAACGAAAGTATATTATGTTCTTAAATCCTTTAGGTCATCTTTGAGTTCCTCAGGTGTGATGTTAAGTTGATAACTCCGTAAAAAGGCTATATTTTAGACCTTTTTACTTAAGTTATTGAGTTTCCTTAGGCTCATATAGGCTCATTTAGTTGCATTTAGGTTCAGGACATTGCATATAGTCTTTTAATTATGCCTTGGCATTTTGAGGTGGTAATAAGTGCCATTTAATGGGAAAGGTAGTTCTTTTTAGTGGTGTTGTGTAGGTAAAGCAAAACAAAAGTTGAGGCAATTTGTCATGACATTCTCAGAAGGATAGCAGAAGAAAAATGCCATGGAAAAGCTAGAGAACTCTTGGGCTGAGCTAAACGACAAAGAGATATTTTGATAAGAGCGCGAGTTGGTGCTACAACAGCCGATCGGGACCACCACAGTTGGCTACAACTACCTCAATAGGGACCATAGAGAATATGGCCTATATGCATGCCACGTCAGTAGGGGACCACTGTCACCTCTAGTCTTGCAGAAATGTCAGGACAAAAATGAGGGCAGAAATGAATTTTTGCACATCTTTTAGGATTTTCACCTTCTTTAAAAGACATGGTGACCTACACAAAGAAGTGACTTTTTCGGGAGAGAAAAACACAGAAAAGAGGCACCTTTTGCGACGGTCTTTGTAGCGGAAAGCTCACACCTTTCTCCTCCAACTTCAGGCTAAAGGGACCTCCATTGATAGAACACAACGGGAGTGGTGATCCAAGCACTCGAGAGGGGCTAGCTCACCAAGGCGACCATGGTGGTTGAAGAGCCGGCGACAGTGCACACCGAGGGTGTCTTCTAGTCCTCCTTCCTTGCTTTATTTTGTTATATTTTCATAAGGATTAATGTTAGATGTTTAAGTTTAATGTGGTTGATTACTC
The DNA here is from genome assembly GCA_035048815.1 of Abelmoschus esculentus. Classification (NCBI taxonomy): domain Eukaryota; kingdom Viridiplantae; phylum Streptophyta; class Magnoliopsida; order Malvales; family Malvaceae; genus Abelmoschus; species Abelmoschus esculentus. Next base: position 14,365,489 of record JAUCBN010000003.1, read on the forward strand.
TTAACATTTAGCTCCACCATGTAACCTTGTTTCGTTGGTAGCTTTTATGGATGATTAACTTTTGTTTCTATTTGATTTGCTCATTTTTGATAATTATTTAAGCTTTGTAAGAGGCACGAGAGTGTCCATGGTTTAGATACAAGTTAGATCACTCGAGAGAGGCGTAACTATAGATCCTTAAATCATCCGAGAGGAGCTAAGGGAGGACCTACGTGAGCAATGAGTTCTATACTTCAAATAGGGACTAATTGGATCCTAGAGCACTCGAGATAGGCGTAGGTGAAGGCTTCAACGACTAAAAGGAGAATGCTTTATCGATAGGCTAAGGTATCATTTGCGTGACAAGCGAAAATACCATGGCATTTTAGTTTATCAGGTTCCTATGACTCGAGAAAGCGGGAACACTTTAGAAACCTCTATCAAGTAAGTATACACCATAGAAGCTATATGTTAGGTAGGGGTAAGGGGTAGGAAACAATAGAAGCCACCATCAGTCATTCCCTAGAGAGTTCATCAATAGAGGAGAAGTACAATATATTGCTTAACATGTTCTTGTATCCTATTTTTGCCCTCGCATTTACAACTTTCTTTACTTTACTTGCTATCTTGCGATCACTCTGCTAAACACTCACATACCACCTTCATACATCCATCTTGCCATCATCATCCATTCTAATTTGCCTTGACAAATTTTAGTTGCTTGCACTCTAGAACTGCCATAGCATTTCCATCGTACACCTTTATCGTACATATCTATTTTCTTGTGTTTATGTCTTTATCTTTGTTTCTTTTTAGTTACAATCATTTTTGCCTTGACAAATTTGACTGCACAGTTTACTCTAGATCCTCGTGGGAATGATACTCACTCACCCTATTATTACTTGCATGACTGTGTATACTTGCACATATATGTGTGTTCACATATATCAATTTTAGCACTACACAGGACACACCAAGTTTTTGGCGCCGTTGCCGAGGATCTATCTATTTGAAGTTTTTTATTTTCGTTTTAGCATTTTTGTTTTGCTTAGTTTATTTTTCTAGTTTAGTTTTACTTGTTTATTTATTTTTCTTTTCAATGCATGTCCAGATGGTCTACTGACGGACCTCTCTATCCTATAGTGCCTGAAATTGAGCGTTTATTTCGTCAAAGAAGGCGTACTCAACATACAACTATGGACCCACCAGTTCAGGACCTAGTAGTTCAAAATGTCGGGGCAAATAAGCACGCTGCTGCACTTAGACCAAGAGCTATTAGGGATCATTTAAATCCTATCTTGGATGATCTTAATCCTGGTATCATGGCACCAGAAATTACAGCTACATATTTCGAACTTAAGCCTATTATGTTTAACATTCTTAATTCGATTGGGCAATTTGGAGGTATGGCGCATGAAGATGCAAGGCAATATGTCAGGGCATTTTTAGAAGTTTGTGACTCATTCCGTCAACAAGGAGTTCATGAGGATGTCTTGAAGCTCAAACTATTTCCTTATTCTCTATGTTGTCGACCAGGGGATGGTTGAGTGGAGTACCATCCGGATCGATGAAGTCATGGGCTAATCTATGCAAAAGCTTTTTGCTACGATACAATCCTCCAAATCTCAATACTCAACTTCGAAATGATATTGCTTCTTTTTGCCAAGGTGACGACGAGTCGATGTGCGAATGTTGGGATCAATACAAGGGACTGCTTCGCAAGTGTACAAATCATGGATTTCAAGATTGGAGTCAAGTTGTAATGTTCTACAATAGAGTCAATGCACCAACAAGGATAATGCTAGATGCCTCGACAAATGGAACTTTGTTAGACAAATCACTAGAGGAGGCATTTGACATTCTTGATAGAATTGCTAACAATGACTATCAATTTCCTTCTACAAGACTCGGAATCAGGAGAAAGGCACAAGGGATATTTGAGCTTAATGTGAAAGACTCAATATCTGCCCAACTCTCAGCTATCACCAATATGTTGAAGTGCATTCAACGTTCCAATTAAGTGAAGGAAGTAAAGATGGCCAGTTCAGCATGTTTGATATGTCATGGCAATCACTACGAGAGTGAGTGCCCAAGAACCCATAAGATAGTGAACTAAGTGAACAACTTCAACCGAAGCAACAACAATCCCTACTCGAATATCTATAATCCAGGATGGAGACAACATCCAAATTTTTCATGGGGAAACCAAGGACCCAACAATCCTAATCCTCCAGCGCGGAACCAAAATCAGCAAGAGCCCCAGAATTTTTAACCGAATATGCCCTGGCATAATCAGAGCAAGGGGGCTGCATCATCATCTAATACCAGTTCTTTGGAGGCAACTATGCAAGATTTCATTTTAAGTACCAAGACGATGCTTCAAGAGCATACAACTGCCATCAAGAACCAAGGTAGTCTAATGCAAAGCCACAATGCTTCATTGCGAAATCTGGAGAGTCAGATGGGTCAAATTGCCACGGCATTACAGGAGCGTTAACCTGGACGTCTGCCGAGTGATACTGAAGTCACTAAGCCGCATGGTAAAGAGCACTGCAACGCAATCACACTCAGAAATGGTACTCAACTTAATCAGCAAGATAAGTTTTGGGGGAAGAAGTCTGAAGATTCCCTACCAAAACCTGTGCAAGAAGAAATGCCTGAAAAAAATCTCGAGGAAAAGGACTAGGAGGAAGGTTTGACAAAGGAACCTGCCGGTGGAGCAAGAAGAAATGCCACGGTAAAATCAGTTCCTACACCACCAGTGGAAGAAGTTAGACCCCCACCACCCTTTCCCCAGAGGCTCAAGAAGCACAACGATGAAATTCATTTTAAAAAGTTTGTGGACAAGTTAGATCAGCTATACATAAATGTCCCGCTATTGGAGGCAATTGACCAGATGCCCATCTACGCTAAATTTTTGAAGGAGATAGTCACAAATAAGCGTAAAGTGGAGAAGTTCGAGATAACTGCCACGGTAAAAGAGTATTGCTCTGCATTGAGTAATCTACCATCAAAGGAGAAAGATCCGGGCAGCTTCATTATTCCTTGTGCCATTGGAGAAAAGTTTTTTGGGAAGGCACTTTGTGATCTTGGATCGAGTGTTAATCTGACGCCCAAGTCAATTTTCGTGAAGCTTAGCATAGGAGATGCGGAACCTACATCCGTCATCTTGCAGTTAGCCAATCGTTCCCATGTGAGACCTGAGGGGAAGATCGAAGATGTCATAGTGAGGGTGGACAAGTTCGTTTTTCCAGCCGACTTCCTCATACTTGATTGTGAGGCTGATGCTAATACACCTATCATCTTAGGGAGGCCTTTCCTAGCAACCGATCACATTCTCATTGATTTTGATAATGGTGAGCTCACAATGCGTGTAGCAAATCAAAGATTGAACGTGAACATCAACAATTCTCTCAAGTACATGAATGACTTTGAAGAATACCAGAGCATTTTAGAGGTAGATTATGAGCAATCTAAAGAAGCTGATCAATTTTGCAACAACAATTTCTTACAACTGGATGAGTATGAAGCACTAACGAATGAAGAAGAGGAAGAAGTTAGTGAACCTTCATTGGAGGAACATCAATCTAGTCTGCTGATAGCTAGAAACAATTCAAGCTTTGAACCTCTCGATTTCGAGGAATTCAGTCCTCCTAAGCCTTCATTACTCGATGCACCGAAGTTGGAGCTAAAAATTTTGCCACAACATTTGAAATATGCTTATTTGGGTGACAATGAGACCCTGCCAGTTATAATTTCTGCGAACTTAAATGTTAACCAAGAGAGAAGTCTACTTGCTGTTTTGTCACAACATAAATGAGCTATAGGATGGATCATGGCGGACTTAAAGGGGATTAGTCCTACCATCTGTATGCATAAGATATTTCTGGAAGAATGCCATGGAAAATCCGTAGAGCCGCAGCGTAGACTCAATCTCATCATGAAGCAAGTTGTTATGAAGGAGATTCTTAAATGGCTTGATGCTAGAGTTATTTACCCAATATCGGACAGTTCATGGGTAAGCCCGGTTTAGTGTATGCCAAAGAAAAGAGGCACGACTGTGGTGAGCAATGAGGATAATGAGCTATTGTCGACAAGAGTAGTGACCGGATGGAGGATTTGCATGGATTATCGTAAGCTCAACAAGGCTACGAAGAAGGACCACTTTCCTCTACCCTTCATCGACCAAATGTGAGATCGCTTGGCGGCCAAAGCTTACTATTGTTTCTTGGATGAATATTCAGGTTATAATCAAATAGCTATCGCACCGGAGGATCAAGACAAGACCACTTTCACTTGTCCTTATGGCACTTACGCTTTTCGAAGGATGCCCTTTGGATTGTGTGATGCCCCATAAACTTTCTAGCGCTGCATGCAAGCTATCTTTTTCGATATGGTTGAAGACTCTCTTGAAATTTTTATGGATGAGTTTTTTGTTTCTGGAGACAGTTTCCAGAAATGTCTTGGCAATTTAGCAAAGGTCCTGAAGCGATGTGAAGAGGCTGACCTTGTGCTGAATTGAGAGAAATGTCACTTCATGGTGACGAATGGCATTGTGTTAGGCCATAAGATCTCACACAAAGGCATTGAGGTAGATAGAGCTAAGATCAAGGTGATCGAGAAGCTATCACCACCAACAAATGTCAAGGGCATAAGAATTTTCCTTGGACACGCAGGATTTTACCAGAGATTCATCAAAGATTTCTCCAAGATCTCCAAGCCCTTGTGCATGCTGTTGCAGTAGAACTAGCCTTTTGTGTTCGATAAAAAATGTCATGGCGCTTTCATAGACCTGAAGCAAAGCCTGATCACTGCATCAATCGTTGTTCCCCCAGATTGGACACTACCATTCGAACTGATATGCGACGCGAGCGACTACACCGTGGGAGCAGTCTTGGGGCAGCGTCGAGGTAAAATTTTTCATGTTATTTATTATGCTAGACGTACTTTAAATAATGCACAACTTAACTACACTACCACAGAGAAAGAGCTACTTGCCGTGGTATTTGCATTTGACAAGTTTAGGTCATACTTGATAGGCATTAAGGTCATTGTTCACACCGATCACTCAGCAATTAAGTACTCAGTGACTAAAAAGGATGCCAAACCTAGGCTCATAAGATGGATACTGTTGTTGCAAGAATTTGATTTAGAAGTGGTAGATAGGAAGGGAACCGAGAACCAAGTTGCTGATCATCTTTCTAGGCTAGAATTTAACCTGGAATGTCATGACAAAATTGATATACATGATGAATTTCCTGATGAGAAAATTATTTATACCACGGCAATTCCGTGGTATGCTGACCTTGCTAATTTTCTCGTTAGTGGTGTTTTGCCTTTTGACATGACTAGCCAAGGAAGGAAGAAGTTCAGACACGAAGCGTGGTCATATTTCTGGGATAAAACGTACCTGTTCAAGAATTGTGCCAATTAAATTATCCGAAGATGTGTGCCTAAAGAAGAGCAACGTGATATCCTGCATCACTGTCACACAGGCCCATGTGGAGGTCACTTTGGAGGGATGAGGACAACTGCAAAAGTCCTCCAATCAGTTTTTTATTGGCCTACCTTATTTAAAGATGCCCAAGCATTTTATCAAGTCTGCGACCGATGTCAGAAAACTGGGAACATCTCTAGACGGCATGGAATGCCACGACAAAACATATTGGAGGTCGATTTATTTGACGTATGGGGCATAGACTTTATGGGACCATTCCCATCCTCATTTGGAGATCAATACATCCTTTTGGCAGTAGACTACGTGTCTAAATGGGCTGAAGCCATTGCAACAACAAGGAACGATGCAAAGACAATGCTTAAATTTCTGCACAAGCACATTTTCACAAGGTTTGGTATGCCAAAGGCTAACATCAGTGATGAAGGCACCCATTTTGAAAACAAGTTAATTTCCAAGGCATTACAAAGATATGGGGCGCGACACAAAATTATCATGGCATATCATCCCCAAACCAATGGGCAAGCCGAGGTTTCCAACCGTGAAATCGAGCAAATTTTAGAAAAAGTAGTGAATCTGAGAAGGAAGGATTGATCACCAAAGCTTGATGAAGCGTTGTGGGCGTACCGAACACCTTTCAAAACCCCACTAGGGATGTCTCCATTTAAGTTAGTCTATGGTAAAGCTTGTCACCTCTCGGTCGAACTAGAGCATAGGGCTTATTGGGCAATCAAGAAACTCAATTTGGACGCCAATTTAGCTGATGATAGAAGATTTCTAGAGTTGAATGAGATGGAGGAATTCAGGACCCAAGCTTATGAGAATGCTAAACTCTACAAGGAGCAAACCAAGTGATGGTATGATCAAACAATTTTGCCACGACATTTTCATGCGGGACAATAAGTGCTTCTGTTCAACTCAAGGCTGAAGCTTTTCCCTAGGAAGCTGAAATCGAGGTGGTCTGGGCCATTTGTGATTCACAATGTATACCCCATGAAGCTGTAGACATCAAGAATTCAGAAGACGGGATAATTTTTAAAGTTAATGAGCAGCGTCTGGAGATCTACACTGGAGCCCACGTGATGCGAGATAAACCTACAACATATTTGATAGATGCATGGCATACTGAAACGTCATGGCATTTTCAGTTTACTCTTGTTCATAAATAAATAGTCGTTAAGTTTGTCTTATTTGGTTTAATTTGTTCAATCCTTTTAATCCTTGCTATTATTTTTTTTAGGTTACTTTACACCCTTGGAGACGGACGGCTGAAGGAAAAAGAAGGAGAAAAGTAGGAAACCCTACTTAGAAATTTTGGGCGACAAAAGCAAAAGGATGAGCCCTTTCCATGTTTAATTTTGAATTTCAAAATTTAACCCTCTCTCTTTCCTATTAAAAACTTGACAACTTTATTCCCCAGCACCAATTAACCCCCTCCACACGTCTCTAGCCCACAATCCCACTAAGATAATAAAGGTTTCATCTTTATTATTATTTTTTTACCTTTACCATTCATCTTCTTCTTCCCCAAAACTCTCCATAGCCGAAACCTTACTCCTCCTCCATTAAAGAAAAGTTCAATCTTTCTCACTTTGTCTCCTTTATTTTTACTCAAGGATGGTACGCACGAGACCCTTAGGATCCGCACCATCCCCTCCTTCCGTTTTCGTGGACCAAGCGACGGGAGAAAGATTCAAGAGCTTCAAGAATCGAAGAATTCTTTTCGAACTAGGCTTCAATCTCTCTGATGAGTTGGGACCAGAGGTGACGGATGTGGTGGTGCAACACCATTGGGAGAAGTTTGTTGCTCATCCAGGCTCCGTCAATGACACCCTAGTAAGTGAATTCTACGCCAACATCCATAGCCTAGACCAAAAATCTGTTTATGTCCGGGGCAAGAACATTCACTTCATCAACACTGCTATTAAACGATTCTTCAAGATTCTCAAGGAGTGGACCTCCACGTCAAAAAGAAAAAAGAGGTTGATTATGAAACCTACCAAGGAGTAAAGGAAGATTTATGTTTGCTCGAGACCGAGTGGAATAGTCAACAAGCGGCGAGGCGCACGGTGAACCGAGAGTCTTTACTTCTCAACGCCCGGTTATGGAACCATTTTGTTAGATACAAGTTGATGCCTACCTTGCATCACACCACTGTGAGTTTGCCCAGCCTTATGCTGTTACATTCAATTCTCTATGGATGTCCCATAGATGTAGGGAAGATTATTGTGCAAGAGACACACGCTTGTTGGAAGAGACCCAAGAGCACCCTCTTATTCCTAAACCTAATCACGGCTTTGTGCCAGAAAAAGGATGTTCCTGAAAATCAATACGATGAAATTTTAGAAGGAATGAAAGGGCTACCTACTGAGAAGGTGCCGCTTTAATGGGAAATATCGATGATCAGCCGGAATCTTCGCATGCTGCTACTGCTAGAGGAAGAACCCCATTCTACAAAGATGAGACACTAGAGTTATCCAAGAATGCCATAGAAAAAGTGGATAACTTGTCCAAAGATCTCAAAGAATTCTTCCTCTACACGAAGGAAAGAGATGAAGTCATCAAAGCTTACCTGGCAAAGCTACTTCCTCCACTCGATCAAGAATTTCCTGCTTTCCTGGACTTAATATTGCACACTATAATAGAAAACGCCACGACATTTACAGTTGCTTCAACATCGACCAGGCGAGCTGCACCTGATCTAATCAGGTACCATCACCAGCTGAGCTGTCTGAAGAGGCATGAACAACAGAGCTAGAGACCACGGAGCAAGCCCAGGAAGCACAGTCACCTGCTCGAGAACAAACTCCCGAAAATGTCACGACATTTTTAGAGGAGCAAGCCAAGACACAAGATCAATCGGACCCTACTGTTGAAAAGGACCATGGAGCTAGTTTCATTTCTTCACTTTTTAAAGACCCGCCCACACCACTCACACAACAAGAAGAACACCAACCGGCAACCCCTACAGTTGATTCAACTATGCCCTCACCTACGAGGAAGAAATCCAAGCGCAAACTCAAAATGTAAGATAGGAAACAACCCACCCCACCGTCAGTTGCTGGCAAATCAAAATCACGGGGAGCTGATAAGGAGATTGACCCTGAAGTCAGCCCACCCCAATCAAAGCGCCGAACATCGCGCTGAATTGCCACCACACCGCCTAAGTAGCCAAGGTACATATCATTTCATTTCATTGCATAATATAGTTTAATTTTTTTAGTTGCATTGAGGATAATGCTTTCCTCAAGTTTGGGGGAAGTATCGTTCTTTACTCTTCTTCATGTGCATGATAGCAGTAGTTGTAGAAATATACCATGACATCTGTAAAAGTTTAGGTTAAGTTTTTAATGTTATAGTTAGTGATTCCCGATGACGATATACCTTATATGGCCAGAAATGGAATTGAATATGCATGACTTGGGATTTGAATAGAACCGGTTTTAGGATTTGGTTGGTTGTGATTATTTTATTGTTACACGAATGTATGTTCTCCATGCTTAGGGAAGTTAGAAAATTTTTATAAAATGTAAACTTGAATAGCTTAGCATGCTTCAATGAATTGTTGTGTTAATAGAGAACCCCCAATAGTTTAGTATTAGAAGTTAAGAATAAATGCATGGACATATCTATAGAGGGATACCGCGTTATGCCATGGCATTTTCATGTGCATATGAGTTACTGAAAGAGGCACAGGGTGACGCTACACTTTTAACTTGTCATGGCATTACCTGAATACTGCGTTTAAATAAATGGAAACTATAACTTGAGTATAAGGTAGTGTGATAGGCTGGCTCCTCTCGTAGCAGTTTGTTAGCATTTATTGTATAAAAAACACATATATATATATATATGAATATATACATGGGGAGTATTAAAAACGTACTTAAATGAACAGACCTGCTTTGCTAGAATACTGAATATTCCTTAGAATTTTTCTAATTTAACTAAGCATGGAAAGGATACACTCACTCACACACACACTCGCATTCGACCTGGTCCTAGGGTAGTGTTTCTGCAATTTCCTCGAGTCTTATATGTTTATGCCATGACATTTTCTAAGGGATGAAACTTTGACCTATTGCTTACCTAGATTTTGACAATGTCATGACAGTTTTTCTCTGCTAACGGTTATCAATTGCTTGGGGACAAGCAATAGCTTAAGTTTGGGGGTGTGATAACTCTGTAAAAAGGCTATATTTTAAGCCTTTTTACTTAAGTTATTGAGTTTCCTTAGGCTCATATAGGCTCATTTAGTTGCATTTAGGTTCATGACTGATGAATGCCTAAAAGACAGTTATTTACTACCATTCTCATGGTACTTTATACATCTATTATACACCAATTTGAACTGAAATATGGACTCTTTGCATAATATTGGATATTCCGTTATCACTACTTACAAAGTCAATATTTATAGAGAATATAGATATTATTACATATTCTGTACATGCAGGAATATCCAGGGCCGAGGCAGCAATAAAGCAGTGTTGAGGCCGAGGCAGGAGACAAGACCGCGACAGCATCCAGAGTGGCAGCATCAACATTGTAGACGAATGAAAGATAAAAATATAGAGAACATTCTGGAAGATGCAGCGCACTAATTGGACCAGGCTAGCGCACTAAAAGCCCAAGTCAAAGACCAAACGGGAGAATCCTTCTAGAAGGCGGCAAACTTGGAAATATCAGATCTCATGTAGAAGACTTGTTCCCTACTCCAAGTAAAAGTCTATTTAGGAAAGGTTTGCCCTAGGTTAAGACTATATATAGCCTAGCCGACCACATTATTTAGAGAGCCGATTTTAGGGAAATCCTTCCCCTAAGAATTGTACCTATTGACATTATGTTCTAAATTTCTTAGGGATAGGTGTAGGTCGTAGATATTACTAAGAGGAGATTGTTTCTTTTTTCTTGTTCTAATGCAATAATAATATCAAAGTTTGCTTATCCTATTGTCATTCCTTGTTCTTGTATTCAAGCTCGAGAGAGAAGTTTGTAAGTAATATATTTATTTAGCATCGAGAGATATAGATTCACGAAAGGGATAAGTACGGTGTTGTAGACACTAACTCGGCCTAGAGATAGGTTAAGAGTTTCAGCAGCTAAAAAAAGTATTGGATTGGTTGGTGATTATCGTTGATTTATACCGAGAGGTATCGTCAAGGACCAGTCACCACCAACACTCTGGCTTAGAGATAAGCGGAGTCAACTACGGACACTTTGCTGAACTTTGATGCCTCTGTCCAAGAGCAAGAGATTGCCGTGGCAGAGAACACTAACGCTGCAGAGGTTGTATCTGCAGTACTGCCGAAGCGGTATTGTGTAATTGCATTGGACAAGAAGAAGATCAATCGAATCCACTAATTGACGCAGCTAGATCCTACCTACTTTCTCTATATCGTTCTCAATCCTTTATTTTATGTTTTGTTAATTAATTATTTAGTTAGTTAAACAAATCCATTTATCTATGTTTTTACTTTATCTTTCAGGAGCAAGGGAACAAAGAGAGACATATTAAGTATATCAATCCCTGTGGAGACGATATACGATATACTTATCACTTTATTACTTGACGACTTGTACACTTGCACTTAATTACGCATTTATTACACGCATCAATGACATTGCATATAGTCTTTTAAATATGTCTTGGCATTTTGAGGTGGTAATAGGTACTCTTTAATGGGAAAGATAGTTCTTTTTTGTGGTGTTGTGCAGGTAAAGCAAAACGGAAGTTGAGGCAAATTTTCATGGCATTCTTAGAAGGATAGCAGAAGGAAAATGCCATGTAAAGCTAGAGAACTCCTGGGGTGAGCAAACGACAAAGAGATATTTTGATAAGAGCGTCAGCTGGTGCTACCACAGCCGATAGAGACCACCACAGCTGGCTACAACCACCTCAATAGAAAACCACAAAGAATATGGCCTATATGCATGCCACGTCATTAGGGGACCACTGTCACCTCTTCCAGTCCTGCAGAAATGTCAGGACAAAATTGAGTGCGAAAATGGATTTTTGCACATCTTTTAGGGTTTTCACCCTCTTTAAAAGACATGGTGACCTACACAAAGAAGAGGTTTTTTCGGGAGAGAAAAACACAGAAAGAGGCACCTTTTGCGGCGGTCTTTGCAGCTGAAAGCTCTCACCTTTCTCCTCCAACTTCCGGCCAAAGGGACCTCCATTGATAGAACTCAACAAGAGTGGTGAGCTGAGCAACCGATAAGGGCTAGCTCACCAAGGCGACCATGGTGGTTGAAGAGCCGGCGGTGGTACACACCGAGGGTGTCTTCTACTCCTCCTTCCTTGCTTTATTTTGTTATATTTTCATGAGGATTAATGTTAGATGTTTAAGTTTAATTTGGCTGATTACTCTTAACATTTAGCTCCACCATGTAACTTTATTTCGGTGGTAGCTTTTATGGATGATTAACTTTTGTTTCTATTTAATATATTGCATGCTAAGTGTTTGTATATTTTCTTTTCTCATTGTTGATAATTATTTAAGCTTTGTAAGAGGCACGAGAGTGTCCATGGTTTAGATACAAGTTAGAGCATTCAAGAGAGGCGCAACTATAGATCCTTAGATTATCTGAGAGGAGCTAAGGGAGGAGCTAAGGGAGCAATGGGTTCTAGACTGCAAACAGGGCCTAGTTGGATCCTAGAGCACTCGAGAGAGGCATAGGTGAAGGCTTCAACGACTAAAAAGAAAGTGCTTTATCGATAGGCTAAGGTGTCATTCGTGTGACAGGGGAAAATATCATGGTATTTTAGTTTATCAGGTTCCTATGACTCGAGAGAGCGGGAACACTTTAGAAACCTCTATCGAGTAAGTATACACCATAGCAGTTATATGTTAGTTAGGGGTAAGGGGTAGGAAACTATAGAAGCCACCATTAGTCATAGAGAGTTCATCAATAAAGGAGAAGTACAATATATTATTTAACGTGTTATTGCATCCTGTTTTTGCCCTTGCATTTACAACTTACTTTCCTTACTTTGCTTGTTATCTTGCGATCACTCTACTAAACACTCACATACCACCTTCATACATCCACCTTGCCATCATCATCCATTCTAATTTGCCTTGGCAAATTTTAGTTGCTTTCACTCTAGAATTGTCATAGCATTTCCATCTTATACCTTCATCGTACATATCCATTTTCTTGTGTTTATGTCTTTATCTTCGTTTTCATTTTAGTGACAATCCTTTTTTCCTTGGCAAATTTGACTGCACACTTTACTCTAGATCCTCGTGGGAACGATACTCACTTACCCTATTATTATTTGTATGACTGTGTATACTTGCACATATATGTGTGTTCATGATGAGTGCCTAAAAGGCAGTTATTTACTACCATTCTCATGGTACTTTATACATCTATTATACACCAACTTGAACTGAAATATGGACTCCTTGCGCAATATTGGATATTCCTTTATCACTACTTAAAAAGTCGAAATTTATAGAGAATGCAGATATTATTACATATTTTGTACATGCAGGAATATCTAGGGCCGAAGCAGCAGTGAAGCAGTGTTGAGGCCGAGGTAGGAGACAAGGCCGTGGCAGCATCCAGAGTGGCAGCACCAACATTGGAGGCGCAATGAAAGATAAAAATATAAAGAATATTCTGGAAGATGTAGAGCACCAATTGGACCAGGCTAGTGCACTAAAAGCCCAAGTCAAAGACCAAGCGGGAAAACCCTTCTAGAAGGCGGAAAACTTGGAAATATCAGATCTCTTATAGAACACTTGTTCCTTACTCCAAGTTAGAGTCTATTTAGGAAAGGTTTGCCTTAGGTTAAGAGTATATATACTCTAGCCGGCCATATTGTTAAGAAAGCCGATTTTAGAGAAACCCTTCTCCCTAAAAATTGTACCTATCAACATTATATTATAAATTTCTTAGGGATATGTGAAGGTTGTAGATATTACTGAGAGGAGATTGTTTCTTGTTTCTTGTTCTAATGCAATAATAATATCAAAGTTTGCTTATCCTATTGCCATTCCTTGTTCTCTCATTCAAGCTCGAGAGAGAAGTTTGTAAGTAATATATTTATCTAGTATCGAGAGGTATAGATTCACAAAAGGGATAAGTATGGAGTTGTAGACACTAACTCGGCCTAGAGATAGGTTAAGAGTTTCAACAGCTAAAAGAAGTGTTGGATTGGTTGGTGGTTATCGTTGATTTACGCCGAGAGGTATCGTCAAGGACCAGTCATCAACATCGCTCAAACTTAGAGATAAGCGAAGTCAACTACGGACACTTTGCTGAACTTTGATGCCTATGCCCAACAGCAAGAGATTGCCGTGACAGAGAACACCAATGCTGTCGAGGTTGTATCTGCAGTACTGTCGAAGAAGTGTTGTGTAATTGTATTGGACAAGAAGAAGATCAATTGAATCCACTAATTAATGCAGCTGGATCCTATCTGTTTTCTCTATATCATTCTCAATCTTTTATTTTATGTTTTGTTATTTAATTATTTAGTTAATTAAACAAATCCACTTATCTGTGTTTTTACTTTATCTTTCAAGAGCAAGGGAACAAGGGGAGACATATTAATTATACCAATCCATGTGGATACGATACATGATATACTTATCACTTTATTACTTGGCGATGTGTACACTTGCACTCAATTGCACTTTTATTACACGCATCAAGTTTTTGGCGCCGTTGCCGGGGATTGACAACTGAATTTTGTTTTCTTTACTTTCTTGCTCTTTAACCATTCCTTATCTAACTTTAATTCTAATTATTTATTTAATTTTTATTAACTTTGACTTCTTTGGTATATGACCAGGGCAAACCCTAGTGGTCCATTGTACGAATTGGATCCTGAAATCGAACACACAGGACACCATTTGAGGCGCAACCTGTTCCCAGTCATGGATGATCCACCAAGAGGAAAAATTCCACCAGTTGACCATAATGTACTGCCACTAGCAATGCCACAGCAGCCACTGCCGCAACCATAGCTGAGGCAGCCTACTGTTAGAGACTATCTGGTGGAAGATCTAAACGGACTCAACCCTGGCGTAGTCACCCCAGAAATTGAAGCAACTCACTTTGAGCTCAAACCAGTGATGTTCAACATGTTGAATACAATTGGACAGTTTAGTGGGTCTTCTACTGAAGATGCAAGGCAGTATCTTAAATCTTTCATGGAAGTGTGCAATTCTTTCAAGATTCAAGGAGTCCATGAAGATATTTTACGATTAAAATTTTTCTCCTATTCACTGAGGGATAGGGTGAAAACTTGGTTGAATGACATCCTAGCAGGATCCATAGGATCTTGGGAGGAACTCTGCCAAGAATTCATTACGAGGTTTAATCCGACAAATCTCTATGATTGCATTCGTAATGAAATCACATCATTCCGGCAGGGTGATGATGAACCGATGTATGAGGCATGGGAACGCTACAGAGAATTGTTAAACAAATGCCCACTACATGTTTTTCCTTTGTGGACGCAAGTCTCCATGTTTCATAATGCTACCAATGCCTCCACAAGGATGATGCTAGATGCTTCCGCAAATGGGACACTTTTGGATAGATTACCCGCGGAGGCCATTGAGATTCTGAACAAACTCGCAAGGAATGATTTCCAATTTCCCACATCAAGGCGAGGAGGAATGAGACATCATGCCACAGCCCATGAATTAGACACACCCAGTTCGGTGGCAGCACAATTGGCTTCTCTAACTAAGATGGTTCAGAATATGCAAGCCCAGAGAAACATACGTGAGGTTAAGGCAGTTAACTCATCGGATTACATGCAAGATAAGGAAACCAACCTATATGTTGGAAACTATAACAGAAACAATCAAATGATGTCCAACAGTTACAACCCATATTGGAAAAGGCATCCAAACTTTTCATGGAGTAATCCCAACAATGCCTTAAATCCAATTAATCAGGCCCCTGGATTCCAGCACTAAAGCCAGAACCTATCGCAGTAGCACAGTCAGCAGTCCATACCACAGCAGCAGGTACAACAGCAACAATCTCTGAACGCATTGGCAGATTCTCTCACGACTTTCATAACAAAGATTGATGCATACATGACCGAGAATAGCTGCTTCATGAAGCGTACTAATGACTTCATGAACCGAACTAAGATGAGACTGCAGAACTAGGAGGCTGCGATTAAATCTTTAGAAACCCAAGTTGGTCAATTTGCCCAACGACAAAACACTCGACCACCAGGGGGTTTACCTAGCAATATTGAAGTTGCTAAGGTGTTAGGCCACGGGCAATGCAAGGTAATTACAACAAGAAGTGGCTTACGATTAAAAGATAAAGAAGGGACCTCAAGCGATAAAGTCCAACCAGAAAAACAACATCATGAGGACTCAGAAGCTGAGCAGGACCCTGCCAAATGCACTACCACGGCAGCAGAACCAGCAGTACCAGAACAACCTACCGAGGTAGCTGCAGATAAGTTCACCCTAGGTTTTAAACTCAATATACAAGGAAACCTGGAGGATACAAGACCACCACCTCCTTTCCCGCAGAGGTTAAAAAAGCACAAACAGGACCACCAATTTCAGAAGTTCCTAGACATCTTGAAGCAAGTCCATATCAACTTGCCATTAGTTGAGGCTATTGAACAAATGCCCAACTATGCCAAGTTCTTAAAGGACAGAGTATCCAAACGACGAAGGCTAGGGGAATTTGAAACGGTGGCAACCACTAAAGGTTGCATGGCCATGCTGCATAATCGCATGCCGCCTAAGCTAAAGGATCTTGGATGCTTCACAATCCCCTGTGCGATTGGGAATAGTTATAAAGGAAAGGCCCTATGCGACTTGGGAGCAAACATTAATCTAATACCCAAATCAGTTTTTCAAAAACTTGGAATAGGGCGGGCAAAACCAACAACAGTACTTCTCCAACTTGCGGATTGGTCCTATGTGCACCCCGAAGGCAAAATTGAGGATATTTTGGTTAAGGTCGACAAGTTTATATTTCCTGCCGACTTTCTTGTTCTTGAATTTGAGGCGATGATAATGCACGATCATATTGGGTTGACCTTTTCTTGCTACTGGACACACTATCATCGATGTGGAAAATGGCGAGCTTACAATGCGGATAAACGATCAGTAAATCAAGTTGAACGCCTTCCACAATCTTACAAATTCAAACGCTCCAGCAGAATGTAAGGCTCTCTATACATCAAACCAGGGTACTAAAACATCCTTCCTTGGAAGCACGCTCGGCAGACTATTCGGTAAGCGAATAAAACCCAAAGAAGAAGTCGAATGCACTAAAGGGACTGGCCAACACGTGAAGGAAGATACGGGCCAGAAAGAGATAATGAAAGTGGGAGATGCATTCACATGCACTTCATAAGTAGCATAATTTTCTCCCTTCCATTTTAGTTATTATATTAGGATTAGTTTATATATTGTTATTTTCAGTATTTTATGTTGTTATGTTTTATTTTTAGTATTTTATGTTTTTATGTCTTGTTTTTTTTAGAATAAATAAAGCAACGAATGTAGAAAAATTATATTATAGCATTGTGTCAGAGCCACAGAATTCCTAACGGGTAGAAACAGTATAACGGTTATCTGCCGAGAAATTCGCCGTGGCAGTAATTGTGCATCAAGGCAGTAAATACCTAACGGCTACTTTTTAACAGCCATATTTTTACAGCCTATATAAGCGGACTCATTGTTGTGCACTATTTACTCTTTCATTCGTGCTACTTTTGCTTTCTTGAACAATCTTACTCTCACTATCTTTCCAATCTCTTGAACTTTTCAGAACTCTCTCTATTACTCTAGAGTTTTTCTCTCAAATCATCTCCCACGAACAATCAATGGCTTCTTACACAAGATTCGCTCCGGCCACTGTTGCTGACCGATTCAACCACTCGTTCATTGCTCGGCAGTTATGGGAAGAACAAGGATTTCACCAAACCAATGAGATATACTTCGGCATTGAATCATACTTGTTCAACAAGATTTAGTATCAAGATTGGGAGGTATTCTGCCTACAGCCTCCACCGGCAAATGCCACCATTGTGAGAGAATTTTATGCACATGGGCCGAGCAAGGACAACCTCTTTGTCCACTATCGAGGCAAGCCTGTTCGACTCAATGCCACAAGTATCAATGAATTTTATGGTCTCACCCCCACACGTGATGCTCATGCTGAATTCGTAGACGGTATCACCACTCAAGACTATGAAGGGATTAAAGATGAGCTTTGTTACAGCAACACTTCATGGGAAACCGGTGCCCATAAAGGTTCTGTAACACGATAGAGTCTTAAACCAGAGGCCAAGATGTGGTGTACTTTCATCAAGAGACGACTTATCCCAACCTCCCATAACAGCACAGTGGATCGTAAAAGACTGATGTTGATCCAGTCTATCATCAAGAAAAGAAGCATCAACATTGGAGAGATCATTCTTCACGAAATTCATGAATGTGGTAAGAAGGAACGTGGACCGCTTTATTTACCATGTTTAATCTCTGCCTTGTGCATTAATACAGGAGTTCCGATCGAAGACACAAATGAATATACGCCAACACGGCAGGGATGGACAAAAGACTTCTGCCACCGAGTTATGCAGATCACATATACAGAACCTGTCCAAGCAACACCGCAACAGTTTACTGCCGACTTTACTGCCGGAGGGAAGTATTCAACAGAAGCACCAACCTCTACCGAGCCAACTACCGCAGCGGACCCGTACCAAGAAATTTTGCAAAGGATAGCAGCCATGGACCTTCGCCAACAACGCTACATGGAGTACCAACGCTACTTCAACACATCTCTAGCCAACATGATGATGCAAAGCTTCCCACATCAAGGGGCGTAATTCCCCGAATTCCTAGCCAACATATTCGTTACTACCGCCCCTTATACCGAGACAATACCTGCCCCAAGGCCGTAAACATTTTTCTGGCCACAGCCGCATTAACAGTTTCATGCTGTCGGACCTTCCAGGCCGGCCAGGTCTACCAGAGTATTATCTACTAGCCAAAGGCCATCCAAGAGGCGAGTTGTCTTTAACTCTCCCCAAAGGGAACCAATCCCTATGCCCAGTCTCAGCAGAGACATGCTGTTTCGAGAGATTGATGAATACCATAGTTCATCACATGAATCAGCAATACCCACTGCCATGACAGAGGGCGGGATAGAAATCGTGGACACAGAAAAATGGACGAAGTGGAAGAGGGAGATGAAGTTACTGCACCAACGCACCGCACACCGCTTAGTCGAGTTCATCCACATCGGCAGGCTAAGCAATAGCAATCACCAACACAAGGATCCAGACGAAAGGCGTCTGCAGCAAGGCCTAGGAGAATGCTCTGTACAAGCATATCCTCGGAGTCGTTATAAATAATTTCATTTACTGCTTTTGTCTATTTCCTTATTGCAATTGTTGTGTGCCTTATATTTTGAGCATTGAAGATAATGCTCAGTTTGAGTTTGGGGGTATTGTAGGTGCTGAACCACTGCCGAGGTAACCCACTGCCGCGACATTACCATGAAAAAAAAGAGTAATTTTTTTCTAAAATTTTTGTCATATTCTCTTTTCTTGAATTACTATTTGTAATCTTGCACTGCTCTACATCAGCTTTGCTTTAGTTTACTCCTTTAAGGCTATAGAAATTTTTTTCCTTACCATGGCCAAGTTCTGTTTTGAAGGGATAACCATAGGATACTTATGGAATAAAACTTAGAAGCTTGCCTTAGGGTTAGAAAGAAAATAAACACTTTTTAGACTTGTTTGATTTAGGAGTTCTTTTAATAAACTTAGATGATAAAGACTTAGAACCTTTTGGAAAAATAACTAGAGGTGCCTATCACTGGCTCTAGTTTTGCCCTCCTTCATGCTAGAGGTGCCCGAAACTGGCTCTAGTATGCCAAATAGGTGGTTAATAAGAAAAAATAAGAAAAAGAAGAAAATAGAAAAACACATATCTTGAGGTGCCGGAAATTGGCTCAAGACTTGTTGTTCTAAGGAGACAACTTTAGTCCAAAGTCTATTTGTCTTGAACTTAGAGTTTATCTAAGAAAGCCTTGAATCAACCTTGTCCATAAAACGCACACACTCACCTAGCCTTATAGCTTGTTTCTTAGTAAAAGTCCTTGGGTAAACTAGTGCCTAAAACAAAGAGAGAGATATGACCATGGTGGGGAGAATAGATGGAAAAGTAAGACCAAGGGGGAGTAAGGTTCGGCAATTTGATGTCTTGCATTGCTTGAGGACAAGCAATAGTTCGAGTTTGGGGGTATTTGATGAGTGCCTAAAAGGCAGTTATTTACTACCCTTCTCATGGTATTTTATGTATCTATTATACACCAACTTGAACTGAAATATGGACTCTTTGCGCAATATTGGATATTCCGTTATCATTACTTACAAAGTTAAAATTTATAGAGAATGCAGATATCATTACATATTTTGTATATGTAGGAATATCTAGGGCCGAAGCAGTAGTGAAGCAGTGTTGAGGTCGAGGCAGGAGACAAGGCCGCGACAGCATCTAGAGAGGCAGCACCAACATTGGAGGCGCAATGAAAGATAAAAATATAGAGAACATTCTGAAAGATGCAGTGCAACAATTGGACCAGGCTAGTGCACTAAAAGCCCAAGTCAAAGACCAAGCGAGAAAACCCTTCTAGAAGGCGGAGAACTTGGAAATATCAGATCTCTTGTAGAACACTTGTTCCTTACTCCAAGTTAGAGTCTATTTAGGAAAGGTTTGCCATAGGTTAAGACTATATATAATCTATCCAGCCATATTGTTAAGAGAGCCGATTTTAGAGAAACCCTTCTCCCTAAGAATTGTACCTATCGACATTATGTTCTAAATTTCTTAGGGATAGGTGAAGGTTGTAGATATTACTGAGAGGAGATTGTTTCTTGTTTCTTGTTCTAATGCAATAATAATATCAAAGTTTTCTTATCTTATTGCCATTCCTTGTTCTTGTATTCAAGCTCGAGAGAGAAGTTTGTAAGTAATATATTTATCTAGCATCGAGAGGTATAGATTCACGAAAGGGATAAGTACGGAGTTGTAGACACTAACTTGGCCTAGAGATAGGTTAAGAGTTTCAGCAGCTAAAAGAAGTGTTGGATTGGTTGGTGGTTATCGTTGATTTACGCCGAGAGGTATCGTCAAGGACCAGTCATCAACATCGCTCAGACTTAGAGATAAGCGGATTCAACTAAGGACACTTTGCTTAACTTTGATGCCTTTGACCAACAGCAAGAGATTGCCGTGACAGAGAATACCAATGCTGCGGAGGCTGTATCTGCAGTACTGTCGAAGTAGTGTTGCGTAATTGCATTGGACAAGAAGAAGATGAATTGAATCCACTAATTAACGCAGTTGGATCCTACCTGCTTTCTCTATATCGTTCTCAATCTTTTATTTTATGTTTTGTTATTTAATTATTTAGTTAGTTAAACAAATCCATTTATCTATGTTTTTACTTTATCTTTCAGGAGCAAGGGAAAAGGGGAGACATATTAAGTATATCAATCCTTGTGGAGACGATACACGATATAATTATCACTTTATTACTTGGCGACGTGTACACTTGCACTCAATTGCGCTTTTATTACACGCATCAGTTCACATACATTAATTTTAGCACTACACAGGACACACCATAAGTCCTTCGGAACGTCACCTTTGGGAGTGACGATTTTATCTTCATAGGAAAAAATATGCACCAAGATCTTAAATCTTTTGGTTCATTAGTAATTTCTTCGAGAATAATGTTAAGTCAAATGGGTTAAAGCATTCAAAAATGATGAGATCTTTCCTAGGATTGTCAAAATAAATTAGGGCATTTGAAAATCTTAATGTAACTGTCATGCAATAGTAACAGTAATAATATCAAGAATGGACATGAATTAACCAGGCTTTCATGTATATATAAAATCAAAAAATCTTTCAAAGTATATTGAATATGTATCTAAACACTGAAATATCATGCTTAAGGTTCAAAACACTATATATAAATCTAGGAAAAATGGTATGTGTACATACTAAGTTTATTCAAATCGAAAAAAATAATATACATTCATATTACACACAAAGAGCAAACCTCTAAAAGGAAGAATCAAACAAGAGCCCTATTGGACGTTCAAACCATGCTCTATTGCAGTATTAGACCATAATATATCAAAAATAGATTTATATTAATATGAGAATTTAAATATTAGATTTGTTTACACGATTTAGATATATAAGATTCATGATTGGATCTCACGGTCAGTCAAAGCGGGAGGAGTTGGGTTGGGCCGATACACGATCAAGAGGACTATGAGATATTACAGTCAAACAAATATCGATATCAGCAAAACAAACTTCATGGATGGACTTAAGATGTTAGAAAATATAAAATATAAGGTTTTAAAAATTTTAATTTTTGGTCAAAGTCAATGTTGACATCAACAATCAAAGTCAATGTTGACATCAAGCTGACATTAGCAACCGAGTCAACACTGACTCCATCAGGCAAGGTCAACGCTAATGTAAGTGGTCAACGATGACATCATGCTAACGTCATTGGTCAACGGGTCAACCAGTCAAGTTTGATCAACGGGTTGACTCGATTCCATTACTTGTTCAGTTGACTTGGGTTGGATCGACTTGATATTGGTTAAGACCGAGTTTGAATCGTTTTAGATTGGCTAGCTCTAGGACAACGTTCAGGAAAGCCGAAAATCACAATGGGCGACACGTGAAGGACACACGCGGCCCAAAACCACAAAAAAGTCTAGAACACCAATTTTTTCCCAGATTCAGTCATAACAGCCGTAAAAAATTCTAGATTTCTAACCAAAACCTAGATTATTTGTAAAACAACCAAAGAATAGCTCACCTTGCTTACCTAAACTGATATGCTCCAAAAAAGACTTTGCCGGCTTTGGATGGAAACAAAACATAAGGTGTTACGTTCGACATTCGATAGAGAGTAACAAGAACCAGAAGACACTCTCAAGCAACTTCTAGTGGTGACCGAAAACTAAGTAAAAAAGGGGATGATTCAATCTAGTTTATCAAACCTTTGAATCGGAAATCCGAGCTATAGGGGCGGTCAACCAATGAGTGGTTTGAGGGATTTTAAACGAGAGGAGGAGGCAAGCACAGTGATAAAGGTGGTGAACACCATGGACGACCAGTGATAGAGCTAAGAGGAAGGCATTCAGAGTAAAGAAAAAGGAAATATAGATCGGGGAAAGGTTTCAAAAATGATGAGGGTTTCTATAACTGGTAGGTGAGATATTAAAAGCCCTTTAAAAAATTATTATTATCATTATGAAATATAAAATAAAAGGAATAAGGGGAATGATTAATCTCAAGAGTTTTGTAGCTCAGATGGTTGGGTAACCAGGCTAACATGTTTATGGTTGTGGGCTTGAAACCATAAAACCCCACTCTCTATTATTATTATTATTATTATTATTATTATTATTATTATTATTATTTCCTACTGTTACAACTTTCCCCCTCTAGAAAAGGAATTTCGTCCTTGAAATTTTACTTGAACAGGACAGATGCATGAACTACTCCCTCATGGATTCCTCTGAGGATGAAAAGATATACTGAAGTTCATATGGGTACAAAAAGTAAACTGTAAAGCTATCCATAATCAGAAAGTAAAAATCGAATCTCGATCAGAAGTGATAGATAAGGGTAACCCATGCAATCTGAAAATCTCAGAAATATACAATCTAAATAGCTTCTCTAGAGAATAAGTAATCTGAATAGGAATGAAGTGAGTTAACTTCGGGAGTCTATCAAAAATAACCTAGACATAATCTTTTCTGGGCAAAATTATAGGCAAACCAGTAACAAAATCCATCGTGATTCGTTCTCATTACTATTCTAGAATCCTGATAGCTTGTAAAAGACCATAAGGATGCTAATGTTCTATTTTCACCTGATGACATGTCAAGCATCTAGATACATAATCTGAGATATTCTTTTTTTGCCTACCCAACGATATCTCTGTTTCAAATTCTGATATATCTTATCTCCTCTAGGATGCATAGAAAAATGACTACTATGAGCCTTTCTAAGAATGGTTTTTCTCAATTCGGTATCATTAGGTATAAGGTAAAGATCATTAAAACAAAGAACTCCATCTTGTTTAAAAGAATAAACATAAGTAGATCCTTGCTCAACATGTTGCATGATAAGAAGCAAAGTGATAAGTGCTCAACTCACTATCACTTTCTACACTTTTCATGGGCATTAATCATCAATTCTACACCTACTTGGACCAATGCATATACTTAATGTGATATATTTAAGGATTATGCTGTTAAAGATAATATTTACACAAAAGGTAAGCTTTACTGCATTTTTGCATCTGTGTAGGAAAAAGCATTATCGCGGCAGCAAACTGTGGTCGAGGCAGGACCTGATGCCGAGGCAGTAGAGGAAAAGTAGCAATATGGCAGGCAAACTGAGGAGAAAAATGAGGAGAACGTTGTTGGACAAGAAGCCCAAGGATCGGATCGGATCTACACAAGGAAAACCCAAGGACAAGGCCACACGGGAAAGCCTTCTAGAAGAATTAAACTTGGAAATATTTGATTTATGTTTATAAATTGTTTACTACTCCAAGTTTTATTCTACTTAGGAAAGGTTTATCCTAGGCCAAGCCTATATAAGGCATAGCCGTTCAAGGGAAATAGAAGTAGACTCATAGCATAGAATATAGAATTAGATTTAGTTTTTCTTTTCTACATTATGTTTTAATTTTGTTTAGGCTTAGGTAAAGGTCGTAAAGTATTAGTGTGAGGAATTCAAACTTTTTTTCTTGTCTTCAATGCAATAAAATATCGAAGTTTTCTTATTCTTTGTCATTCCTTGTTCTTGCATTCAAGCTCGAGAGAGAAGTTTGTGAGTAATCCATTTATCTAATATCGAGAGAGTTAGATTCACGAAAGGGATAAGTACGATATTTCAATCGGGAAACACTAACTCGGCCTAGAGATAGGTTAAGAGTTTCAATGGCTAAGAGAAGTATGAGATTTGGTGGTGATTATAATTGATTCACGCTGAGAGATATCATTAAGGACTGGTCGTCAATAGTATTATGACTTAGAGATAAGCGGAATCATTAAAGGACACTTTGCCGAACTTTGGTAAAGTCTACCCAAGAGCAAGAGATTGTCGTGGTAGACGAGCATCATCGCTGTCAAGGCAGTAATCTGCAGTACTACCGAGGTAGTATTGTGCGATTGCATTGAACAAGAACAAGTTGATCAATTACACTATACAACACAACTGAATCCTAGCCACCTTCTTTATCTTATTTTTCTATCTTTATTTAGTTTTTATTATTTAGTTCAATCATAACCCCCTTACTTGTGTTTTTAATTTATTTCTTTTACAGAGCAAGAAGACTAAAGGAAGCATATTAAGTATACCGATCTCTGAGGAGACGATACTTGATACTTATCACTTTATTACTTGGCGACGTGTTCATTTGCACTAAATTGCGCATATTTAGCACGCATCAAGTTTTTGACGCCGTTGTCGAGGATTGACAACTAAATTTTATTTTCTTTATTTTCTTGCATTTTATTGTTTTTAGTAATATATTTTATTTTTATTTTTCTTAAAAAAATAGGTGTGTTTCAAATTGAAGGTTCAAGATGCAAGAAGAAAGAAAGAAATCTATTCGGGAGTTGATGTTGGAAGATATGAATTGTACCAATTAAGAATTTCTTAGATTAAATAATGATTATCTATGCCAACCAAGAGCAACCCAACAAGTTCATGCTTGGGCAAATTTTTATTGTGAAGATGATCATTTGGTTAACAATTGCCCATACAGTACTGGAATATTTGGCCACAGAGATGACCATAGATGGAACTGATGCATGCAAAAAAAGCATAATTATGTGCAAGTGTACACGTCAAGTAATATAATGATAAGTATTTATCGAATATCGTTCTCCATAGGGATTGGTATACTTAATATGCCTCATTCTATTTCGTTGCTCCTGAAATTTAGCAAAATAAAGAACACAGGTAAAGAGGTTTGTTTGAATAACTAAAGAACAAAAGCTTAAATAAAAGGTTGAGAATGAATAGAGAGAATGAGTAGGATCCAGTTGCTTCATATAGTGGATTCGATTGATTTGTTCTTGTTCAATACAATGGCACAACATTGTCTCGACAGCACTGCAGATACTACTTTGACAACGTTAGTGTTTCCTGCCGCGGCAATCTCTTGCTCTTGGGCAGTTTAATCAAAGCTCAGCAAAGTATCCTTAGATGCCCTCGCTTATCTCTAAGTCGAAGTACTGTTGTTGACCAATCTTTGATGATACCTCTCAGCATGAATCAATGATAATCAACAACCAATCTCACACTTCTTTTAGCCGCTGAAACTCTTAATCTATCTCTAGGCCGAGTTAGTGTCTACAACACCGCACTTATCCCTTTCGTGAATCTAACTTTCTCGATATTAGATAAATGAATTACTTACAAACTTCTCTCTCGAGCTTGAATGCAAGAACAAAGAATGACAATAGGATAAGCAAACCTTGATATTCTTATTTTATTGAAACGAAGAAACAAATACAATCCTCTCGCACTAATATTCAACAACCTTCACCTAACCCTAAGAAAGCTTAGAACATATTGTAAAGAATAACATAATTCTTAGGGTAAAGTTCTCTTCAATTCGGCTCTCTTTATACATTGGATGGCTCATATATTTATAGTCTAGACCTAGGGTAACTTTTCCTAAGTAGAATATAACTTGGAGTATGGAACAAGTAATAAAAATATAATATTTCCAAGTTTAATTCTATTTAGAAGACTATTCCCACGTTCAGTCTTTCCTCGTACTAACCTGCTCCAATCCAAGTGTTTGATGTCCAGAAATTTTCAGCTCATTTTTCTCTTTCAATCACCCAGCATCAATACTGGGGTTTCTTCTGCCGCGACATTGCTTCTGCCTTCAGCGTTGTTGCTGCCTTCAGTAATGGTTTTGCCTTCAGCACTACTACTTCCTCGGTAGGTATTTCCTGCAACTACATAAAAACATGCTATAAAGCCTTCTTTTCTCACAGATATCATCTTTATATGTTATGGCAGTAAAATGTTAGTTATTGAACAATAAGTATATATATCAATTCGAATTAGTGGGTAATGAGTACATATTGTTTAAGAAAAGAATAGTAAATAATAGCCTTTTAGGAACTTATCAAATACCCCCAAACTCGAATTATTGCTTGTCCTCAAGCAATGCAAAACATCAACTTACCGAACCTTATTCTCCCTTGTTCTTATTTTTCCATCTATTCTCTCCGCCATAACTATGTCTATCTTTCAGTCCTAGCCTTTATTTTACTCAAGGATTTCTACTCGGAAACAAACTATAAGATTACGTGAATGTGTGGGATTTTGTGGACAAGGTTGATTAAAGGCTTTCTTAGATAAGCTCAAAGTTCAAGACAAGTAGACTTGGAATGGTTATTTCTCTTCTAAAAACATCAATCACTTGAGCCTGTTTTGGGCACCTCAAGAGTTGCGCTTCCTTTTAAGATCCATTCTGTTTTTCTTTCTTATTTTCTTTCCTTAGGCATACTAGAACCAGTTTCGGGCACCTCTAGGATGACGAAGAGTAATTTCCTAGAGCCAATAATGGGCACCTCTAGTCACATTTCTTAGAATCTAAGTCTTTATCACCTAAGTTTATTAAAAGAACTCCTAAATCAAACAAGTACCAAAAGTGTTTGTTGATTCTAACCTTATAGTAAGCTTCTAAGTTCTATTCCTTAAGTATTCCAAGGTTATTTCTTCAAAACAGAACCTAGTCATGGTAAGGAGAAAGATTTCTATAGCCTTAAAAGAATAAACTAAGAAAAGTTGATGTAAGGCAGTACAAAAGTAAAGACAATTATTTCAAGTAAAGGCAGGTATAGAGAAAAAAAAATTCAATTAAGGCATCAAATTACTTCCTTTTCTGGTATTGTCACGGTAGTGGGCTGCCCTTGGTAGTGCACTCATATACCCCCAAACTCAAACTGAGCATTGTCTTCAATGCTCAAATCTCACAACAAGTAAAAGAAAATGTTTAGTTTCTGAGTGATGTTGTTGTTGATCGGTTGTTGTAGAATTGTTAAGAGAAGTCTTTTGTGACTCATGATTCCTTGCCTAAAACAAACATAAAGAAAATGAATAAAGGAAATCTAAATTAAGACGAAACCTAAACTGAAAATATTTAATTAAATGCTTAAACAGAGGAATTAATTCATAGGAGGAATGTATGTAAGCGTATCTCTTAGTGTAATAGTCTCTATCGTTTTCATCTCTTGATGACCAGAGTAGTGATTCAATCATTGGCCATTCACTTTTAAATTCTAGCCCATTTTTATGTGATTTGATTATGACTGCTCCATGTGAATAAGCCTTGACAATTTCAAATGGGCCTGACCATCTAGATCTAAGTTTTCCTAGAAACAGTTTGAGTTTGGAGTTGAAAAGGAGTACTTGCTGTCCCGGCAAGAACTATAGCGGCAATAGTTTGCTTTCATGCCAACGTTTCATCTTTTCTTTGTAGATTTTGGCATTTTCATACGTTGTTGCTCTAAATTCGTCTATTTCATTGAGGTCTAGCAGTCGTTTTTGGCCAGCTTTCTCCCATTCTATATTCAGATTCTTTACTGCCCAATAAGCTTTGTGCTTAATTTCTACGGGCAAATGAAAAGTTTTTCCAAATACTAGCCTGTAGGGAGATGTTCCCAAGGGAGTTTTGTAGGCTGTCCTGTATGCCCATAAAGCATCATCTAAGCGATGGGACCAATCCTTTCTAGATGGATTCACCACCTTTTCAAGGATTTGTTTTAATTCTCTATTTGAAATTTCAGCTTGCCCATTTGTTTGTGGATGGTATGCCGTGGCAATTCTATGAGTGACACCCATTTTCTTTAGTGTCGCGGTAATGAGTCTGTTATCGAAATGCTTCCCTTTATCGCTAATGATGGCTCTCGAGACTCCAAATCTTGTGAAAATATTTTTCTTAAGAAATTTCTATACAGTCTTGGAGTCATTATGAGGTGTGGCAATTTCTTCAACCCATTTTGAAACATAATCCACTACTACTAGGATGTAGAGATTGCCTTGAGATGATGAGAATGGCCCCGTGAAATCTATTCCCCAAATATCAAATAATTTTACTTCTAGTATGGGTTTTTGTGGCATCTCATTGCGTTTAGAGATGTTGCCTGTCTTTTGGCATCGGTCACAGTTCTTGTAATAGAGTTGGGCATCCTTGAAGAGTGTGAGACAATAAAGGCCTAATTGAAGCACCTTAATTGTTGTTCTGTTTCCTCCAAAATGTCTTCCACAAGGTAGATCATGACACTGTCAAAGTACTTCTTGTTGCTCATCTTCAGGAATACATCTTCTTATAACCTAATCTGCACATTGGTTAAATAAAAGAGGGTCGTCCCAAAAATAATGCTTGGCATTATGCTAAAACCTCTTTTTCTCGTTATAGTTAAGGTTATAAGGGATAATACCACTAGCTAAATAATTAACAAGATCAACATACCAAGGAGTGGTTTTTACTGTAGCAAGATTTTCTGTTACTGAGATGTATTCATTCAATGCTTCAGTCGCATAGTTATATATTGTCGTGGTTAATGTCTCGATAGTGGTTTCGGCAATTACTATAATATGCAGTATTTGTTCATCTGGGAAGGTATCTTTTATTTCTTCTATTGCTCTGTTATCATCTTCGTTGTCTAGTCTGGATAAGTGATCGATTACTTGATTCTCTGTACCTTTTTGGTCCTTAATTTCCACATCAAATTTTTGTAAAAGGAGGAACCATCTAATTAGTCGTGGCTTGGCATCCTTCTTTGAGAATAAGTATTTAATGGCTGAGTGGTCAGTATGGACAGTTACTTTTGTTCTGATAAGATATAATCTGAATTTTTCAAAAGCAAATACTACTGCTAGTAATTCTTTCTTTGTTGTAGTGTAATTGATTTGTGCATCATTCAGTGTTTTACTAGCATAGTAAATGACATGAAACAAATTGTTCTTTCTATGTCCAAGTGTTGCTCCGACGGCATGATCGCTTGCATCATACATTAATTCAAAGGGCAGGGACCAATCTGGTGGAACTACTATTGGTGCAGTGATCAGCTTTTCTTTGAGTGCTTCGAATGCTTCAATGCATTCCTTGCCGAATTCAAATTTTCTATCTTGTTCAAGCAAGTTACAAAAAGGTTTAGAAATTTTAGAAAAGTTCAAAATAAACCTTCTATAAAAACTTGCATGGCCCAAGAAGCTTCGAATTTCTTTCACAGAGATTGGTGGAGGTAAATTCTTTATCACGTCAATCTTGGCTTTATCAACTTCAATTCCTTGTGATGATATTTTATGGCCTAAGACTATACCTTCATTTTCTATAAAATGATATTTTTCCCAGTTTAAAACTAAATTGGATTCCTCACATCTTTGCAGCACTTTCTCTAGATTGCTCAAGCAATGATTAAAGTTGTTTCCAAAGATTGAGAAATCATCCATGAATATTTCCAAAGATTCCTCTATCATGTTAGAAAAATTGCCATCATACATCTCTGAAAGGTTGTTGGGGCATTCCAGAGGCCGAACGAAATTCTTCTAAATGCATATGTACCATAAGGGCAAGTGAAGGTGGTCTTGGCCTGATCTTCTGGAGCAATGGCTATCTGATTGTACCCTGAATAACCATCAAGAAAACAGTAATAAGGTTTACCTGTAAGTCTATCAAGCATTTCATCAATAAAGGGTAAAGGGAAGTGATCCTTCTTTGTTGCCTTATTTCGCTTGCGATAATCCATACAAACCCTCCAACCGGTCATAGTCCTGGTTGGGATTAACTCATTGTTCTCATTGGTTATGATAGTCATACCACCTTTCTTAGGTACACATTGCACTGCACTAACCCATTCACTGTCAAATATAGGGTAGATAATTCCAGCATCAAGCCACTTAATTATTTCTTTATGTACAACCTCCTTCATGGCATGGTTAAGTCTTCTTTGGGCATCAACAGTTGGTTTATGATCTTCTTCGAAAAGGATTTTATGCATACACATTGCAGGGCTTATCCCTTTTAGATCATCAATGGACCATCCCATTGCATTCTTATGTTGTTGCAGCATTTTGATTAATCTTTGTTCCTGTTCTGGCTGCAACTTAGAGGAAATGATTACGGGCATTTTCTGGTTATCTCCCAAAGAAGCGTATTTCAATTTCTCAGCTAAGAGTTTTAATTTTGTGACAGATGATTCTTTATTTTCAGATTTTTCATTCTTCTCTGTGTAATCTAAGGGTTCAAAATACTTACCTGAATGATGTGTTGTCCAGTTGACTTCCTCATTTTCTAATGTGTCCACACTGTTCAGAACTTTGTCGTAACAGTTGTCAATTGTACTGCCGAGGCAGATTTGTGGGTTATTATTGAGATCGATGCCGAGGCAGTTTCCAAGACCTGACATTCTTTTGGATCATCATGTTTTTTAGGTGAGTTTAATTTGTTCATCATTGACCCTCACAATCAACTCTCCATTTTCTACATCAATTAAGGTGCGTCCAGTAGTAAGGAAAGGTCTTCCTAGGATGATCGGTGCTTTTTCATCTGCTTCACAATCAAGGACAAAAAAGTCAGCCAGAAAAATAAATTTATCGACTCTTACCAGTATGTCCTCAATTTTTCCTTCGGGATGCACATATGATCGATCCGTAAGTTGGAGCATCACTGTTGTTGGTTTTGCCCTTCCTATGTTGAGCTTTTGGAAAACTGACTTAGGCATTAGGTTGATGCTTGCTCCAAGGTCAGATAGGGCCTTTCCTTCATAGTTATTCCCAATCGCACAAGGTATGGTGAAACAGTCAGGGTCCTTCAGTTTGGGTGGCATACGATTATGCAACATTGCCATGCACCCTTTAGTTGCTGCCACTGTCTCAAACTCACCTAGCCTCTTCCTTTTAGACACAATGTCCTTCAAGAATTTAGCATAGTTGGGCATCTAATCAATTGCCTCAACAAGTGGTAAGTTGATATGGACTTGTTTCAAAATATCAATAAATTTCTTGAACTGATGGTCCTATTTTTGTTTTTTTAACCTTTGTGGGAAAGGTGGTGGTGGTCTCATTTCTTCTAGGGTCTCATTGGTTTGGAATTTAATACCTGGAATTAGTGGGTTTTTTACTACCTCGGCAGCAGGTCTGGTTGCTGCCGATTTCTCTACCGGGGAAATGCTTTGAACAGTATCCGCGTTCAAGTCCTCCTTGTCTGTTTCTTCTTATATTGTTGGTAGGACTATTTCTGCTGGTTTATT
The DNA here is from genome assembly GCA_035048815.1 of Abelmoschus esculentus. Classification (NCBI taxonomy): domain Eukaryota; kingdom Viridiplantae; phylum Streptophyta; class Magnoliopsida; order Malvales; family Malvaceae; genus Abelmoschus; species Abelmoschus esculentus. Next base: position 14,397,276 of record JAUCBN010000003.1, read on the forward strand.
TAATTGTTCCTTTAATTGTAGGCCACTTCTTGTAGTGATTGCTTTGCATTGTTAATGGCCCATCACCTTAGCAACCTCAGTATTGCTAGCTAATCCCCCTTGTGGTCTTGTATTTTGTTTTTGAGAAAACTGACCAACTTGGGTTTCTAGTGATTTTATAGTAGCTTCTTGGTTTTGCAGTCTCATCTTTGTTCTATTCATGAAGTCATCAGTCCTCTTCATGAAATTATTGTTTTCAGCCATATATGATTTAGTTTTCATAATAAAGGCCTTGAGAGTATTCTCCAGTGAATTCATAGGTTGTTGCTGCTGATGCATCTAATGCGACGGTAGTGACTGCTGCATCTGTTGTTGCGGCAGTGAATGGTAATTGGAGGTCTGATTGATGGGGTTTAAAGCATTGTTAGGATTGCTCCATGAAAAGTTTGAGTGTCTTTTCCAAGCCGGATTGCATATCTTTGATATCATGTTGTTATCCGGGTTGTAATTTCCCACATAAAATCCAGTTTCCTCGTCTTGCATATACTCAGAAGAATTTATAGCCTTCACTTCTTGAGTATTCTGTTATACTTGCATGTTCTGAACCATTTTTGTTAAAGATGCCAATTGTGCTGCCACCGAATTGTTGGTTTCTAACTCATTTACCGTGGCATGGCGTCTTAATCCTCCTCGCCTAGAAGTAGGAAATTGGAAATCGTTCCTTGCGAGTTGTTCAGAACCTCTATAGCTTCTTCCAGGGCCTTTTCAAGGAGTGTGCCGTTTGCTGAGGCATCCAACATCATTCTAGTCGGGGAATTGGTGACATTATAGAACATGGTTACTTGCGTCCATAATAGGAATCCATGTAGTGGACATTTGTTTAGTAACTTTCTGTAGCGTTCCCAAGCCTCGTACATAGGCTCGTCATCAGCCTGTCTAAATGAAGTGATCTCATTACGAATTCTATCATATAGATTTGAAGGGTTAAATCTCGTAATGAATTCTTGGTAGAGTTCACTCCAAGATCCAATTGATCCTGCCAGAATATTTTTTAGCTAGGTTTTGGCCCTATCCCTCAGTGAATAGGGGAAAAGTTTCAACCTCAAAATATCTTCATGAACTCCTTGGATTTTGAAGGAGTTGCATATTTCCATGAAGGATTTGAGATGTTGCCTGACATCTTCTGTTGCAGCCCCACTGAATTGTCCAATAGTATTGAGCATATTGAACATAATTGGTTTAAGTTCAAAGTGGTTTGCCTCAATCTCTGGTGTAACAACCCCAGGGTTTAATTCATTTAAATCTTCCATCAGAAAGTCTCTGACAGTTAGCTGTCGCGGTAGTGGTTGCGACAGTGGTTGTTGTTGCTGGCCTCCAATGCCTTCATATAGGTTCTGATTTCCTGGATTCACTGTCATGGCTCCTTGGATCTGTCTTCTCAGTCTTTGATAAGTCAGTTCGATTTTTGGGTCAATATCACGTAAGGGAGTGCTAGGGTTAACCCTGGTCATACAAAAAAAATAGATTAAATATTTTTTATAATAATAATAATAATAACTTAAAAGCAAGAAAATTAAAGAAAACAAAATTTAGTTGTCAACCCCCGGCAACGGTGCCAAAAACTTGATGCATGCAAAAAAAGCGCAATTATGTGCAAGTGTATACGTCAAGTAATATAATGATAAGTATTTATCGAATATCGTTCTCCACAGGGATTGGTATACTTAATATGTCTCATTCTATTTCGTTGCTCCTGAAGTTTAGTAAAATAAAGAACACAGGTAAAGAGGTTTGTTTGAATAACTAAAGAACAAAAGCTTAAATAAAAGGTTGAGAACGAATAAAGAGAATGGGTAGGATCTAGTTACTTCATATAGTGGATTCGCTTGATCTATTCTTGTTCAATACAATGGTACAACATTATCTCGGCAGCACTGTAGATACTGCCTTGGTAGAGTTAGTGTTTCCTGTCGCGGTAATCTCTTGCTCTTGGGCAGTTTAATCAAAGCTCGGCAAAGTGTCCTTAGATGCCCTCGCTTATCTCTAAATCGAAGTACTATTGTTGACCAATCTTTGATGATACCTCTCAGCTTGAATCAATGATAATCAACAACCAATCCCACACTTCTTTTAGTCGTTGAAACTCTTAACCTATCTCTAGGCCGAGTTAGTGTCTACAACACCCCACTTATCCCTTTCGTGAATCTAACTCTCTCGATATTAGATAAATGAATTACTTATAAACTTCTCTCTCGAGCTTGAATGCAAGAACAAAGAATGGCAATAGGATAAGCAAACCTTAATATTCTTATTGTATTGAAACGAAGAAACAAATACAATCCTCTCGCACTAATATTCAACAACCTTCACCTAACCCTAAAAATGCTTAGAACATATTGTAAAGAATAACACAATTCTTAGGGTAAAGTTCTCTTCAATTCGGCTCTCTCTATACATTGGATGACTCATATATTTATATTCTAGACCTAGGGTAACTTTTCCTAAGTAGAATATAACTTGGAGTACGGAATAAGTAATAAAAATATAATATTTCTAAGTTTAATTCTATTTAGAAGACTGTTTCCATGTGGCATTTGACTCAGTCTTTTCTCGTGCTAATCTGCTCCAATCCAAGTGTTTGATATCCAGAAATTCTCAGCTCATTTTTCTCTTTCAATCGCCCAGCATCAGTATTGGGCTTCTGCTGCCGCGGCGTTGCTTCTGCCTTCGGCACTGTTGTTGCCTTCGGAAATGGTTCTGCCTACGACAATGGTGCTTCCTCAGCAGGGATTTCCTGCAACTACACAAAAACATGTTATAAAGCCTTCTTTTCTTACAGATATCATCTTTATATGCTTTGGCAGCAAAATGTCAGTTATTGAACAATAAGTATATATATCAGCTCAAATTAGTGGGTAATGAGTACATATTGTTTAAGAAAAAAATAGTAAATAATAGCCTTTTAGGCACTTATCAGGAACCAACAATAAAATCCTTCATGGTATGATCAAAACGCTCAAATTTTTTTTATCATGACGATTTTGTTAATGCTACAGATATTTCATGGCAATATACTTCTTCTCAAAAGTATACAAATTTAGTTGAGGAAACATTGAAAGCATCAATGGCTAGAATTGAAGAATTAATGAAAGAGCAATCAAGGTCCATGGATGCACATATAGCTAGATTTGATGAACCCTTGAAGGATTCGGAAAATCAATTGCAGAAATCCAAATATGCCATGCATAACATGACCCAACAATCAATACTTAGGGATACTGAAATCCCAACACTAGAGGATAAAGAGGAAATTCCGGAACCTCTGAGTCTAAAACATGTTATGAGAAAGACTGTCAAACATTGGATGAGTCTACAGAAATAATTGTCACAGCAATGGAGAAGCCTGAAAAGGGCAATATCACGATACCACTCAACAAGACCGATGAGAGTAATGCTATAGAAAATTTTGAGGAGTCTGATTCCCAGGATGTTACATCAGCAATGATGCTGAAAAAGGAATCTGAGGATTACTCTCACTCACAGTTGCTTGGGCAATGACATGACGACATGCTCGATCAACAAGATGGCGATGCCGTGATAATGGAGTATGAGATGGTAATGATTGAACCTTTTGAATTCTTTAAAAACTCATCTCTTTCATTGCAGGTATCTTCTGAGGAGGCAACGTTACAAGATTTGAAGCTATCACAAATAGAATATGATTGTTTGGAAGATGATATTTTTGTGGTAATTCCATCCAATATTAGTTCAAAACCAAAGTATTTACCGATGGAGATTTTTGAGAAGCATAAAAAAATGTGGGTTGATTCTTGAAGACTTCAAGAAAGATGGTTCTTCACTTGACTTACACCGAATTTTAGCAAAAAATTGCCACGGCAATTGGCTATCACAGTAATTGCCACGAAAACAAAGGCTATATCCAACTATGATGGAATATAACGAAAATGAGGTAATTAAATGGTTGGATGTTGATATAATTTTTTTTAATAATTTACTTTTGCCTTCAGAAACAATATCAAGGTGGAGGACATGCATTAATTACAGGAGAACACGAAAGAAAGACACCTCCACCATGATAATACAAAGGGGACTATTCGTACTCATTTTGGCCCAACCCTTTTTGGGCAGAATTATAACTCAATGGAGGGTGCGGATGGATTATAAGAAACATCGAAAATAACCCTTAAATAAAATAAGCATCAACGTGGGAGAGTTGATCTTAAAAGAAATTACAAAAATTCCCCCAAGAGAGGATGAACCAGGGAATTCTACCACAAAGTTATGCAAATCACTCAGGGAGAACCAGTCCAAGCAACTTCATAGCAGTTCACTGTCGACACTGTTGCCGGGGACCAATACACGAAAGACATGCCTGACACTGCCCACACCTCTGTCGCAGCAGACCCATACCAGGAGATACTACATAGGATGGAAGCCATGGATCTTAGGCAGAAGAGATATATGAAGTATCAAAGAGACTTCAACAGCACACTTGCTCAAATGATGCTCCACAACTTTTTAGACCAAGGGGTGCACTTTCCAGAATTTCCCACCAACATGTTTGTGACGATTGCATCCTACACAGAAACGACACCAGCTCTAAAAGGACCGGGACCTTTCTTCCCCACAGGCCCTCAGCAACAATTTCATGCTGCTGGCCCATCTAGGGCAGTAGATTCTTCCATAGCAGCATCTGCAAGTAGAAGACCTTCCAAGAGGAGGGCAGTTTTCAGCACTCCCCCAAGATCCTCAATCATCATGGGCAGTCTATCAGCTGAGATAGATGCCTACGTACATCAGAGTTCAGACGCTGTCGAACCAAGTATTCACAATGTCGGGGCAAATCTAGAGAACGATGGAGGGACTGATGTAATGGAGACCGAAGATGAAGGAGAAGAAGATGTGAACGCTCCCATGCAGCAAACAACACCCACAAGAGTCCAGCCACATAGACAAGCAAAGATTCAGCCATCGCCATCACCAAGGACGCAACAATCTGCAATAAGATCCAGAAAATTAATTATGAAGGACAGCTCTTCGGATTCCTTATAATTGTTTTACGCTGCTCTTATAATTGCTTGTTTCCTTTTCTATATTTTGCTACCTGCTGTTTGCCCCTAATTTAAGCATTAAGGACAATGCTTGGTTTAAGTTTGGGGGTGTAGAGCCACTACTGAGGCAATCCACTATCGAGGCCTTGCCATGAAAAAAGAGTTTTAAGTGATAATTTTTTTTTATTTTCTGTCCACCACTGTACTTGAAATTGTTGCCCATACTCTTGCACTACCCATCATCAGTATTTTTTTAGTTTATTCTTTTAAGGAAATAGAAATCTTTCTCCTTACCATAGTTAGATTCTGTTTTGAAGGCTTAATTCTAGGATACTTAAGGAGAAAACTTAGAAGCTTACTATAAGATTGAACTTAAAACACTTTTGGGACTTGTTTGGCTATAGGAATTCTTTTAATGAACTTAAGTGATAAAGACTTAGATCTTTGGAAAGGTGACTAGAGGTGCCTATAACCAGCTCTAGGAAATACTCTTCTTCATGCTAGAGGTACCCGAAATTGGCTCTAATATGTTCATAAGAATAGAAAAAAAAATAAGAAAATAAGAAGGAAAAAACACAATCCTTGAGGTGCCCGAAATTGGCTCAAGAAATTGTTGTTTTAAGAAGAGTAAACTAAATCCAAGTCTATTTGTCTTGAACTTAGAGTTTATCTAAGAAGGCCCTTAATCAAACTTGTCCACAAAAACGCACACACTCACAAAACCTTATAGTTTGTCTTCTAGGTACACCCTTAGGTAATCGAAAGGTTAAGTATAAAGAATAGACATAGTTATGGTGGGGAGAATAGATGGAAACATAAGACCAAGAATGAACAAGGTTTGACAAATTGATGGTTTGCATTGCTTGAGAATAAGAAATAGTTCGAGTTTTAGGGTGTGATAAGTGCTCAACTCACTATCACTTTCTACACTTTTCATGGGCATTAATCATCAATTCTACACCTACTTTGACTAATGAATATGCTTAATGTGATATATATAGCGATTATGTTGCTAAAGATAATATTTACAGAAAAGGCAAACTTTACTGCATTTTTGCATTTGTATAGGAAGAAGCATTGCCGCGGCAGCAAACTGTGGCCAAGGTAGGACCTGATTCCGAGGCAGCAGAGGAAAAGTAGCAACATGGCAGGAAAACTAAGGAGAAAAATAAGGAGAATGTTTCTGGACAAGAAGCCCAAGGATCAGAGCTGATCAACATAAGGAAATCCCAAGAACAAGGCTACGTAAGAAAGCTTTCTAGAAGAATTAAACTTGGAAATGTTTGATTCATGTACATAACTTGTTTCATACTCCAAGTTGTATTCTACTTAGGAAAGGTTTGCCCTAGGCCAAGCCTATATAAGGCATAGCCGTCCAAGGGAAAGAGAAGTAGACTCATAGCTTAGAATATAGAATTAGATTTAGTTTTTCTTTTTTACATTATGTTCTAATTTTGTTTAGGCTTAGGTGAAGGTCGTAAAGTATTAGTGTGAGGAAGTCAAACTTTGTTTCTTGTCTTCAATGTAATAAAATATTGAAGTTCACTTATTCTTTTTCATTCCTTGTTCTTGCATTCAAGCTCGAGAGAGAAGCTTGTAAGGAATCCATTTATCTAATATCGAGAGAGTTAGATTCACGAAAGGGATAAGTACGATGTTTCAATCGGGAAACACTAACTCGGCCTAGAGATAGGTTAAGAATTTCAATGGCTAAGAGAAGTGTAGGATTGGTTGGTGATTATAATTGATTCAAGCCGAGAGGTATCATCAAATACTGGTCATCAACAGTATTTCGACTTAGAGATAAGCGGAATCATTAAAGGATACTTTGTCGAACTTTGGTAAAGTCTGCCCAAGAGCAAAAGATTGTCGTGGCAGACGAGCATCATCACTGTCAAGGTAGTAATCTGCAGTCCTGCCGAAATAGTGTTGTGTGATTGTATTGAACAAGAACAAGTTGATCAATTCCACTATACAATACAATTGGATCCTAGCCACCTTCTTTATCTTATTTTGATATCTTTATTTAGTTTTTATTATTTAGTTCAATCAAAACCCCCTTACTTGTGTTTTTACTTTATTTCTTTTACAGAGCAAGAAGACTAAAGGAAGCATATTAAGTATACCAATCCCTGAGGAGACGATACTTGATACTTATCACTTTATTACTTGACGACGTATTCACTTTTACTAAATTGCGCATATTTAGCACGCATCATAAAGAGTCATCCAGACTCTGCTTGGCCTTAATCTGATCATCCAAAGTCAGTTTAACCTGTAATTCGGCCAATAAACTACCATCATCATAAACATTCAACCTAGCAAATAGAGATCTCAGGTCTGATTTGGTCTTTCGACTCAAGACATCTTTCATAACATTGGCTTTTCTCGGATGATACTCAATCTTATAATTGTAGTCCTTAAAAAGCTCCAACCAAGATGTTTTCACAAACTAAGCTTCTTATGGTTAAGGAGACACTTCAAGCTCGTATGTTCGGTATCCATATAACACTTCTCTCCGTAAAGATAATATCTCTAGATTTTCAAAGCAAAATCCACTACTACAAGTTCAAGATCATTAGTATACTTATAATCACATGATTTCAACTGTTGAGATGTATAAGCGATCATTTTACCATTCTACATCTGAACATAATCAAGTCCAGAATGCAAAGTACAACTATAAACTGTGAAATCCTTTCCTAACTGGTCAAAACTAGACTGTTGGGCATTAAACCATACATACGAGACATCATTCCTCAAAAGTTTTATCAAGGGGCAAAAATAATTGAAAAGCTCTTGACAAAGCATCAATAATACCAAACTAATCCCAGAAAGCTATGAATCTTAGACATATTCTTAGGAGGCTTCCAACTAATGATTGCCTCAATTTTTCTCGGGTCCACCTGGATTTCTTTTGCTAAAAAAAACATGTCTTAGAAAAGTCACTTTGTTGATCCAGAATTCACACTAACTTAGCTTAGAGTAGTGACGAGGATCCCTAAGATTTTTAACACAATTCTCAAATGCCTTACATGATCGTCTACTTAACGAGAGTAGACTAGAATATCAAAAAAAACACAAACTGATCTAGGTAGGATTGAAAGATACGATTAATCAGATCCATAAAAGAGGTAGGAGCATCAGTTAACCTTAAAGTCATCATTAAAAACTCATAGTGCCCATATCGAGTGAGAATAAAGGTCTTGGCAATATCAATCCTGGTAATAGATACTTGTTTTTTCATAGTCAATTTATTCAACTTTCAGTAATCGATACATAAACGAAGAAAACCATTTTTATTTTTAACAAAGAGAACTAGAGAAACCCAAGGTGAAGAGATAGGTCGGATGAAACCTTTGTCAAGTAGTTCCTGTAACTGAACCTTTAACTTTTTTAGCTCTTTCAAAGCCATACAGTATGAAGTCATAGATACTAGTGCTAACCCAAGATAAGTCTCAATCTTATACTCAACCTCTCTATCTTTAGGCAAACCAAGTAACTCTTCCGGAAAAACTTCAGGAAACTCATTAATAGTGTGGATTTCTTCTATCTTGGATAGGGACCCTTTTGTATTGAGAAAATAAGTAATAAAAGTCTCATATCCTTTCTGGATTATCTTATCGACGGACAAAGAAGATATCACATTAGACAAATAACTCCATCGCTCACCCACCAGAACAACAAACCGTCCATCAAAAGTCTTTAAACTGACTCTTTTGGCCTCACGATCCAGACTAACACGATGCTCGGTTAATCAGTTCATAACTAGAATCAGATTGAACTCTATTAAAAATAAAATCATCCAAAAATATTTTCCCTTTAACAATAAGGGAACATCTTCTGAATACCTTATTCATAAATAAATATTGCCCCATATGGATCATAAATGTAACAACACTCTTGGTGTCTTCAACTAAGATCGGAAGGTATCTGGAAATGATTTAGATAAGTAAGAGTGGGTGGATCCATTTTCAAGCAATACAAAGTATGAAACAGAAAAAATGATAGAGGTATCTATAATAACATCTGGCTTATCTTTGTCAACTTGACATCCGGTAGTGTAAACAAGTACTGGTTGACGAACCTTAGACACTAATGGCCCACCACTCTAGTAACCTTAACCCCTACAATTAGATCTAACAACAAACCCTAAAACTCTACTATGATAATGACCTAAAGTTGGTGTCTGAATAGATTCTTGAGACCGAGAAGGAGTCTAAAAATGTATAGGATTTTGAGTCAATTTTTTGCTTGTATAAGGTGGATGAGGGCAGTCTTTCAGAAAATCTCAGATCCAACCTTATTCCTACACTCTACTCCATGCAGATTACCACAGTAGTCACATACTGGTATAGATGAGAACCTAGAAGAACTACCACAGCTAACAACAGAGTCTTGTGGTGTCGCGGACCTATGAAAAGAATTACCTTTCTGACTCGATATAGTGGGAGTCCTCTTATAAGGGTGACCCTAGGACTCGCTCTGAATGGTATGTCCTTCAGATCGATCATGTTCCTTTTTATTTTCTTTATCTCTACCTCGATTCTGATCTCAATTACCCTTATTAGCTGAGAGTTTCTTCAACTCTTCAACATTCTTAGGACGATTTACCAGATCCTCAAATACCTTATCATGATGCATGGCTACTCGATCACGAATAACAATATGAAGACCTTCAAAATACTTATCACACATATCTTTTTTGGTAACCACTAACCTAGTGACATACCTTAATAGGTCTAGAGATTAAATCTCATACTCAGCCACTGTCATAGAACCCTATAGCAAGTCCTTAAAGGCCTAACACCTCTTTCTCTGAAAACGATCACCCAAAAATGATTCTTAAATCGTTCTTTGAAAAAGTCCCAAGTCAATCTTTTAGGTGGTACACCACTTGCCACAGCTTCCCACCAGATATGAGCATTACCATCAAGCATCGATATCGCTCTCAAATATCTCTTAGTTGACACCAAAACTAGTTGATCCATATGTCTCTCAATATCATATAACCAGGTCTCAACATCATAAGATACATCAGTTAGGGATTTAGAAAAAGTTCTCACTCCTTTAGCTATCAAGATCTGGAGATAGGGGTATCTGACATAACACCTAATGCTCTAACAACTCTCTGAATCAACTAAAGAAACTTTCTATTCAAGGTGTCGTCTAACATTATTGTCGTAGGCTCGTTACTCGGTGTTGATACCCCTTTGACTGGGGTAATCATATCTAAGCTCGTAGTAGGTGATGGGTCAGTCGGTACAATAATACTAGCAGGAATAGAAGGGTTTGGAGGAATAATAGGTGAAGGATCAAAAACAAGTTCCTCTATCGGATTGATAAATTCGGTCGCTCGACCCTGCCCAAGACTGGATCGGCGAGCTCTACGAGCACTAAAGGATCTTAGATAATCTATAAGGATAAAGTTTTCTACGTTAAAACTATCATTGGATTACCATAAATAGTATGTAAAAATGGGTGCAATGACCTTAAAAGACATTCTTTTAAAATTGTTTAAATAAAAATATTTTATTTAGGAATCATCACGGTCCGAGATTCATAAAATCAAAAACTTTGATACCAATCAAATGTAACCCCCTAGACTACAAAAAGTTCGATCTAGAATGTTCATATTATTTTCAAGATTCAAACCTAAACAATATAACATGTACTGGTGAAGTTTCAATCATAAAATACCATCTAAAGTGAAATACATGATAAAACTGTTATATTCAAAATAAATTAAATTTAAAAGATCAATAACGAAATATAAACACATGTCACCTGAATAGAATTTGGAAGATTTTAACATTACATCAAAATAAATAACCAGAAAATATGTAGATCCTCTAGTGCCAAGTTCGGGTTTGCCTATCTACAAATATCTGAAAAGATAAAGATTCAGGTATGACCTATGGAGCCTAGTGTCTTCTAACAATGCATAAAAATCATACATATATTCATAAAAACAATAATATTAGAAAATAAGTCATACATATATATGACACGCTACCCTCCGTCCATACTCATAGATACAGTTCCTCAAAATAATATCTGATACAAGCGTTAATCTAAGCTCGATAGGGAGAAGGTACTAGCCTAAGGGGTTACCTTAGGTACAGGTAGGATTACTCCGGCTATAGTACGAGAACCGATAAAAGGCAAAATTACCCTAAATAAATCTAGGAACTGTAAACAGATGGTATTACCAGCTAGATCAATGCTGAATCTCAGGCACTTCATAACATATCCCAAATCTCAATATAACAGTCATGTTGTAGTAACAAGAATAATATCAAGAATCAACAGAAATTAACCAAGCTATCATGTATATATCAAATAAGAAAATCTTTCAAAGTATATCTAACATGTATCGAACACTGAAATATCATGCTTAAGATTCTGAACACTATGTATATAAATCTAGGAAAAACAGTCATGTGCACATGCTAGATTTATTTAAATAAGAAAAACAATAATATAGAATCATATTGTATACAAGGAACACAGCTCAAAAAGGAAGAATCAAATAGGTGTTCTATTAGGCGTTCGAGCCACGCTTTGCTGTAATACAAGATCCTAATATACCAAAAATAGGTTTATATTAATACGAGAATTTAAATATTGAATTTATTTACATGATTTAGATACATACGAGTCAAGATTCAGATACATACGAGTCATGATTTAGATTGCATATTAGAAAAACAAATACACATGTAAGATTAATTAATTAATTAAAGCCTTTTTAGACTAGGTTTATCTGATTAAGACGAATAATTAAATAGGATAGATAATTTTAGTAATTAAATGAATATTAAAAGATATTTAGGATTCTTAATTTAAATTGTTTCCTAAAGAATTTGGATACCATTTAATTGGACTCCTAAATTGAATATATGATATTTCTTTTCACATTAAAACATAATTAAATGTTGTAGATAGATAATTAAAGCCTATTTAAGACTAGTACTTAATTAATTAGGACAAATTATTTAAATAAATATTATATTCGATATTTAACACAGTCAATATCCTAAAGTAATTAGGTGTTGATGCGTATACGAATTTTAAAATAATAATATTCACAGGATAAATAAAAATGTTTTTAATTAGGATTAGAACTTAATTAAGACTAGATTAATTAATCGAACATCATATTCGATTTCTAAAATTGATAATTCCCCAGAGCATCCGAGTGTTGTCAAATACCGATTTTGATTTAAATGATGTTTGATAGGAATTAATTAATTTAATTAATTAGTTTGATAATTCCCCAGAGCATCCGAGTGTTGTCAAATACCGATTTTGATTTAAATGATGTTTGATAGGAATTAATTAATTTAATTAATTAGTTTGGGAACTTTAAAAAATAATTGATCATACATAATTTTTTTTGGTATAGAAGATTAAACAATTTTTAAAAATTTGATGATCATTTAGTATTTTTAGGATAGTTTAGTGATCATTTATGTAATTTACCCTATAAATTATGTGGCTCATTTTAATGAATTGCGTACAATACCCCATAAATCTTTGAACCATTACTAGATAAGATAATTTTTTCAAAATAAGAAACTTAAAAACCTAAAAAATATCATTAAAATGGTATAAAAGAGAAATGAGAAATATTATTTAAGATTATTATATTTATTATATTGTATTTTTCAAGAAAATAAGGATAACAATTGAACGATAAAGAATGACTCAATTATTTTTTATCATGCATAAAAGTTCTAAATTTTCAAAAATGAATTGATTTTCAAGAATATAATTTTATGCAGGATAATAAAATTTAAAAACTTTTATCGTTACGTGAAATATAAGCTAATTAATTATAAATTGATATTTAAAACCAAAATAAACGCAAATGATAATGTGGACGAGTATAACACAAGTCTTGTATCTAAAAGATATACTCTAAAAAAAGACATTGATAATGTAGAGACTTTCTCCGATTTAAAGTAATCATAAAACTTGTTTATTTTAATTTTGAGTTACATTAGATGTATGTTAAGCTTGAAGAAACAATTTATATGGTGCAACCATAAATTTGTGTCTAATGATATAAAATCAATAATATATAAATAAATATTAAGACCAATTACATATATTTTTGGAAGATCAAAATTCTCTCCTTTAAAATTAAGATTCAAAGTTTTTAATTTTTAGATATGCTCATTTGGGCTTTCGCATATAATATTTATTTTTAATGATTTGACACGATAAATTTAAGGTTAAATTTCATATTATGTTTTGATTCGAACATCATACACATAGGCTAATTCGAATACTAAATATCATGCCAAAATAACACGCGAGAACACTCTCTCAATTGCCAAAACAACCAACCTAATCTCTCTGACCCTTCACAATTTGATGCCATACAGTAGACATCTACATATATTGAGTAACCTTGTTACAAATATTTAAAAGAATTGAGTACCAATTTAAAAAGCGAATTATAATTAAAAGATATAAATATAATCAATTCGATTAAATTTTATACTACAAGTATAAAATTAATTTATAAATAAATTGTCAATCAAGATTATTTTTCTAACTAATGTTAAAACTCATTTTAGTTACTAATTTGTTTGCTCAAAACGTAATTTGAGTAATAGACAAAAGAAAGAAAGAAAGAAAACATACATATTTGTAAAAGATTACATGTTTTGATAAAAAAAAAATAATTTCATGTTTTATATGTAGTTAAGCTTACAACTCTTACAAAAACACATATATTGAGATACATTTTTTTTCACTTGCATTTGATGCTTAAGGCATAAAATTTACAAGGAAAAAAAGCTATCTCAACCAACATTCTCTGTTTTTTCATAAAAACATAAAAGAGAGAGGGAAAGAGAAAAAAAATGAATTGGATTTCAGACTCGATCTTGAAGAAATAAATTAAGGTCCCTTTTTTTCTTGTACGAAATCTTGGTAAAAATTTTGTTTGTTTTGTTGCAAACTATTAATTTTCTGCTTTGGTGCGTCGGAGCTTGAGACGAGCATGTTGGAGCCTGGAGTTACTTGGGGAATACGGAATCGAGTCATTGTCGTTGTCGAACTCGTACGCCGACGGACTGTCTGGTTGAGATTGACCGAACCTCGGTGAATCTATAAAGTTAACACGCGGTGAGCTCCAACCCTTGTTCCTCATCGACGGACTCCGTAAACCATTTGGAGACGGTGGCGGTGGAATATTACGACTTGATTCAGATTTCTGATCATTTGGATAATTCAATTATTCTTGTTTAATCAAACTGGATCAAGTTCAAATAGTAACCAAAATTTCATAACACCTCTCCTACTTAATCAAACCGACGAGGTGGATTACCTTATTGCTAGGTTTCTGTTGATTCACCCTAGCAGATTGACCAACAATGTATTGAAACATTTCAAAGACTTTAGCCAACCCGGTTTCGGAACAGTTCGCCCAGTAATACGTAAAAACGTCCCATGCTCGTGCTTTCAGCTCCAGGATCTTCCGATCCACTTCGTTTTCATGTTTCGCCAAGTAAGGTCGCAAGAAGGTATCGTACACAAAATTGGTTCCCTACAGTATCAGAATCGATTGATATTTGAATGGAGTTAAAGATTTGCATCAGGATGAATACCCTATAAGATTTTGTAAATCACCTGGATTTTAGGGTACCATAGGTAGATAAAAAATGCAAGTTTTATCTCGCCATACATGGGTAACCTTCAAGATAAATAAAATTGTATATTATTAATTAGAGAAATCGGATTGCAGTCAGGGACGGAACCATGAATCAAGACTTACGTACCAAGAAATGAATATGTCTGTTATCCTCTCCAATACTGTAATACAAGCCACAAGGATCCTGCAAAATCCATAACCACCATAGATTTTATTTCAAGTTTATATTATTTTAAGAATGAATTTGTTGTCTGATCAATTTGATATACCAATATTTACACCAAAATCTGAGTTCTTCAATCACAACCCTGTTCCTCTCCACCGTTTTAAAGCACTCGAACGCTGGATATGCATATCCAAAGATCAACCTGAAATGTTAAAAAAAATACTATAAGATAATATTTAGAAATCATTTCATTATTTTTTATCAAAAGAAAAACATAAAACCTTTCAAAAGAGACTTACACTAGCAATCTGTTCAAGAAATCACCCAACATTTTTATTTATTAATTATTTTCTCTCAAATTTTCTGATCAAATTTTCCTGAGAAAAAAAGGTATTTGTTAAGAGATTTCTTTTATTTAACAAACAAAAACAACCTAGAATTCTAAACTTGTTCCCAGGCCAGAACCAGCAAAAAGATGAAACAAAAAATTAATTATTGAATTCTTCTAGGTTTACCTCTGAAACAAACTGATAAAAAACTAAAATTGATCAGTTTAATTTCGGGAGGAATAAAATAAAATAAATCTTTTAAGGTTTTATTTGGAATTGAATTAGAGAATTGATGGATTTATAGTAGTTGTGAATACTAAATTATTTTTATTATAAAAAGGATTGGCTAGAAAGAATAGACGGAGAGAAAAAGAAGGAGCTTATTTTCTTTTCTATTCTTTCAACACTATACCGTTTGTCGATTATTGTTTTCTTTTCTGCTATTCTCTCTTCTTTATACTAAAATTTTGCATACCCACAATAATTATTTTTCTTACAAAGTAGTTACTAGTAATTTTTTTGGGAAAAATAATATTTTAAATATCTAAAAAAGTATGCATTTTCTTCGTAGGTTTATTCTTTGATAATAGAATTTGATCAATCGAAGATTATGTTGAGATATTTGATTTTTGATGTAACTTAAATAAAAAATATTTTTAGGTTTAAACTAATTTGCAAAATATTTTAAAAGTTTATTAACTTAGAAAATATGTTTGAAAGGTTTTTAAACTGTTTAGATGCTAAAAGTCAAAAATAGGTTATGTATACCGATACAATCTCCGGTATATCAATACCCGATTAGTCATGTCGGTACGTATTTTACCTATAACAATACACCCTTTTGTTTCTCCAAAATTAGGGATGTAAAAACAGTTACTCGGATGGGTTTCAGGTTGGGTACTGTCAGGTCGGGTAAAATTAGATACATGTCATTGCAGGTTGATTTGATGTTTTAACTCAATTCGGGTCGGGTGCGGGTCTATTTCAGGTTGGGTTCGTTTCAGGTCGGATCCATTTCAGGTAGGATTCAAACGGTTCGGGTCCAAATCAGATAATTGACAGTTTTATTTCAGGTCAGGTCCATTTCAGTTCGGTTGCATTTCAGGTTGGGTTCATTTTAAGTCAGTTTTGTTTCAAGTCGAATTAATTTTGATTTTATATTCATAGTAATTTAAATCATTAATTTTGATTTTGTATAAATACGTAAAAAAAACAAATAAATATTAGACCATAAAATTAAAGATTAAAATTTGAAATTTAAAAAAATCAACATTAACTTGTAAGGACTGAATTGCAAAAACTAAAAATTATAAAAATTAAAGTAAATTAAAAAAAACAGTAATAATCAATTCAAAAAAATAACTTGTAGGTTATAAGGACTAAATTACAAAAATTATAACTTAATAATAATTAAAAGTATTAAAAATTTATCTTTAATACATTATAAATTTATAATTATACTATATTTTAATATATTTCAAAAATTAAAAACAAATTTTAGACAATAAATAAAATTTATACTATAAATGAAATAATAGTATATATAAAATTAATACTATATAAGGAATTTATACTATATATAGAAAATATATTATATATAGAGTAATACATTAAATGGGCTAATACTATTTTTGGAAATAAAATAATACTATATATGAATTAACAATATATATGAATTAATATTATTTTTGGAAGTAAAATAATACTAGAATAAGGAATAATATTGTTTATGGTATAATATCATTTATGGAATAATACTATAAATGAATTAATATTATATATATATATATAGAAAATAAAATTATAATATATATTAAAATATGGTATATATTACACTATATATATAACATATTACTCCCTCCGTCCCCAAAATAATGTCCCTTGTTGACTTTTTGAAAGTCAAATTTTTAAACTTTGACTATAATTATATTAAATATTTTAAACAATTAAATTTTATAAATTATATATCTAAAATCTACTCGATTAGAAGTTTTTAAAATATATTTTTCATATTTTTATCAATAATAAATTTTAAATAATCAAGAGTCAAAGTTGAAAAAGTTTGACCCAAAAAAGTCGATAAGAGACAATATTTATGGGACAGAGGGATTAATAATTTAATAACTAATATAAATATTTATATAATATATATTGATAATTAGATGTCTAGTAATTAGATATATTATATGTATAGTGTATGTATAATATATCTATAATGTATACAATTATTAATTATACATAATACATAACTACATAAGTACATTTTAATATTCATATATAATATATGTATCAATGTATGTTATATGTATACATAATGATAGTAAATTAGTATTTAGTAGTAGTAATAATATTATACATAGTACATTAATATATGAATATATATATATCAATAATTCAATATATGTATATGTATATGTATATGTATATGTAATAATTAGTAAATGTATATACTATGTATATATAACATATGTATATATATAATTGTATATAGTAATTAGTATATAGTACATGTATATATTAATATATATATGTATGTATCATGTATGCTATAATCTATATGTATATGTATTATATATATGTATGTTATATATATAAGATATTATATATATATCATACATGTTAACATGTATATTAATTTTTAATATATGTATTAATATATAGTATTAGTAGTTTACTACATGTATTATATATATGTATGTTAATAACTTAATATGTCACATGTGTTAGTATGTATTAGTACATTATACATATATATACATATGTATGTTAATAATATAAATATATAATGTTATATACTTATATGTATATGTATTATATATATTAATATATATGTATGTTAATTTATTGTTATTCTAGAGAGAAGGCGAAGGATTTAGTGAGAGATTGAGAGAGAAATTTCGGTAGAATTATGAGAGAGAAAATAAAATAAGAAAATGAGGCTTTCACCTGAATTTTAGGTTTATATAATAGTTGGATCGGGTCAAAAAGATCCGTATATTTTCAAACAGATCTCGTCTTATTATTCGCGTCATCCACTATGTTTTTAATTTCTTACAAATGAGTCCTAATTCGTTTAAAATTAAAATTAAAATTTTATTTTATTTTTAATTTAATTTAATTTAATTAGTTTATTTATATATTAATATATTATGTATAATTGTATTTGTATAATTTATATTTATACTATGTATAATTTTATAAATACTTATATAATATATAATATTTATATAATATGTATATATTATATAGTATTTAATTATTTATATAGTATGTGTATATTATATAGTATTTAATTTATATATTTTATAGTATGTATATATAATATAGTATTTATATAATATATATTTATATAGTATTAATATAATATTTATAATATATACTATTTATATATGATATATATACATATTAAATATTTATAATATATTAAATATATAATAATTAATATGTTATATATGCATATATAATATATGTATAATTATAAATTATAATATGCTAACATACATATATTAATATTTATATAATATATACGTATTTATATATATGTAATATATGTTATATATGTATATTATATATATAATATATGTATAATACATATTACATGTGTATATTATATATATTTATATATAGTATATGTATAATACATATTACATATGTATATTATATATATTTATATATAGTATATTTATAATACATATTATATATGCATAATATGATACATATATATATATTAAAAATAAATATGTATGCATGATATATATAATGTATATAAAAACACAAGTTTTTTTTCATTATTCTTCCGATGTTCTTCATTGTTCATCCTATATTCATCCAAAAAGTCTCTCACTTCTTCCACAAACATCAAATCCTCTCCGAAAGGTGTTTCTACTCGATCTAACACCTTTTCTCTCAAGAACTCAAACATTATTCTTCCCAAATTCATCTCAGATCTTCAATAAACATTTAATTTTTTCTTAATTTGTTTTTCTTCGATCAAACCCCAAATCTCAAACCACAAGCCCTAAACCTTAAGCCCTAATCCCTAAACCCTAAACACAATCCCTAATCCATAAACCTTAAATCCTAAACCCTTAATCCCTAAACCATAAACCCTTCTAATCCTCAAACCCCAAACACTTCTAATTTTGAAACCCTTCAGCTTCTTATTCCTTCGTATTCCTTTCAGAAGCTTCAAGCTTTTATTTATTTATTAATCCGAATATATGGGCTGCTCTAATTTATTTATTATCTGCCTTTATTTATTTATTATCTGATAAAATTTATATAATGTTGTCCTCTATGTTGAGGATGAGGTTGACAGAAGGGTAAGTATTGTTTATAATGAGTTTGTTAATTTATATATAATTTTTTCCAAGTTTGTCCTTTGTTCCTCCTCTAATTCTTCTGTTCAAAGCAATTCTTCTCAAAGTACAAATGTGTCTAGTTCTTGTCAAACTCCAATATTTAAAAAGTCTATTCTTTTTCAGGTGAGCTAATTTAAATTTTTCTTTAAGTTCATCTATATTTCTTTTTTAAAATTTTATTAACTTTATTAACTGTTAATACTCTTTATTGTGAGAAATTTGATGCAAATTTAGCTGATTTAAGGAGTGGAAAATCTGATGTGAACTCATACATTAATCTTCCCTTGATCCATCGTTCTGAGGATAGCCAGTTTAATATTTTAGAGTACTGGAAAGTACAAGCTATTTCGTTTCTTGTTCTTGCGCAGATGGCAAGAGATGTTTTAGCCATTCCAATCACTTTTGTTGCTTCTGAATCTTCCTTCAGTATGGGAGGAAGAATTTTGAACAAGTTGAGGGCTAAATTTTTACCCAAAAATATTGAAATCTTTGTAACAACCCGTAATTGGTTGTATAGTTTTAAACCGGAGGAAAAAGATGAAGATTATCTTATTGTTGTGCAAGACTCTTCAATTCTAAGTCTTGGTGAAGATTGAAATCAAGTTAAAGGTAAATCCTTTAATTTTTTAATGTTTTTTTTCAATATTTATTAATAATTTCTTTTTTAAATTAGTTTATAATTTGATTTCTTTTATACTCTGTTTCAGGCTTTCTTCGGAGCTGAATGGTATTGTCTAAAGGCCTTTGTGGAGCTGAAAACAGGTATTTTGTTTTAATGCTTATGGTTTTATTTTTTTAGGGTATGTTATGACTTATGTTTAGATGTATAAGAATTAGATGTTCAATTTTTTTTGGTATGTTATGACATAGAGGTTGAATAAATGTTTATAGAATTGATGCTTATGATCTGATGGTTATAGAATTGGATGCTTATACAATTATATGCTTGTGATGCTTAGGGCTGTAAATGAGACGAGACAGATCGTGAGCTACTTGAGCTTGATTCGGTCAAAGCTTGGTCAAAACTCTACTCAAGCTCGAACTCGGCTCGAGTTTTTAATAAGTCGAGCCGAGCTACATGATACTCGACTCGAAAAGCTCACGAGCTACTTGAAAACATAAATATACTATTTTTTATTTTTTTATAATTTAAAATCTAAATTTCTAAACTTAAAAACCTAAAATTTAAATCTTAAACATAAGTGTTAAACCCTAAATTAAGATATTAAAACCTAAAATTAACAAGTTTGAGTTTATACATCTTGTGTATCAAGTTTTTTCTCCATTAGAATTTAAATGAGACGTGAGAGATAAGAGTTACTCGAGTCCAACAAGGTTAAAGATTGGTCAATACTTGGCTCGATTAGGCTCGAAAAAAGCTCTAACTCGACTCGAGTACTTAACGAGTCGAGCCGAGCTCAGATATTTCAGGCTCGTTTAAAATTACTCAAGCTCGAACTCGACTCGAAATCTTAACGAGTCGAGTCGATCTTAGCACTACTTGAGCTCGACTCGGCTCGTTTATACCCCTAATGATGCTTATGATTTTTTTAGTATATTATGAGTTATGACTTATAGATTGGATAAATGTTTATAGAATTATAGATTGGATAAATGTTTATAGAATTGATGCTTGTGATCTGATGGTTATTAGAATTGTATGCTTATAATTTATGATTTTTTTGGTATATTATGAGTTATGACTTATAGATTGGATAAATGTTTACCAAATGATGCTTATGATCTAATGCTTATACAATTGGATGCTTATAGAATTGTATGCTTATGATGCTTATGATTTTTTTGCATGCTATGAGTTATGACTTATAACATAGGATTATTGTTGTTGTGGTTGATGATTGATGTTATTGTTGTGGTCGATTGCTCTCTGCTGCTGATTGGTGATTGGATTAATGTTGTTAATTTCTCACAGTTGCTGATTTTTTTCTGTTGGTGATCTTTTTGTTGATTTTTTTATCTAATTAGTTGCCCTTGGTTATTTTGTGTTGATTTCTTAGGTAATAAGTTACCCATAATTAACCTTGCTGGTGGCTTTTAGATTTCTTAGTGCTCAATGATGATAATTTTGGTAGCAAAGTATTTGATTATAGCATTGTAAAACTTTTTCTATGAGATCTGAGATCTCACATTTTATAATTCAAATTTTTGCTATAAAATTTTACATATGTTGTTCATTTATAATTTTTATTAAGTTTCTTTTGTCAGTTATACATTATTGAATAATACAACAATCACATTTCACAATTTATAGTTTAATTTAAAATTATATTCTAAAGTGTAATTTGAGTTTATAGCATTGCAATTGCTTAAAGTTGTATAATCTGAGTTTTAACAAATTAAAATCATTTTTGATGGACATTTGGTATTTGAATTTGAACTTAAATTATTTTGACTTAAATTATGTGTAAATTTTAATTAAGTATTAATTTGAACTTAAATAATTTTTAGCAAATTATTAATTTGGTTATAAATAAGACTTAAAATATGTCAAATTTTATGAAGTTTATTATTTTTTTTGTATTAAAGTTTATTAAAATTCTGCAACAGTTATTTATAAATTGTAATGACATATATATTAAGTTAAAGCTTGAATTTATTTATAATAACTTATAACTTATAAGTATAATATCATATTTTTTATTATATAATTTAAAATTAATAAATATTTGAATATAAAAATATTAAATAGTGGTAATAAGTATGTTATAAATATTAAAATATAAATATAAATACGTTTATAATAAGATCATTATAAATATTATATAAGTATGTTATATGTATAAGATAAATATTTGTAATAAAATTAAGCTATGAATTATTAATTAAAAATTAATAAACATAAATTATATAAATATTATGTTCATATTGAAAATATAATATAAGTATGTTATGTAAAATATTTATATAAATGTTAATATGTATAATATTAATATTTTATATTTATATTAAAAGTATAATATAAGTAATTAAGTATTTTATATAACTTATTTATATAAATTTTATGTTGATATTAGTTCAGGTTAATAACAGGTCGGGTCATTTATCAGATTGGATTTAAAATAAATCAGGTAAAATTAGGTCTCGGGTCAATTCAGTCGGGTAATATCGGTTATCTGCCAGGTCAGACTCGGGTTCGGGTTTGTTTCAGTCGGATACAAGTCGGGTTTCAGGTCTACAGTAACAGGTTGAAATCGGGTTCAGACCATTTTCGGTCGGATAAAGTTCGGTTTCGGTTACTATAATAACAGGTCCAACTCGATTCGGGTCAACAACAGTCGAATATAGATCAGGTTCGGATCATTACATCCTCGGGTCAAACCAAGTTCTGACTCGAACAAGTTTCAGGCGGGTTTCCAGATCAGCTCAACTTTTTACATCCCTATCCAAAACTCCAAATTTCAATAGTCAAATAAAGTATCGATACGATCTCAAACATATCGATACGCAAGGTCTATACCAATATGCATGTATCATGTATTGATACCTATTATATAAATTAATAATTACAACAACACCCTAGAAACTTTAGTAAGGAAACAACGATTCTAAATGTTGAATTTAAAAGCTTAGTGGATACACCTTTATTCTATTGTGCTTCGTGTAGATTATAAACATAAGCAAGCAGCCAAATGATATATAAGATAATCATGAAATTAGATGCTACGCTAGTCATCTAAACAAATGCATATCAACGATATATCAACAAGTACAAAGGGGCGTACAAGGCTCAAATCATGCTACAACAACTTAGGAGTGTAATTAGGTCACATAACTTCAATACATACACTTCGAGTAAAATTGAGTCACATAAGACCGGAACATACACCCTAGGTAAGATTAAATCACATAATATACGAATATATATTTATACTTGGGATTCTTTCCTCGAGTACATATAAATGTGACTTGAGTCACATAGCATCAATAACCTTCATTCGTTAACTTTCTTACCATGATATTGTAAAATATCTTAGGTATCTGGTTCCATTAATCAAGTGTAAACATGACATGTCACATCAACACTTAAGTATATCGCCCTATGGTTGCTAACAACATATAAGTCACAATAGACATTTACTGAATTCTTAAGCTTCATGCTCGATTATAAGAGTATTTCTCAATTTTTTAGTTTTATAATTTATTTTTGGGTCTATAGAATCGAATATTATAATATTTTAACTCCTTGGGGTAAAAACTCACATTTGGTGTAGATTGTCAAAGCATATAGATACCTTCGTACGCGTATCAAAATCGACTTGTATAATTTTAGCCTACATACCAATACACGAGAAGTCGTATCGATACATATATTATTTTGGGCCAAGGTATTGATACGTGCTGTCAAGTATCAATAACCAATTTTGCTACTAGAATTTAGAAATTTTAGAATCGAAACTTGATATCTATAACGTTCAAAGAGGTATCGATACACCTGTGTGAAAGTCAACTCGTATAGATGCCCAGGAAGACATATTGATGTTAAGGGTAATTCAAGTAGTTATTTGAGTTGTTGTAAAGTTTAAAATACTATATTTAAATCCGTAAATGATACGTAAAAATGCTTGTTTCAAGCTTAAATTTCACATGAGACCATGGAATCTAATTAACTAAGATTTGGTAATTTGAAAAATGGTTCTCTATAATGTATGAAAATTACATTTTAATCTCTGAATGTTTATATGATTAATTAGTGATGCAAATAAACTCCGTTTATGATATAATTTTACAGGATTAGCTGAAATGAATCTAATTAAGGACCGATAAACTTAATTGGTTAATTGGACCTCAATTTTGGAAAATTTATGTTTTAGTCATTTTCTTTGTAAATCATGTAATTTTGCTTGTGTCCCATATTTCCGTTGTTCGAATACATTTCCTAGGAGTTCTAATAGCATCTAGACAAAATAAAAATAACAAAGTTATTGTTCGATTTTGGCTAGACTAAGTTATGGATTACAAATATATATGGTCAAAACATTACACAAAGCTAAGACAAGAATATATCCACACTCACATAGAAACAACGACGCCACTATAAGTAACTGAATATTGTGACACTTTTCTATAAACGCTGCAATTGTTGTCAATTGTGGCGTTGTATCAATAAACATCGTAATATATATAAAATTAACGACGTTTTTTTTTAAACGTCGTTAAAAATGCCGCTAAATACGGTGTAGTGCATAATGTACACGGTATTGGAGTGTAGATTAAACATGCATTCAGAACTAAACAGATTCCAGCTACGAGGGATGAAATTAAAATAATGTGTATTATTATTATTATTATTATTATTATTATTTATTAAAGAGTAATTATGATTTTAAAATATTTTGGTTATAGAAAAAAATAAATATAGGTTTTATCGTCTTTTGAAAATATCTGAACAAAATTATTGCCTTCAAAATAAACATATCGAGTAATTATGCTTTGGCTATTGATTTGAGCGTACATGGTATGAACCACGTTAAAGAAATCTTTTATTATGAATCACTAATGAGAATCATGGTAATTGATTAGAGCTTTAATTTGTATTAATAACATGTTAAGAATGAAATAACGATATATTTATTCTGAATATTCAAGCGTATATAATGTTTTTATTAAATTATCTATTTATAGGCATAAAAGGTATATAATACATAAAACTCTAATTAATAAAGATAATATTTTCAATGATAAAGTAAATCAAGTTTGATAAATAAAATTTTTATCATGATAGATATCTACATAGATAAATATTTATAATAAAATAATATTATTTATATATTAATATTATTTATTTTGTAAAATAATTTAAATTAATCTCAAGCGTAGTTTGACATATATTATATTTATGGTAAATATTATATAATTTTATGTTGGTTTAATAGTTAAGGCTATGATAGATATCTACATAGATAAATATTTATAATAAAATAATATTATTTATATATTAATATTATTTATTTTGTAAAATAATTTAAATTAATCTCAAGCGTAGTTTGACATATATTATATTTATGGTAAATATTATATAATTTTATGTTGGTTTAATAATTAAGGCTTACATTTATATTTGAAATTTTTAAGTTCAGATCCCTTCGAGTGAATGAATTTTATTATTTTCCTCTAAAAAATAATATTATTTTGGATTAAATTAGGCTTCAAAACGACATTATTTTGAAGTAATAATTCCTTTAAAAGATAACAATGTTGTACCATAAACAAGTCAAAAGATAAAGTTCAATGTTAAACATAAAAAATTTTAAGTTCAGTGACAAATGGTAATAATCTAAAAGCATCTGGTTTATTTACGGGTAAAAATCATCTATCTCTTTTTTATGTCTCTTTTGAAAAAAATTTAAATAATTAAATTTTCAACCTAACCCTTATTCTCTATCTTAAACCCTACACCCTAAAAAATACACTCTATCTCTAATTCCCTAAACCCTAACTATAACTCCTAACCTTAAATCTTAAACCCTAAACCTCTAATTTAGAATAGAGACATAAAAGAAGGCATAGAAAAGAGGTAGATGATTTCCACCCGTAATTTACCCAAATAATTAATACTACGATAAATTAGATAAGTAACATAAATTTAAAAGGAGATTGAGGTTGAGTTTTGTCTAGTGAGTGACTCGGTACTCATCCAGGCCCATTCCGATTGGGTACTTCTAAAGTAGTTAACTGGATTCCATGTTTTAGGTTTCCAGCCCAACCGCAATCCCCTAGAATCAAACATTTTGAAAATCTTTTTTATAGATATTTACGAGAACCGACGGAAAGTACAGTAGCAAATTTATAAAAGTTGTCTGAAAGTAGGATCAGAAATGTTACTTGGCATTGCTTCTCTAACAAAGAGACCCCTTTCTTTTATTCGCTCATTGGGTTACAGGTAGGTATATGCGAGTTCTTCATTTGATGATAATAGACAAATAATATTTTGGGTTTTCCCCCAGCCAACTGTTTTTGTATGTTTTGGTTTTATTTGACTGTTGATGCATCATGCATGTAACTACAGGCTTGGTGATTCTCACACTGTCATGAAAAATGAGTGCAGATCAGTTCTTGACACTTACAGTGTTTCACTATGAGGCGTTTTCAATCTAACCCATTCATCCTTTCTGTGCTAACTTTTTTCCTTTAATTTTTAGAACTTATAGAACACCAAATTCCGCCAGTAGAGAAATGAGCTTCGAGGATTTGGATTCAGATGCTACAAAATGTGTGAATCTTCGGTTGTGCAATGTCTCAGGGTATGTTGCATTTATAAATATTCTGTTTTTATATAAGAGGTTCATATTAACAGAAAAACTACAGTGTAAGATGTGAAAAATGAAATGAGCAGAAGGTGTTTGAGAAAATGAGAAGAAATCTTGGAGAGCTGTTGAAAAGTGCTGACCTGTTTTGTTAAGTCAACATAGCCTACCTCAATAATTAATACCACTCATTATTTGTACACAAGTAAGATGACTCAGCTAACCAGAAAACTTTTGACAAACTGCACTAAAGAAAATGCTAACAAACATGCAAATTGACTGAAGGCTGAAAAACTAAATTTGTTATAGGTGAACCAACTCCAACGTCAGCTAAGTCAGCATTAGCTGCTTATACTCTGATACATGTTACTGCACTGATCTTTTCTTGAACATCTTCTCTGGACAGTTGCATGACTGAGATACTGGAAATTCGTGCTGATCAGCCCTTATTACATGTTGTGTTTGTCCCTGGAAATCCTGGTTTGTTAATGTCATTGATGTACTAGCTGTTTGGTATTAGTTGAATTGTGAGAATTAGATCCCAAGTGCTTCTGGTTATCTCAGGTGCTATTACCTTTTACAAGGAATTTTTGGAATCATTGTTTGAGTTCCTCGGTGGAATTGCATCTATATCAGGCAAAAGATTGAGAACCTTTTTCTTTTTTCTGAAAGATGTTATCATTTTTTAATTATTAGCCCTAATATTGTATTTAATAGTTGCTTTCATATGGTTCCAATCAGCTGTTGGCGCTGCAGGTCATACAGAAAAGGTAACTACAGCAATTCCTTGTAAACTATGTGCATCTCTACATGGTTTTCTAATTGTTTGTTTCTTCTTTACCCTCCATTGAAGAATTGGGATCACGGGAGGTTGTATTCCTTGCAAGAACAAATCGATCATAAGGTAACATTCTGATTATTTATTTGGCTTTCAACAAACTGATAGATTGGAAGAATATCAATGAGTCTCTTTCAAAATTGCTAATTATTCTCTATTATTGATTTTAAAGTCATGGATGGTTAATGAATGTGATATATTTTGATTTATCATGTTTATGGGTCTGTTTAAAAATTCTTAACAAATATGTTCAATTTGAAAGACTAACTTTAATAAGGGTTAACTTGAGAGCTAATGTATTTTGTTTTAATCCCTGGAAATCAAATTAACTATTCTCAATGGTTGTCTATGCTTCTTTATTCTTATTGAATGTTAATTTGATCGTATTGCTTATCCTTTTTACCTAGTCCGATCTTTATAGATGATGCTCTTTAGTTTTGAATGATGATCAAAACCATTTTAGCTTATCAGTTCATCATACAAGGTTATAACTGTGCTTTCATTTTACTTTGCAGCTTGAGTTCATCAAAGTGCAAAATATTGAAGCCCCTTTAGTTCTGGTAAGACTAATTTCTGCCTATATGTTGTTTCATCTTCTTGCTTGTCCAAGAAAACAGTTTCTTCTTCCGAGTATATAACCTCTTGAAGTGTTTTCCTTTTTCCATGAAACGGGAGCATAGACATGGTTAGCTATTTATGCAGCATGGTTGTATCTGTCCAAGACTGCTTAGCATACAATTCTTGATCTAACACATATGTTGATGTGCAGAATCTTTATCAATAAGTGCTTTTTTATTTGTTTTTCTGTTAAAGAAGACATGGACTTTCATAGAAGAAAATAAAAAGCATCAATTTCCGTCAAATGAGATATTCCAAAATTCTGGAAGATGATTCTGATTTTTAAGATTAAACTCACTGTAGGTGTTTAATTTCCCATGAAGGTGGGGCACTCAATTGGTTCATATATAGCGCTAGAGATGCTAAAGAGACTGCCGGAGAAGGTGGAATGACTATTTTATCTAATTTATTCACATAATTCTTCACATTTGTGTTAACCAAAAATATTGTTTTCCTGAAATTCTTTCTATGGTGTTTTAGGCAGTATCTTGCATTGGACTGTACCCGTTTTTAGCCTTAAATCTGCAATCAAAGAAACAGGCTTTCATTGTGAAGGTGATCATGTAAGGCACTTACTCTATCATTACTTCCCACTATACGTAGTTTACGGGATAAATATTTCAGTTCTCTATTACGATGAATGCTAATTTCTAGTATGCTGCCCTCACACTTTTTCTATCTGTTGCACCTGCACCACATCATCAGGTATCTTATTGTATATCATGTTCAAATTTCCTTTCCTGTTATAACTTATGATCCCTTAACTGCATAATATATATAAAGCTTGTGCAAAATCATAATGTCATTTCTTTACACATTTTCTGTAACCACAAGTAAAAGAAAACCTTATCTACTATGCCAGTGCCAAATAGTCTGGTACTGTTCTGTCTCTGGGATGGTTGGACTGAATTATATTCAGTTGCCTCTGTTGGAAGCTTACGTTCATTAATTTTGCATTAAATTTTTGACATCTATCATTTATTTGGAGGATCAAGAAAATCAATCTGAGTTTCAGGTCCAGAGTACTGTCCACTACAGTGACACTCCTTGTTGCATTATTGGGCTTGTTACCAAGACGGGTTCTGAGGCTAATTTCTGAACTTTCTAATGGGAAGTCATGGTCTAATACTGCCCATGAAGCTGCTTGCTCTCACTTGCCACAGGTGAAGTCTTGTTAAAATGTTGTTCCTTCTAATTATAAGCAGTATGTTCTTCTTTTTGTGGGTCTATTTGCATCCTTTGTTCAATTGCCTAGAGGTTTTTCTAATTGTATTCTTGCATATTGCATGTATGCATATACTTATGACTAATATCAAATCAAGTGCATGTTTAATATTGAAGACAATAACTTTGCTCCCATAATTTTTCATTTGCAGTATCATACCATTCGCAATGTGCTATATATGGCCAGGACAGAATTCATAAAGGTACACTCATACTGACACATTGAATTTTTAATTGCTTTAGGTATATTATGTTTTTGATCATGTGCCTTTGTTGCTTTCTTTTCTGTGCAACCTTCCTGCTGAGTATTCCTCCACGTTATTTTTCTTGTGCATCTTTCAGATTTGCAAGTGTAATTTCCGTAAAATCCTCCATTCAGATATCTGGTTGTCTTTTTGCTTCGAAAACCTCAAGTATAGCCTTTTTTATGAAGTGTGCTAACGTAGGTCCATTTGTGTTTCTCTTGTTGCTGATAACCTTTTTTTTTCCAATTTGCATCATTTAATGATAATTCGTCTTCAATTTGAATAAAATTTTAGATTCTAAATCATAGTGCTTCTTTCTTGGACATGCATCATATCATTGTGTTGAAGAATTTCAGCTTCAAAACAAGAATTGCAGCAATCATGTTTCCCACTTCATTTGTGTGGTATTATGTTTTCCTTTGTTTTTGGTTCTATCACATAATATATCCTGCAGAAAATGTAGGGCCGTATAACCGAGATCTGACTATATACTGACATCAAGAATCTCTGAATCATTGCTTACTTTTATCCTTTTCTGTTAGCTTTCGGAAACACCAGATTGGAACTTTATGAGAGAGAACCAGGAGAAAATTTCATTCTTGTATGGCATTGACGATCATTGGGGGCCTTTACAAATGTTTGAAGAGGTAGAATCAACTCTTTATTTCGCAAGTGGTACTTCAGGTTTGGAGCATCAAAACCTATTGCTAGAAGGTTCTAGAAGGCCATAAAATCAAT
This sequence comes from Abelmoschus esculentus, assembly GCA_035048815.1. Classification (NCBI taxonomy): domain Eukaryota; kingdom Viridiplantae; phylum Streptophyta; class Magnoliopsida; order Malvales; family Malvaceae; genus Abelmoschus; species Abelmoschus esculentus. The sequence goes on from JAUCBN010000003.1 coordinate 14,427,778, forward strand.
TGGTTGAGTTGCTAGATTAATAAAAAAAGATAAAAAGAGATAGAGATAGAAACCTATTGCTGCAGGCTGCTAGCCACTGAATCGAAATCATTATCAACTACTATATGCCTTGTAGTAAAATTCCTGATAGAATAGAAAGAAGACTATGGTATATGTTTCTGATCATACACATTGGAGAAACCCAAAAAACCATGGTGTTGCTTAGACATGTTGCAGCTATACCGATGTACAAATGGCCCATCTGATAAAGGGAAATAAAGGGGAAGCTCTTGGCTGCAAAAAACATGTTTAATTCGGTTATTTTTTCTCTCAGGTGTCTAGGCAGGCCCCAGGCATTGCTCTATCAATTGAAAGGGAGGGCCACACTCATGGATTTTGTTGTAGCGAGGCTGGCTCAATGTGGGTTGCACGCCATGTTTCTAGCTTGATAAAGAAAAATTATCCAGATAATGTCAGTAAGATGAGCCTTTAGATTGTCTGCAATTGGTTGAGCATCAAATCTTGCAGCGAACCTGATGACTAGTAAATGACTAATGCATGAAAGATGTTATTCTGATACATTTTGTGTTAATTATGTAATAACCATTCCAGGAATCGCAGCAGTGCCTTCATGTTTCAACAATGTATTTGTCAATGCTATAACTCTAGCATTAAATCCCAGATGACGTCAGGGCTTTTTCATTTTAAAAAAAGGCATTTCATGTATTTAAAAACAACTAAAATTAAATTTAAGATGCATTTGTTTCTAATAATATTTTTCCATAATTTTTTTTCCCGAAAAATATGAATACTTTCAATGTTTGGACCGGTAAATGTATAATGTATTCCATTCTTTGGTTACAATTTTGACATATATATAAGAAAGTAGATATTTATTCTTGGAGGCACTGAGTTAAAATAGTTTTGTTTACAGGGATATATATATTGTTAAAAGATTAAAAATGTATACGAGTATATATTATTTTATAATTACTTTGGATTATCTAAAAAACATAAGAAAGCAAAGGAATATTGAAATAAATATTCATTGGTGGTGAAAGAACAAGGGAACTAGTCTTTCTCATATCTTGTTTTCTTATTGTTTATGTATTATGAGCTTTTCAGTGTCATGTTTTAATAAACTAGAATATACGAACAGAGGATTTACATGGAAGTGAATGATAAAGGAAAAGAGGACAGAATATTCACATAAATATTATTATGTAATAACAAATATTTTGGATTTTATTTTTTAAAATTAATTTTAAAATTAAAAATAAAATAATCATCGATGAATTGGGTTAGATAGACCGGATACTAAAATATATTCAGAGAAAAAAAAAAGTTTTAGGAATATCAGAGAAAAAAAGTTTTAGGAATATCAAGAAAACCAAGATCTCTTTAAACCTTAAACACGAGAAATTATATCATGGGTAAATCCCATCACGTCATTCATGGGATCAACCACTAAAAATCACACACTTCATCAATTTTTTTCATGTCATATTTCTTAAGTGAATCTTCACTCATATTTACTGTTAATTCATTTTAAAAATAACTTTTTCAAGTGAAGATTCACTTGAGAAAAAATATGACATGAAAAGTTTGATGAGATGTGTGATTTTTAGTGGTTGGTCCCATGGACACGTAGTGGGACTTACCTATGATATAATTTCTCATTAAACACGGTTTCTTGTATTTTCTAAATAAAAAATATTACCTCGGTCCTAATCAAATTCAGCTATTAAAAAGATGAAAAAATGTGTTGAGATTATTTGGTATAACTAAAAAAAAATATTTTTGGATTTAAACAAAATTATAAAAATATTTTTAAAGTCTAAAATAATTGAAAAATATGTTTAAAATTAATTTTTTAAAGTGTTTTGATTCAAATAAAAATTTCTAACGGTATTTAAATGAAGAAAAAACAGGTTTTCTCTATCGATATGATACTCTTAGGTCCCGTTTAGCATTGCTTTTCAAACCAGCTTTTGGGTCAAAAGCTGGTTTGAAACGCAAAAGCAATATTAAACAGTTAGCTTTTAAAAAGAAACTGTGTTTGAAAAGTGTTTTTCAACCCAAACGTAAAAGCTAAAATTATTTTTAGCTTTTGCGTTTGGAAAATGCTTTTAGGAGTTATATTACAATTTTAACCTTCATTTATTATATTTTATTATAATCAAATTTTTACAAATGCATAATTATATTTAACATAAATTATTTTTTTAATTTAAAAATTATATATATTCATACAAAATTATATATTTTCTCAAAAGCACTTCTAAAAAGCACTTTTCAAAAATAATTTATTTATTTATTTATATTTTTATATTTTATCATAATTTAAGTTAATATTATGATATAAAATAATTGTATTATTATTTAAATATATATTTTTAACTTATAACATCATGTCTAAAATAGTCATTTATTTTCTCAAAAACACTTTTTGACAGCAATACTAAACACATATTTTTTAAACTAAAAATTCCAAAAGAACTTTTCCTCTATACTTTCTCACCACACTTTTTCACCGCACTTTTTAAAAGCAATACTAAACTGGCCCTTAGTATCTATATGAATTTGCTCATACTCGTACAACTATGCCTTCACTACGCTTTTTGCTTTAAGTTTTTCGGTGAATAATTCTCATACATGTACAAAAGCCTCTGTACTTATACACAAAGTATCATAATGATACAAATGTATCGTGTACCTGTACACTATGCATTTATGTGTAATGATTCCTTTTTATTTTGGTAGGTATACCTGTAATCATCGGAATTGGTCCGGGGAGTCGCTACCAATCTTTTTTACGGTGCGATTGGAACACCAAATATTCAATCTACGAACCAGAGTTGGATCCGGGAGTTTGTTACGCGTGGGGAAGGGTAAGCACTCCATAACGCCCAAAATTGACACCTATCGGTTACAAAATATTTTATACGAAAGAAAATATAAATTCGGTGTTAGATTATAATAATATGATCCGTTAATTTTTAAACATAATATGCATAAAAAACAAAAAAAAAACATTAGTTATCGAATAATAATAATAATAATAATAATAATAATATGGACCAAATCTACAAAATAGAAATTATTAGGGTTAGAATTGCAAAAATAGGGCTGGAATCAAATAAAATCTGAAAATATAGGGCTAAATTAGTAAAACAGTGAATAAATCACTAAGGTATGCAAACCAGAATGTTGAAGTGCAAACACGCTAGAAAAGCAGGGACTATGCGCATGATTTCCCCGTCTTTGCGGGTTAAGACGAGGGTCGGATGCTGGACATGGTCGGTTTCGGGGCTTCATACACGAAACGACGTCGTTTTGGGCAGTATCCACCTGCACCAAAACAACATCATTTTGGTTGATGTTTAAATACCCCAAAAATTTTAAAATTTTCTTTTTTCTTTCTTCTCATGAACATGATAAAGAGCTTTTATTAAATCTCTCTACTTCCCTAGTTTGCCGGCAACTGTTCGTCACCATGGGTCACTGTCGGCTACCATGTCGGCCGCTGTCGCTGATGATGAAAATCGAAAAGTTTATACTTTTTCGAAGCATTTTGATGTGGGGAGTACGGATCTGGTGGTGGATTTTCGAAAGGAGCAACATAGAAGCGTAGATTTGAGAAGATAAGTTCAAACTAAATATATTTTTTATTTTCTTTCTTTGGTTTGATTTTGATTTTGGCTCTCTTGTTTCTTTTTTTTTATTTTCGTTTCTAAATAGTGGACTATTATGGATTGTTCTCGATTTTTGACTTCGAATCTCTTTTTTTTATTTAATTCTCGTGTCCACTGCGATACATGGTTCTTGTTGGGTTTTATACCCATATTTTATATATAAAATAAACATAATATCTATGCTTAATCTCCGTTTTCATATTTGAATTTTGCTTTTGATGTTTTGCAGGTCGGTGGAGTAGATCTGAGGTGATGGGGCGGTGGTCGGCATGACGAGCAAATCAGGTGAGCACGTGGCTGCCACGCGGTATTCGAACCGCCGTGCGTGGCGGCCACGCACGCTGAATGTGCAGATCATGGAGGAGGCGACTGCATTGTTGGCTAGGGTTAAGGCTATCATTTGGTTTAGTTAGGGTTATGTTGGATTGGGTTTGGGTGTATTGGGTTAATGGGTTTTAATTGGGTCTTTTTTTTGTAAAGGGTTATTACAGTTGCCCTCCTTTGCTCATTGTTGTGTAACGACAATAGAGCAAAGATAAAGAATAACCCATTTCATCTAGCATGGTTTAGGTGTTCTTCTTTGGTGAGGTAAGAGTCTTTTGGTAAGGTTGAGGTTGTTTTGGTTAGGTTAAGGTTCTTTTGGTACGGTTGTGGGTCTTTTGGCCGCCGCTTCTTCTACTGGAGCTTTGACTTGATCTTCTTCATCGTTCTTGTTTGAAAAATCTTCAAAAAGAGGAGATCCATTTGAGGAGAACAAAAGTTGCAGTTGATCTGTTGGAGGAGACAAAATAAGCTTGGCTTGTTGTAGAAGATAAAATATGCTTATCTACAGCGACACTCATGATGTTGTCATCTTTGGAGAAAACTTGATCTAGCTGCAACATTGACAAAGAGGTAAGGTATGCAAAACTTGATTCAGCTGCATCCAATGAAGAAGCATGATCTAACATATATATATATATATATATATTTCTTTTTTTTCTTTTTTCTTTATTTTTCTCTTTCTCTTTTTTGTCTTTCTTTTTTCCTTTTTTTTATTTTTCTAGTAAAGATATAATATCCATAAATATAAAATTTGGTCTAGTTATACCATCAAAGGTAAAACGAGACCGTCAAAATGTGGTATGGTTACGCCATCAATGGTTGAAGGAGAACTTGTTTGATTTGGTCGAAAAGGCAGGACTTGAAGTGTAAGGTTGGATCTTATCCACACCATCAACGGAGGGGTAAGATCGAATTTCATCAATTTGAATCCTACTTCACCATCAACGGGGAAATAGGATTGAACTTCAGTGATTCGAATTTGGCCACACCATCAATAGGGACAAGATCGAATTTTAGCAATTGAGATCCTACTACATCATCAACGGAGGAGCAAGACCGATTTGGATCTATCCACTCCATCAACGGTGGGGTAAGATCAAATTTTAGCAATTTGGATCATACTACGCCATCAACGGAGAAGCATGATTGGGTTGGATCTGGCCACACCATCAACGAGGATAAGATCAAATTTTAGCAATTTAAATCCTACTATGCCATCAATGAAGAAGCAGGACTGAGTTGGATCTATCTACACCATCAACTAAGGGGTAAGATCAAATTTCAGCAATTTAAATTATACTACACCTTCAACGTAGAAGCATGATTGGATTGGATCTGGCCACACCATCAACAGGGACAAGATCAAATTTCAGCAATTTGGATCATACTACTCCATCAGTAGAGAAACAAGACTAAGTTGTATCTATCCATTCAATCAACAGAGGGGTAAGATCAAATTTCAGCAATTTGGATCATACTACGCCATCAACGGAGAAGCATGATTGAGTTGGATTTGTCTACACCATCAATGGGGACAAGTTCAAATTTTTAGCAATTTGAATCTTACTACGCCATTAACGGAGAAGCATGAATGAGTTGGATCTATCCACTCCATCAACAGAGGGGTAAGATCGAATTTCATCAATTTGAATCCTACTACGCCGTTAACAGAGAAGCAAGACTGAGTTAGATCTATCCAATCCATCAATGGATGGGTAAGATCAAGTCTGGATCATACTACTTCATCAACGGAGAAGCATGATTGGGTTGGATCTTGCCACACCATCAATGGGGACAAGATCAAATTTCAGCAATTTAGATCCTACTACGCCATCAACGGAGAAGCAGGACTGAGTTGGATCTATCCACTCCATCAATGGAGGGGTAAGATCAAGTCTAGATTATACTACGCCATCAACGAAGAAGCATGATTGGGTTGGATCTGGCCACACCATCAACGGGGACAAGATCAAATTTTAGCAATTTGGATCCTACTATGCCATCAACGGAAAAGCATGATTGATTTTGGTGATTTAGATCTGACCACACCATCAACGGAGACAAGATCAAAGCCTGAAAGATTTGAATATCTGACTCGAAAGGTATTCAATTGACATCATGTATCTTCTTTGTATTTTTCCCAAATGCACAAAGATCAACGGATTTGACTTGCCTTTACCGGTAGCAGTTTGCTCCGAGCTAGCTATACCATTACTCTTGGTACAATCAGTTGGTACCAAAGATTTAATTCCTTGACCAATCATAAAAATGGATTTTAATGGACATTTGAATGGTCCTTATCAATATATTTTTCCCAAACGCACAAGGATTAACTGATTTATTTTGCCTTTACCGGTAGTTATTTGCTCCGGGCTAGTTGTACCATTACCCTTGTTACAATCAGTTTGTACCAATCATGTGATTATTTTTTTCAAAGGATTTACTTTCCTTCGACCATTCGCGAAAATGGATTTTTGAAGGACATTTAAATTGTCCATTGTCTTGTTTCCGCACGTCTTTGTTGATTTTTTCATTTCATTTTTCATTTTTTCATTTTTCATTTTCTTGTTTTTTGTTCATCATTCATTTTTGTTCATTTTTCATTTTTTCTCATTTTTTTGTTTTTCATTCATTATTCATTTTTTGTGTTTTTCCATTTTCCATTTTTTTTTGTTTTTTTCTCTCAAAATAATTTTGATTCACTTGTACCATCTATACAGATATAGAAAAATGAAATCTGCATGATGATTTAGTCCTCAACATAGCTATCGGAAGAGCAAGGTTCTAACAAAATTGACCCAACACCACTAATGAAGGTTACATTGGGAAAAAGTTGTTTCTGCTACTCCATAAAGGCTAGTTAGGACCTGAAAGAAAAATAAAACATTTGTTAGTTACTGTTCAAAATTTTAGAGTTATTACCTGAAAAGATTGTGCTTTTCTTTATATTTAGTCTTCTTGGGGTCAAAGATTGGTCATCACGTAGTTGCCCCCATGATTGAGGTCATTCAGTCTCTTCCTTGAACATGTATGTACAAGTAAAAATATATCAATCATGAATATCCTTAACTTGATGCTCAATGCATGCAAAATCTAAATGTATGGTGTCTAAATGCAAAATACTTGAATGCACGGATGACATGATTCTTTCTTTTTTAAAAGTATGCCCCTTATTTATGCTTGCTTAATCTAAATGCATTGTGACACCCTTGCCCCAGGTTAGGCCCCGGGTTAGGGCGATTATTTCGATTATTTGTATGACAATTATATGTAATACTTATCAATTTCGGGGACAATTTAAATTTTTTTCCAAATTCAATATATTTCTTATTCGGTCTTAAGCTTATTTATTTTCTAGTTAAAAATTCACATAATACCTGATCCCAATATCCAATCTTAACTTATTCTCAATTACGGAATCCAATATAGATTTCAATTTGATTTATAAGATCTCTAAAACGACATGTAAAACTTCCATATTTTACATCTCAAATTTGGGCCCAAGATGGCTAAAGGGTATCGATACCCCCTATAGAGGGGTATCGAAACAGGGGTATTGAATCCTAATTCGATACTGTTACCAGCATTGACTCGTTAACCAAGACTGAGTAGCCTGGTTCGATACTGGTATCGATGCAATTTCATTACTGGAAGTCCCGGTATCAAACCAGGTATCGATGTTGGTCTAATTCGATTATTCATTGACTTAAGGCTATGGTAGCCTGGTTCGATACTAGTATCGAACCAGGGAACCTACATGAAGGCTTGGTATCGAACCAAGCATCGATACCATTATGTTATTGCCAAGGGTGGTATCGATACCCATATAAATGGTATCGATATCCCTGCCCCAATTGGCAGGTTTCGAACTTTTAAACACTTAAACACAAATCAAAGGACCATCTACATGGTCCCAAATCATCCATAATCCTTAAGGGACAATTTAACTTGCATAGACAACAAGTGATAACATATAAATTCTAATACCCTTTAATCAATGTTCATTCATCCTATCATGTACCATTTAACAAGCTAGTTAATCTTTAGGTCATGTATTCACTCTATAAAAACTATCCACCATGACATAACCTTAGCATTCACATGTCTCTCATGACAAGACAATTATCATACATTCTAAATGTATATGACCAAAATCCACATATGTAACCATGAACCAAAACTTAAAATGCATGATCCTAGCCTAACATACTTGGCTATAAAGCTTACATACCAATTACAAATGTCAAAGGCTAGCATATTCACATGCTTAGTTCCATAACCTATTAACCATTTACACAAAATGAAAGCCATTATACAAACATGTGCCAAATATCATATGCATGAGACTAATCAAAATGTGATCATTGTGCCACCATAAGCTAGGAGTTATTAAAGGTTACAAAATACCATACTTGGCTTGCTTGGCGTCCTTGCTTGCAACCTATCTCAATCTAGCTCCTTAGCTCGATAACCTGTTGTATGGGAGGGAGGAAACAACGAGTGGTAAGTACTATGAAGTACTTAGTGAGGCAGCCCTAAGTCTAACCATATTAGACATGAATCAATTAACAATATGACATGCTACAAGTAAGTAAATAAATTCAATTCATATCAAGATCAATCAATATACAAGTCATCATGCTTCTCGTGCCAATCATAAGTCTAGCATATTGTTCCATTTCATAAACCATTTGTTCAAACTTTCATTAAACAATTCATATCGAGGGCTACACTTAGCCATGTGTTCAATTTCAATATTCATTAGCCATTTCACATTTCAAGTGCTATACTTAGCAATAATTCCATTTCAATATTCAATAACAATTAATAAACGATTTACAATGCTTCATAAGTCAAAATGTGTATGCACATATAGTTTAACATTTAAATTTCAATATTTTCATTTTATTTCATGTGATGCCTTGTTATAGTTAGACAAGGTAAGCGAGTCAACAAGAGTGTCACGGAGACACTAACAAGAGTACCACAAAGGTACTAACAAGAGTACCACAAAGATACTAACAAGAGATACCCATGGTATCTAACAATGGTGACTAACCACCAATCAATGGTACCCATAGTACCGAACAAGAGTACCAAAGTACTAAACAAGAATGTCGTAGCACTAAACAAAGCTCAGACTCTAAGCATGTCGTACTACCTATGACCAACTATCGACCAAGGCTCAATAATATTTTTATTAATCAATTGATCATTCCATTCATATTAAACAAGTTCATGTCATTAAGAGTAAGTATCCAAAACATGTTATCAAGCAATGCATTTATATCATATCACAAGTAATAGGCATATCAAATTATCAAACAATTGATCGTATCACCCATAACATGCTCCATGCATGATTCGCGTACCTGGCATCCATAGTCGCGTGCCATACTTACCTCGGCATTTTCGAGCTATGCATATGTATTAAACTAGTACTAACGGTCTAGCAAGCAAACATGTTATCGCACAAGTCCTTTAGCATTTAATCCTCATCCCCTTTTTATAGAATATACAATTAGTCCATTTAGATGACATTTAAAAGCAAATAAACAAAGGATAGTTAGGACCCTAGGTCCTAACCCTAATTTTTGCCACACTTATAAATTTTCCAAGTGGTTTAGGGATTGTAGATCATGATCTCTTTGCCTATCTTCCTCGCTACTTCGAGCCTTTATTCTTTCTTGTCCTCCTCTCTCGGATTCTCTAGCATACCACATTCATATAAAAATTCATTAGGAAACATCATGATCACTTAATTCAAGTGATCTCAAACTTTAACTAATGTAAACAAGCACATTTATTTGTTAGGGACAGTTTTGCTACCCTATAAAGAATCGATCATATCTCCTAGCTCCATATCCGATTTTATCCCATTTTAACTCCTTGGAAATCTAAGAGAATCATATAAAAGTAAAATTTAACCTTACATTTTAATTCTTAATCGATCAACTCCAGATTTCATTCGAAACAGACCCATCCGGATTCGAGACTGCTCGGATAGCCCTTACGGAAACAGTTATATCTTTCTCTACTAAACTCGGATTGAGGTTCCGTAAATTTTAAATTAAACTAGGTATATGATAGTACTCTATTTCAAAATTTCATCTCTTATATCCTTAAATCCTGACCTAGGGAATTTCTCAAAGATGGCTACCCAGAATAACATTTCTAGGCATTTTCGGCTAATTCTCATTTCATTCATTTAATTCCTAATCCCCAAATTATTTCCATGAATTTCCAACATCTCAGTTATGGAATTAACATCAAAAATTTCCCATTTCATCCACCTAATCTCATGCAATTCTAATATTAAATCAATAGTATACATAGCAGACCCCAAATCCTAATCCCAAGTTCTCATACCCACTTTCTCTTGCTTCAAACTAAACCTAAACAATTACAATCTTCACTCTAGACATGTAAGCATCATAGAAGCTTATCAAATTCAAGAATTCAAGCTTTCGATGTTTGAGTTATGGAAGAAGAAGCTTACCGAGACTATTAGCTTTGATTTCCTAGACCAATTTCACAACCATGCAAAGCTTTTAATCCCTCCTTTAATGGCTTCCTTTAGATTTTCTCTCAAGTCTCTCTCACTCCTTTTTTTCTCTAGCTCACGTGAATGAAGGGGGAAGGATGAGAAATTGGTGAATTTTCCTTGCTTATTAATGTGTAGGGAAATGACCATTTTGCCCTTTTAATTATACTAGACTCAATTTATTACATGAGGTACTTTAGGGAATTCAGGTATTTATCATGCAATCTTTTAGTTTCTCAATTAATTCAACTAAGTCCCTTTCTTCTAACCCAATTAATCATGTTTTGATTTAATTTAAAATTCATTCAAATCATGATATCTTTTTCTGAGATTGCTCCTGGTAGATCTGGATTTAGACTTAGATGTTTGTTTTTTTCTCGTAGTACTTTTATTATCCTCGTGAATGTGTTATGTTGCCCCTCAGTCAAGTTCACATGTTGATGTAGTTTCTTAGGATATATAAGTCTGGTTCAACAGCATCGAAGAATACCCCTGGTCGTGGAGTCTTATAAAGGCCTGATGTAGATGTAAAAGCCATTCTAAAAAATGCCCCTAAACTAAGATTTCATATGTGTTCAATACTGTGTAAACCGACCGACCTTTGCTTCATCTGATATTGTTGGCACGGGACATCTTCAAGATCAACTTTAAAATCTGAAATGTATGCATGTAAATGCAAAATGCATGTCTCAGATTTAAAGATATTGATTCAAGAATGGTTTTTGTGTCCATTTTCTAAATCACAAGATTTGTTCGCAACTTTGAATGTTGCATTGATATCTAGGATGGTAGATTTTCTCCCGATATATTTTAATTTCGGAACCAATCGTGAATTGACACTTTTATGCTTCGTGAAATGCAAAAGTCAAAATATGATCATGGTGTTCTATCATTAATGCAAAATGGATGATTATGATATGTCATGATGCGATAAAAAAAAACAAAAGGGTTAGTTCATATTAAAAAAAGTCGAATAAACTAAAATATATGAGAAAACTGTACATAAATGACATATAAAGGAACTCAAGCCTAAAAGGTTACCGCTAAATGGGTAGAGTTTCGCATGACGCTCTAAGGGTAGGCTTCTATATCTCACTATATGTGGTTTGATTCTAGAAGGTACCTGAACGATACTTATTACCCCATTAAGGATAATAAACATAATTCAGGGAGATACGTTTTTCTAAGTCTATACGGAGACGTAAGTCTCACGAAGACAAAAGGAAAAATATCCCGAAAGCAATTCACCATCCTACACGGAGGCGGAACCTCACGAAGGAGTGGTTTCATGCTCCCACTTAAACGGACAAAGCCCGGGTTGAGAGCTCATGAAATGGGGAATCCTGAAAAACATTTAAAAAAATTAGTATATATTTTAAAATAAATAAAATAAAGGATCACAAAAATAAAATAAACCGAATTTGTATTTTTGATCATTAAATAAAATGTAATCGATTTGCGGCTCGACTCTCGAAAAACTTGTCTCCAACAGAGCCGTCAGCTATAATCATCGGAATTGGCCCGGGGAGTCGGCACCAATCTTTTTTACGATACGATTGGAACACCAAATATTCAGTCTATGAACCAGAGCTGGATCCGAGAGTCTGTTACGCATGGGGAAGGGTGAGAACCCCACAATGCCCAAAATTGGCACCTATCGGTTACAAAATATTTTATACGAAAGAAAATATAAATTCGGTGTTAGATTTTAATAATGTAATCCGTTAATTTTTAAACGTAATCTGCATAAAAAACAAAAAAAACATTAGTTACCAAATATAATAATAATAATAATAATATGGACCAAATCTGCAAAATAGAAATTATTAGGGTTAGAATTGCAAAAATTGGTCTAAAATCGAATAAAATCTGAAAATATAGGGCTAAATTAGTAAAACAGTGATCAAATCGCTAATGTATGCAAACCAGAATGCTGAAGTGCGAACACGCTAGAAAAATAGAGACTATGTACATGATTTCCCTGTCTTTGCAGGTTAAGAAGCGGGTCGGGTGCTGGACATGGTCGGTTTTGGGGCTCCATACACGAAACGACATCGTTTTGATCATCAAAACGATATCGTTTTGGTTGATGTTTAAGTACCCAAAACTTTTAAAATTTTCATTTTTCTTTCTTCTCATGAACATGATACAGAGCTTTTATTAAAGCTCTTGGCTTCCCTAGTTCGCCGGCAGCCGTCCGCCGCAATAGGTCACCACCGATCACCATGTCGTCCGCCTTCGCCGGTGGCGAAAGTAGAAAAGTTTACACTTTTCCGAAGCGTTTTGATGTGGGGAGTACAGATCTAGTGGTGGATTTTTTAAATGAGCAACGTAGAAGCGTAGATCTGAGAAGATAAGTTCGAACTAAATATATTTTTTTCTTTTCTTTCTTTGGTTTGATTCCGATTCTGCCTCTCTTGCTTCTATTTTTTTATTTTCGTTTCTGAATAGTGGACTATTATGGATTGCTCTCGGTTTTTGGTTCAAATCTCTTTTTTTCGATTCAAATCTCGTGTCCGCTGAGATACATGGTTCTTGTTGGGTTTTATACCCATATTTTACATATAAAATAAACATAATATCTATGCTTAATCTCCTTTTCAGATCTGACTTTTGCTTTTGATGTTTTGCAGGTTGGTGAAGCATATCCGGGGCGATAGGGCGGTGGCCGACATGACGAGCGAATCAGGTGAGCGTGTGGCTGTCACGCAGTATTCGAACCGCCGCGCGTGGCGGCCACGCACGCTAAATGTGCAGATCATGGAGGAGGAGGAGGATGCATTGTTGGCTAGGGTTAGCGCTATCATTTGGTTTAGTTAGGGTTATGTTGGATTGGTTTTGGGTGTATTGGGTTAATGAGTTTTAATTGGGTCTCTTTTTTTTTGTAATGGGTTATTACAATACCCACTTTCAAGTATTGATACCCAAAATTGGAGAAATACATTTATGATTGAAATTAAAGTACTCAATAATTATATATCATCCCCAACGGTTATAAATAACTAATTTTTTTATTCTACATTATAAATACAAGCTTGAAATACTTGAAGAAAAAACTAAACACCCAAGCTTAAAGATCAATAGAGTAGGAGAAATTATTTCATGGATCGACTCCACCACGTCATTCATAGTTCCTAACCACTAAAAAGTAGCAAACTAATTTTTATATTTTCCATATCATTTTTTTTTAAGATTGAATCTTCATTTTTTTTTATTATCATACAAATAGGTTGGGTGGTTAAATAAAAATTAATTAGGAAAGAAAAAAGGATATGGAAAATAAAAATTATTTTACTACTTTTTAGTGGCTAGGGACCATGGATGACGTGGTAGAACCGGTCCACAGAATAATCTTTCCAAGACTTCATTGTTGATGGATAAGTTCTAGTTAAACCTTAGAAAAACTAAAGAGATTCTATATTAACCTTTGAAAAGATAGAGCTATAAAGGTTATCTCATTTAGCTTATAAAAAGGAAACATTTCATGAGTGAATTAAAAAATATTTAGTGTGGAAGCTAAGGTAGTAAATGTAGACCTTGTTTGAAAATGTCCAAATCAATCTAAAACTGATTGTGCCAAATTATCCATTTTTATTTCGATTTTTACTTCCTAAATTCAAAGAAGATATTCACACATTTCGTCAGCGATGTAAAAACATTTATATACGAATATTAAATAAATAATGTGAAACATTTTATATAACTTTACAAAAAATATATTGTACAACAACAATAATAATAAATTATAATATATATTAAATAAAAACATACATACTATATTAAAAACATTTTTACTACATTAAAATATAACTATATATGATAAATATTATAATCAACACTATATCACAAATATACGTTATTTACACTAAATATACATAGTATAAAACACTATATTTATACACCTATAGGCTTTATATAAATATAAGGCATAATGATAATTTTAGCCTTTAATGTTTATAATTTTTATTGTTTTGTCTCTTATTCTTTTTTAGATAAATTTAGCCTTTAACCTATATCTTTTTGACAAATAGCTTGTTTTTTAACTACTATGATAATTGGACCGTTAAAAAACTAATAATGATGATATGTCATATACATATAATAATATATTTTAAATAACATGACATTTAACCTATAATATATATATATAATTTTATTCTAATATAAAATGTAAAACAATTAAAATTTTAATAAAATATTAAAAATTAATTAATAAAAAATTAATTATTTTTTTAATATTTTATTAGAATTTTAATTGTTTTATATTTTATATTAGAATATAATTATATTTTATATATAATTGTTTTATATTTTATATTAAAAATAAAATTATATTTCATATATATATATATATATATTTGATAGGTTAAATGCTATGTTATTTAAAATATGTTATCATATGCATATGACATGTCATTATTATTAGATTTTAACGATCAAGTTATCATGGTAGTTAAAAAATAAGCAATTTGTCAAAAAGATATAGGTTAAGGGCTAAATTTATCTAAAAAAGAATAAGAGACAAAACGATAAAAATTATAAACATTAAAGGTTAAAATTATCTTTATACCTAAATATAATTATAATTAATAATACCTATAATAGCATATTTATGATAATATTATGCATGAAATAACATAAATGCATGGATAGTGACTAAAATTCATGAGGCAACAATTTATTCGGTAAAAGCAGTGGATATTGGGCGAAAATCGTTTATCTTTTTCTTATGTTTTTATTTGTGCTTCGTTTTAAATTGAAGGGTTAGGATTTAGGGTTTAAGATTAGAGATTAGGAGTTGTATTTAGGATTTAAGGAATTAGGGGTATGTTGTATTTTTAGGGCATAGAATTTAGGGTTTGTGATATAAAAATAAGAGTTAAGGTTTAAATTTTATTTTTTAAAAAAATTTCAACGAGAGACATAAAAAGAGACATAATAAAGAGGCAAATAATTTTTGTACGTGAATACTATGGGACTATAGCAAAAAAATAACATATCAAAAATTAAATAACTGAAATAACAGTGGCTATATTAAAAGAAACTGAAATTAAATACTGGAAAAATAATTGAACTATACATAGAAACAAACGAAATTAACAAGTATCAAAAGCATCAGGCCTAAAAGGAGATTTTCCTATTTCATTGAATTTTGCACGGTCCTTCTCAGGTTAGGTCAGATGTGCGGGTACAGAAATAAAATGACACCATTTTAGGTCTTGATATCGATGGCTAAAATGGTATCGTTTTAAAATATATATAAATATTTTTTTGTCAAAAAATCATTTTCTAAAGATTTTAAGAAATAAAACTAAAACCGTTACGTGTTGATATAGAGCCCGTGAGTCTCCATCACGTGTTGATGGTCATAGACGATGGTGATCGTCGGTTTTATTGGCCGAAGAATTCAAATATTAGATTTTATTATTACCTTTTAACCTTTTAAATCTAAATCTAAACTTGAATTTTTCTGTAAAATATAATATATCTAAATAGATACGAGGAAAATATTAAAAATACCTTTTTTCTTTGGTTTTATTATTTTCAGTTCCCTTGTGATTACGTTTAGGGGTGTTCAAACGGTCGGTTCGGTTAATCGACCGAACCGAACTTCCAAAATTTCATTAACCGAAATTTTTTTGTATTAACCGTTAACCGAACCGAAAAAATTGAAAATTTTTAACCGAACCGAAAAAAGTTCGGTTAATCCGATCGGTTAAATCGGTTAACCGAATTTTTTTTAAATACTTTAATAATCTCACTATTTATTCTAAAAATTACATAAAAATAATAAAAATATGTTCAAAATAAAAAATAAATTAATAATTAAAACTTAGTAAGAGAATGAAGATAATAACACAACAAAGATTAAGTTAAGATGTTAAAAATTAAAAAAAAATCAATCATAAATTGTAAATCCTAAATGAGTATAAGAAATTACCTTCTTTACGGAACAAGCGAAGATGTTCTACGATTTAGTGAACAACAAGCCTTAAAACTATGAAAATTGAGAAAATATAACATAAAAGATTTTCGATTGTGTTGAGAAAATTCAGAACAAGGGATAGGGTTAAGAACAGAAAAATATCGAAGAGTTGGGAAGGAAGAGTTGAAAATAAAAAAGTTACTGATGTTTGGGGTTCTGTTTCTTTTATTAGATTTTTTTATTTTTAAGGAATAAAAATCATTTAAGTAAATTGGATATAATTTGTTGGGTTAAAAAATAGTTTCTTAATGGGTCTGAGGTTGTTTTTTCTTGAAAGTAAATGGGTCTGAGGTTGGGATAGATCTGTATTGGGCTAATGTTAAGAAATATAGAATATATTATTATATAATAAATTCAGTTAATTAACTTTTTTTGAACCAAATTAACCGATAACTGAAATTTTAAAAAAATATTAACCGTTAACCGACCGAACATAAAATTAATCGACCGATTAATCGAAAAAACTTTGATTCGGTCGGTTAATTCGGTTAACCGAAAATTTGAACACCCCTAATTACGCTTTTTATTTTCAGTCTTTATTTTTTTCCTTTTGATCTCTAAAAAATCTGTCTTCATTGTAAATAGTGACCGATTTATAAAGGATGATTTGGTGATTGTCGTTTCATGCCCATGTCATTCGTTGGCCTGACGGATGTAGGGTACGTCGTGGTCACAGTAATTGAGTGGTTGGGTCAAAGCAGGGGATGGCTAAGATGCAAGGGTTTGGTCATTTAGGGTATGACAAAGAAAAAGATTTTTGGTGTTAATAAACTAGGATTTAGGGTATCATAAATTCATAATTTAGACAATTGGTTAAGGTTAATGCATCTAGTTTGGGGTTTGGGATCTAATTTGGGACTCGTAGTTGATGGCAACGTGGCATATAAAGATGTTGGCACTTGGCAGAGACAGAATTAGGATAAAATTATGGGATGCGTTAAGTTTTGTATCCTTAAATTAACAATCTTTTAAAAGATAATTTTAAAATAAAAGATCGAAAGTTTAAAATTAACATATCTTAAAAGATAATTAGACAAAAAATTTTGACAAAACTGAATTCTATTAACTTTAAAAATGATAGGGTGTTTAAAAATTAAACACTTTCTTTTAGAGATCAAGATTTAATTTTAATAGTTTTAAAACTTTGAATGATTAAAAATACAATTAACCCATACAAAATTAAGGTGGGCTAAATCTCCTTAACCCACCTGATGTTCCGTCACTGGATGTAGGATTAAAATATGTTAATTTAATATGTTTAGTAGTTTGATTGATGAATTGCTTAGTTTGATAGTCAAAATAAGTATCCCTAAATATTTAATGGTCATCTATGTATTCTTAAATTTATATTGCAATAACTAAATATAAAAATAACTCTTATAACAAACTAATAATGTTAATAAGGGTAAAAATCGTCTACCTCTTTATCATGTTTCTATCCATTCTTTTGAAAGATTCTAAACCCTAACCATAATTTTTTATATCATAAACCCTAAATCATACACCTTAAAAATACATTTAGCCTTAATTCACTAAACCCTAACCACAACCCCTAATCTTGGACGCTAAACCCTCTGATTTGAAGCGGAGGCATGAATACAGACATGAGAAAGAGGTACCGATTTTCACTCTATTATTAATAAGGGATTAAGAAAGAAAAAAAAAAGAAAATACAGGTTTAGAAAATTTTGATGAAACAAAATCCATTGCAAGCTTTCTATAAATAATGAATGTCTCTCCTAATTCCTATTTTCTTGGCTGACATTTGGGTGTTCATTTTTTAATTATACCATCCCAAGTCAATAAAATCCTTGCTCTCAACAAACCATAGTTTGGGCCATCAACTTTTCTACGCAGAGCAAATGGGGGGAACAAATTCAGGTTTCAGACTTCTAACTCTTCTCTTCCTTCATATTAGGAAACAAATTCAATCACATCTGTACATGATCATGCCATGAAGCCTTGCATGTAAAAATAAAATTCTTATCATCATGAACTTGACATTTATTTTAGTTGATGCTGGTAATTGGATAAATTTTGAGATAAATTCTCAGATAATATCAATTTTTTAAGTATTTTTGCATTGCATTTTGTTTCAGATCAGTATAAGAGATGAAAGGCTTGAAGGGGAGATTTCTGAAGAAACTCATCTTGATTCCTACAATCAACTCTTTCATAAAAGACTTTACCTTTAATGCTTTCTGCAATCAAAATCACCATAGTCCACCAGTTTACAAACACCAAGAGTGCAAAATCAACCCAGAACCAGTTATTGATCCTGAAGATCAAAAGGGTGAAGAAACTGATTTGGACATTGATGTTGGTCACCAGGATACTGATAAGCCTACATCAAAGGTAGAAGATCCGAAGGTTAAAGAAACTGATTTGAACATTGATGTTGGCCACCAGAATACTAGTAATCCTACACCCAAGATAGAGATCAAAGAGGATCATCCACGGCTTTCGGTCTCTTCAAACGCCATTGTCAAAGACGAAACCATACCCGAAACAGTGAAGATTGAGACTGCAGACCATCCATCCTTAAAAGATTTTGAAGAGAAATGTCCACCAGGTGGGGAAGATTCAGTGGTTTTATACACAACAAGCTTGAGAGGGATAAGGAAAACATTTACAGATTGCAGCTGTATTAGATATCTTTTGAGCAGTTTCAATATTCTGGTCCATGAAAGAGATGTTTCAATGGACATGGAATTCAGGGAAGAACTGTGGAGGTTGTTTGGCGAACACGTAGTCCCTCCCAAGTTGTTCATCAAAGGGAGATACATAGGAGGAGCTGATGAAGTCATTGGACTCCATGAAGAAGGAAAACTCAAGAAACTTTTGAAAGGAATACCTTCAATACATATCCCTTGCGGGGAATGTGCCAATATGCGGTTCCTGGTTTGTCCCAATTGCGATGGCAGCCGCAAGGTTTTCGCACAAACCGAAGATGATGCCGAATTATGCTTGCAATGCCCTGATTGCAATGAGAATGGATTGGTTAAATGCTCTGTTTGCAGCTGAAAAACGTCCAACTCTTTTTACAATACCCTTTGAGGCTTTGACTTGATGTTGCTGTATACTTCCCTTTACCTTTTTATCTTATAGATCACATTTGCAGGTCTGCATATAGTTTCCATGTATATCAAGAAAATGCTGATTTTCTTCAAGAAAATCGAGAGGTCTTTGTTTTTCGACATATCAGATTTCTTTTTTATTTGTAAAGAACACTGAAAAATTTATACTAGTGAGTGGAAATACTTATAATGATGGTACATGGTTGCATCAGCTTGTGCTAAACAGTCAATTTTCTGTCATGGAAAATAAACTTTTGAATGCTATTGTCACCATAAGCATTCGTTTATTCTGGTACAAACTTACGGGTACAAATCGTCTACCTCCTAATCATGCTTCCAGTGGTGTCTCCATTTTAAATCAATAGGTTTAGGGTTTAAGATTAAGAATTGTAGTTAGGGTTTAGGGAATTAGGGGTAGAGTGTTTTTTTAGGATAGGGTATAAGGTTTAAAATTTAAAAAATAAAAGTTGGATTTAAAATTTAATTTTCTAAAATTTTTAAATAAGAGATAAAAAAATACAGATAAAAGGTAGCTACTCCAAACTTAAGGAAATGTTTTTTAGTTTTCCTTTTACTCTCCTTTGTCATCTTTAATATTGTTCTTTCTTTCTTATTTAGTGCATGTTATAAATACTTAATTTTGGCAAGAACGGAATTTTGTTTAGAATGATTGTTCAGAATAATCAGAATAACAAAATTTTTATTTGAAATTGTAGCGATATTTTTTAAAAAAATTAAAAATAAGTTTAGGGGTCATTGATTTTTGGAATAAAAAATTGGGATTTTTTTAAAAAATGAAAACCTTGAAAAAATTAAAAATGATTCCAATCAGTATCGACTATTATGATAAGCCAGACACCGTAAAAACAAAATCAGAGATTCGTGTAGGTTCGGTAGTTGATTATGTATGTGAAAGGGTTAACACCCTCATCACGTTCGGAGATTAGTACCTAATACACATGTTGCTTTCAAATGATGGAATTATTTGAAACTTAAATCGAATTTATTTAAATATTCTTAATTGAATACTCATAATCTTAATCAAATAGTTTTTTTCAATTTAGTGATTTTGAATTAATTAAGTATTTAATTAATAAGAGTGACGATACATAAGATCATAGATTAAACCGACATCGAATAAGTTCTATTATCGTGTTAATTTATGGTTTGAATCTCGTACCTCACCTTTATGCATAATGCAAACATTTAGAAATGATGCCATGAATTATCAAAGTTTTAATTCAAATTAATCTGACCTTCTAATGATAGGGATTAATTTAAATATTCAATCAACATCCTTTGAGTTCGAACTATTACGATAAGAATATCTAAATTAATAAATACCTTTTTTCGAGTTAAATTAATTGATAATTAATTAAGGTGAAAACTAGATACGGAAGTCAAATGAATACTAAATGTGTATGTCATAAATATGCAAAATAATAAATGACAAGAATATAAATTCAAAAATTAATAATCGAGCAGCCATAAATATAAGGACCAAAATAAAGAAAAACTAAATAAGTCAGAAGGGTTAAAAGGGGATTTCACCGCTAGAAACTGGGCCAAGATAAAAGGCAGAACTTACTTTAGGGATTAAAACAAAGATTAAACCTTAAAAAACAATTAATTAAATAAAAGAAAAAAATTAAAAAAAATCTACAAATAAGAGGATCTCGGGAGAAATTTTCAAAAACGGTTTAAAAAAATCTACAAATAAGAGGATCTCGGGAGAAATTTTCAAAAACGGAACAGCCCTAGAGCATTTTTAAGAATGCGGGGGGATTAGTTGAGGATTAAACCATTTTTTTAAAGGATTAATTCAAAAATTGGTGACGAAATTGAATAGCGTTGAAAAAGCTTAGGGTTTGAGATCGTTATTTGAGAAGACAGAGGGGCTAATAGCTATTATGAAAACACAAATAGGTTTAAAATTATAAAAACTAAAAGTTTTATTAACTATTAGTATAAAATTCAAAGATTTTAAGAAATTGAACTTTTCTTTCATTTTTTAAATTTGTCTTCTTTTATAATCCCAAAAAAATCAGGGAAAAAATAATCCAACCGAGAAAATTAATGAACGCTACCAACATATTCATCCAAAACCAAAAAAAAACTAAATAGCTTCACCTTCAAATCTAGAAAATCATCGCGCCGACCGCAGCTAGTCCACGTCGATGACCTAAATAACAACCTGTAAATTAAAAATAAAATCTATTTTTTTTCCTTTAAAACCAAAATACACTCTCTGTTTTTTTAATATTAAAGCCAAGACACTTTGTTTTAAAATTCAGCCACTAAACTTTCTTTGATTTTACAATAACTGGCCCAAAATTCCTTTCCTTTACAAAAACATATAATTAAAACTTCTTTGAGTTTAATATGTATTGAACTTTATTTAAATAAACTTTGGCTTTATATTAGTTAATTATATTGATTTGTTTTTTTTGGAATTTGATTTCTACTTTATAATAATAGTAATAAAATAATAATTATAATAATAAAAAAATAATATGATAGTTTTTCATTTTTTAGTTTTAACATAATAAAATAATAAAGAAAAATAAAAACAACAACAAATATATGCGATGATGATGATGATCATCGTCATCATAATAGATTAACCATTGTAACAGATATTTTTTGAGTCAACATCAGGCGTTAATTCTAGTCTTGAACTGTTATGTTGGATCGAATACTTAAATTTTCTTGGGATTTAGTTTTATCTTGGTGGGCTTTCTTGTATTATTGGGTATATGTTTGAATGGAGAAAGTTTATAAAGGGATAAATGGGTAATCTTCTCATAAAAAACAAGGCTACCATTCCCTTACTCTCAATCATCTCCTCCAAACTTTCTACCCCAAACTCAAAGTTAAAAAGAAGTGTTTGATAGTTTAGAGTGAAAACCTCTGATTGGTATTCAAGAAAGAGTTCATTAGTAAGGAAAGATCTTTTGTTGAAGGCGTATATCTCTTGGTTTGACGCAAGATGAGCTTTGAATCTTAGAACGAGGTTCAGAATTGGAAGACGCTTGGTGGGAACACCATTTGGATTTTTTTGCTTGAGGTCAGTATATTTTTAACTCTTACGTTTCATGAATCTCATAAATTGTTTGATTTGTGTGGTTTATGGTTGTGGTCTGCTTGAGTTTAGGTTTTAATCTTTAAAACCCCATTAATGGCTAATCAAGATTTAAGGATTATAAATGCATAAAATTGATAGAAATCGCTTATTATACTTCAAATAACTTCTAGGAATATTTTAAAGCTTAACCATATAGGTTAAATAAGATTTTTAATTAAAATCTGAACTTAAACCTACACTTTTGGACGTGCGTATTGGTACGACTAGGGTATGTATTGGTGTGCTGGTGAATTTTAAAGGGTCATTTTTAGGGGCACATCATTACACGTGAGAGTGTATCGGTATTTCATGTATGCTTTGAATTCTATTGGTTGAAAATGACTTTGAGTATCAATATACATTTAGGGGTGTACCAATACAACGAGAAGATCGATACGAGGTATACGTGTATCGCTACTACGTATTGATACGAAGGATTAATGTATCGTTATGGACTTTAGGTTGAGGATTTCAAATGATGGTTGAGTATCAATACTTGTAAGGCAATATATCCAAGAAATTTGAGTTAGAGTTTGGAGGTTCTAAAATTCGGGTAAAGGGACCAATAAGTCTCTAAAGGCATTAAATAAACTATAAAACTGAGAAATCGAGTTTAATACCCCACGTACATGAATTTATGGCTAATAATTTGATAATTGGTGTGTGTATTATTAATCCATAGATATCCTTGGTGGATCAATTAATATAGTGTAACAATAGGGTTCTTATTGTGTACTAAAGGGACGTCTAATTAGTTAAGATATCTCGGTTAGCGAAATAATCTAATGAGAATCTTATAAATGAGCAAGTGGTTTTGAGATACTAAACCTTAATTGTTAGAGACATGCCTTAGGTTTTAGTAATGGTATAGTTAGGTGCTTCTTATATCTTGGTAGGATGTGTGGTTTTCTCAAGGATCATATGTTATCTTGCATGTCTTAGTGACGTGAGCTTTGAAGTCTTATGCGTGTGTACAAAGCTTCCACCTCTTTTGTCAAATTACAATATTTTCTATATCGATCTCACAGGAATTGGATCACCTTAATTAGCATGTTAATCCTGCACTTAAAAATAAGTAAAGAAAACAAGTGAATTAATTTAAGAATAATAACTAAGTGAAAAGAGTAAACTAAGTAAATAAAGGGAATCTTAATGATAAGAATGAGGCTAGAACGATTGCTTTGTAGAGGGGAATCCAGTGGTACTTATTATCCACTTATTGATGCATCGAGTTGAATTGTCGCTGTGGCGAACCGCACGAAGGGTCGCCTTGGCTGCCTCGGCGTGGATGCTTTGTCGACAACTCAATTTCTCATAGCTTAACAGAGCATTCGTGCATGTATCCTCCTTATCCCTAATTCGGAGAACTATTAAAATATATATCTTGATAATACCTCCCGGTGTGAATCAAGGGTGAACAACAACCGATGATATGTGTCCTTTTAGTTGCAGAAACCCTTACAGATTAGTCGATACCTGTGAGCAAAGACCGTACTCTCTCGTTTCGTGAGTCTAAATCTCCCGATATTAGACAAATATATTTTTCCATACAAACTTATCTTTCGAGCTCGTATGCAAAAAAGAATAAAAGTCAAGAGAGAGAAAACTATGAAAATAAGATTTGCATAAATAAATCTCAAATAATATATAACTTTCTTCTCCACTACTCCTCAAACCACCTAAGCCTCGATGAGAGTTTAGAACATAATGAACTTTTCGGTGGCTTAGGGTTTATCTATGAGAAGCCGACTTGTTCTTCCTAACCCGAAGAGATTGCTTTATATAGGCCAAGCCTAGGTTAAAGTCTTTGATAAAGGTAAGAGTTCTAAAAGGAAAAAATACATGTCCATATTAAATTACAACTCTTTATTCTATTTCCTAATTTAACTCATTTTAGACTTTCTTTATTATGTGTTGACTTTGACCACAACTTGACTCTATTTCTTCACTCTTGTTTCTTCTCGCCTTTTATCCACTAGAATCAAAATTTTATCCTCTATCTATCGAGCACCAATTGTCATCTTTTATCTACTACTACGCCCACCAATATGCTATCGTGGCGGATGCTTATCTGTATTCCAACTTCAATTTCCAGCATCCATCATGCTATCTGATATTACCTGTATGGATGTTTCATGTCTAAAAGAGAAAAACATTAACCATACTTATTTTATACTAAATAATAGACAAAAATACGATTTAAGTGTTGGGATGCTGAAATATGGAAAACAAGAAGAATTATCCATTATTGTCATTAAATCTATTTATCATTAAAAATAATTGAGTGGAGAATTGACATAAATAATAGAACTTTTATGCACTTATTAAATACCCTCCCAAACTCGAACTATTATTTATCCTCAATTAATGCAATAATATCTTTAAATACAAAGTTTTATAGTAATATACTGTCCTGCCTGATGAGAAAGAGTTTCTTTCTTGACTCAACCTCTTCTAGATTCTAGGATTTTCTCGAAACTGGACTATGCGTCTTAGTGAGTTTGTGCGTAGATGTGTCAAAGATGATTTTCTAACTTTTAATCTTTTTTCTAGCTCAAGACTCCCGACTTAGATTTTACTCAATATTTTTCTTTCCTTTCTCCCTCTTTTGTATATAGATATATATTGTTATATACTTGTACTAATTGAGCCGGTTTCGGGCACCTCAAGTGTTCAACTATTCTTACTAGAACCAATTTCAGGCACCTCTAATAAGTGGGAAGAAAAAACTAAGTCCTAGAGCCGATGATGGTACCTCTATGTACTATACTAGAGACGATGATAGACACCTCTAGTTAAAATCTAAAGCCTAAGTTCTTATTGCTTTTCAAAGAAAAAGAACTTTTAAAATCAACTAAGTCTAGCAGTGTTTATGTAAATTTAGGCTCATAGTCTAATCATAAGTACTATTCTTAAGATAACTTTCTGATTTTAAGTCTGGTGAATGGTATAAATTGCTGCGACGGCTGGATGCTATATTGATATCGAAGCAAACTCTATAAAATTCACAGAATTAAAAAAAATTTCATCAAACTGTATAGACTGTAAAGACAAAATTTAAGACAATATTAAGATAATTTATACTAAACTTCATACATTGTAGATTTTTACACATTAAAAAATTGACTAATACTCCCCCAAACTCGAAGGATACATTATCCTCAATACATGTACAGAAGATAGATAAGAGAAATAAAAGATCGGGCTAATATATAAACGAAAGTATAGAAAATTTAGAAATTACTTCTGCCCTTAGAACTGAGTGGATTTGAAGGAGTCCTCCGAATCACTATCAATAAGGAGTTTACGGCGGGTCTTGGGTGACTGTGATGTTACTGCCTTCAGCATGATAACCATTGGCTTCTTGATAGATTTGGTTGGTTAGACTCAGATGGGAGTGGGTTGATTGCTCACCAATTCATTGGTTTCTATGTTGATTGGAGAGATGGTTGCTGCTTTTCTTTTCTATCTCGTTTGCGTCATAGCTATAAACTCCTTGACAACCTTGAGTGGGCCTTCTAGGTCATTAGAGCGGTGACTCTAGGTAAAGGGGTTAGAGTCTTCTTATGTGGACCCTTGGTTGGTAGAATCCATTCGCAAGAAATCAGCCATAGATTCTGCTGAGTATTGCTCAGTGGCAGCTACAACAGTGGTTGTAGCAAGAGATAGTGAGACCGTGGCAGAAGTTGTTGATTTTGTAGCTGATGATGGAGGTGGGTGTGGAACAGAGAAATTGACTGCAAATGTTGGAAATGCGTTCAAGCAGTCTAGGAATCTTTATTTAATTATTGCGATGATTATATTGTTGAATTCTTAGACATAAGCCATGAAGGTCAGTTGCCTTCGTTTCATGCGCTGTAGCATTGACAGGATGCCTCATTCTGTTGGGGATGCTAGTTTTGGTACTGCGGCCTCGGCAAATTCTACTTCTACATTTAAGGATACAAAAGCTTAGGGGTACAACATCTTGTACTTGGATTCTTTTAATATAGATATCTTTTGTCCAGCCCTTCCTTGCCGGTGTAAATGTGTCGGTCGGTAGGGTAGTTACCCGTTCCAAATGGCCCAACAATGTAATTAAACAAGGAAAGAATAACATACCTTTTTCCTTTGTTGCGCATCAACTGATGGAATATATGAGTGCCAGTCGTAGTCGATCCATTGTTTGGTTGTGAGATATTGGTAGCAGATTCTTTTTTTATGAAAGTGTTTTATAGTTTTGCTTTTAGCCTCAGGTCTCGACAACTGACAGACCCACTATGTTTCCCCTGTTCCACTCTGCTGTAGGCGTACAAAGTTATTCCTTCATCAGTTCGTAATCATCGAAGGTCAGGGTGGCAACGAGCTCAGTGTGTTTGTCGGTTTTTATATGCAAGCCGAAATGAGCATTGATGTTGATATCTGCCACCAGAATTGTCCATCCACAGAGATGGATATACGGGTTGTTTGGCATTAATCAGTGGGCGTAGAATTCTCGAACACATTCGATGTTCTTTGGATTTGGTTGTTTGGCGAACTTCTATCATCGCTAGAAGGTGATGTTGGACAAAATAAAGGCTTCGATGCCGAGATCATCATCATTAATGGAAGCCTTGCTCCTCCCAGACTTGTCGGCTTTTGAAATTACGTTGATACTCTTGTTCTACTACCGGCGTTGCAAATCTTTTATATGTATGTGTGGCTGCTTCGATAGAATTTTATCGTCAATTTGCCATGATAATTTTATAGAGAAGAAAAAGATGAAAAGAAAAAAAACTTAGCACAAAAATTAAGACAAAAAATGAAGATTATCACCGATTGCTGAGCTATTTAAGGACGTGGATTGGTGGCACGTTTGAGGGAACTAACATGATTATTGCCTATTGGCGTGCACGCGGCGTACAGAGCTATTCTCCACTGACAGCAGAATCGACGCAATTTTTGAATTTAGGAGGCATAATTCTGCCTAAAATTTTGCTATCGCGTTGGTTAGAGCCGATAATAGATTGGGTCGGTTACCATCTTTTATCCTTCTTCATTGGACCTAAAAGAAAGAAAATAAAATTAACTTAAAATAAAATGTGAAACAATATTGAGTATTTCTGGAAAATAAATTCCAAAAATTTAAATCTTATTCCTAAAACAATAAAATAAAACAGGAAAGTTTAAAATAAAATTAGGTAATTAGAGGAGTGCAAATGAATGTGTAATCACTAATTCTATCTGGGATCTAAATCCAGTTTTAATTTTCATTTTAATTCAAATAATAAGCTTTAATTTTGTTATAAAATTCATAAAAACATCTATGTTAACTTGTCTCTATTTCCTTTTGAATTTGTAAATATATATATTATATGTTATTATTTTCTTTCAAAAATCTAAAAACATTATAAGTCTTTTACTATTTTCGTGTCATTATTATATATCTAAATTAAAAGATACAAAAATATTATTGTTAAATATT
Source organism: Abelmoschus esculentus (assembly GCA_035048815.1). Taxonomy (NCBI): domain Eukaryota; kingdom Viridiplantae; phylum Streptophyta; class Magnoliopsida; order Malvales; family Malvaceae; genus Abelmoschus; species Abelmoschus esculentus. Next base: position 14,455,950 of record JAUCBN010000003.1, read on the forward strand.
ATCTTATTCCCAATTTTGAGTTTTATATTTATTACTATTATTATGATATATATAATAAGTTAAATATTAAATAAATCCATTAAATAATTTTGCAACCCAAATATTTATTTAATTCAAAAGTCTATTTAAAACAAGTCCAATACAATTAGACCCAATAATAATAATAATTGATTTTAAGCTCACATTCAAGCCCAAAACCGAATTATACCCTTAGCCCTATCAGAACCCTAACTAAATTAACCTCTCGTCATCTTTGCGTAGCCATTCGTCCACAATCTGGATCCAACGTCCAGATTGAAGGCGATAGAGGATTCCAGAAGCCACATGTGCAGCACGCGCCAATCACTGGTCTCCCCCACGCGCGAGTACAATGCACGCGCGACCATTCCACATCCCAGATTGACTCTTCCGCTTCCTCGTCACCCGGTTGCTTCTCCAACGATAGTCCCCTCCTCCTCCGATGAACATTTCGCACATGCAAACAGATAAAAAAATATCAGAGATTCGTAAAACATATACAAACGGATTTCAGAGCTAATATGCAAAAATTTTAGAGGGTAATTCGACCTAATATCAGAAGAATTTCAGAGTAGTACATGCATGAATACATCCAAATAGAAGTAGAACAAAAAAAAAATTTCTTTCATTTTCCCCTCTTTAATGAATCGATTATTTAAACCAAAATCAACAATACTGTTAAGGGATCCCCAACCATATTCGAATCAAATACAAAGCAAAATTTTCTGAGAGGTAAATCATCTGGTTTTTATCTTTGCATCAGATAAAAAATAGAAAAGGGTTTTGGCCTTACCTTTGGTTTTCAACCAACGCGGTCGTGTCTTCCCTTCCTTGGCGATAAGCCGTTCGAATCCTCTTTTGGGGTTGATTAAGGTGGGCCAGCATTAAGGAAATGAGGGTGAATTCGAAAGGGAGCCTTTACGCTTCCGTTTTCATCAAAAGTAGAGAGAGGGCTTTTCTGTTTTGTTTTATCGAAATAAAAAGGGGTTTTGATCCTTTTTTTGTTTTAAACTAGTAGTGTTTTGAAGTTTGGGGATTCGAAAATAAGAAAAAGGGAGGATTATTTTGGGTTTTCAAAGTGGTCGGCGTGGCAGTTTTTTGGATTTCCTACGGTGGCTCCTGGATTTTGACATGAACAAGGATGAATGTTCATCCTTTCTTCAGAGAAAAAAAGGAGGGTGAGGTTTGGTTTTTCGAATAAAATAAGGGAAAGGGGGAGTGTTTTTTTTGTTTATTTTTTATGCTTCTCAAATATTTTAAAAATGGTTTTTTCGTAACATAAAACCCTTCATGTCATGCCAATCATCCCCAAGGCCCTTTCATTTTTTATTTGCTTTACAATTTGGTCCCGATTTGGACCATAATCTGTTTTTTAAATGGTTTATTAATTTTTGGTCCCTCCGTGTCTGGAGGTTTATTTTTAAGCCTTTCCCCCTAATTAAATCACTTTATGAGTCCGCCTTATTTTATTTTCTCTTTAATTTGGTCATTTACAGTAGCCTTTTTATTATTTGGTTTTAATCTTAGTTTTTGTTTATTTATCGTTCATTATTTACATATATTGTCTCATGAATGCATATGTTTGTTACCTTGTGACATGTATTCTTATTTATGCATCTTAATTATTTATATGTTTTTGTACATGTTATTTCTTTTATTTGCTTTTCATATGTTTATGTTATACATATTTTATTTTTTTCATGCACTATTTATTTATTTATTTGTTGGTTCTCATTCTATTATTATGTATGTATTTATTTTTGTATGTATTACTTATTTTGTTTGCTTAAATTACCCCATTAATTAATGAGCCTAAGGTTATACGTTTTTATTCGATCATAACGGGTCCAACACAAGGCGTAATGATGGCGTATGCGTTTATCTTCAAGTAAAGATACGGTAAAAAAATTTGAATTTGAACCTTAAACAAATCTTTATTTAAATGTCACTTTAATCCGAAAAGTCCAAAATTAATTAAGAGGTAACTTGATAAAGGTGTCAATTTTTGAACGGTTTTAAAATGCTAATATCATTTTTAAATCGTAACCGACTCTCGTATCCGTTTTAACTCGAATATCTGGTGTTACGGTGTCCAGTCTACCAAAATGACCGGTAGCGACTCCAATCCTTTTTTAATCGATCTTTTTTAATCATTTTCCAAATTTTCAATTTCTCAATTATTTTTCAAATCCCTAACCCTAATTTCAATTTCCCATTTTTAATTTCAAACCCTTCATTTAAAAATCCCCTTTTTACTTGAAATCCCTAAATTCCTTTATAATTTTCAAACCCTAGATTTTTAATTTTCCCCATTTTTGAGATGAATTCCCAATTTCCATTTTAAACCCTAAATTTTCAATTTTAAATAAATTAACAAAAATATAATAACCTAATTTTTAAACCTAATCCATAATTTTTCTGAAATTTCCATTAGAGACTTTTCTTTTTACTATACTTATCGATTTTTAACGAAAGGGTCACTACAGAATACATATGCAAAAGTAAACATCTTCCCCTGTTTGGATGGAGGAGAGGTTGATAATCCAGTTATTGTCTCCTTATCAAGTGGTTTATTTCTTGTGTGCTTCTAATCAGGGTTATGATATCGTGGTAGTAGTTGCCACGGTGGATATTGTCTTGGCACTCTGTTTATGCATCAAAGTTAAATTAAGATTTCTCCTCAATTTGTTGACATTCATATGGTTCCTCTAGATGCCTTTGAGTTTTGAATGCATTAATCTTTACTTGTTGGTCATTGAGTCGAATAACCAATTCTCCTTTTTCACAATCGATCAACGTTCTTCTTGTGGCTAAGAATGACTTCCCAATATGGTCGGGGAATTTTCATCTACTTCACAATCTAAAATCAAGAAGTTAGCAGGAAATATTAATTTATCAACACTTACCAAGATATCCTCTATTTTTCCTTCATGTTGCATGTAAGAGCGATTTGCCAGTTGCAGCATCACCGTAGTTGGTTTTGCCTACCTGATGCCTAGAATCTGGAATATTGACTTAGGCATTAAATTAGTGGTAGCACCTAAGTCACATAATGTCTTACCCATATATTGATCTCCGATAGAGCATGATATTATAAAACTACCAGGATCTTTTTTTTGTTGTGGCCTTGTTATGCAGCATTGCTACACACCTTTCTGTTGCGGTAATAGTTTTAAATTCCCTAATTTTTCTCCTTTTGGATGTAATTTCCTTAAAGAATTTCGCATAGTTGGACATTTGTTTTATTGTCTCCACTAAAAATATATTAATGTGTACTTGCTTAAGGATGTCTAAGAATTTCTTAAACTGATACTCTTGTTTTTTGTTTCAATCACTGTGGGAATGGTGGTGGTAGTCGCAGATCTTGAATCTATTTAGAACATTGAAATCCTATTTGTGGTTCTGCTACGACATTGACATCTGTAGCTTTCGTTAGTTCTTTTGCCTTAGTTTTTTCTTCAGTAACCTCCTTAAGGATTACTGCCTCAAATTTCTGACCCTCTACCCTAGCAGGTATTTTAGTTTTTTTTAGCTAGAGTCTACTTCTGGTGGTTATAGCCTTACATTGTTCATGTGGACTTATACTAGCAACTTCAGTATCGCTGGATAGACCTTTTAAGGGTCGATTGTTCATTGTTTATGCTATCTGCCCTACTATGATTTCCAGTGTTCTCAGAGCAGCTTTATTATTTTGTATTCTCATCTCAGCTTTGTCGATGAATCTATCATCTCTTTGAATAAATTTGTCCGTCTTTGCAATATAAGCGTCAGTTTGAGCCATAAACATATTCAACGTATTTTCCAAGGTTCAGATGTCAGTTGGTTGCTATTGCGGCACCCCCTGCTGCGATAACTGTTGTTTAAAACTTCTATTATTCTGTTGGAATCCAGAAGGTTACGCGTTATTATTATTCCTCCATGTTAGATTATAATTATTAGACATATTATTCCTATTGAAATTCCCAAAATAGAAGCTTGATTCTGGATTTTGCGAGCATTTCTTCAAATCATGATTGTCACCACATGTTTCACAAAAAACGACTATTTTTACCTTTTGAACGTGACTAGGCTTTTTCAGATCCTTTATCATGTTTGTCAGTGCTGATAGTGGTGCTAGTATAGAATCTGAAAATTCTAAGTTTTTCATACCTCGCCTTATTATTCCTCTCCTTATGGTCGGGTACTGATAATCTTTCTTTGCTAATCTATCCAGAATTTCTAGACTCTCATAGGGTGGTTGGTCTAGAAGTGTGCCATTAGCCGAGGCATCAAGCATCATTCTTGTAAGTGTGTTTACTGTGTTGTAGAATATTGATACCTAAGTTCTCTCGAGAAATCCATGCATTGAACATTTTCTATATCTTTCTCATGCCTCATACATAGATTCATCATCTTTCTGCCTAAAGGATATGAAGTCGTTTCTTAACTTTTGTCATATTTGTGTAACTGAAACGGGCTAGAAAGCTATAACACAGTTCTGTCCATAAATTTAAAATCTAGGTTAGATGTTCTTGAGCTAGGATTTTGCTCTATCCTTTAGTGAATATGGAAAAAGTTTAAATTTAAGTACATCGGCAAAAACTCCTGACAGCTTAAATGAATTACAGATTTCTAAAAAGGATTTTAGATGTTGTCGAGCATCTAAATTAGCTGAACCTCTAAATTATCCTAGAGTGTTGATCATGTTGAACATGACCGGTTTTAACTCAAAATATTCTACGTTGATGTTTGGCATAACGACAATAGGTGTCAACCTATCCAAATCCTCTTCTAGATAATCACAGACAATACAGATACGTTCCTGTCGAGGAAGATTGTCTGGATTGATAACTACGAATGCGGCCTAGTTGACTACCTTGACGACATTCATGACAACGTTGTTCTGCTGACCAGGTGCTTGATTCATCCTTTCGTGAAACCTTTATCGAAAATTCCTTGCAATTCTTTCAATTTCAGGATCAAAAGAATAATTGTTAGCAGACGAATTAGACTTGGTCATACAACAGAACAACCTAGGTTATATTGGATAAAAACAAAAAAGAAAAGAAAGAAAAGAAAAAGTTGCAAAAGTAATATGTAGTTAGGTTGAATGTCAGTCCCCGACAACGGAGCCAAATTTAATGTGAGATTTGGAGTCTTATGCTTGTGTACAAAGCTTCCACCTCTTTTGCCAAATTATAATATTTTAGATATCAATACCACAAGGACTGGATCATCCTAATTAACACGTTAATCCTGCATTTAAAAATAAGTAAAGAGCATAAGTGAATTGATTTGAGAATAATAACTAAGTGAAAAGAGTAAACTAAGTAAATAAAGGGAATCTTAATGATAAGAATGAGGCTAGACCGATTGCTTTGTAGAGGGGAGCATTAATGATAAGAATGAGGCTAGGCAATGTATGTCTTCTACTTATCCCTAATTTGGAGAACTATTGAAATCCATGTCTTGATAATACCTCCTAGAGTGAATCAAGGATGAATAACAACCGATGATATGCGTCCTTTTAGTCGTTGAAACCCTTACAAATTAGTCGATGCCCGTGAAAAAATATCGTACTCTCTCATTTCGTGAGTCTAACTCTCTAATATTAGATAAATATATTTTTCCTTACAAACGTATCTTTCAAGCTTGTATGCAAAGATGAGTAAAAGCCAAGAGAGAGTAAACTATAAAAATAAGGATTGCATTAATAAATCTCAAATAAGATATAAACTTTTATATCATATATATTATATATTATGCAATAAATTATTATACATAATACCTACATACATACTTATATATTATATACATCTCATACATTAATATATATATATATTAATGTATTATACATCTACATACATATAATATACATCTCCATACATATAATATACATCTCCATACATACTTATATTATATATATCTAATATAGTATTAATCCTAGAGGTGGCAAATTGATCGTTAGGTTCGGTTTCGGTTCGGATTGTTTCGGTTCTGTTCATTTTGGGTTTGTTTGCAATCGGTTTAGATTTGGTTTGGGTTTCGGTTTTAATTCAGTTATATGATAATTTGGGTTAATTCGGATATCGATCGATGATTCGGGTCAATATTAGATCAATTGTTTTTGGGTCGGGTCTATATAAATTCCTTATATAGTATTAATTTTATATATACTATTATTCTATTTATAGTATAAATTCTATATATTGTCTAGATTTTATTTTGGTATGAAGATAATTTTAACCCTTAACGTTTATAATTTTTGTCGTTTTGGCCCTTAATTTTTTTTTTGATAAATTTAGCCTTTAACCTATATCTTTTTGACAAATAGCTTATTTTTAACGAGAAATTATACCATGGGTCAGTCCCACCACGTCATCCATGGGACCAACCAATAAAAACTGTCCACCTCATTATTTTTTAATTTTTCAAGTGAAGAATCACTTGGGAAAAAATTATGACATGGAAAAATTGATGAAATGAGCAGTTTTTATTGGTTGGTCCCATGGACAGGTGGTGGGACTGACCCATGATATAATTTTTCATTTTTAACACCATGATAACTGGACCGTTAAAAATTTAACAATGATGATATTTTATATGCATATGATAATATATTTTAAATAACATTGCATCTAACCTATCAAATACATATATATATAATATAATTTTATTCTAATATAAAATATAAAATAATTAAAATTCAAATAAAATATTAAAAAATTAATTAATTCTAAAATAAAATACTATTAAACATTTTTAACCCTAACTAACATAGAATTAAAATCCTACCTAAAAAATTAATTAATTTCGAAATGTGTTCATATTTTTTTAAGATATGACTTTGATTTTATCATAGTTAGGGTTGACAATGTTTAATAGCCTTTTATTTTAGAATTAATTAATTTTTAAAATTTTATTTGAATTTTAATTATTTTATATTTTATATTGGAATAAAATTATATTTTACACATATATATATATTTGATAGGTTAGATGTCATATCATTTAAAATATATTATCATATCCATATGACATGTCATCATTGTTAGATTTTTAATGGTCTAGTTATCATAGTAGTAAAAATATAAGCTATTTGTCAAAAAGATATAGATTAACGGCTAAATTTATCCAAAAAAGAATAAGGGCCAAAACGATAAAAATTATAAACGTTAAGGGTTAAAATTATCTTTATGCATTTTTTCATTTTTGAAATATATTAAACAATATTATAATTATAAAATATAAATTTATAATGTATTAAATTAAAATTTTTAATACTTTTAATTATTATTAATTAATACTTTTTGTAATTTAGTCCTTATAACTTTCAAGTTAATTTTTATTGTTGATTATTACTGATTCTTTTAATTTACTTTAATGTTTTTAATTTTTAATTTTTGTAATTTAGTCCTTAAAAGTTAATGTTGATTTTTTAAATTTCAAAATTTAATCTTTAACTTTATAGTCTAATATTTATTCATTTTTATGTGTTTATACAAAATTAAAATTATTAATTATTTAAAACCAAAATTAATTCGACTTGAAACAAAACCGACTTAAAATGAACTTGACATGAAATGAATCCGATCGAAAATGTAACCGAATTGAAATGGACCCAACCTGAAATCTACCCAACCTGAAACGAAACTGTCAATTATCTGATTTGAACCCGAATCGTTTAAACCAGACCTGAAATAGACCCGCACACAACTTGAATCGAGTATCCGACCTGAAACACATCCGAATAACTATTTTTACATCCTTAACCCTAAATAAAGCCTAGTATTAAAAATAAAACAGAGAATTAAAATAATTTAATATTTTGAATAAAATTAATGATTACTATTAATTTTGAAGTGAGTGTCTGTAAAAGTGTTTCAATACTTTACTTTTGACTTAAAACGCTGTTCACTAAACATGACCATATTTTTTTTAAAATTCTAACATTTTTTTTAAATTTATTCAATTATTTTTCCAAAAAGTAAAATTTTATATGAAATTTGGGAATATATAAAATATATATTTAAAATTATATCTTTAAAAAATATATTCACTTGATTAGCATGTCACGTCCTCGCTTCACTTTTTTATATTAAACCTTATAGATAAGTGATATAGTAGGATAAATCAATAACAATAATGAACATAACATAATTTTTCAAACATTAATAACCAAAATGTAAATTTACACAAACATAATGGACCATTTAAGTAATTTATCATATACAAAGTGAGATATGCCACGTGTTAACCACCAGCACCATCAATTATACAAACACCTAGAACCCTCTACATAATAATCCTCTCTCAACCCCAATTTCATCAGCGGCGCGTCCAGTCCACCTTAATTCTTTAATTCCAGCAAATGCGTCATTAATTTATTTTTATTTTAAATTAATACAAAACAAAGAAATTTAAAATTTATTATTATTATTATTACTACTCTATTAAGTACTATTATTGTGTTTTTGTTATGAACGGGGTCAAAGAGAAACTCAATTTCCCAAATATAATCACCAAAACGACGACGCGTTTGCTATCGTTGAAGCTTGCAAACCTTTCATCGTCCCTTCTCAGGCTTTTTAAAGCCGTGTTGTCGAAAGCCGCACGCGCCGTAGTCTCGTTGTCGATGGACGACCTATTCTCCGCCGAGGACGATGATCATCTCTTCGACCTTGATTACCATCCGTACGCTCGTAAGCGTCCTCTCTCTTCCCGACTCGATTGTGACGAGTATGACGAACCGGATGACGATGAAACCAATCGCCAAAAACTATACCTAGTTCCGTACAGGTAGTCTACTTTTGATTTTTTTTGGAATATTCTGTTTGGTTGCTGTGAAAACAAGGGGAAACACAATCGAGTGATTTAACTTATTCAAGATTTTTGTTTGGTGAAAGTCAGTTGCACGATTCGATATTTCACTTACTTTCATTAAAAAAATGCGATTCACTGTAGTTTCAGTGTTTTCTCTAATTACAAACTTCTTTCCTTTAATCTCAGGTGGTGGTGGGAGGCTCAAAGAAGTGTGGCAGAACAAATAGGAGGCATTTTGTACTCTGTGTCATCCAACGATGGCACTGGTGATTCTGAAATTGTACTGGATTTGAGGAACGAGGAGAGTTCCACGAGTAAGGACAAGGTGGAAGAAGGTGTTTCTGGCCGTGAATATGCTTTGGTTAATGAAGCATTGTGGCTGCGGACTCTTAAATGGTGAGATGAGTTTGTTTTGCAATGCTATTTGGTTTTGATTTAGCCAGTCTATATTAAACCCAGATATTAATGTTTTTGGCTTGTTTGATATTTCATATATTCATATAGTTCCATAGTCGGATCCTCCATTGTAGGTGTTCTTGATTTCGAGATAAACAAAAATACTATCTAGTTGAACTAGTTTAGATGGTTTCTACTTTTCATTGTCTGTTTTGTATATGCCTGCTTGCCTTTGTTTCACCAACAACTTTTCTTTAGTGCTAGTGTGTTGGATTTGCATCTGCTTACTGTTTTTAGAACTTTGTTACCTTTGCTTTTGAAAGTGTTGATTTTAGGCTCCATTTAACGGCTATTTTTCACCATTTTTAGGCACATTGACTCCAAAACATCCATCGAAGATGCTATGTACCATCATGATTATGAAGTTCAATCACAAGAAGTGTTTCCTTTGCAAATAAGGCTTTCTTTTTCACCAGAAAGAAATTCTTTGTTAGTGAAGATATGTTTAAAGGTCATTTTCTTTTTCTAGTTCCTTATTATTAGTATTTTTTTTTCTGGAGTTTTGTTACTGAATTGTGCGATATTAGTTGTGAATCACTGCTGCATGAAATCCATTTTCTCTCCTCTTTGATGTGGTTTCATTGTTGTTTGGGGGATGAAATTACTCTGTCAAAGGAAGAAATTATTTCTTCAGATTTTAGTCTTTTTTGTGTCCTGTTGGAAGTTGTCATCTTGAGATTGTTCCTCTTGCATTAATATTGATCTGTGGACCATTTCCTGGCAGTTTGATGTGGTTTTGGTTGGTGAATATTCATTGCTCTTTGTAAAATATGCCAGGGACTGCAACTCGCTTTATTTTTTTTATAGGTTTTGACTCTTATCCTTGCTTTTTGAATTTAGTGCTTTACTTCCTGTATTTGACAGTTGTTTGTTTCAGGACAATACAGTTGATCTTTATAGAAGAGCTTGCATTATTTTTAGTTACCAGCCTGATCCGGTAGGTTTTGCAATGAGTAATTAATACTTTATTAAAAATGGTTCCATGTTTGGTGAAGGGAGTTCATGCTTTTTATTCATTTGTTGTGCAGTTCCAGATTTGGGATTTCTCAGGGCAGACAAGCCAGTTTCTTTTGAATGAAAGAATTAATTTGCCTGTTTCTCCTAGAAAACCGGGGAAAGAGGTATGACTAGTTGTAGATGATCATTTTTTGTACTGTTATCATTGTTCATTGTAGTTTAATCTGCTTCTTTGTCATTTATTAAGATTTTTAAAAAAAAATTTAAAAAATAAAATGATACTACCTCCGTCCCACTTTAGATGTCCATTATTGACTTTTTAAAAGTCAAAATTTTTAAAATTTGACTCTATTTATATTAAATATTTTAAATAATTAATTTTTATAAGATATATATATATATATATATTTAAAAACTTCTTGATAAAAGTTTTTTAAAATATATATTTTTATATTTTTGTCAATAATAAATTTTAAATAATTGTGAGTCAAAATTGGAAAAAATTGACCAAAAAAGTCAATAATGAACAATTTTCATGGGACGGAGGGAGTATAAAGCATCTGATTCGTGGGCTTTTCCGACGACTTTATACCTGTGAAAGGTCATTGGTTTTAATAGATTGGAGATGCTTTATGTGTGTATTTCCATTCATGGCAGCCATTCACAAGCTTCTTTTTCCGCCCCCTTCATATTCAGGTTCTTCTTGAATTGAATGTTCATGGGTTTTTTGTTTCCACAAAAGAGTCCAATGAGAGATTGGTAGAATGGTCCAAGACAGAAATTAACTCTGGCAAGAGTCGAGTCAAGATAAATAAGAGTAGTAACAACCTGAGCTCTTATTCAACACCAGAAAACACATCACTCATTGGTCTACTGGGCTTGACAGGACTACAAAATCTTGGTAATACTTGTTTTATGAACAGCGCAATACAATGTTTGGTACATACTCCGCAAGTTGTTGACTACTTCCTCGGAGACTATCAAAAAGATATAAATCACGAAAATCCCCTGGGAATGAATGTATGATATTCCTTCTTTCATCAATGAAGTTTTTTTCTTCAAATTCATTTACCATTTTTCTCATCTTTATCTCTTGCATGCTTAGGGTGAACTTGCTTTAGCATTTGGAGAACTGCTACGGAAGCTATGGGCTCCAGGTGCAACGCCAGTGTCTCCAAGAATGTTCAAGTTCAAACTCTCTAAGTTTGCTCCCCAGTTTAGTGGTTACAATCAACATGATTCACAAGTAAGTAAAGTTACTTTGCATACGAGACATGCGGTTTCATTTAGTTTCCTTGTTTTCTTTCCTGCCAATTACTTACTGCTTGTGTCATGAGAAACAACCATGTTCAAATTATGATACTGTAGTGAATAGGTGATGTCTATGTGTTAGAATGGGGAATTACTGACATGGATTTGGAACAGAAGAGAGATTATTCTCTGCTTTTTCTTGGATTTACTTTACAGGAAAGAGCCTTCAAATTGGCAGGTTTACAACAGTTCTACTATGACTAAACTAGTCTAGTTACTCTTCTATTTATACTCTTCTTAGATAAGATTTAGAGTATAACCACTAATTAATATTAATACACAGTAATTAGAACTCTACTTAACTCTAATAACTAATACGCGGCAATCTACAAAAATCCACTAAGTTTGATAACTAAATATTCATTTTGAGTAATTTTAAAACGTAAATTTCCTAGTTCCCCTCACATAATATATAAATAACAAAGGAAGAGCATGCGTTGAGGGCCAAGTGTTTCTTGTTTCTCTAAAAACATGAAAGGTAAAGTTCTTGTCACAAAATTAAAAGGTTATCCTAATTTTAGCTATATTTCTTTAATTTTGTGGTTCCTTTGCCTCTGCCAACAGTGAGTTACATTTTATGGTTGTGATGTAGGAGTTTCTTGCTTTTCTACTGGATGGCCTTCATGAAGATTTGAATCGTGTAAAACACAAGCCATATATAGAAGCTAAGGATGCTGAGGCCCGTCCAGATGAAGAAGTGGCAGATGAATATTGGCAAAATCATTTGGCTCGCAATGATTCCATCATAGTTGACGTCTGCCAAGTGAGTTCGTTGAAGTTTATATTGTCTTATAACAGTTTAATTATTGAAGTTTTATGCTATTCATGCATAAATATTATAAAATTTCCGAGTATTCTATAGTTAAAAGTTAAAAGCTTCCTCAAATAACTGTTCATTAGCACTATAAATAATCCAAGTTTTGGCTTTAAAGTCTAATTAGTTTTTTAATATTTGACATAGCAATGATTCTTCATCTTGTTTTATTTATTTGTTCGGAGTTTTTCTTGATATTAACAATGACATAAACTTCCTTCTTTCGGTCATAACATGAACTTGCGTGTTTAAGTGAACCAAATTGTATTGTCTTTTCTTTAATCACAGGGTCAGTACCGGTCAACATTGGTCTGCCCTGTTTGCAAGAAGGTCTCGGTGACGTTTGATCCATTTATGTACCTGACACTTCCATTACCTTCAACAACTATGCGGACAATTACAGTGACTGTTTTCAGCTCTGATGGGATTGCATTGCCAACTCCGTTTACTTTTACGGTTCCCAAGTGTGGGAGGCTGAAGGATCTCCTCGACAAATTAAGTGTGGCATGTTCTTTAAGAATTGATGAAATGCTGCTTGTGGCTGAGGTATGGAGCTATGCTTTTCCTTCTATATGATAGTGAGTGATGATTTCAATATCTTAGATGCCTTTTTTCCCTCAAGCATCGTAAGGGTCTTGAAGCACTTTGCATGCTCTATGTTACAGATTTTGCCTTTAGAACTGCAATTTAAAGATGTTATTAACAGTCACAATGAAGAAATAAGTTTTTGCATGCTACTGGAAAACTCTGTATTCTATGGTTCTCTAGGATCATCCCTCTAGTTCTTGAATATTGGGTCTCCATACGTCTTTAGTAAAGTTTAGGCCATGCTATGAAGCATGAGGACATTGGTATAGGGTCGTTTCAAGTACCTAGAACGTCCCTGGGAAGGGGATGAGTCAGGGACGGCTGTGGTACATGTCAGGGACGTCCCATATTAACTAGGTATGACAAAAAATTGTTGGGGATGGCTGCACAAATTATGGGGACGATTTGGGGACGTCCTTGAGGGTATTTTGGATGTTTTGCTGAAAATATAAAAGAAAAAGACAAGAAAGAGATTAGGGGTGGGCAAAACACGACTAAAAAAGAATTATTCGACTCGAGGTGAAAAAACTGACTTGTTTTGACTCGACTCGTAATTTATAAACTCAACTCGACTCGAAAAAGTTTCAAATAAAGTTTAAACTATAAAATAGAAATTCGAGTAACTCAAAATTTTTAATAATTAGTTGATCTTTTTCATATTCGAGACGAATCTGTCAATTCTGAATGATATATTATGCATATGTCATGTGAAAATATGAAAAAATATATATGTATATTATGTATATGCGTATCAAAGTCCCTAAAACTGGAATTAATATGTACCGTAACATTATAAATAGTTGTAATTAAATTTGTACAGAAACTCGAAAACTTGACTTAACTGTAATTTTATGAATTTGACTTAATTCGAAAAAATTTAAATAAAGTTCGAATTGTAAAATAGGACTTGCAAACACGAGTAACTCGAAATTTTTTGACTCAACTCAATCGAACGCCTAACTATATTGACGTTCACTCTAATCTTTTAGATGAACGGAGCACGAGAGCATGCAAAATCTTTCAAAGTTTTGGGTAAGTCTTTTATTTTCTTCCACACGTCTCCTAAGTCAAGATTCTTCTGTGTCGACACTGCATTGGCATCACATTCAATCCACAACACATTTTTAAACGAGTCTATCAACTTAATTCCAAGTGTGATCTCATTAGGTTTAATTGAAACCAACACCCTTTGTATTATTGCTGATCAGCGTTTCAATATTTAAAACTAATCTTCACATACAAAGGTCATTGCTCGCTTTTGTTTAATATTACTATTTACTTGGGTTCGTGTTTCATTTGTTAATTCATTTAGCATCTTTATTCTGTTTTTGTTTTTTAATTACACAAGACATTAAAATGTTTGTTGAACCATTGGAAGTTGAAATACGATTTAATGTTTGTTGATTCATTTAACATTTTTATTCTGTTTTTTTTTTAATTTCATAAGACATTAAAATATTTGTTGATCCATTGGAAGTTGAAATATAGTTTGTAATTCCTAAAAAAATCTAGTGAAATATAAATCATTGGACTTGCTTATTCAATTCACTCTATTTTCCTTCTAAGATAGGTATTTCTTTATGCTCGTTTTAGTTTATGAATATTTATGATATTTTTGCATCTAGATTAGTTTTAAATTTATTTTATATGCCTTACCCTTGCACCCTTTATTTTTAGAAATTATTGTTTTCCGTCTTCTTCCTCATCCTTGTACCGTATCAGTGCAACATAGAGGCCATGTAACTGTAAAGATCAATATTCTGGGTTTTTCTGGGATAATCCAATGGATCTTGTATAATGGTTCTCCATCTGTCTTTAGGAAAGTTTAGGCCATGTAATTTCAGTGCTTAGACTGTTTACCGTTTATGACTAACTCATAGAAAAATCAATTTTCTCTTCTTTACATGGATTGGACTACCAAATTCGGGGGTTTCACTCTTACCTTTCTCGGCTTTTCTTTAAAGAAATATTTGAGCAATAATGACAGGATATGAATTGCATCTAGAGTTGGGTACTTGTGTTTTGTTGTGAACACTGGCTTTTGAACTTATATGCAGATATACAAGAACCAAATTTTTCGTTTACTGGATGAGCCATCCGATTCATTAGCCTTGATTAGAGATGATGACAGACTTGTTGCCTATCGGTTACCCAAAGTTAGTGAGACTTACCCCTTAGTTGTGTTCTTGCATCAGCAGCTGGAAAGGTAAGTGTTTTCTTTTCCCATAGTCTTGTGGCATAAACTGTATTAGTTGGTCTGTTCGGCAAACAGGCTGCTCTTGACCATACCCAATTTATTTTAGATTGAGCTTATCTTCTTGCTGCTCATATCCATTTATTGAAAAGATCACTGGAATTTTTTGGTTGTGTAACTTGTTCAAATTGGAAATTTCTGATATTCTTTTATCTACTTATGTAGTTTTATTATGTTACCAGGCCTTATAGTTTTGGTGTGATGGAATCAAACTGGAAGCCATTTGGAGTTCCTCTTGTATCAAGGATGCAAAATTTTTCGAGTGGATCTGAGATCCGTAATCAATTTCTAAAGTTACTTGGTCCTTTTCTAATGTCAGTTGAAGATATATTAAATGGTGATGATGGTGATGAGAGAGGAAATACTGTTAGTGGAACTTCTAAGATGGAGGATATTGTTAGCCCCTTAGATTCAGATAGTGATGCAGGTTCAGACAGTGTAGTGGAGAATGATTTTCATCTAAATACCGACTTCAAATTCTACTTGGTTGATAAAATGGATCCGGTAGAGATAATGATGAATGAGCCTGTACCAGAATCAAGACTTACAAAGAAGTTGGATGTGATCGTTCACTGGCCAGATAAAATGATTGAAAAGTATGACACATGCCTTCTCAGTTCATTGCCTGAGGTTTTCAAACCCCAGCTGTTTACAAGAAGGCATCAAGAATCCATTTCATTGTATAAATGTCTGGAAGGTTTCTTGCAGGAGGAACCTTTAGGACCAGATGACATGTGGTTAGTGTGCCTTCCCTCCTAGTATGTACTTTAGTCCATAGTATGTATTCTTGACGAAGTAATCAAACTCCTGTTATGGGGATTGTGATTTTATGTAGGTACTGCCCCAGGTGCAAGAAGCCTCAGCAAGCCAACAAAAAGTTAGATCTTTGGAGATTGCCTGAGATTTTGGTTATTCATTTAAAGAGATTCTCGTATAGCCGATTTTTCAAGAACAAACTAGAAACGTATGTGGACTTCCCAATTCATGATCTCAACCTCTCCAATTACATTTCCCCTACTGACGGTCAATTCTCCAATTGTTACCAATTGTATGCAATAAGTAATCACTATGGAGGCATGGGAGGCGGTCATTATACTGCTTTTGTTGATGTAAGTGTCTCATCTTTTTGATCTTATGTTTCCTGAGATTTTATTAGAATTTACTGCTTTTTGTCTTACTATTTAACTGAGATTGAATATGGATAAATTTCTCAATTTTTTCTTTTTCTCATGTTAGAATTTCAAAAAAGCATGTAGTAGTAATAGTAGTATCGACAAATGAAATAGGTTCTCCTGTTTATTTAGTGGCTTATTATTGATGTATGTGACTAGCACGTTGAATGTTATTTTAAACATGGGGTATGCAATTATAGGGATTGTTCTTTTTAGTCGAGAACTAATGTGTATGTTACGATTAGTTTGGAATTCAGTCTTCAAGACAATTGAAAAATAAGTAGATATTGCCTCAGAATTTTCTTGAAATTGTTTTATGCTTGTCTTTTGTTCTTGGTAAATTGTTTTAAGGCTTCTTTGGTTTATTAATTTTTTTTAAATTCGTCATTATGTTATATAAAAAAGTTCAATAAATACTTATCAACTTTAATTTCTCTCTTGGATCCTTCCTACAATAATGGTTCAAATATTTTCTAGGATGTGATTCTAGAAATGAAAGGTTTAGAGATTTAGGGACTTTGAACTTTCAATTGCTCGTTACATACTCTTCTGCATGTTCCTGTGGAATCGGCTGTAGATGTCTCAGGTTATACATAACTTCCTGTCTAACATGGGAATCCTTGTATATCTTTTTACATTTTCAGCTTGGCCATGGTAGGTGGTATGAGTTCGACGATGACCGAGTTTTCCCCGTCAGTGAAGACAGAATTAAGACATCCGCTGCCTATGTACTTTTCTATAGAAGAGTGAAGGAGGTGTAAATTTACGTAGTCAAACAGAAGTATGGACCCTTTTTAAAGCTGGAAGCAGGGGTTTTCAATGGAATCGGCCAACCCATGGAAGGAAATAGATATTTTAATTACAGGTTAAGGGGCATTGAGAATGGGATTGTTTTGTTTACTGTCATACACCTGATGAATTGTTGTACAATTTCTGAATGCCATTATTGAAAGGGGTAAGTTATTACAACGATAACAGATTTTCTTAATACCCATTGGAATTAGGGTCCTTGCTTGTTGGTATGCCAATTTTGTTGCAGAGGGGACTGCTACGACTCTTCACTCTTCACCCTGCCCATATGCATTGTTTTAATGGTTCCGGTTCTTGGTTTCGTCAGTCCACTATAAATGATGAAACTATGTCAGTTGATGATCATGCGGCTGCTCCAGCTGTCGTGACCCGGATGATATGCGAGGATGATGAAGTTGAGTCGCTGATGTTTCCTGATCTAAATGAACTTGCCCTGGAGGATGGGGATTTTGCAGATGGGCTTGGAACGATGGAATAATTGAATTGTATAATTAATTAAACATAAAATACAACAAAAGATAAGTTCGAAATAATTTTTAAACATGTAAAAAATATACGAAAAAAAATAAAATTAAAGCAAGGAAGGAGGTCTCTTGATATCGATGTAATTTGTTTTTCAAATCCAAGTTTACATCTTAATCGATTTTTTGATTTGTGATGATATTTTGGTATAAACAAAATTTTAAAATTTTTATGCAAGTGTATGATTTTAGAAAATTAATGCAACTAAGGTTCCGTTTAGTATTGCTTTTTAAACCAGCTTTTGGCCCAAATAGTTAGATTTTGAAAAAGGAACTTTAATTTAACATTCATTTATTATATTTTATTATAATTTAATTTTTACAAATACATAATTATATTTAACATAAATTATTTTTTTAATTTAAAAATTATATATATTTATATAAAAATTATATATTTTTTTAAAAGCACTTCTAAAAAGCACTTTTCAAAAATAATTTATGTATTCATTTATTAATATTTTTATATTTTATCATAATTTAAGTTAATATTATAATATGAAATAATTTTATTATCATTTAAATATATTTCTAACTTATAACATCATGTCTAAAATAGTCATATATTTTCTAAAAAGCACTTTTTGACAGCAATAAACACATATTTTTCAAACTAAAAATTCCAAAAGAACTTTTTCACTACACTTTTCTACCGCACTTTTCAAAAGCAATGCTAAATTGTCCCTAAATGTATTTTAAATTAAAAAAATTATAAAATTGGCATTAAAAGTAGTAATTTTGGAGTGATAACACATAGAATCCAAGAACTCACAACCCGAGTCTTGAGAATAATCTTAAACAAGAGAAAAAAAAGCAAACCGAAAATCTCTTTAATAAGTGTTTGTTTGAACATTTGAGCACTCACTCAAAGCCTAAAACACTTGAGTATACATATACAATAAAACTCACAAGTGTTTGTTTATAAAAAAAAAATTGAAATGATAAATCTTAAGATATTTCTTGATTATATGATTGTTGACTTGTGAATTATTAGTCTTCTACTGATACTTGAAAGTCCATTTTATAGTTTCAATTGAATTCTTAGCCATTGAAGACGATTAAGATAAAAATGAAGCCGTTTGAAGTTGATTTTTATATAGATTTTTCATTCTGATGTCAAGTATATCGATATACAGAAAACTTGTATCAATACAACCTCTTGGGAAAGAGTCGTTGAATCCTAAAATCAATAAGAGCATATCAAAACATTTGTACATGTATTAAAACGCTATTCCCCATATCGATACAATCAAACCTATTTCAATACGGTTCCTAAACGTTGATTTTTTAAATGATTGTTAGGGCGTTTAAAAATAGTTGTTGGGATTTACACCCTGTTGTATCAAACCATCATTAAGATGTATCAAAACGCGGTCATCTGTATCGATACGATCAAGCCTATATTGATACATATTTTGACAATATTGAAATTATAGCTTAAAATCTCAAACGTATCAAAACGAGTTATCTTGTATTGATATGATCACGTTAAAAACATAAATTTAGTCAATTTAAAACATTTTAAACACTTTCAAAAATTTCAAAAATTTTAAAAATTTATTTTTAAATTATTTAGACATAAGAATATTTTTAATTTAAATTAATATAAAATATTTTTAATTATTATATAAAAAGTTTCTCAACGTCTTGGAGCATATCGTCAATAAACGCCCACTTCAACGATCATATATTTTTTCCAAAACAATTTTAATCGCTATTCAACCACGCTTACCCCTCTTACTCTGCTTGAAATGAATCAGGTCCTGAACTATTACAATATATGCACTCGAATTTAAAAAAAAATAAGATTCATAAGTGTCTTACATGAAAACACCCAAGATTATATCAGGAACCCGTTTTACTATGTTTTCTGTGATCTATATAATCAAATCTGTTCATTTTTAAGTAACTGTATGATAACTATCACTCACTAATTACATGTAAGAAAGGAGTGATGATTCACCTTAAAAAGATATGAGATGGATGAATCTGATTGGCTCGAACTGCGGATGACGTGGTGGAAAGAATTTATGATATAATTTTTTTAAAACACCATACATTAAAAACTGTTAAAAGGCAGACAAATTTGTGGCTCATAAAATTTAAGACAAATTAATATAGGGTTATTCACGGTTAAAAGTTTATGAGAAGTCATGTACTACACTGGAAATTCATTTCAATCTCTTAGTTATTGAAAGAGACATTATAGTCCTTGAATGATTTAAAAAGTGACATCCGAGTCCAAATTGTTAAATACACCATTAGTTAAATTGAAATATTGAGTTTAAATACAGTTTTGGTTCCTATAAACTTATAGATCTAGTAATTTGATTTTTTTAGAAAAAAAAGATTTTACACCATATTTCTTTAATTTGAAAAAATAAGGAAAAATTTATATAACGGGCATCGAACATTGTTGAACACTACTAACATTGAATACCATTGATCACTATTAAATTGATTAACAAAGTTTAAAATTTTAAAAGATTCAATATATAATTATAGATTATTTAAAATAAATTTATCAAATTATTTTCTATATATTATATTTTTTTTCAAATAATTGAATAAAATATTAAATTGATTTTAAAAATAAAAAGTCATAAACTCTAAACCCTAAATCCCAACACCTAAAACACTAAACATTAAACTCCAAACCGAAAATATAAAATCTTAAAACCATAAACCAAAAACTTAAAATATTAAACCATAAACACTAAATTCAAAACCTAAAATCCTAAACCCTAAACTAAACAAAACCCTTAAATCTTAAATCTAAAACCTATAATCATAAATCTCAAATTAGTTTTGGGTTTTAAATTTAGAATTTAGATTAGAGTTTAAATTTTTTAGAGTTTAGATTTATGATTTAGAGTTTAGGTAGGGTATATGATTTTATTGTTTTTTTATTTTTTGGTTTATGATGTTTTGCTTTGAGTTTTAGGGTTTAAGTTTTATTATTTTAGGTCTTTTAGTTTAGGGTTTTAGGTTTTGAATTTAGGATTTTAGATTATTTTAAATTAAAAATAATTAAATAATTTATTTAAAAAATTAAAATATGTAACATATATAAAAATAATATATTTAAAATTTTATTTTAAATAATTTATAATTATATATTGAGTCCTTAAAAGTTTTAATCTTTGTTAATCAATTAAATAGTGTTCAACGGTGTTTAGCGTTAATGGTGTTTAATAATGTTCGACGCACGTGGTTGACTCATTGATGAAAAATTCTACAATGGCCATTGAACACTGTCGAACACACTAACAGTGAACATTATTGAATACTATTAAATTGATGGAAAATTCTACAACGGACGTCGAATACTGTTGAACACCACTAACGCTGAACACAACTGAACACTATTAAATTAATTAACAAAGATTAAAAATATAAACAACTCATTATATAATTATAAATTATTTCAAATAAAATTTTATTAAATTATTTATATATATTATTTTTTTCAAATAATTGAATAAAATATTAATCTTAATTAATTTAAAAAATAAAAGTTTATAAACTCTAAACTCTAAAACCAAAACACAAAACCTAAAATACTAAACATTAAACTCTAAACCCTAAAATATAAAATCTTAAAACCTTAAACCAAAAACCAAAAATCAAAAACCATAAAATACTAGACCATAAACACTAAATCCTAAACCTAAAATCTTAAACCCTAAAATATCAAAACCCCTAAATCCTAATCCTAAAACCCTAGAATCATAAATCTAAAAGTAGTTTTGGGTTTCAAATTTAGGATTAGACTTTTAGAGTTTTAAATATTTTAGGGTTTATGATTTAGGTTTAAGGTTTTAGATTTTAGGATATATGGTTTTATTATTTTTGTTTTTAGGGTTTATGATTTAGTGTTTTGGGTTTTAGGGTTTAAGTTTTAGTATTTTTAGTTCTTAGAGTTTTAGGTTTAGGATTTTTTAATTTTAAAATAATTTATTTAAAAAAAAATTAAAGTATATAATGGTATAAAAGTAATATATTTAAAATTTTAAATAATTTAAAATTATATATTGAGTGCTTAGGATTTTTAACTTTTTAATTAATTTAATAATAGTCAAAATGATATTAATGGTATTTAAAACATGACTTATCTTTAAACTATTTTTTTTTCCAACACTAGATCAATTAAAGTAAACTTTTTAATGTAGTATATAAACTTTTAATAGACTTTAACCAATTATTAACACCAAAATTGCAATTAATAAAATGAAAAATAAAAAGAGAAAGAATGATGTTTTTATTATTTTAAATTATATTTATAGAATTGAATGGAAACAAGAAAACAAATCAAGGCAGCAGAGGTTTCAAAAATCTGTACAAACAGTTTCAAGAAGCTTCAGGAGACTCAAACGGATGTGGGTCTTGAAGAAATAAAATGAATTGATGAGGAGGCTCAACCAAAACAAAAAACAAACCACTAAAGGGAAGGGCACTAAACGAGTGTATTTCGTCAACTAGATGGCAGTCCATTGGTAAAAAGACCTTTCTTACCAAATTCTGGGTTTCCTTTCTGCATCATTGCCACAAATTCATTATAATCGATCCGACCATCCTGGAAAAAACAACAACAATCGGTTCAATCCCGGTTTTTTTGTTAATATAAATCGGAAAAAAAGAAAGATATGGTCTTGAAATATAAAAACGGTGACACTATACATTGTCGATATGATATAAGCATGCAGGAATGTAGGCTTACATTGTCTGTGTCGACTTCTCCGATCATTTCGTCCAAGTGGATCTCCTCGATGCCAAACTCCTGACAAGCTTTTTGAAGCTCGTCTTGAGTGATGTAGCCACTGCCATCTTTGTCGAAATACGAGAAGGCGGCCATGAGATTATCTTGCCTTTCAATCTTGTTCAGATGCAGTGTTGCAGCTACGAATTCTTCGTAGTCGATTGTACCATTGTTATTAACATCCGCCTGCAACCACCAGAGAAAACATAGGGACGTTAATTAGATGTGTATAAACGGACTATGTTTGCAGGATAAGGTTAGAACACGAGTATTCTATTTCTATGAAAATGGAGAGTTGGGCTTCGTGACTGAAAAATGAAACTTACAGCCTTCATTAGAGCAAGGAATTCTGACTCATCAAGATCAGCACCGAATTTCTTCAACCCAACTTTGAGCTCATCATATGTGATTTGGCCACTGTTATCTGCGTCTATCATCTTGAACATTTCCTTCAGCCCGGCTATTTCTTCTTCAGAAAGTCTTTGTGCAATGACCTGAAAAGTAAAAGTGAAAAAAAATGAACAAGGGGAAGCCATTTTAGACCAATATTGTTTCAGAGGCAAAAACTTGCCTTTAAGGCCATTTTCTTTAGCTTGTTCATTGCGGAAAATTGCTTCATACGGCTCAAGACCACGGAATCGAGTGGCTTGTCCGGAGCCACCCCATCGACCTGTACCCAAGGGTGACCTGAAAGGAACCAAAGTAAAATTGCTGATTCCTGAAATGGAAATGGTGAACAAGGATGATGATTTGACTTGGTAAGAAACGAAATTACAGCTTGGTAGATGATCCTTAAGATATGGATATATAGCCAATAAAGTACATGAAAAAGGTCGAAGAACGAACACCATCAAGCCTCAACCTATCCAAGTTTTCCTATACTAATCCTAGCTTGCATAGTAAAAGAGACTTACGCAGTACTTCATGTGCGGTTATCCGCTTTTTCGCGTCCCTGACAAGCATTTTCTTCACTAAATCTTTAGCGCTATCAGAGATGTTAGGCCAAGGATCAGATGCGAAGTCAAGTTCACCATGCAAAACCTCTTCAAATATCTCTTGTTCAGTTTCTGTATATAAAATGAAAAAAAAAGCAAACAGAAATGGACCAATTGTTAGAAAAAGGCTCAAAGAGTGCTTGCAAAGTTGAAAAGTTTCAGAAATGGAAATGGTACCTCCCCAAAAAGGAGGCACCCCACTTAAGAGAATGTAAACGATCACTCCAGCACTCCACACATCAGCTTCTGGACCATAATGCTTCCTCAAAACCTCGGGTGCAACATAGTATGGACTTCCAACCACATCACTTAAGACTTCCCCTGAAATGTTTAGGACCTTCATTAGGAAAACAACACCATTGCTGTTTGCACAGACACAAGTCTCTAGTTTGTTTGTTCATATGTATGTTATTCAGACTGTCGTAAATCATCCATTTCCGACAAGGGTATTGGAATTTAATCCTCTACTCTAGATATATGAGAAATCTTTAAAATCCTTGAACATAACCGTATCCCATATTCACCCTAGGGTCCAAATAATGCAAACTGATATCCAGTTAGCATCGAAGTGTTAGGCATTCAATCCTGAACATCATTTTCAAACTATGCCTATAAGAAATCTAAATTCTTATTTGGTTTTAATCTTCGACATGCCCTTTCTCTTTGCAGTAGAAAACATGGAATTATAACTGTCATGAATCACTGAAGAATAGAATACCAACAAACCGAAATCAAACACCAAAAGAGAAAAAATGTAATTTGCATGTACATACCAGGCTTGAAGAATATTGATAGTCCGAAATCAATGGCTTCAAGGGGTGAATCCTCTTGTTCATTAACAAACAGAAAATTTTCAGGCTTGAGATCCCTATGCATTACTCCCATGGAGTGACAGGCTTCCACAACACCTACTATAGTTCTTGCTAGATTAGCCGCCTTTCTTTCAGAATAATGCCCCCTCTGTACGATTCTATCGAAGAGTTCTCCCCCGGAACACAGCTCCATGACAACATGAACCGCCACGGAATCCTCATAAGCTTCTTTGATGGTGACGACGTTAGGGTGGCCAGCCAGGTGATGCATTATCTGAATTTCCCTCTTGACATCATCCACATCTTCTGGAGTTACAAGTTTCCTTTTGGCAATAGACTTACAAGCATACTCCTTCCCAGTACCTTTCTCTACACAAAGAAAAGTTGTCCCAAACTGCCCTTGCCCTAACTTCTTCCCCAAGTTATAATATTCCTTCAAATTACCTGTCTTGGTTTGTAACACCGCTTCCACCTTCAGCCCTGCACACGATTGCCTCTTCACATTATGAGGCTTCCGAGGTTTCGCGGCATCACCCTTATGCTCATCCTTGTTAGCCGTACCCGCCACCACAGCTGCCGCCGCTGCAACTGCAACCTGTGATGGCTTAGATTCGAGTCTTAGAGGTTGAGACTTAGATTGTTGCCTTTGGGCAGCCTTGGATTGTTGCCTTTGCATTGACATTGACATTGAAACCGTAGATTGTTGCTTTTTCATAGACATTGATTGCTGTCTTTGGGTCAACTTTGATCTCTGTGTTTGGATTTGTGTTTCTCCTACAGATCCTTTCTCTTCCTCCTTAACAACCTTCATCTCTTCAGGGGGATCCTTTTGGACCGCCTCCTCACCAGCACCGTCAGTAGTAGCGGCAGCTTCGCCTTTGCCTTCACCTTCGGCTTCGGCTTCTTTATTTTCAGCGTTTTCACCTTCGTTCTCATTTTTCTTTTGTTCCTCTTCAGTTGGGGTGGGACCGCAACAAGCATTTCCCATCTTGAAAAAACTGAAACGACTCTCAGTTCCCTCAGGCCTTAATTTTCTTCTCCAACCATCCAATTGTTATAACGAATATAAACCCCCATTTCCTTTTCTTCTTATTCCTTTAATTTCTTTTTTATTCAACAATGGAATAAAAAACCAATGATCCAATGGCAACCAATTTCATCAAAATAACCAATAAATAAATAAATAAATCTTTACTCACTTTTTACCACACCCTTAGATCTTGAAAACTTCCTGAATATACAATTACCAATGATCATTAAACAAGAATAATTAACAATCACAAGCCAACACAATGATCTGAAATCACAAAAATGATGAAAAACACCGTACAATGGCAAGTGAAAACAGGGAAGGGAAAGGAAGAAAAGAAAAGGGTGATTAGATGTTTTTATTTGGTACTAATTAGGGTTTCTTCTGTGATAAAAGAACAAACAATGAGTTGTACATTTTTATGTTTCCCCTCCTTTCTCCTCTCCCCTTTCAAGAGGAAAAAGAAAGAAAATGAAACAAAAAAGAGAAGAGAAGGAAGAAAGAAGACAGGTTTTTCTGTTACAAATGTTTCAGCCTTTTACGTGTTTCATTGGGCTATGATAATTGGGTTTTGCACGACTGGGATTGTTTCTTAAGATTAGTTAATTAATATGCTAATTATAGTAATATTTTTTTTCAGAATAACTAAAAATTTTAATCATATCTTATGCATTCTTTGGCAAATTCTCTCTCTTTTTTATGTATTTGGATTTTGTATTTTAAGGATTTCTAATTTAATCAAATCAATTTCCAAAAATTACCACTAATAATAAACATTACATACTTTTAAAATGAATTTATAACACTCACATATTGTTAAACGTTATTAATATAATATATTGTTAAATATCATTACATCTTTTAACAATTATTAAAAAAATATATTTATAAAACCCAACGTATAACTAAGGATAAAATATTTAAATCATCGATCAACTTTGATTTTAGATATATTGTGGTCACTGAACTTCTAAAATATCAATTTACCCGCTAAACTTTATTTTCTAACATATTTTAACCACTTTGAATTATTTAATTAATATTTTGGTATGAACTAATATATTTTTATTATTATTAAATGTAAAAATAAATTTAAAAAAGCTTAAATACAAATATGATACTTGAATTAGACACATTCTTTCAAACGGGTACTAAAGAAGTTTTCCTCCCTTATCGAATTTTTTGGAATCCAGAATTATAGTATTTCTTTTTATACATAGTCATTTGATCATACGGAAAAATTATATCAATAATTTTTTTCACCATGTCATTCGTAGTCTCAACCAATCAGATTTATTAATCTCAATTTTTTATGGTGAATCATCAACTCTTTCCTACTTGTAATAGGTAAGTAGGTAATTATCAATTATTACTTAAAGATGAATAGACCTGATTACAGGGATGGAGACAGGATTTAGGATCGGGGAACAAAACATAACTATTTAGAAGTAGGGGAAAATTCATAAAAAAATAATTTTTAAAAGAATTTAAATAGGAGGACAAAAGTGAAAAAAAAATCTCGGAGTGGGGACACAGCTCTATCACTGCCTGATTGCATGCACCACGATTTAGGTGATTTGTTTAAAAAATCGGTCGTGACACAATTTAAGCTTCAAAATATGAAAGACAGAATAAATTCGAGTTTACTCAAGCAAGTTTGTAAACCGGAGAATCAATCTTCTACAAGATACAATAAGGACCAAAATAGTGAGGCCTCAACTTTTTATCAAGCTTCAAACATTAATTGCCGATAATGTTAAAGGCGAACAAAATAGTCTAACTCGTGTCGGTGCTTATCGGCTTGCATTTTCATACATTGTTGAGCTTGCTAGAAATTGTCTTCCAGCACACGAAGTAAGCATCAAATTCCATCAACTAAGTGTTTAAATGATCGTGGCGAGATCAAATAGCTTAAAAGTAGGAGAATTACGTCAATATAAAGCTATAAATGGAGTCAAGCCCTTTAAAGTCTAATAAGTCATATTATACCAAAACGCGTGTTCACTATCAAAGTGTCAAGGAAGGTTGAAAAAATGGTCATACTTTGTCAAATGGATGACAACAACCATTATCACCTCTTTACCATTCGGTTTAGGTAGGCGACTCTGAATAAAAAGAGAGTAAAAAAGACCGTTCATAACTAAATTCGAGCTCTTCATATGCTGGTAAATTTCATAATCAGTAACAAATTGATGTACATCTTTTCGTATTTCGTGCGAATAAAAATCCACAACCAATCTATAAAAGGTACGAGTGATGCCCATGTCAACTTCATTTTGAACTAAATTCTTGCCATTAACAAAAAATAAACCTTTGTGCTCTTCATGATGAGGATAGGCATTTAAATTCAGCTACTAAAGAAATTGAAAGGGCAAATGGTGTCAAAATGAATTGAAATTTTGTAGGAAAGTTTTAAAAGAGTTTAATTTCATATTAGTAAAGAATTTTTTAATAAAGAACTAAATTTCTAAGAATTTATATTTTGTTTACCTAAAGTTATAAAAATTTTAAATTTCCCCTAATTTCAGTAAAGCTTCTAATAAAATATCTTTTAAGACCTACTAAGACATTACCAAACCATTGCGACACTGAACCACCATCAAAACATAGAACTATTATATCGATTATCAAAAAATCTTTTAATAACACTTTTCGACTTGATTCTCTACTGGTAGAAAAAGAGTGTTATAAATTAATCTCGTTTTATTGTTATAAATTCTTATTAGTTGCCTTATTGCCTTATGATAGTGTAATAATCCTTCTTGTAACAGTTGTTTGTAGCCAAGGAGGTGAGAGAACATTCTAAGGCTCAAGGCAAGAGCTAAGATTTAAAATTGGTAAAATCAAGGTAGTGTTTTTAGGAAGGGTAGTATACTTTCAATTATATTATTTCTTGTATGTCATAAAGATAATTGCATTATATTTTGTTTTGATGTTTAAGCATATTTGTGTTTTCATGTTGAGTGTTAATGACAAAAATCATAATTGATGTTAAAAATTTATAAAATTGATAGAAACTGACATAAGGTGTCCCTCATAACTTGTATATCTGATTTAAGAGTCAGTCATGATGATTTGAATGATTTGAAGATAATTTTTGAACTTTAAATCTAAAACTCTAGGTTTGCATACTAATATAAGTAATGCAACACCGATATGAGTCTGTAGATAATGAGATGTTTATATGAGGGCATAAAAGTACATCTTCTCGTGTATGGGTCTTTTGTTGCAATTAATTTTCCAGTAGCGTCTTCACGTATCGGTATACTAGGGGCATATCGCTATTATTATTCTATTAGGCGTATATAACGCCTTTGAGTATCTGTACGCCAAGAGATATACTAGTACCAATTGAGGATCGATACATGAAATTTGAGTATCAGAATTGGGTACTAATATACTGAGTAACATATTAGTAGAAACTTGTCATTAAATACTTCTAAATGTAAAATATTTATCAACACTTTATAGAGAGTATTGATACCCTAGAAGGGTGTACTGATATTCATGTATGTGTATCAGTGCACACAGAGTAATATGCATTAAAATTTTGAAGTTTCGTTTAGGAGACCCATTATTTGAGGTGAAGGGCTCAATGAGTCTCTAAAAATATAAATTAAATTGTAAAACTGAAAAACTCTAATTTCAATCTCATATATAAATAAAAAAAGGAATATAGTGGGATTCAATCTTATGCAATCTATGTATTGTCAATAGTCATTGATGTAATTATTTTTTAATTGTTTCGTACCTTATAAGCACTTGTATGATAAAATTTGTATGCCCAAGCTTTTGTTGTAAACCTTTGATAAGTTGAGAGATTTTAGGTTACCGATGCTATGTGACCCGGGTCTTATCAAGCACATGTGCTTGAAGGATGATTCTAAATTGGGTGTATGCACTGATGCTATGTGATCTGGTCTCATCCAAGGTGTGTGTATTGCTGTTATGTGACCCGACTATACCAAAAGTTTGTGTTCCAATGTTATATGACTTGGACCTACCTAGAGTGATTATGTCGATGCTATGTGACTCAATCTCAGTCTTATGTGGTATAATATGGTATGTTGGGTCTTTTAAGCCCTTTATTATTTGATTAATTGTTGATCCTAGTAATTGTATATTTTTAGACAATCAGAGTAACGTCATACGATATTCATCCTGCGCATCATCTTATGACTACATACTTATATTATGGGTTGCATGAAACATGGTGGAATAAAGATGTATTCACTTAACTTTCGAGCTCAATATGCATGTCTTTTGGTGATTGCGTGTTTTTAAGGAACTCATTAGAGCATGACTTTAATGCATTGATATGTTGAAGAGTATATTTTTTGTATTCATTGAGAAAATGATTTATGTAACTCTTTAAAAAGTATTATTTATATTAAATATTTTTAAATTGCTATTATTTATTTGGAGCTCTTAAGTAATGCTCGAATATTCTGTATAATTTAAATTTTAATAGTTTGATTTTGAAATTTATAGCTTAGGCTAAACTTATTTGAGAATTTTTTTTTATGAATTTAGGCTTAAGGCTCGATATGACATGGAGATTAGGTGCTATAACGAGCTTATTTGGTCAAAATTGTAATTGGATAATTATATCCTCATATAATGCACCGAGTTATTATTAAATTGTTATTATATCATAAAAATAATATAATATTTATGGAAGAAGAATAAACAAGAGAATAACAAAGATTAAAATCATAAAATTTTTACAGAGAGAGTGAAATTTATTGCGGGTAATGTACGCAAACGGCCACCAAAGCCGTTTCTGAGATTTTGGTGGCCCATGGGTAAATCTAAAAGTAGAGCCCTTAATAATAAATATTAGAAAAATGGATTTAAAGAGTATAAAAATAAATTAAATTATTTATAAATTATTTTTTATTATACTCAATAATTATTGAATGAAAAACATCAAAAAAATTATTAAACATTAAACTTACACAAAACAACTTCTATAAACATTTTCGCGTAAATATTATATAATAAAAGTTATAAAAAAATATAGAGTAATAGTACCTGAATTTTTGTCGTTGAAGCTTTGTTTTAGACTTAGTTATAGCATATTAACAGTAAATCTCATAAACTATGATATTTTTGAATAAATGAATCATTGTCTTCTTAAAATATCGAATTAAAAATTATAAATAAAATATTTAAAATAAATTATAAGAAAATAACATAGAAAAGAGGTGATGTGATGAGAAATTAAGATTTGAAATAACAAGAATAATGAAAATATTATTTATAGGTGTATATAATTTTTTATTTTAAAATTAAAAATATTATTATAAACTTAATTATGACTCTATAATATATTAATAACTAAACTAATTAGATACCGACAACTTTATAATTAATTACTATAAAAGTTATCAATCTCTTAATAATAATTTTTATAGTTTATTTAATAATATAATAATAATATAATTAATTTTAAAAACATAATTATAGTGAAGGGCCTACCTTAATTTTAATTATAAATTATTGTTATACTTAATCGCTCTTTTTTTAGTAAAAAAAATTATTAACATATATCTTACTTAATTTTTAATATAGTTTAATAATAAAAAATAATTTTAAATTATTTTAATAATTACTATTATTTTAATTTAATTAATCGGAGGCCTTGTCTGCCGTCTTGGGGTTTTAGACGGTCGCCCTTATTGCTCAGACCGAGGGACGGCTCTGATAGGCACTAAATTATATCAAAAATACAAAATAATTATCAAACTTTAAAAAATTAAATTATAGACATTAAATTTTTTTATTATAAGTTATTCAACCATTAATCGTTATTAATTAAAAAATTATATAATAATATATTTAATTTTTTATATTTATACAAAATCAATTTAATCTTAATTAAAATAATTTAATAAATTTAATCTTTACTATTTAGGTAATCATTCAATTTAATCATATTAAACAATTAAATAATTCTTTCTCCATTCAGAGATGCCATTGTTAACCGTCTATTAGCTCAAGCAGCTTTGCTAGTCGATGGATTTTTCACATGGAATCAACCCATTGGCTCAAAACCCACCAAAAGCTTCCTCCGAATATATAGATGCTCCCTCCCTCTCTCTTTTGACGGTTTCACCATCGGTGAAGTGCTTATCAATTACGTGAGGGTTCGATCGAGTAGAGTTGAATCAAGTTAAATTTTTTATGTTATTTGAATTGATGAATAATCATTCGAACTTTCTTTTAAAAAAATTAATTCTAGTTGAAAAAATTCAATTCGAGTCGAGTTTTCGAGTTCTTATAAAAAACTTAATTGTAATTATTTAATATTTATTATGTTATATTACTATTTGATTATAATTTAAAACGACTTTTGTTGGAAAATAAGTTCTGCAAAACAGGGCGTTAGCACTGACTGAGAAAATAATAAACCGAAATATGTATGACCGTGTCGTGGTATGGAGGTCACTGCCTTAGAAACAAATCGCCCCGATGTGTGTAATCGCTACGTTAGGCGGTTGTCCCCCGAAGGTTAGCACGGTCCTCCAAAACGATGTACACCCAAGGTTCTGGAGTGGACGGAGAAGGAAACGCTCGTCAGGCTTGTTAGGAGAAGCTCTCAAATCTCTCAATGTTTAGACAGTCGAAACTGAATGGGATGATTGAAACTGAGAAATATGAAGCATATTTATAGGCTGGACGTGAGGGTAAAATTGTCCCAACACGCCGATTTTATCTTTCTGTTTTCAAATTTAAATCATTTAAATTTGAAATTCACTATTAATAACAGATATAATTCAATTTAAACTCTGAATTATCTGTTATTAAATCCGTTCTGTTAACCGACTTTATCTAATAAAATCTCGGATTAAACTCTTCGGTTATTTATTTAAAATTCTAAGAATTTTAAATCAAACAGAACAACACCCCGCACAGCCTATAAAAGCAGTGAGACAGATAGAAATAAACCTTTCGTATTCTCTACAAAAAATAAAGAGAAAAATTCTTACGAATTTTCTCTAAAAAGATAGTACGCGCGCGGACGTGTCGAAGACACGTGTTACCACGACCACGACCACGAGCCGAGCCGAGCCGGCCGGACGACGGCGGCGGCGGTGCGTGAGGGACTCCCTTGTTCTCTATCACTCAACAAGGGAGTGGGGTAAAGGCTTAATAAATACCCTTTCCCAAGGGTGTTTGCTACCAATGTGGGATTCAAGCATTACAACATATCCCACAATCCCCCACTAATGCGAAAGAATCCTCACGATGTTACCAAGTTTGACTAACACTAGACGAGCATTTGCGAGATTAATTACTTAAGTACATAGTGAACGAGTCTTGAACTAGTACGTAGTGATGATGAGTAATCCTCCTCTTAGATAAGTGAAACTAGTCTTGAACTTTCTAAGATCGGGGTGAACTCATAACACATAACTAATCTCTTCATCCTTCACAGTCCGCGATGTGAAGATGTATATATACTTAAGAGTATATATAAAATATAGCCATCTTACTTCGGGATTTTAGTAAGTGTACTAGAAAAAACGGTCTATCATTTTTCATAGAAGGCGGCTAACTCTTCTCACTTACATAGGTTATTTCATCAAGTTTATCTCAATATAAACCACCCAAAATTGGGCTATGAAATAATTAAGAGCTTTGTATAAAGCTCAACCTCACAAGAAAATAAGGTGATTTTCTTCAAGTTCATATTAAATGAACCACCCAAACTCTGGGCTAAGAAATCATTAAGAATAAAAACTCAACCTCATTGTTCGGTAAATTCAATAATGTTCTTCTCAATAGAACAATCCAACCACTTTGGATAGAATTTATTAAGAGTTTAAAAATAAACTCATCCTTCCGAGCGGTAAGTTCAATTAGTCCTTCGCAATAGGTCTAAGAACTTATTAAGAGTAGTTATTCAACCAAAATCGGTAAATTCATCAAGTCTTTCTCACTAAGACCACCCAAACTTGGGCTATGAATTTATTAAGAGCATTTAAGCTCAACCTAGGCATGTACATGAAACGTCATAGGGATTGGATAAAGGGACATGTACACTATGAGTCTCTTTCATGGTTTCGTTTAACCACATTGAACTTAGAGAACTAAGTTGGGTATCCACCATGAATCTCTCAATAAATGGGCTTAAGACCCATCCCCCTCGACGAATCCAGAATTTGTTTCCTGCTCAATCCTTTGGTAAGAGGATCAGCCAAGTTCATTTCCGACTTCACATACTCTAAAGCAAGTATTCCATTCTTTATTAGGTGCCTTACAGATTCGTGTCTTATGCGGATGTGCCTTTTCTTACCATTATAAGCTTGATTCAAGGCCACATGTATAGCAGATTGCGAATCGCACAATAAAGATATTGGAGGAGTCGGTTTTCCATATAAAGGTATCTCTGCTAAAAGATTTCTAAGCCACTCGGCTTCTTGCCCTACTAAGTCTAGAGCTATGAACTCTGACTCCATGGTGGAGCGTGCAATACAAGTCTGCTTGGCAGACTTCCATGAGATTGCGGCTCCTCCAAAAGTGAAGATATATCCACTCGTAGAGCTTACTTCATCACTTTCAGAAACCCAGTTGGCGTCACAATATCCTTCTAGTGCAGCAGGATAGCCAACAAAATCAAGTTTCCAGTCCATAGTACCCTTAAGGTACTTTAGTAAGCGTCTAAGAGCTGTCCAGTGTTTACCACTTGGATTATGGGTATATCTACTTAATCTACTCACAGCATAGGCAATATCAGGTCGAGTATAGTTCATTAAGAACATTAGGCTTCCAATGATTTTAGCATATTCACCCTGAGAAACAACGCTTCCTTTATTTTTAGCGAGATGAGTACTAGAATCAAAAGGAGTTCGTGCAGGGATGACATCCCAACTGTCAAATCTCTTTAACACTTTCTCAATATAATGTGTTTGATCTAAAGAGAATCCCTTACTAGATTTGGTAACTTTGACACCTAAGATTATATCTACTTCTCCCAAATCCATCATCTCAAAACGAGTGGATAAGAAATTTTTGGTTTTGTTAATGACATCTAAGTTAGTACTGAATATCAACATATCATCAACATATAAGCTAATGATAACACAATCAGTACCAAACATCCTTGAATACACGCATGCATCCGCGCCATTTACAACAAAGCCAAAACTGAGAATAGTTTTATGAAATTTCTCATACCACTGTTTAGGAGCTTGTTTAAGACCATATAAAGATTTTTTAAGTCTACATACTTTGCCTTCCATGCCAGGTGTCTCAAAACCTGGTGGTTGCTCTATATAGATCTCCTCATCTAGATCTCCATTTAAAAATACAATTTTTACATCCATTTGATGTACTTGCAATTTATGAATGGAGGCTAGTGCAAATAATGCACGGATCGTTGCGATTTTTGTTACGGGAGAGCATGTATCAAAGAAGTCTGTTCCAAATTTTTGAGTGAATCCTTGGACTACTAGTCTAGCTTTATATCTTTGGATTGACCCATCTGGCCTGAGTTTTTTCCTAAAAACCCATTTGTTCCTGATAGGCTTAAATCCCCTGGGCAAATCTACCAATTCCCAGGTATGATTAGACATTATTGACTCTAGTTCATCATTAATAGCGTTTCTCCAAAAACTAGCGTCAATGGACCTCATAGCTTCTTCATAAGTTTTAGGATCATCATCTAATAGGAAAACTTGAGCTATGGGGTCTGATAGTGTGTCTAAATCATTTATCTCACAAATAAAGGAAGTAACAAAATCTGGTCCAAAAGAAGTTTCCGTTCTTTTCCTCTTACTTCTTCTAAGCTCTAACTCAAACTCTAGAGCATTTTCGGCAGGTATGTTAGAAGAAGTGGATGGTACATTTTCTATATGTGTTCTTTCTATTAATCTAGGTTTCTTTAACGGAAAGATATTTTCAAAGAAAATAGCATCCCTAGATTCACATATAGAAAAATCATGTAGTAACATGAACCTATATGCGGCACTGTTGGTAGCATACCCTATGAATACTGCATCAACGGTTTTGGGACCGATGGTGGACTGCTTAAAGTCAGGCAAACCAATTTTAGCCAGACACCCCCACACTTTTAGGTATTGCAAGTTAGGTGCATAACCTCTCCATAAGTTGTATGGGGTTGAATCTAATTTCTTATGAGGTACTCGGTTTAAAATATAATTCGCCGATAGAATGGCTTCCCCCCACATGTTATCAGATAACCCAGAACTTATCAACAATGAATTCATCATCTCTTTTAAAGTTCTGTTTTTCCTCTCGGCTACACCGTTTTGTTGAGGAAAATAAGGGGTAGAGGTTTCATGAATTATGTCATTCGTCTCACATACCTCTTTAAGAAAATTAGATCCATATTCACCACCTCTATCGGATCCAACACGTTTTATCTTCTTGTTAAGTTGATTTTCAACTTCTGCTTTATAGATTAGGAAGAAGTTTTCAGCTTCATCTTTAGTTCTAAGAAGATAAACCTTTGTATATCTAGAGTAATCATCTACAAAGGTGATGTAGTAGTGTTTTCCTCCCTTACTCTCAAAGTTTCTAAAGTCTGCTAGATCTGTGTGAATAAGTTCTAACAATTCAGTTTTTCTCTTAGAAACAGTCTTAAAGGAAGGTTTAGTATGCTTGACTTCTACGCAAACCTCACATTTATTAAAGCCACTTTCATCTAGATTAGGTAATAGATTCATCTTAATAAGCTTCTTTAAAGAGAGAGTATTCACATGACCTAATCTAGCATGCCACATATCAAAAGATTCAACGGTATAAGCAGAAGTGGTGGCTTTATTCTCATTAAACTCAGTTTCGATTATAAATAAACCCCCACTTAAAAAACCTTTCCCAACATAATCACCATTACGGGAAAGTATAAGTTTATCTGCCTCGAAAACAAGTTTAACGCCTGCCTTATTTAACAAACCACCACTAATCAGATTTCTACGCAGGGCAGGTACATACAGAACATTATTTAAGGATAAAGTTTTACCGGACGTCAGCTTGAGTAAAACTTTGCCTTTACCTAACACCTCTGAACTGCTAGAATTTCCCATGTACACTTGTTCTCCTTTGTTCCCATCCTCGAACTCAGCGAACAGCTCCTTTTTAGCGCAGAAATGTCTGGAAGCACTAGTGTCAACCACCCATTCAGCAGAATTTTCCACTAGATTGACTTCTGAGACGACTGTTGCAATAACATCATCGTTATCCTCTGCAATATTCGCTTGTGGTCTATTGTCATTCAAGCGGTCTGAACGGCGTGGGCACTGGTAGGCTTTATGTCCGACTTGCCCGCACACATAGCATTTGGTGGAATTTCCTTGGGCCTTCACGTTGGTTGACTTCTTGAAGTTCGTGGACTTTTGAGGTCTGGTGGGATTATTTTGATAACCTCTTTTCATAACCCTTTTGGGCTTGGATCCTGAGGCACCACCAGATTCAACCAAGTTAGCCTTAAAATTAAATTAACCATTAGAGTTGGAAACCTTATCTTTCAAACGGTTGGCTTCCTCAATCTTCATATGGCTTACAAGCTCCACCAACGGAATGTCCCTTTTTTGTGCTTAAGGGAGTTGCGATAATCGTACCAGGACTTCGGCAATTTTCGATCAAAACATTTGCTTGAAGGACCTCGCACATTTTCATACCTTCAGCTAAAATGTCCGAAACTAGCTTCTCATAATCATGGACTTGTTCCATTATCGGTTTGTCATCGGACATCTGAAATTTTAGCCATTCACCTACTACATATTTCTTGATTCCAGCATCATCAGCTCCATACTTCATTTCGAGAGTATCCCAAATCCTTTTTGCACTTTTCTCTTTGAGAAACATGTCGAATATTTTGTTTGACATGTGACTCAAGAGATGACCTTGCACTTTTTTATTATCCTTGACGTATTTATTCATATCTGCGGCGGCATCAATTCCGGCAGCACCTTCTGGATCATCTATCGGAGAAGGGTTGTCGAGGATGTAGTCGAGATCTAGTTGCTCGAAGAAAATCATGATGCGCTGGGACCATCTGCGATAATTATTCCCGTCGAGTGCATCTAATTTGGACAGGTCTGGAACCAACTTATCGGAAGAAACAGACATTTTTGCAGAACTGATTTGTTTCTAAATTGTTGGAAAATAAGTTCTGCAAAACAGGGCGTTAGCACTGACTGAGAAAATAATAAACCGAAATATGTATGACCGTGTCGTGGTATGGAGGCCACTACCTTAGAAACAAATCGCCCCGATGTGTGTAATCGCTACGTTAGGCGGTTGTCCCCCGAAGGTTAGCACGGTCCTCCAAAACGATGTACACCCAAGGTTCTGGAGTGGAAGGAGAAGGAAACGCTCGTCAGGCTTGTCAGGAGAAGCTCTCAAATCTCTCAATGTTTAGACAGTCGAAACTAAATGGGATGATTGAAACTGAGAAATATGAAGCATATTTATAGGCTGGACGTGAGGGTAAAATCGTCCCAACACACTGACTTTATCTCATTCTGTTTTCAAATTTAAATCATTTAAATTTGAAATTTACTATTAATAACAGATATAATTCAATTTTAACTCTGAATTATCTGTTATTAAATCCGTTCTGATCCAATAAAATCTCGGATTAAACTCTTCTAAGAATTTTAAATCAAACAGAACAACACCCCGCACAGCCTATAACTACAAAAAATAAAGAGAAAAATTCTTACGAATTTTCTCTGAAAAGATAGTACGCGCGCGAACGTGTCCATGACACGTGTTACCACGACCACGACCACAATCACAACCACAACGGATGGCGGCGGCGGTGCGCGAGAGACTCCCTTGTTCTCTATCACTCAACAAGGGAGTGGGGTAAAGGCTTAATAAATACCCTTTCCCAAGGGTGTTTGCTACCAATGTGGGATTCAAGCATTACACATATCCCACAACTTTTACTATCATATTAGATATGTATATATATTTTTATATCTTTTCATATGTGGTAATATTTCTTCATAATTTTATATATATGTATATATATCTTAAAAGTTTGAAGGACTCCTCTCAAACTTAAAAATAAATTCTCTAATTACTAAAAATTTTGAATTATTCTAATTATTCAAATTTCTAATTCACAATTCAAACTTTATTTAATTTTTTTTGAGTCGAATCGAGTTTAAAAAATTTTTAATCGAATTAAGATGAGTCAATTATTTTCTCTCGAATCGAGTTATTTAAATTTTTTTAATCAATTCAAGTTTTGTTCGAACTATTTTCAAAACTTTAACAGGGTAAAGATGGGTATTTTGAATTTCAATTTCTTTTTATAATTTGAACTTGATAATATTGAAAAATTAAAGATTTAATATAATTTAGTGATTATTTTATTTTTTTAACATAATTAAGCGACACTTCATCAATTTCTGAAATAGTACTGAATTAAAATCAGATTAATAGATCTAATAAATTTTAGCCATTAAAATTGTTAATATAAAAATATAACTTTTGACCACTAAAATTGTTAATATAACAAACCACGCCATTATTCTTATATAATATTTAACTTCCAATGTCTTAATTATAATAATATTTTAATTATTTTTCAAAAAAAATAATAATATTTTAATTAAATGGACATCTCCCAAAAGAAAAAAATATACGCGTTTACTATAAAGTTATAATTAAATCAAACTCGAGTGTAGTTTACCCTAACAAATTATACTCATCCTGCATAAAATTTCATATCAATTTAATACAAAATTTTAATTTATTTTCAAAACATAACATAAATTATCAACATGATTCGAATAAATTTATCAATTATAATGAATTATTAAAAATATCATCGTTTAAGTAGCATCGTTTCCAAGATTTTTGAGTGTTGCATAAAACAAAGACACCAAAAGAAATTATTCATCTCTATTACTTTAAACAATTAATTTAATATTTCAATCATATTATTTTTATTGTTAGATTTGTTTATGTATCTAAAAAAGAACTAATTTTTACCATTAAATTAATTTACTTAATTGATAAATTATAAAAATTAAAAATTAAAAAATATAAATAATTAAATTTAAAGGCTCTGAACATCGGTCAAAGTGCTTCCCTTATAACCCGGCCTGCACTTGAACTCTAACCATCAAACTTTACAAGTTAATGTTGAGTTTATTTATTTATATTTCTAAGCGTACTTGTCTTTCAAGTCCTATATAGGTTGCTTCAACATCAGCATTAAAAAGGTGTGTCTTGATTTGGACAATCAAAAGAATAACAACTTTCAATCATCTAAGAATTATTTTCAAGTTTTGCAATGTTAACTTGCACAAATACAGTACAACATATAAATGAAAAATGGAGATAACAAAAGATGTGCCGAATTAATATGCTCCTATATGAACAAAATGCTATGAAAAAAAGGGATTTCGAGTTTCGATTACTTGAGCTGGGAAAATGAGGGCAAAAAGACCTCTTCAAAAATGGTATTCTCACCCTTTAAACAAGAAATCAGATATAATATCGATTCGCAGACGGAAGTTGTATTTGTAGTCTACAACCTAAACCAGTATAATATCACACTTAACTTCCTAATGCATAGAAATATGTTATCCTTACCTGAAACTTCTGCTTTGGATATTAATCGGATAAGTAGATTCAGACCAGATAAGACACCACCCTCCCCTTGCTTTCAAGGCCGTTGGTTAGGATTCTGCATTCCAGAGAGGTAAATAAGGGAATGATTCAGAGAGAGTCGGAATGGTAAACAAATTTTGAATAAAGGGGCTCAACTTTATATGATTTATGTGCATTGAACTTGAATTTATATTAGAACTAGAATTAGAACATAAGTTTACATTCAAGGACTTTGTCCTAAAAATAACAGAGGTAAGAGGTCAACAACTCAACCTGTCCTACCACTCAAGCCTTAAGAATCAATAAAACTCGGTCCTAAATCCTAATCATAACATAGTCTACGACAAAGAAACTAAAATGTATAGTAGCAAATAGACCAATAAACCAAGCATTACAAAAAGACTTAATATCTAGCAAAGAGTCTATCTCTATTTTGAAATGAAATCCCAGAGGTTTAGGCCCCATTCAGCAATGCTTTTCCAACAGCTTTTGGAACGCCAAACAAAGAAACAATGCTGAACAATACGGGCAAAAGTGCGTTGCCACCGATTTTCAACTTGATTTTCTGTCCAAACGGGAATTTTGGCAACAGCTGAAATTTCCAGCTTCTCTTGCCCAAACAGGCGTTTGACAAAAACACACGTTCTAAAAGCATTGCTGAGCGGGGCCTTAGTTGTCTAAACCAAAACTTTCAAAAGTAGTTAACTACAAACTATAGGTTTGTATTTTATTTGACATATAAACTCCAAAAAGTAAATAACAAATTCCTTAATGCTATGTTTGGAAATATGAATTTGAGTGACTGGATTCTATTTGCTATAAGACTTGTGAAAGTAAAATGCACACATTATATATACAAATTAAACTGAACTTCAATATGTCCAGATTTGAAAGGTTATGGCAAGGTAAATTTACAAACACATATAGGCATTTCAAATTCATAAATAAATAGGAATCCGATAAGTTTGAATTTGGAAACAACAATGAAAGTGAAATTCACATGTTTTTATTACACTATATATACAAAATTTGAAATCAACACTCTTCTAAATTCAAGTTACCAAATGCATTTTTTTGTTTCAAACTGAAGTGTTAAACCTGAAACATATTAGAGTAAAAGAAAACCAAAACAAAGGTAGAACTAGAAGAGAATCCAATGTCAGAATCACGGAAATGTCTACATACACTATTAAACAATACAATAATACAGGACAGGGCATACAGCAACTAATCATATCATTTTAATTTTTTGCATCTCTTTAAAGTGAAGGATGGCATCATGTGCAGAACCCAATTCTAAATGGTAGTAAAGCAAAGTTCTTAGAGTAGTGACATTAGAACATCATATTTCATTCAGTTTCAGGCAATGAGCAAAAGCACATTGAAAAATAAGAAGGTTTGATGCAGATATGTAAAGTATACATTCCACATATTCAATCAATGAAAGCTCTCAAACATGCTAATTTCTCTAAAAAGTTCAAGAGACGGTTTAAATTTCAGAAATTTC
The DNA here is from genome assembly GCA_035048815.1 of Abelmoschus esculentus. Lineage (NCBI taxonomy): Eukaryota > Viridiplantae > Streptophyta > Magnoliopsida > Malvales > Malvaceae > Abelmoschus > Abelmoschus esculentus. Next base: position 14,497,357 of record JAUCBN010000003.1, read on the forward strand.
TTGCTACTATTTACCTGGCATGAGGATTTATCAACAAACTGTTAGATTAACAGTTTGGTATGCTCTGTTAGATCAAAGCCTTTATCAAACATCTCCTCCAGCCATCTCTGAGCTTCAAGTTTCCTACCTTTTTTGAGAAGACTATGTATTATGATGTCATAAGTCCATCGGTTTGGCTCATAACCCTTCTCACATATCCAATCATACAACTCAAACGCATGATCCACTTTGCTTACACTTAGTTTCCTCAATAATATATTGTACGTGTAGACGTCAATGGGGAAACATTTTGCAATAATTTCTTCCATGTTCTCAATATCTTGGTTTGCTTCGATACAACCAGAAAATATTCCAATTAGTTGGCCGAGCAATGAAATATCTGATGTGTCATCCAGCAGTTCTCGAAATTGAACCCAAGCCTCATACAACTTCTTAGTCTTTAAAGAGTGTAACAGCAATACATTACCAATAAAGGATGATACATAGCCCCTAGTTTTCTCCAAATCATTAACAAGACTTACAGCCAAACCATAACTTCCCTTCTGACACAACGACTGTATAAGAAGCTCATAGCATTCCATGCTCGGAAGTACGTTATTATTCCTCATTTCCCTCATGAAATTCAATGCATAATCCACCCTGTCGGCTTTGCAAAGACCGACAACAATGGAACTATATAGTTTTCTCCCTGCACGTCTTCTCTGGCGTACATCATTAAAGAAGTTTAGACCATCAGAAATTCTGCCATTCTTTAGGTAACTCAGCAACATGAGGATGTCGGACCTCAGAGAAGGCATAATACCACTTCTTTGCATCATCTCAAAGACTTCTCTTGCTAGTTCAGGCTTTCTGGCATGTCCAGCCCCAACAATGAAGTAGTCAAAAACACAAGAGCTTGGTTCAGAAAGAGACAACTGCATCTCCAGCAATTTGAAGAATTGGTTTTCGGGGCTTTGCATCTCGCACAGGCAACAGATAACAGTTCTAAACAATTTTCTATTTGGTTTATAAGCCTTCTCCTGCATTTCAAGTAGAAGTGCTGCAGCAATATGCCCCCTATTTGACTTGCAAAAACCATGAATCAAGTGAAAGTAAGTTTCAGGTGACACATCTTTATTTAATCTACTAAGTTCACCATGCAATAAATACGCATCTTCAACCCTATTTGCTTTACACAAAGCCACAATAAACAGGTCACATACAGCATAACAGGGCCTAAATTTCCGCTCCAGGGACAAAACAACCAGCTCCTTTATATTGTCAAGTTTTCCCTCTCTGCACATGGCATCCGCAAGAATATTGAAGATCTTTTTACTAGGGAAATAACCTTCACGAATTGAATTTCTTAACAAGCCATAAGCTTCATCAATAACTCCAGTCGAACATAAGTTATTGATCAAATGACCATAGGTTGTCCTATTAAGAGAAAGTCCAAACTCTGACCTTGATTTATAAAACTCAATGGCAACATCCACCATCCCTGCCTTGCAAAAGAAACACAAAACTGCATTCATGGTGACCTTATCAGGTGAAATACCATCTTCCTCCATTTCATTTAACAAATCATAAGCTTCATTAAGTCTGTATTCTCTTAACAGTTTCAACACCAAAACATTGTACAGAAATAGACGGGGAACACCCTTATTCAATAATTTCTTCCTATTGACAAAGTCCAAGGACCAGTTTAACCCGGCACGTTGCACGGCATTGTGAAGCCAGACTCCGTAAGCATGTTCCAATGGAACATTAAGCTCGGTGAACTCCTCCAACAAGTTGGCGGCATGCTTGAACCTGTTTCCCTTGCAGAGCGCTTGCACAATAATACTCACGGCATGCTCACTGACAGGCTTCCCGCTCTCCGCCAAACTGTGCAAATAGGCATCTGCCTCATCCAACTTGTTCTGCTTACACAAACACTTGACCAGGATGTTGTAAGTGATCTCATTCTCAAAACCCCTCATTGAAATCTGCTTCGCAACCATGTCAGCGGCGTCAAAGCAACTCTCGTCTACAAGAGCATTCAAAAGCACATGGTAGGAAAAGGTATCCAAATCAATACCCTGGAATCGCATTCTGCCGAACAGCTGGAGTGACATCACTGGTTTCCCAGCAAGGGCATAACCCATAACTAAAGTTTCGTAAAATCTGACCCTGTTGATGCACCTATGCTTCATAAAGTCCTGCAAAAACTCGAGCATCAAGGGCATTAGCTTCGCCTTGGAGAGAATCTTGAAGATGGCGTGGTAGGTGGCTCGGGTGTGGTTGAATCCCATCTGGCGGCCCGCCCAATCGAAGAACTTGAGGCAGGAGAGTACGTCTTTGGAGGAGCGGCGGCCGTAGGAGAGGACCTGGAGGACAAACGCCTCGGATAGATGGATGTTGAGGTGGGAGAGAGCAAGGTCGGCGGCATGCCTGGAAGATGCATCGTCCCGTGTGGCTTGTTCTGTGGAGCTTAGGATGGTGAAGATGCGGTCGAGAAGAGCTGTGTTCGGTGTTGGGGGATTGAACCAATCTCTGAAAGATGCCACCACGTCCTTGGCGCTTAGATTTAGGCGGACAACTGATGATGAATCTCTTGTAGATTCTGAGACGGAAAAACAAGAGTATGAACGCGAATTACCATTGCGATTTCTCCACACCCTGGATTTCGCTACATGTTTTATCCGACCCAAAAGCTTTATCATATCTTTTCTTTCTTCACTCACAGCCGATTGGATTCGTCTGTTTCAAACTCGCAACTCCACTGGAGTTTTCAATCCCCGACGGCGGCCAACGGCGTCAATTTTGTTGATAATTTCTAGGGTAAATGACCAAAATAACACTCAAATCTGATTTTAAACTTATTTTAAATTGTCAATAAAATTTACATAGCGAAGGTTTAGTCATCAAAATTTATACAATGAATAATTTTTTTCACTCTTATTTGAGAAATAATTTTTTTTATTACGTTATTTATGGTCTTGTCTATTAAAATTTAGTTATTTAAAAAATATTAGTAAATAAATATCATAAAAATAATAAAAAATATAAATAAAAATATATAATTTTTGAAGAATAAACTGGACATTTTAAATTTTTCATAATTTAAGTAAATTTTAAAACATAATGGTAACTTAAATAATTTTTTTTATCATGATGTAGAAGTGAAAAGTTGTGTTTTAAGTTTTTACCGCATTTGGACTTTATCATGTCTTTTAAGTGAAAATGTGACCTTAATTTATGTTTTCTATCGTACAATTTAATGATATGCATATAAGTATGTTGATACTCTTTTTTTAATCTCAATGGCTAGTTTCATGTAATGTATTGGTCTAGTGTATTGATTAATTGGGAAGCGTATAGATCTATCGTACCGATAAAGGTATCATTGTACCGATATAGGCACCCTGTACTAATATGTGATACTTAACGCGAGTATAACAAATATTTATCAAAGTAGTAATATATCGATATGTTATCATGTATATCGATATCAAAATACCCTAAAGTAGAAAATTATCATAAAAATTTGTCTCCAACGATTTTACTCTAATCTTAACAATTTTCAATGACTAAGGCTCCGTTTAGCATTGCTTTTCAAACCAGCTTTTGAGTCAAAAGCTAATTTGAAACACAGAAGCAATGCTAAACAGTTAGCTTTTGAAAAAGGAACTACGTTTAAAAAGTGATTTTTAACCCAAACGCAAAAGCTAAAATTTTTAGCTTTTGCGTTCGGAAAGTACTTTTAGGAGTCATATTACAATTTTAACCTTCATTTATTATATTTTATTATAATCTAATTTTTACAAATATATAATTATATTTAACATAAATTATTTTTTAATGTCAAAATTATATATATTCATACAAAATTATATATTTTCTCAAAAGCACTTTTCAAAAATAATTTATTTATTTATTAATATTTTTATATTTTTGATGAGTATTCGAATTTATATATATATTATTAATAATTATTTCCCGTTGTCGATTTGATATTACTAATTTGGTTCTATTTTGATCATTTTCAGTATAGGAACTTATTTTCAGAACCAACAGAAAAGAGTGAATTCTGCATTTTTTTATCCATCGTGACTGAAGTAATGGGCACGATATGGGGCACAACGTTTTCCGACCTAGAAGATTTAATCGTCCAATCAGCAACAGCTTTTAGAAGGAAGTCCAGTCAGCATCTTCTAGAAGTATAAATACCCCATGTAGGTAAAGCTTGAGATGTATATCATTTTCATTTTCCCCTGGATTATAAAAGTTCTCTAGTTCTTTTTATTTAGTTTTAGTTTTTTTTATTTCTTTTCTTTTAGAAAATGCTAAGTATGATCTCATTCATGCTTAGCTAAACTTTCATTTAGCCGAACATTTAGCCGAAATCTAGTGACGACTCAATCCCTATTGTGAGAATCGTAAAGCACTTAACACCTTCAGATAACATTCTTGATTTTCTAAAATCAAAGATTAGCAATCAACTTTTCCTTTAATGATCTCAACGCCTTCATTTCAAGAAATGCACGTTGACTTGAAGATTGTTTAGATCTATCGTTGGGAAGAAGAATCGGCTGGTAGCAAATTCGGCTTCTTGTGAACAAACTTAGTGGCGGTCCACTAAGGGAAATCAAGATCGGTTTTGATTCTCTGTGAGATGCTATAACTCGAGTCAAGTTTTTCCAATAGTTAAAGTTGTATTGACGCTAACGGCGATAGACATGGTTAGTCCAGCAAAGACCGAATTCCGGAGATAGACTTGGGAATATTGGTTTACCGAAGAGAGAAGCAAGTTACAAGGGTTGGGCCTTGTAGACTGTAACTGATATGGATCTTGAAGTAAAATCTATTTCAATGATCAATTTGGAATTAAGGCGAAGCGAAGCTTGAGGCTATATTCTTTAAATTTGTTACTTTCGAATATTTATTTTTATTTAATTTTAGTTATTATTAGATTAAGATTATTTTTAGTTTTATAATATCAAAATCCCCATTTTCTAATTTATTGTTTTTTGGATCAGGATCAATTCAATTCAACGTTGAAAATTTCTTAGCCTCTGTGGATCGATCCTACTTTCTCTATACTATTCTTTTATTTAATTTGAGAAATAGGAATTATTTATTTGACAATTCGACGCTTGTCAAATTGGCACCGTTGTCGGGGACTTCAGTAAAATAACTAATATTGTTTTGTTTTGATCTATAACCAGGTCACTTCCGGGAAAACTAGTAGATTACGAACCCGAGATCGAAGCTCTTGCCCGGAGACTACGTGGAGAGACCCTTAGGCGCAGAAAGTTGAATCGAGACCTTCAACCAAAACCAAATCCTGATTTTGAGGAAATTTCCTACACCGAGGAGTTATTTACTTCTGATGATGAAGGATCAGAACAAATGGCCGAACAAACAATTCGAGAGTTAGCTGTAGCACCTGATGAACAACAACCACTTTGTATCACATTCCCAAATGGCGAAACACCGTTTGAACTTAAAACTGGTTTGATACATTTACTTCCAACTTTTTGCGGCTTGCAGAATGAAAATCCACACAAGCATTTAAAAGAGTTTCATATGATTTGTCTGAGTATGAAACCACAGGGAGTATCCGGAGATCAAATAAAACTTCGCGCATTTTCTTTTTCTTTAGCCGATTTGGCAAAAGATTGGTTGTTTTATTTACCTTCCGATTCAATTAATACATGGGCTGATATGGCACGATTGTTTCTTGACAGGTTTTTTCTAGCGGCAAAAGCAAGCGAATTAAGGAGAAGCATCTTAGGAATTCGACAAAAGGATGGAGATTCGTTATATGACTATTGGGAATGATTTAAAAGACTTTGTGCTAGTTCTCTACAACATGGTCTAACTGAACAAACCCTTTTATAATACTTTTATGAAGGACTACTTCCAATAGAAATGAAAATGATTGACGCAGCTAGTGGTGGAGCCTTCGTAAATATGACTCCTACCGCTGCCAGAAATCTTATCTCAACCATGGCCGCTAATGTACAACAGTTTCGCGCAAGTGAACCCACTCGACGGTTTTACGAGATAAATACATCTTCTTTAGAGGATAAAATTGATAAGTTAACTAATGTGGTTCAATATCTTATTGCAGGTAAAATAGGTCCAACTAGACTTTACAGAATATGCACGATGCCGGATCATCCTACGGACTGTTGCCCAATGCTTCAAGAAGATAATAACGCTCAAGTAAATACCGTTGGAAATTTTCCAGGGCCCTCTCAAAGGCAATATGATCTCAATGCAAACACTTATAATCCGAGGTGGAGGGATCATCCAAACCTCAACTATGGATCGGATCAAACTTATCAACCTAGGCCACCTGCACCGCAACAATATCAGCCACAAAAATCATCGTTGGAGTCAATTGTTGAACGTTTGGCGCTAGCTCAAGAGAAATTTCAACAAAAGGTAGAGGCACACTTTTAAGAAATTGACAAACAAATGAGTCAACTTACATTAGCTGTGAGTCGTTTGGAATCAAAGGGAAAAATACCGTCACAAACTGAGCCAAACCCGCGACAGAATGTTAGTGTCATCACCCTTCGAAGTGGTACCATTGTTGAACCTAAAGAAGATTTCACGCAACCCCACAAAAAAAGAAAGCCGAACCACAAGCTATCCCTATACCATCTCCTTATGACGTTTCACCTCTCTTTCCATCGAGATTAGTGAAGCGCGATAAGTAAGCCGAGGAACAAAAATTTTTTGACATGTTTCAGAAAGTGGAGATAAACATGCCATTTCTCGATGTGATCCAAAAAATTCCAAGGTATGCTATATTTTTGAAGGATCTTTGTACAAATAAAAGAAAGCTTACTGGGAATGAAAAGGTAAACTTAGGTGAAAATGTTTCTGCCGTAATTTAACGTAAAATTCCACCTAAGTAAAAGGATCAAAGTATGTTTGCTATCCCATGTAAGATTGGTAAAGTTGGTATTAAACGAGCTATGTGCGATTTAGGTGCTTCAATTAATGTCATGCCTCTTTCAATCTATAATTTATTAAGTGCTGAGCCTTTAAAGGAAACAGGTGTGACGATCCAGCTTGCCGACAGATCTTTAGTGTATCCAGAAGGAGTTCTTGAAAAAGTAATCGTAAAGGTAAAAGATTTATTTTTTCCTGTAAATTTCTATGTTATTGACATGGAAGATGATCGCACCAATGTCTCTTCCGAGGTTTTACTTGGTAAACCATTTTTGAGCATATCACATGCTAAAATTGATGTAAGAAGTGAAATTTTTATCATGGAATTTGACGACGAAGTGGTAAAGTTTGACGTGTATAAGGCTATGAAATATCCTAATTCTATGCCTAATGTTAGTTGTGTTAATATATTTGAACCTTCTATGGATGAATATGTTAAACTTAATTTTTCTGATGAGTTATACAGGAATCCGAATGTTGGAACTATTAAGGAAGAAAAATGGATATCTCTTTTGATATGGACTCACCATCATTTTGCAAGGAGATAAGTAAAAATTTAAATTTGATGTCTTCTCAAACTTATTTTTTTTCCATTTATCTTGCAGGAACCAAAGTCAGAATTAAAATTATCACCAGATAAATTGCAGATTAAAGAAGATATTTTACCGAAAATGAAGGAACTCCATAACCGAAAAATTTCTCATAGAGAAATTCTAAGTTGGATAAAGAACATGAGTTGGAAAAATAGTTTCTCGCGGAACCTGTAGTCTGAATCAAATCGTCAAGCTAATGACGTTAAACAAAGCGCTGAATGGGAGACAACCCATTTTCTCTATTTGTTTTATTTTTTCTTTTATTTATTTTTATTTTTTTTCATCTAATTTATTTTCAAATAAATTTACACAGAATTTTCCCCAGATTTGAATGGCTTTGTCGTGCATGAAATTTGAAAAATCGCAAATGGCCTCCAAAGTTGTCGACAATCAAACTTACTTTAGACACGGGGAGTATCTCTATTCCTTCTCTTGTACTTTAATTTTCATATTGAGATAATATGCTTAAAGTGAGGGGGAGTGGTTATATTTCTCCTTACTTGTTCATGTTAGTTTGAAGGCATATTTTAAGTTCTTATGATTGTTGTTTATCTGGGTTGACTTGTTAGTTTTATCATAATCCCTTGTTTACAAGCTTAAATTAATTTTGTTATGCATGGACAATTAACTTGAGATGATTAGATGTTTCGGTGAAAGTTTTTAACCTTATGGTATAATTGTTAGTGTTGCTTAAATATGAGTTTGTGCTTGTTTTGCTAATAATGATGTTATCTTTAGGTGTATGATTTTTTTGGAGACGATTGTGAGTGGTAGATCGTTTGAATGTGACCGGATTGGAGAATCGGGGCGAGATGCTTGGGTTGTCATCTCGTTTCCAATTCAAAGATTCGGTGACGAGTCGAGACTACATAGTTAGATTTAATGAGAGTAACACTAAAAAAAAAGAAAAAATGGAAAAAAAATGTCTTTTGAAAAAAAAAGAAAAAAATAATAAAGCGCTTGAAAAAAAAGAATAAAAAGAGAAAAATAATCTCTTTCAAAAAAAAAAAGAAAAAAAGAGAGTGATATAAAAGGGGAGGAAAATAAAACTCACACTACGTCAATCGTTTATCATGAAGGATATAAACTTGATTTGATTTCGTCTCACAAGTAAATAGCAAAAGCTCTGCATATCTACCTTTTATTCATTTGGTTAATTATTGTTTATTGAAATATCATGTCACCTTTATTTGATTGTTCTGTCTAACTTCTTCAATTCATGCATGTATATGGGATTTGACATAAACTTTTTGAGTGAATTTTGATAAGTGACGAAAATGAGAATTTGAGTATGCTTGAGGACAAGCATTGAATAAGTTAGGGGGAATTTGATGAGTGTTCGAATTTATATATTTTTTATTAATAATTATTTCCCGTTATCGATTTGATATTACTAATTTGGTTCTATTTTGATTATTTTTAGTGTAGGAACTTATTTTTCAGAACCAACAGAAAAGAGTGAATTCTGTATTTTTTTATCTATCGTGACTGAAGTCATGGGAACGACATGGGATACGACGTTTTCCGACCTAGAAGATTTAATCGCCCAGTCAGCAACAATTTCTAGAAGGCAGTCCAGTCAACATCTTCTAGAAGGATGAATGAAATTATCTTAGGATTATCTTAGAAATTTAAGTTTGAAATTTAAATTATTTATATTTTAGATTATCTTTAGGATTTATCTTTTATTTATTTCTTTTATTTTTAGGGTTTTAGAATAGTATAAATACCCCATGTAGGTAAAGCTTGAGATGTACATCATTTTCACTTTTCCCTTGAGTTATAAAAGTTCTCTAGTTCTTTTTATTTACTTTTAGTTTTTTTTATTTCTTTTCTTTTAGAAAATGCTAAGTATGATCTCATTCATGCTTAGCTAAACTTTCATTTAGCCGAACATTTAGCCGAAAGCTAGTGACGACTCAATCCCTATTGTGAGAATCGTAAAGCACTTAAGACCTTCAGATAACATTCTTGATTTTCTGAAATCAAGGATTGACAATCGGCTTTTCCTTTAATGATCTCGATGCCTTCATTTCAAAAAGTACATGTTGACTTGAAGATTGTTTAGATCTATTATTGGGAAAAAGAATCGGTTGGTAGCAAATTCGGCTTCTTGTGAACAAACTTAGTGACGGTCCACTAAGGGAAAGCAAGATCGGGTTTGATTCTCTGTAAGACGCTATAACTCGAGTTAGGTTTTTCCAGTAGTTAAAGTTGTACTGGCGCTAACGGCGATAAACGTGGTTAGTCCAACAAAGACCGAATTCCGAAGATAGACTTGGGAATATTGGTTTACTGAAGAGAGAAGCAAGTTACAAGGGTTGGGCCTTGTAGACTGTAACTGACATGGATCTTGAAGTAAAATCTATTTCAATGATAAATTTGGAATTAAGGCGAAACGAAGCTTGAGGCTATATTCTTTAAATTTGTTACTTTCGAATATTTATTTTCATTTAATTTTAGTTATTATTAGATTAAGATTATTTTTAGTTTTATAATATCAAACCCCCCATTTTTTAATTTATTGTTTTTTGGATCAAGATCAATTCAATTCAACGTTGAAAATTTTTTAGTCTCTGTGGATCGATCCGACTTTCTTTATACTATTCTTTTATTTAATTTGAGAAATAGGAATTATTTATTTGACAATTCGATGCTTGTCAATTTTATCATAATTTAAGTTAATATTATAATATAAAATAATTTTATTATCATTTAAATATATATTTTTAACTTATAACGTCATGTCTAAAATAGTCATTTATTTTCTCAAAAGCACTTTTTGACAACAATACTAAACACATATTTTTCAAACTAAAAATTCTAAAAGAACTTTTTCACTACACTTTCTCACCACACTTTTCCACTATATTTTTCAAAAACAATGCTAAATTGCCCCTAAAAACTCAATTAAGATTATAAAAAAACCCTTGAAGCACCAACAACTAATGCTCATTTTACCAATAGCTTTTGTGATAGAAAATGTCTTGGTGCATAATTTGTTATTCTTTCATAGACCAATACTTTTGAGATTAAAATATGTGTACGCTAAGTATCTTAGGATTTCGGTAAATGCTTAAAGTACAAATATTCTACATAAAGAGATAATTTCTTGTTTCCGATTTGTTTTTCTTTATAAGAAAAGATTCTTAAACTTTGGGTTGTAAGCTTTCAAGAGTTGGTAAATGATTTTAGATTGTAAAGGTTGACTCCTAAATTTGTTAAAAGTGAAAGAAATTCTTAGTAAATCTGAAGAATCTTTAATGAGAGAGTTATGGTAGTGATGTAGGATTTGGTTAAAAAATAAAACTATTCTAAATTCTTGTGTTCATTGTTTATTTATTTGCTTCCATATAATCACTCAACAAACAAGTTCTCCACTGTCTAACAATCAAAACTATTAAAGCATCGAACATAACAATTAATATCAAAGAGAGGCTCAATCAATAACGATTAACAATTTATTGAAAAGATCTGATAAACTCGATCAATATTTTTCTAAACAGTGATCAATGATGTAACTAACAACAAGTTATTATTCTTTAATGAGGAACATTATTCTTATTTGAAGAATAAAATGCTATACTTCATCAAGGCAATTGACTACCATCTTTGGGACATTATTGAAGAAGGTCCATTCATACAAATAAGAAATCAATGAAGTTTGAGACAAGCTTAAGTGATCCATAAAGACATATAAATAAGAAGGGGAGACAAAATTTGATCTATTTAACCATAGCTATAAAAACTTTAAATAGACCCAAATGATGAAAAAAGGAGGATGCTTGAACGATTCTTCACAATCGTCAATAAATTTAAAAGACTTTAAAAAGATTTCAAAGGATAATCCATTTAAAAGTTGATTTATTTATTTCTCGAATCATGAAAAAGCAAGAAAACAATTATCATTGAATGTAAAAAAGTTAAAAAAATATTTATTCTCTATTGTTAGATTTGTAAGATTACTTTTTTTCTCAAAAGAAAAAGAAATCGATAAATTTGTATAAAACCCTTAGTGTAGATATCTTTAATAGTGAAAATTGATTTAGTTGAGAAGTGGAATCAAAGTCTTTATGTCATATCTTTATATTTAAATTTTTGATCCACTAATTTTTAAAAGTTAATTTATCTCTTTTGAAAATTCGATTGATAGATTCTGATACAATAATATAATAAAGTATAAGTAAGATTTAGGATTAAAAATATAATTGTTCATTATTTTTCAATTGATCTTGTATCAAGTTATAACACTATATTACTGAAAATAATATTTAATAAAATTTATTAAATGCATGGTTATACATAGATAGGTAAGGAGTTTATATATGATTTTTTTAAATAGGTTACAAATTTTAGATATGCGATTTTTGATTGTTTTATTTAAAAATATATGAATATATAAAAAGATAAAGTTATATCTATAATTAAAACTATTATTTCAAAATAACATTTTAGTTTTTTAACTTGAAATATTTGACTCGCAAAAAACCCAATCATGAATATAATATATAGTTTTGATATTTAAAATTATCACTTAAAATTCAATATTAAAATCAAGGAAAATTTTATAATATGTATCAAATACCGTTGAATGTTATTATTATTAAACATTATTGAACATCATTAAATTAATTAATAAAGATTAAAATTCAATCTTAAAAACTAAACATAAAATTATGAATTATATAAAATAAAATTTTAATTGAATTAATTATATATTAAATCTTTGAAATTTTTAATTTTTATAAATCAATTTAACCATGTTTAATGATATTAAACATTAATAATATTCAATAATAATCGACATATATAATATACATATCCTAAAATCAATCAACTTTTTTCTTTCTTTCTAGAATTGCAGTTCTCAACTTCTGTAAAATATATTGCTCGATTATTTCTGGAAGAATCTAACTTACAAAGTTAACTAACGGCTAAAAACAACGAAACCTAAAATGTTAAGAAAAAATAAAATGTTTATCAACGAAAATATTATATTCTAAAAAGGACTCTATTTGGATTGCTCAGTTTAAGGATACTCATACTTAGGTATAAAAAAAATACTTCGTATTCGAGATAATTTGGTGGTGGTTTGGAGTGAATTACAAAAGAGTATAACACTAAGAAATTGTAGAATATTCTAAGGCACAAGAAAAAAAATTCTTTGGTGTAAAATTTTGTGAAGAGAACCTTTAATCCCTAAATATTTTTTTCTTATTTGGCTTGTTGTTTTAGATCGATTACGATAAAGAATCGAATGGTGAGCTAGAGTATCTAAATTGACCCTGGTTGCTTGCTTTGCGATGGTGTTGAACTTGAGACTCGACATCACTTGTTCGAAGATTGCGCTTTCTCGAATCGAGTATGACATTAACTTGTTATTGCCTGTAAGTCACAATGGACTTAACGAAATTGGTCTGCTAGCTTTAACTGGGTTTTGTAGTTTGGAAAGGGGAAATCCATGCAAGTTGCGGTTGTGCGTTTAGCTTGGCGCGAATTAAACTGCCATTTCTGGAAAGAGAGGAATAACCGTTTACATGGGAAGCAATCATGTTCAGTCGATTCCATTTTTGAGCAAATTAAACATGATATTATTAGGAGTAAGTATTCGATCGAGTCGAGTCAAATCGAGTGAAAAATTTTGAGTTATTCGAGTTGACGAGTCATATTTTGCAACTCAAACTTTATTTAAAATTTTTTTTGTTCGAGTCGAGTTTAAGAAATTTGAGTCGAGTCGAGTTTTCGAGTTCCTATAAATATTTAATTGTAATTATTTATCATGTTATAGTATGATTTGATTTCAATTTAAACAACTTTCTCTAATCATATAAGATGAATATATGTATTTTTTTAATATGTAGCAATATTTCTTTATAGTTTTATGTATCAATGTATATATATCATAAAAATTTGAGAGATTTGTCTCAAATTTAAAAATTAATTATTTAATTACTAAAAATTTCGAGTTATTTGAATTTCTATTTTACAACTCGAACTTTATTTGAATTTTTTCGAGTCGAGTCGGGTTTATGAAATTTCGAGTCGAGTCAAAACGCTCGAGTATTTTCGCCTCGAATCGAGTCGAGTTATTTGATTTTTTCGAGTCGAGTTTTGCTCACCCCTAGATATTATATTGTATTTTAATTCTTGTCATCTTTCTTTTGATAGAGATTTAGCTATTAATTAGGATATAGTGTAAAATTATCTTTGCTTGGTTTGTAAAAATAATGGATATGGACGGTTACTTTAGATGAATAAAAGTTCAATTTATTAAAAAAAACCCGAAAATATTATATTTTTGTCTATAACTTTTTAGTTAATTAAAAAAAGTATATAATCGAAAATGTATTCTCAGTAAGTTAAAATTCAACATTTAAAATGTTATTTACTCTTAAAAATTATAATTGAAAGTGTATCATTAATAATTTTTTAATTTTTTAAATTCAGTGATTAACATAAGTTATAGACAAACAATAACATCCATGATAGTTTATCCTATATTATTTTAGGTAGATGAGACATTTTCATTTGCAGACATAACAATTCATGTCAGCTATTCTAGAAGTTTATTTTAGTCTCTACTAGGAAAAGAAAAAAAAATAGTTCTTATATTTCATCTATAAGTTTATTTTTAGTTTATCTTGTATAAAAAGAGGACATTTTAGTGATTTATATTTGAAAAACATGAATATTTTAGTCCAAAAATATAAATTTATAGTTGGTTGAGTTAAATATTTTGGTTTAATATTCTTTAAGTCATTTTTAATTTTGAAAATGAGCAAATTAATCCCTTTTAAAAAAGAAGAGTAATTTATTCAATATAAATTTTGAAAAGAAAAATGATTTTGTGACGATGTTAGACCTTTTTCATTATAACATGATATGTGTTTCCTGTTATTAACTAAATTTTTAAATAAAAAATATAATATTTTTATAATAATTTTGAATTTTTAATAAAATATTAAATATTTTTGTATGATTTTTCTCCGATTCTAAAAAATTTAAAAAATCAATATATATCTTTCAATTAAACATTTAAAATATATTTTCTTATATTTTCACTTGTCATTTTAATATTATTGTAAGTAAACACAAAAGAGTTTGGAGTTAGATAAGAATTAATTTTGTATTTATATTTCACACGTGTTTAGAAGTTTCATGCAGAAGTTTACAGAAAAATAAGTTTTGAGATATTAATTTGGTCGAGTTCACAATTTAGAGAGACCTAAAGAGTGCTTAATGCAAAATATTTAAGGCATTTAATAATATCTTTAACATTTTGGACCAAATTGTTAACTTTTCAAACGTATAAGAACTAAAATATTACTTTCTATAATAGATGAACTAAATGAACTTTTGGCATAATACAAAAACTAAAATATATATATTTTTTTATAATATACGAATAGAAATCCTCCGTTCCTAATCATGCCTCTATTAAAAACTCTTTAAAAATTAAATTTTATACACTAACCATAATTTTTTATATCATAAACCTAAACCTTACACTAGGGGTGTTAAAAAATATCCAATCCGGTCAATTCGATCTGATTATCCATTGATCTGATTCGAAAATTAGGATATCCGATCGTTTTTAATTTTGGACCGGAAATCTGATCCGATTTTAAGTTTTCCGGATCGGATACGGATCACAATATTTCAAGTTTTGCATTATCCGAAAATTCGAAAATCCAAAAATTCAAATTTTCACTAATATTAATCTTGTTATATTCAACAATTTAATACTTGTTATATTCAAAAATTTTGAAAAGTGAAACTTTTATAAATGTGAATCTTCTTGTATTTAATCACGTGTTGTTTATTATATTCGAAATTCCAAAATTTTCATAAATACAACCTTCAGATTCAAAAAATTAGTTTAATCAAATTATATTTTCGGATAATCGGATATCCGATTTTCCAATCCAAATATCTGATATCAAAATATGCGAACATCTATTTTTTTTCCGGATTGGATATGAATCACTATATCATGATGATCCGAATATCCGAAAAAATCGGATCTAATCCAATTCAATATCCGATAATGAACACCCCTACCCTACACCTTAACCCTAATTCCCTAAACCCTATCATAACTCTTAATCTTGAATTTAATCCCTAAACCTTCAATTTAAAGTGAGGGCACAAAAAATTACGATAGAAAGATGATTTACTCCATAATAAATGAACTAAATTAAAGTTACAGAAATAATACAGACATCTAATAAACACTAAGATGACAGGAGGATTTTCCTAGAGATTCAGCACATAAGAAGTATGATAACATATGTATTGAGAATAATGTGATGGCGAAGAAGAAAGCCTGCAATATTGAACTAAATTGCATGCAGTGTATGCTGACTTACACATCCAGTGGGTTCAGAGTAATACTAAAAGTAGTAATAAGAAATTTAGGGTTCTCTTCATTACTTTGGGAAAATAAGTAGGCCTAAAATGGCAAGGGGGACAAAAAGGAGGATGACAGTGAAGGAATCCAAATTTAGACAATACCAAGATATTAAGCTTCTCCTCCCTGTGTTGTCACACTCAATGCAATGCAGGACAACCACTGCCTGGTGATATTTTTACTTTGAATAATTTTTATGGCCAATCAAGCTTCGTCAAAAGCCCCATGAATGAAAATAGGAAAATGGGGGACAAACTGTTCATCTCTTTCAGTACAAAATTACAAGTAATCCATCTTTGGAAACCAAGAAACCCCAACACATTCTTCCTTACGTTTTCCCTTGTAAACATTGATTCTCTTTTGTAAACTGTTGAATAAACATGATGCAATGGAAATGGGGGTGTGGGAGAAACATGAAAATGAATTAATGGATAGAGTGTGAATAAATACAGAGTTGACAGGCCAGATTTGAAAAGATTGACCTACGTCTCTTCTCCATATCACCACCTTACCTAAGTCAGATTCTCCTTTGTCTCATCCCACGAGGTAAAAAATCCCATCTCCAATGAAACTTCACCTCATATCATCATCATGAAAACAATCCCCTACAGCATAGACTAAGAATGTTCATGAATCCAAATTTTATATGGAGGGAGAAAGAGAAGCAAAGTTTTGGAGCTAAAAGTCCCGAGAGTGATGATGGTACATTGTTGGGTCATATCGGTTCATGGCAACAAGATCGAGATAAACCAACCTCGAATCCATATCAGGATTAACAAGATTATTTCCGCTGCTACTGCTATTACCTTCATCACACATTGGTGGACAAACTGCAGTTTCTTCACCCGACAAAACAGAAGTTGCTGATTGAACAAGCTCAAGACATAGCCTAAGCTTATTTGGTTCAATGTGAGTTATCCCAATCACGGCACCTTTGAACAAGAAATCCGAGGTTAGAGTTCGGAGAATGTCCAAAGGGGTCACCCCATCAAAGGTTTTTACGTTAGGGTCTGCGTGGTGGTCTAAAAGCACCGCAACCATATCCGGTGATACCAATTCCGCTGCAATGTGAAGTGGGGCTTTGCCTGCTGGCCCAGCCGGGTTGTTAACATCAGCAGCTCCAAGCTCTAGCAAGGCCTTAACCACTTCCCTGCTACAGTTCTCGACAGCATAGTGTAAAGCCAAGGCTTCATCAAGATTCAGACCTTCTCCCATTACCATAAGCTTCACTAGTTCAACATCCGAGCAGTCTAATGCCCTTCTCATCCTACGGATTTTTTGGTCCTCCAGATCAGCGGCAAAAGTGACGGTGAGATGAGGTACTAGAGTGTGTTGACCAAAGGATGACTTGAAACGGAACTCTTCAATTTTAACCACCATTTCGGTGGGAAGATGTTTGGCCAGAACTTCCGGTGCTAGGCCTGATTTGGACAAGAGGTGGGAACAAGTAGTCCAAAGTTGTCGTATGTCATGCTTTCTTGAAGCTATAAGTACTTTCATAACATCTTCAATGGAGGCCTTCTCCACTATGCTAGCCAGTTGTTTCTATGAAACAAAAAGAACAATGCGTAAGCTTCGGTAAATGCAATCCGATTGGAAATAACATGTATTCTTTCCATTGGTTAAAAACTTAAAAAAAAAACACAGATAGAAAAACACCAATGGGTGCTAGATGTTTAAGAAAAAATTATGCTTGGTTAGGTTGTTTACTGTGGAACACATGACTAGAGATGATCAAGATCTAAATTTTAGAAAGTCTTGTCTATAGATGTAACATTTAGATGATGAAATCCTATTCAAGGAAAAAGCAAACAAATAAGGTTACATGAAATCAAGGATGAATCAACCATTTCCTTTTGTTATATTATGCAGCAATAATATTGTTTTAACAGCTTTTTACTCCTAGAAAATAGTTAATCTTTCCAACATCTACTTCAACAGAAAAAGTAAAATTAAAGAAAAGAAGAACCCATGGATGCAGTGCAGTTAAAGAGAACCGAAACAGTTAGTATAATAATATTTGAATCAATTGCTTCTGACAGCAGAAAAAGAGATGAAAGGGTAAATAAAGGGGGAAATGGAAGAATTTTAGGAGCTTCTGGTGGTTGATGATGAGAACTGAGATAAAGAAGGGAAACCTGAGTAAGCAATGCGAGCTATTCAACACCAAAGTATCTAGCGGCAGCAAGAGTGTCGAGAGCAAGATCAACGGCAGAGGTGCAATGCGTATGCCAACACGCTCTTTCACTACAGTTTGGCCTTGGCTCATGCTTTTGAGGCATAATAGAGACTTGGCCACTATACAAGAACTGTAACAGCAGCAAGAACACCTCATATCCCACTGAGTGCACTGGTATAACACCAGACCTAGATCCTGCTGCTGGAGAAACCGGGTCCGAGTGTAACCCAGATGGAGGATCATGTCCGCAAAAGAATCTCCTAAAGAAGATACTCCTTGCAGCTAAAATACACCTGTGGGCATGAACTAAGCGACCCTCTACACTGAAGGTTACATCAGAGAAAGCTTGGCCATTGATGAGCATATTTAGGAAGTCCAGGGACAGAGATCTTAAGGACTCCTCAAAGCTACTCATTGTGGGATCGTTCTTCTAAACAAGAGTTTTTTGTAGTTTCTGATAAAGAAGAGTCTTAATTGAGAGAGTTGAAGAAGGTAGAAAAAGAGAGGATGATTGAAGGGGAAAATGAAGGTTACTGTTATTTGTTTTTCCTTTGTTTTACACAGGGATTCCTTCTTTTTGATCAAGTGGTGTGGTTTGTTATTGACAGATTATTTATGGACAGGAATTAGTAAGTGTAAGGGGAAGGAAGGGCTTATTTGCCTCAATTTTTTTTTATTTGGATAAAATATAAATACGATCCTCCGATCGAAGTTGAAACGACATTCCTTTTTTTTATACGTAGATAAGATTCGTGTTCTGTCAAACACATATTACTATTTCGCGATTGATAGAACATATAATATATCTGATGTGGATTATAATATCTGTTAATCGAATATATAAGATTTATATTATATTAACCTTTTGTAAGATGTGAGTTAACCTTTAATTTTAAATTACTCAACGTTATTTTTACGAGATTTTGGAATGAATACGAGTCCCACAAGACATGAATTACATGTTAGCAACCTTTTAAACATGGCTCGATAGCCTTGCTTAAGCTGATTTTTTTATGGTGTTAGGGAATAAGTTTTATAATTTTTTTACTTGTACAACGTAATACTGATACATTTTTTTTAAAATAGTATAAAAATCAACGTACAAAATATATTGTACGGGCTTTAAAAATGTCATCTTAGCATGTTTCTTTGCACGAAGGTCATGGAACACGTAACTATACTCATATTTGATGCGCTATTATGCTATGTTACAATTTATTTTTTCCTACCAATTAATTTTTATATCGTAGTACAAGAATACATGCTTACAATGATTAAAAAATTGGGTCGAATAAGGCATCCTAAAGACTGTAGAAATCTCATTTAAAACGATATTTTTTCATATTCAAAATTTTAGAAAAACATAGGAACCTAACTTGTAGTCTTGTTTGAGTCTATTTTTTAGTGTGTTTGATAAGTGCTCAAAATAGTTAATATTTTATGTTTAATTACTCCTTGATTCGATGAATTATGTTACTGGTTTTAGTATTTTCATGTGTTTTTATGCAGGACTGTGAATGCTAGAAAGGGCACTTAAATGGGTGATTTTTGAAGTTTTTTTATTTTATTTTCTGGATCGAATCTAGATTAGTGGACATGACTTTGGGAATGAAAAGCTGACATGGCACTTAGTCAACAGCTTTTAGAAGATGACGTTAGCAAGCGTTTGATATCTTATTAGTTGCGTTTCGGATAACTTATCAGCCGAGATTCGAATTTTAAATTTGAATTTAAATAATTTTAGATTTATTTAGGATTTATCTCTTTATTATAGGGTTTGTAGAAGTCTATAAATGCTCATCTTGGGTAAGCCTAGAACATATTCCTTTATCCCTTGATATTTCATCTTTTTTTTTCTTTGTTTAAGTTTTATAAAAGCTTTCTTTATTTTTCATGTTCTTATTTTTTTATTTTATCTTATTTTTATGTTGAGTATAATTCTTTCCATATTTATGCTCGATTAATTTCTTTATAGCTAAGGGCTTAAGCAATGACTCGATCCAAACATGAGGATTGAAAAAAACGCATCAATAACTTTGATTTTTATTTCTTTCAATTTTCTTTTGAACTTATTTCTAAAATCAAATTGATTTTAAAACTAAAGATTGACTTTGGTCAAGACATTGATTTGATCATTTGTCTAGGAGGAAAGATCGGCTATTGAAACAAATCTGGCTTCCTAGGAACAGACTTAGCAAATTGTTTGCTAAGAGAAAATTAAGATTGGATCAGTTGTTATTGCAATAACATAATCCAAGTCGCTCTTGATAAATTAAATGTTTTTATCTACAAACATTGTGTTGTTAGATTAATCATGAAACCAATATCAAAGATAACACTTGGGTATTCGGTTTGAGAATTTTGTCACAAGGATTGAACCTTGAAGGCTAAGTACTAACATAAGATCCCGAAGTAAAAAATCTTTTTTCCGACGATCTATTAAAGTCGAGTCAAAACGAGAGCTTAAGGCTAGTTTTTATTTTATTGAATCACTTTCTTTATTTAATCTTTAATTGCTAGTTTTAATTTGAAAACCCATTTTTACTTAAACACTATCCAATCTTCTTCTTGAATCACCAATCAAACAAGCATAATCAGGAAGTTTCTAGTCCCTGTGGGATCGATCTTTACTTTTCCTTTACTATATTTAATTTACTTTATCATTTGATAATAAAGCATTTAATTTTGACACTACACGACGCGTGTTAGTGTTCTTGAATTTTTTTCTTGATACTTAACTTTGACGTCATTATATGAGAACATATATTTATAATGATTAAGAAATTGGAGCGTAAAGGGACTATAAATCTTTTTTTAAAATGTTATGAAAACAAGAAATTATTGTTTGTATGTTTGTTTATGATAAGTTTGAATACAATAACGATAGGACTCAAGAGCAACAACCTTGGAATTATCCTTAAATAGAATACAAGTTGCATTAGCATAAAAGATGATCACAAGGTTAGGAAAGAAGATACCGACCAAGAAAAGAAAACTCATAAATTTCTAACGAGCATCTAGATTCCTTTGTAGAATATTTATGTACCATAGCAACAACCTTGGAAATACTTGTATAGAACACTATAGCCACAAATAAGTTTCTAACTATATCAAGATCATATCACTCAGTTTATGGATATGTTCGATATACAAATTTTAGTCCCCTTAGGAACCTATTTTTTAATTTTATCATTTTTAGTTGAAGTGATTAGTCCTTTTGGGACTCAAACACTTCTAAAACATTTTTCATTTTCAAATCTAGGGGTACTAGATTGTTTCAAATAAAAGTTTGATTTTTCCAAACTATTTTTCATTTCAAGTTCTTTGAAAATCAAATATTTTTCTTTCTTAAGATCATCTAAAGTAATTTGAAGATCTTTCTCCATCATTTGAAACAAATTTTGTAAATCAAAAACTTTAAGTTTAAGATCTTTCATTTTTGCCTCAAAATCCAAATTGATTTTCAAAAGTAAATCATTTTAATTTTCAACTTTGAAATCAATTTCTTTTTCTCTGAAAATGTAATTTTGAAATCTAAAACCAATTTATCATAAGCTTCTTGCAACTCATCAAAAGTATAAGAATTTAAAATTTGAGAGTTAGAAGCTACTTCCCCCTCATTGATGGCCATCAAGCATAGGTTGGCTTCTTCATTTTCGGTAGAATCCTCATCACTCCAAGTAGCCACATATGCTTGCTTCTTTGAATATGATCCCCTTATTATAGACTTGTAAGAGTCCTTCATCTTCTTCTTTGATTCGTGCTTTAAGGATTTCTTACTTTTGTTCCTCACGAATCGATCGAAATCAAAGAAGAGTTGGGCAAGCTCTTTGATAGGCGTGGTATAAGCAATATTTTGAGTACAAGTGTATACGTCGTCAAGTAATAAAATGATAAGTATATCGTGTATCGTCTCCACAAGGATTGGTATACTTAATATGTCTTTCTTCGTTCCCTTGCTCCTGAGAATAAAATAAAAACACAAATAAGATGGTTTGTTTTATCTAACTAAATAAGTAAATAACAAAATATAAAATAAAGAGTTGAGAACGATTATAGAGAAAGGTAGGATCTAATTGTGTCAATTAGTGAATTCAATTGATCCCCTTTTTGTTCAATGCAATCGCATAACACTGCTTCGATAGTACTGCAGATACTGCCTCGACAATGCTGATGCTCCTCTGTCGCGACAATCTCTTGCTCGTGGGCAGAAGTATCAAAATTTAGCAAAGTGTCCGTAAGTGACTCCGCTCATCTCTGAGTCAAAGTAATGTTGATGCTCGGTCCTTGACGATACCTCTCAGCGTAAACCAAAGTAACCACCAACCAATCCAACACTTCTTTTAGCTGCTGAAACTCTTAACCTACCCCTTACTACCTCCACAAGGGTATAGGCCGAGTTAGTGTCACCGACACCGTACTTATCCCTTTCATGAATCTACACCTCTCGATGCTAGATAAATAGATTACTTGCAAACTTCCCTCTCGGTCTTGGATACAAGAACAAAGAATAACACAAGGATAAGTAAACTCTGATTTTATTGCATAAGAACAAGAATACAAGAATTAATCTCCTCTCACTAATATCAACAACCTTCACCTATCCTTAAGAAATTTAGAACATGTTATCGTGGAAGTACAATTCTTAGAGAGGAAGGGTTTTCTCTATAAATCGGCTCTCCTAGACAATATGGCCGACTAGTATATTTATAGTCTTAACCTAGGGCAAACCTTTCCTAAATAGACTTCGACTTGGAGTTGGGAATAAGTCTTCTTCAAGGATTCTGATATTTCCAAGTTTGCCGCCTTCTAGAAAGGGTTTCTTGCTTGGTCTTTGAATTGGGCTTTGAGCAAGCTAGCCTGGTCCAATTGATGCGCTGTGTCTTCCAGAATATTCTCTATATTTTTATCTTCTGATGCGCCTCCATTGTTGGTGCTGCCACACTAGATTCTGCCGCGGTTGGTCTTCTGCCTCGGTCTCAACATAGCTTTTCTGCCGCTTTGGCTCTGGATATTCCTGCATGTACAAAAATTATAATAATATCTGCATTCTCTATAAATATTAACTTTGTATATGGTGAAAACAGAATATCCAATATTTGAGCAAAGAATATATGATTCGATTCAAGTGAGTGTATAATAGGTGCATAAAGTACCATAAAAAGGATAGTAAATTACTATCTTTTAGGTACTCATCAAATACCCCCAATCTCGAACTATTTCTTGTCCTCAAGCAATGCCAAACATCAAATTGCTAAACCTTAATCCCATTTGGTCTTACTCTTCCATCTATTCTCCCCACCATGGTCATGTCTATTTCTCTGTTTTAGCAACTAGTTTATCCAAGGACTTCTACTAAGAAACAAAATCTACGGCTAGGTGAGTTTATGCGTTTAATGGACAAGGCTGATTTAAGGCTTTCTTAGATAAATTCTAAGTTCAAGACAAGTAGAATCTTGGATTAGCTATCTCCTTAAAACAGCAAGTCTTGAGCCAATTTCGTGCACCTCAAGATATGTGTTTTCTATTTTTTTTCTTTTTCTTATTTATTCTTTTTCTTTTGTAGCACATATTTAGCATACTAGAGCCAATTTCGGGCACCTCTAGTACGAAGGAGAGCGAAACTAGAGCCGATGATAGGCACCTCTAGTTATCTTTCTAACAAGTTCTAAGTCTTTATCACCTAAGTTTATTAAAAGAACTCCTAAATCAAACAAGTTCAAAAAGTGTATTTTTTGTCTAACCCTAAAGAAAAATTCTAAGTTTTATTCCATGAGTATCCTATGGTTATCCCTTCAAAATAGTACTTGGCCATGGTAAGGAAAAAAATTTCTATAGCCTTAAAGGAGTAAACTAAAGCAAAGCTGACACAAGGCAGTACAAGATTACAAACTTAAATTCAAGAAAAGAGAATATAAAAAAAATTCGGTAAAAATTTACTCCCTTGTATGGTATTGCCGCAGCATTGGATAGCCTCGACAGTGCTTCTGCACCTTCAATATCCCCCAAACTTAAACCGAGCATTGTCCTCAATGCTCAAAATATAAAACAAACAACAATGAAAATATTGAAAAAAATGAGAGCAGTAAGGCATTATTTATAATGACTCCGAGGAGCTGCTTGTACGGAGCATTCTCCTAGGCCTTACTATTGGTGCCTTTCTCCTGGATCCTTGTCCTGGTGATTTTTGTTGTTTTGTCTGTCGATACGGCTGCACTCTACTGGGCGATGTACGGTGCTTCAACGCTGTAACCTCATCCCATTCTTCATTAGTGTCCATGATTTCTATTCCTCCTCCTGCCGTAGCAGTGGGTATTACTGATTCATGGGATGAACTGTGATACTCATCAATCTCGTGAGATAGCGTATCTTTACTGAGACTGGGCATAGGAATTGGTTCTCTTTGGGGAGAGTTAAAGACAACCCGCCTCTTGGATAGCCTTTGGCTAGTAGATGATACTCCGGTAGACCTTGATGGCCTAGAAGGTCCGGAAGCATAGAATTGTTGGTGCGACCGTGGCTGGAAATATGGTTGCGGTCCTGGGGCAGGTGTTGTATCAGTATAAGGGGCGGTAGTGACGAACATATTGGCTGGGAATTCAGGAAATTATACCCCTTGATGTGGAAAGCTCTGCATCATTAAATTAGCTAGAGACGCGTTGAAGTCGCATTGGTATTCCATGTAGCGCTGTTGACGAAGGTCCATGGCTGTCATCCTTTGTAAAATCTCTTGGTATGAGTCTGCTCCGGTAGTCGGTTCGGTAGATACTGGTGCTTCTGTTGAATACTGCCCTCCGGCGGTGAAGTCAGTAGTGAACTCCTGCATTAATGCACAAGGCAGAGATTAAACAGGGGAAGTACAATGGTCCGTGTTCCTTCTTACCACATTCATGGATTTCGTGAAGGATGATCTCTCCAATGTTGATGCTTCTCTTCTTGATGATGGACTAGATTAGTGTCAGTCTTTTACGATCCACTGTGCTTTTGTGGGAAGTTGGGATAAGTGGTCTTTTGATAAACGTACATCACATCTTGGCTTCGGGTATTAGACTTTGCCCTGTTACTGAACCCTTATGGGCACCGGTTTCCCATGAAGTGTTGCTGTAACAAAGCTCATCCTTAATCTCCTCATACTCTTGAATGGTGATATTGTCTACGCAGTCGGCATTATCATCCCGTGTGGGTGTGAGGACATAAAAGTCATTTATGGCTTTGGCATCAAGTTGTACAGGTTTGCCTCGGCAGTGGACAAAAAGAGTATCCTTGCTCAGCCCATGTGCGTAAAATTCCCGTACAATTGTGGCATTTGCTGCTTGAGGCTATAGACAGAAAGCCTCCCAATCCTGATACTGAATTTTGTCGAATAAGTATGGTTCAATACCGAAGTTCATTTTATTGTTCTGTTGAAATCCCTGCTCTTCTCATAGTTGTCGAACAACGATGACCGATTGAATCTTTCAACAACAGTGGCTGGGGAAAATCTTGCGTAATAAGCCATAGAACTATTCGTGTAAGGTGGTTTGAGAATTTCTGGAGTGAATAGAGATTGTTCTGAAAATTGCACGAAGTAGTGAGAGTTAGATTGTGAAAGCAAGTAAGATTACAAGAATGCAAAGTAAATATTGCATAACAGTGAATCTGTTTATATAGGCTGTAAAAATATGACTGTTAAAATACTAGCCGTTAGGCATTTACTGCCTGGATGCACAGTTACTGCCGTGGCAGATTTCTTGGCAGATAGTCCTTACACTGTTTCTGCCCATTGGTAATTTCTGCGGTTTTGACACAGTGCTGCCGCGGCAGCAGACTTTCTGTTGTGGCAAAATTTTTCCTGCATTCATCACTTTATTAAAAATTAAAAATACTGAATCTAAAATACTAAAAAAAATTTGTTGATCATAAAGTAAAGTAACAAAATACTGAAAATAATAGAATACTTAAAAATAAATAATGCTGAAAATAATATTGTATATACTAATCTTAATATAATAATTAAAAGTGAAGGGAAGAGATTATGTTATTTGTAGAGTACATGTGAATGCATCTCCCATTTTTGTTATCTCTCTCTGACCCGTATCTGTCTGTATGAGTTGGCCAGTCCCTTCGGTGCATTCGGCTTCTCCTTTGGGTTTTATTCTTTTATCGAATAGTCTTCCGAGCGTACTGCCCAGACAGGATACTTTAGTCCCCTTATTTGGTGTATGAAGAGCCTTACATATACTGGAGCGTCTGAATTTGGCAGGTTGTAGAAGGCGTTCAACTTGATTTGTTGATCGTTTATTCGCATTGTGAGTTCGCCATTCTCCACATCAATGATAGTGCGTCCAGTAGCAAGGAAAGGTCGACCCAATATGATCGGTGCATTATCGTCAGCTTCACAGTCTAGGACAAGAAAGTTGACAGGGAAGATGAACTTGTCAACTTTCACCAGAATGTCCTCGATTTTGCCTTCAGGATACACGTAAGACCGATCCGCAAGTTGGAGCAGTACTATTTTTGGTTTTGCCCGTCCAATTCCGAGTTTCTGAAAAACTGATTTGGGCATTAAGTTAATGCTTGCTCCCAAGTCGCATAGGTCCTTTCCTTTATAACCATCTCCAATTGCACAGGGAATTGTGAAGCATCCAAGATCTTTTAGTTTGGGTGGCATACGATTATGTAGCATTGCCATACAACCTTCAGTGGTTGCCACCGTTTCAAATTCTTCTAGCCTTCGTCGTTTGGATACTATATCCTTTAAGAACTTGGCATAGTTGAGCATTTGTTCAATTGCCTCAACTAAGAGCAAGTTAATATGGACCTGCTTCAGGATGTCTAGGAACTTCTGAAATTGGTGGTCCTATTTTTGCTTCTTTAGCCTCTACGGAAAAGGAGGTGGTGGTCTGATGTCCTCCAGGTTTCCTTGGATATTAAGTTTTATACCTTGGGTGAATTTGTCTACAACTGCCTCGGTAGAAGTTTTGATACCGCTGGTTCTGTTTTCGTGGCAGAGCTTTTGGCAGGGTCTTGCTCAGCCTCTGAGTCCTCATATGGTTTCTGTTCTGGTTGGACTCTTTCAGTTGAGGTCCCCCTCTTTATTTTTCAGCTGTAGGACACTTCTGGTGGTGATTACTTTACATTCCTCGTGGCCTAATACCTTAGCAACTTCAGTATTACTAGGTAAACCTCAAGGTGGTTGAGCATTTTGGCGTTGGGCAAATTGACCAACCTGGGTTTCTAGGGATTTTATTGTAGCCTCATGGTTCTGCAGTCTCATCTCCGTTCTGTTCATGAAGTCATCAGTATGCTTCATGAAGTGGCTATTCTCCATCATGTAGTCATCAGTCTTTGACATGAAAGCTGTGAGAGAATCGGATAGTGCATTCAGAGATTGTTGTTGTTGTACCTGCTGCAGAATGGGCTGTTGAGTGTTCTGCTGCGGTAGGTTCTGGTTCTGATGCTGAAATCTAGGGGCTTGAGTAGTTGGATTCAAGGCATTGTTAGGGTTACTCCAAGAGAAGTTTAGATGCCTTTTCCAAGATGGGTTATAATTGTTGGACATCATTGGATTGTTTCTGTTATAATTTCCAACATATAGGTCGGTCTCCTCATCTGGCATATAATCTGATGAGTTGACTGCCTTAACCTCATGTATACTTCTTTGGTTCTACATGTTCTGAACCATCATGGTCAGAGAAGCCAATTGTGCTGCCACCGAACTTGATATGTCTAATTCATGGGCTATGGCATGACGTCTCATTCCTCCTCGCCTTGATGTGGGAAATTGGAAATCGTTCCTTGCGAGTTTGTTCAGAATTTCAATGGCTTCCGCGGATGCTCTATCTAAAAGTGTCCCATTTGCGGAGTCGTCTAGCATCATCCTTGTGGAGGCATTAGTAGCATTGTAGAACATGAAAACTTGTGTCCACAAGGGAAAACCATGTAAGAGGCAGTTGTTTAATAGTTCTCTGTAACGTTCCCATGCCTCGTACATCGGTTCATCTTCATCTTGCCGGAATGATGTAATTTCATTACGAATGCGATCATAAAGATTTGTTGGATTGAACCTCGTAATGAATTCTCGACAAAGTTCTTCCCAAGATCCAATTGATCCTACTGGGATTCCATTCAACCAAGTCTTCGCCCTATCCTTCAGTGAATAGGGGAATAGTTTTAAGCGCAAAATATCTTCATGGACTCCTTGAATCTTAAAAGAGTTGCACACTTCCATGAAGGATTTAAGATGTTGCCTTGCATCTTCAGTAGTAGACCCACCAAATTGTCCAATTGTGTTCAACATGTTGAACATTACTGGTTTAAGCTCAAAGTGAGTTACTTCAATCTCCGGGGTAACTACGCTAGGGTTAAGTCCGTTCAGATCCTCCACCAGATAATCTCTGACAGTTGGCTGCCTCGGCAATGGGTGCGACATTGACTGCTGTTGCATTGCTGGTGACAGTACATTATGATCAACAGGTCCTCTAGGTGGATTGTCTATAGTTTGGAATAAATTTCGTCTTAGATTATGTCTTGTACGTTCAATCTCTGGATCCAACTCGTACAATGGTCCACACGGATTTGCCCTTGTCATAAACCAAATAAATAAAAATTAATAAAAACAAGAATAAAATAAAACTAAAGTTAAAGTTAGATAACTAATAATTAAAGAGAAAAAAATTAAAGAAAACAAAATTTAGTTGTCAAAACCCGGCAACGGCGCCAAAAACTTGATAGGAGTGGTATAAGCGCTATTTTGAGTGCAAGTGTACACGTCGTAAAGTAATAAAATGATAAGTATATCGTGTATTGTCTCCACAGGGATTAGTATACTTAATATGTTTTCTTTCATTCCCTTGCTCCTGAGAATAAAATAAAAACACAAATAAGATGGTTTGTTTTATCTAACTAAATAAGTAAATAACAAATCATAAAATAAATAGTTGAGAACGATTTTAGAGAAAGCGAGTAGAATCCAGTTGTGTCAATTAGTGGGTTCAATTGATCCCCTTCTTGTCCAATGCAATCGCACAACACTGCTTCGATAGTACTGTAGATACTGCCTCGGCAATGCTGATGCTCCTCTGCCGCGGCAATCTCTTGCTCGTGGGCAGAAGTATCAAAGTTCAGCAAAGTGTCCGTAAATGACTCCGCTCATCTCTGAGTCAAAGTACTATTGATGCTCGGTCCTTGACGATACCTCTCGGCGTAAACCAAAGCTAACCACCAACCAATCCAACACTTCTTTTAGCTGTTGAAACTCTTAACCTACCCCTTACTGCCTCCACAAGGGTATAGGCCGAGTTAGTGTCGCCGACACCGTACTTATCTCTTTCGTGAATCTACACCTCTCGATGCGATAAATAAATTACTTGCAAATTTTTCTCTCGGGCTTGGATACAAGAACAAAGAATGACAATAGGATAAGCAAACTCTGATTTTATTGCATAAGAACAATAATACAAGAATCAATCTCCTCTCACTAATATCAACAACCTTCACCTATCCCTAAGAAATTTAGAACATATTATCGTGGAAGTACAATTCTTAGGGAGGAAGGGTTTTCTTTATAAATCGACTCTCCTAGACAATATGGTCGGCTAGTATATTTATAGTCTTAACCTAGGGCAAACATTTCCTAAATAGACTTCGACTTGGAGTAGGGAACAAATCTTCTTTAAGGATTCTGATATTTCCAAGTTTGCCGCCTTCTAAAATGGGTTTCCCACTTGGTCTTTGAATTGGGCTTTGAGCAAGCTAGCCTGGTCCAATTGATGCACTGTGTCTTCTAGAATATTCTCTATATTTTTATCTTCTGATGCGCCTCCATTGTTGGTGCTGCCACACTGGATTCTGCCGCGGCCGATCTTCTGCCTCAACCTCAACATAGCTTTTCTACCGCTTTGGCTCTGGATATTCATGTATATACAGAAATTGTAATAATATTTGCATTCTCTATAAATATTAACTTTGTATATGGTAAAAACAGAATATCCAATATTTGAGCAAAGAGTATATGATTCGGTTCAAGTGAGTGTATAATAGGTGCATAAAGTACCATAAGAAGGATAGTAAATTACTGCCTTTTAGGCACTCATCACTCTTCATCTTCTTCATTATCCTCCTCACTTGAATCTTCATAGTGGATGCACTTAGAGGATTTTTGAGCAATGGTGTTGACATTTACACCAAGCTCTTGGACCTTTTTCTTCCTCATCGATCTAATCTCCTCCTCCTTCTTCTTCTCCTCCTCTTGTTTTCCTTTCATCATAATTTGATGTGTGAGGAGGGATCCCATGAGTTCATCAAGCTTGAGAGTTTTTAAATTTTTGGCTTCGATTATGGCGGTCCTTTTCGAGTCTCATGACTCGGGAAGGGAATAGTTGAGCTTATGAACAAGCTTGTCCTCCGGAATGAGACCTCCATATCCTTTAAGTCGATTGGTGATGGTGGAGAAACGTTCGAACATCTTTACAATGTCTTCTTCCAGATTCATCTTGAAGTTTTTATGCTCTTGGTTGAGGAGTCTAATCTTGGTCTCCTTTACTTTATTTGTACCCTCGTATGTAACTTCTAGCTTGTACCAAACTTTCTTGTCACTCTCACAAAAAAAAATCTTCTAGCTTGGATTGAATGTACAAAAAAGAATGTGCAAAGCCTTATGATTTAGAACTATCTTCTTGCGATCTTCCACGCTCCATTCCGCCTTTATTCCTTTTGGTACAAACTGTCCATCTTCTACTGTATCACAAAGCTTATAGTCTCTTGAATTGATGAAATACTTCATCTTTATCTTCCATTGGGAGTAGTTGGACCCATCAAAGAATGGTGGCTTGTCAATGGATTGAGCTATGGAATATCGGTTGATCGATAATTGGTCGAGCTCACCGAATATTCTCAATAGGATGTTAATCCTCCTCGATTGTGCCTTGCTCTAATACCAATTTTTGGGATTGAATGGGCTCGATTGATAACCGATTAAATTTTCCAAGTGATGGAGAAATGAGTATTTGGGTGGTTTGTTGTGGAAGTAAAAAGATAAACAATAAACATAAGGATTTATAGTGGTTCGACCACGCTTGCATCCACTACCTTAGCTTCCTACTAAAGATTTCCCAAATTCACTAGGAATTTCAACCTTTTGAGGCCAAAGGGATAATCTTAAAATCTTAGACTCAAACCCGAATCTAGCATCCAAAGTTCACACCCAGACTTTGGGAAATTCACTCACAAAGAGAAAAACTTAGCAAACTTGATAATCCTTCTAACAAGGCTAATGTTTGCAATCTAAGCACTCACTCAATCCTAATACACTTGAGCATACATTGACAATTAAGCTCATAAGTGTTTGTCTACCCAAATATTGAAAATTAAGCACTAAAATAATTTCTCATCATAATGTTGTTACAATTGAAGCATTGGTCTTCTCTTGATACTTGAGGCTTCCTTTTATCATCCCAAAAGAGCTTCTAACCTTTGGTTTTGTTGGATTGATTTGGAGCTGATTTCAAGGCTTATTTCTTCTTCTAGTATGATCGATATCGAAACACGTAAGTATGGTATCGATACCGCTACTTTGGGAAATAGCCGTTGACCTGTATTTATGAACAAGTATCGATATCGCTCCTAGCCGTTGGAGTTTTTCATAAAATCGTTTATGATCGTTGAGGGTGTTTAGAAACAAGGTTCGACATAAAATAAATAAACATGACATGAATGATGATACGTCATGAGTACGATGGTGCTACCATATTCGCCTAAACAAAAGATATCATGCATGCATATTATCGGCACATAGCATATGCATAACAATAAAAGTTAACACTTGTATCTCATAAATCAAGTATCATATTTATATAGGATGTCTGGTATCACCTCGTGGTAATATAGAAGTAAGGGACCCATCATCACTACTCAAGGTCCGTGGCATGTCACTCCATATAATATTTGCTAAGGAAACCATTAACACTAAGCAAGGTCCTAGCTTGTCTTCCACATAATATAACATCAGTAACCTATCAATATTAATCAAGGTTACCAGTTCATTTTCCATATAATATTTAACTCTAGTAACGCATCAACACTTAGCAAGTTTACTAGTTTATTATATCTTATAATAGTATAACCCTAGGGAACCTGTCAACACTAAAAAAGGTTCCTAGTTGCCCACATAACTCAAGCATATCACAACAACCCCTTATTGGTTTCAAATATCGACTTATACCACTATATTTCAAATCATTATCATATTATCTCGTAAATAGGGTTAAAAGTCAATTTCTCGATTTTAGTATTTATTTTATAGCTCCATTAACCTATAAGAACACATAGTATCAGTTAGAAAACCCCCAAACTCAACTCTTAAAAACTTGGGCAGAATGCCCAAGGGTATCGATACGCATATGAAGAGGTATCAAAACACATATAGTATCGATACGTCTCCCTCGCGTATCGATACGCTAAGCTAAGCAACTTAGCAAAACCCCAAAAACCCACCTGTATCGATACACCTATATGGAGTATCAAAACGCACCCTATTTCGATACACCCCTAAGGAGGTATTGAAACGAATTGCTATTAGAGTTTTGGGTATCGACACACTTACCAAGGGGTATCGAAACGTTTTGCTACTGAAATTTTAGGTATCAAAATACGGGTTGGGCGTACCGAAACGCCTGTTAATTAAGCTCTCCCTACCTCTCTATGGTATTTAAATTCCCACCAAAGGGTATCGAAATGCCTGCATAAAAATGTAGGTCTGGACCCTCAAATCACCTAAAACTCTACCCAAATCAATTTCATTGATCCTCAAATCATTCATACACTTAAGAGGATACTCTAAGAATGTTTTCATCCTAAAAACGAAGGTTCATCAACAATTTAGCATTCTACCATTAGAGGGGGTTCTTAAGCATTTAGACACTCAAACAATAGTCATACATGCAACACATGAAAAACTCATGAAATGCAGGATGTTTAGAGAGTTGGAGAAGCATCAACCATAAGCAAAAGCACAACAAACTCGTATTATTCCTCCTCTTCAAGTTTTTTTTTCTTTCCCAATCTTCTCGAGGGCTCACCAACCTCTTTCTCTACAAGAGAAAGATAAACAAAGAATTAGACACACCTTGGAAAAAAATCTAAAGCTTAAAAGCACTAAAAGATTGAGATTTAAGCTCTCAAACACCCATTCCCGAACTATAACACAAAAAACGTGATTCTCAACTAAGCATAACCCTTTTTCTTCAACACACCTCTTCTAAAACCCTTTTTCTTCTCCAAACTTTGCAACTTTCACCTTATTTTATAGATCCCTTGAGCTCTAAAACTTTCTCTCCAACACAAAAACGTGATTCTCAACTAAGCTCTCAAAGATTCAACATTTAACCATTTCTTTTCTTGCAACCAAAGGAGATGAAGAAAGGAAGAAAAGAGAAAGAAAGATGATAACATATTTATAGAAAACATAACTCCTTCTTTCCATTTTTATCCCATTTTGTATTTACCCAAAATGCTCTTCCCTCAAAAACTCCTCAAGCCCAACAACCACTAAAGGCCCAGAAGCCTAAGGTGAAAACTGGACCAAACACAAATCCGAGGTCCAAACATCTGATCCTAACTCTTCGGGTTAACCCGACATTCGGATTTGAATCCAGATCGTGAGAAATATTCACTTTTAAATTATAATCGAGTTATTAAATATAAATTTATGATTAAAGTATAAATTTATCAACATTTTTTTTTTAAAAATTATCTATAATGATTAATGAAATTATAACTAAAAAGTATTCCTACTGTCACACTTATTAAATCATACGATGACTTTTGATGGAGTTTTAAGAAGAAAAAATTATATAAAATAAAATAATTAAACTAATAAATTTGCTTTTAAAAAATAACTTTTATTTTTAAAAAATAAATAAATAAATTTATATTAAAAGTTGATTGAATTTTTTAATATAACATTTTAAATAAAATAATTTAAAAATTGTAATATTAGTACAATAGAAGTAATATATATTAGAAGATGCAACAAAGTTACTTGCTTATTACAAGTGGGATGATTTCCAATGAGCTGTGATTCATTCTTTCCGGCTTTCTTTTCAATATAAAACTCAAATGAAATCAAATCAGCACCATATACGTGATTTTGTCCATTTTCATAGAATCATGAGTTGATGATTTCACGTTCATGTTGAAAATGATGAAAAAGTGCTCCATCCGAAGAAAAATCTGGATTTACAAGTTCAGGACCAGAATCCAACCTTGTATAAGTATTAAATAATCATCAGGCTGGAATTGTGAAGTCTCTTCTCAACAACAAAAACGAAGCCCAAAGATACAAAAATGGCAACTACAGACAAATCGGCGAAAAGTGTTGTGCTTCTCTACGACGACTATGTCGAGGACCTTGAGGTTCATTCTTCTACTTCCTTTCATGGGTTTGTTGTTTTTCTCTTAAATTTTGTTATTTAGTATGTAATGGTAGGTGAAATGATTAGGTTATGGTCCCTTTCCAAGCATTTCTGGCTTATGGTGTATCGGTGGCCATTGTTTGTCTTGGAAAGAAAGCCGACGAGGTTTGTTGCACTATTGTTCATTATCTTGTCGGTCATCAGGTTCCTTAAATATTTACCCTTTTGCTCAAAATATCATGGGATTTCTTGTCCATCTGAAAAGTGTTTGTTTTTGTTTGATTGACAGACATACTCGGAGTCCCGTGGTCACAATTTCACACTGAATGCATCATTTGATGAGATAGATCATACCAAATATGATGGTTTGGTTATACCCGGAGGACGGGCTCCTGAATATCTTGCTATGAATGCATTTGTATTGGACCTGGTGCGCAACTTTGTTAATTCTGGAAAGCCTGTTGCCTCTATTTGTCATGGTCAATTGATTTTGGCTGCTGCCGGGGTGGTTGGAGGTCGAAAATGCACTATTTACCCTGCTGTTGGACCTACACTTGTTGCCGCTGGTGCATTTTGGGTTGAACCTGATACCCTGGCTGCTTGTGTTGCTGATGGTAACATCATTACCGGGGCTACCTATTTCGGGCATCCCGAGTTCATCAGGCTCTTCGTGGAAGCACTAAGAGGCACCATAACTGGGTCAAACAAAAGGATCCTGTTTCTTTGTGGGGTAACTTCTCATTCAGTGAATTCAATATATATTTATCTCGTTAGGAAAATCACTTTAATTTATAATGAATTTACTGAATTTGTTATTGTAATCACTAATTTTATTCAGGCCTAAACCCGTATTTTATTTTTATTTCATTCGAACATTGGGCTTGTAAGTATTGAACAAAAATAAAATTATTATTATATACATGTGTTTTTAATTCAAAAATCCAAAAATATTACCATACTATATACACTTATTTATTTCATTTTGCTTTAATTTCGTACTATTATTTATTTATTTATCTAAAAAAACTAATAAATAAATAAATCATCAAAACCAAAAATACTACCTTTTATTTATGTAGGTATGCACGCATATTTTTAAATATTTCTTTCAAAAAATCAAAAACATTATGTGTTATTTAATTTATGTATATATTTGATCGTTTCTAAAAAAATATATGTATAGAATAGAGGTTTTTCTTTACTTTAATTTTTCTTTGTCTGTTATTTCTTTTATTATTATTATTATTTAATTTTGTCTAGTATTTTATTATTATATTTTAAATAAATAAAACATAAATATTAAATCCCTAAATGAATAATCAAGCCCAAGTAATATAATAATCCATACACAAATCCAATATCAAATATTACAAAGCCCATATAATAAATATTACAAAGTCCGATTTAAATATATGCAAGCCCGAAACCAGACTAGCCCAGACCCAGATTCATAACAGAAAACCCTAATCCAATGATTCATCTCCCATGCGCAGCTGGCTGTGGGCCGTTGGATCGGATCTACGATCGATCACAAGGAGGAAGATTCTGGACACTTGCACGCGCCCCACGCACGCCGACCGCTCGCCTCCCACGCGCGCGTGTTGAGCACGCGAAGGACTTTTCGGATTTCCAGACGACCTCTCGCCTCTCTAATAATCGTCCGTTCGATTCCGATCGCCGGCGACGATTCTCTGACGGCCTCATCACTCGTCCAGGAGCCACATATACACAAACAAACAAAACTATGTCAGGATCGTACAATTTGCAGAGCAAAAACACAATGGATTTCAGACTTTTCAGGCAAAAAGGGGACAATTCCTAGCCGCACCAGTACATGACAGAAAAGCATAGAGATATTCAGAGGCGGACATCAAGAATAAAGCAAAAAAGGCAACAAATATATTATTTTCATCTTGTAATCTGACTATAAAAGTCAAGAACAAAAAATATTATAGGGGGGATTTTTCTCAAAAAAAACAGACTCGACCTTGAATAAAAAAAGCAAGAACATTACAGTGGTATTTTTTTTCTCTTTTCTTTGCATGTAATAAAAACAAGGGTTTAGGATTTACCATTCTTTTTCTTTTTTTCAAAATCTTCGAGTCTTCTTTTCCCCTCTGATCTTCTGTCTCCGGTGATAAGCCGCGGCCTCCGCGCCAACGGTGAACCGAGAATCAAGGAGAGAGGGGCTTCACGTTCTACGCTTTAGTTTTCATGGGTTTTCAGTGTTGCGTTGCCGAAAT
The DNA here is from genome assembly GCA_035048815.1 of Abelmoschus esculentus. NCBI lineage: Eukaryota > Viridiplantae > Streptophyta > Magnoliopsida > Malvales > Malvaceae > Abelmoschus > Abelmoschus esculentus. The sequence goes on from JAUCBN010000003.1 coordinate 14,534,103, forward strand.
AATAAGGGGTTTTTGATCTGGGTTTTACTAAACTAAGGACGTTTAGAGGTTGGGGTTTTCAAAGAAGAGTTTTTTTTAGTTTTCAAACTCGCCGACCACCGTGAGTGGTGGCCGGCGTGATGGCTTTTTGAATAACTCGTCGGTTTCTGGGTGTTCAAGGATGAACACTTTGATGTTCATCTTTGGTGTTTGAATTCAGAGGAGAGAAAAGGGTTTTTTAATTTCCAAAGGTGTTAAAATGAAATAAGAGGCCGGATTTTTGTGAAATAAGTGAGTTTTATACTCACTTATTATTTTTAAAATGGGTTATTTCATTAATAAATCCCTCCGTGTCATTAAAACCATCTCCCAGGTCCCTGAAGCTTTCCCTTTTCTTCCGATTTAGTTACCAATCTGGTGATTTTATTTTCTTTCAAATGGTTTTATTATTATTAAGTCCCTCTGTGTTTTTATTATTATTTTTAAACACTTCCCCTTGGGTTATTTGCTCTTCAAGCCCTTATTTCTTTATTCTGTTTTATAATTTGGTCATTTTCAGAAGCCTATTTTCCCTATTTTGCATATATCCTTTGACTTTTATTTTTATTTTATCTATTCATTTATTTATTCTTGTTTTTATTTGTGTTACATTCATTGACTTATTCATTCTGTATATATCCGTTATATCTTTAATTTGCTACACCATGTCTTTGTATACTTGTCTATTTGTTTGTATTCTTTTTATTATTATTGTCATTTATTCATGCTTTACTATATTATGTAAATACTTATGTCATGCATTGTTTACTTTTTTGATTCATTATATGTATGTCGTATATAATCTTTTATTTATGCTTTTAATTTACCATGTTATACATGTCTTTTTTATCTACGTGGGAATTCCAACTTATCATCTTCTACTTATATTTATGTCATGTTCGCATCTATTTATTTTATCCTCATAGTGTATGTGCTTTATCTTAGTTGTACATAGTTACTTTATGATGGTCTTTATTTTATTTGTCGCATTTACCTTTTGTGTATATTTTTGTTTGGTTTGTTTTAAGTTTCTTTGAGCTTTTGTATGAGTTATACGTCTCAAATCTCACTTCGATAATTAATGAATTTAATTTCAAATATCTTTATTCAGTCGTAACGGACCCGTGTTCCAATGCAATGGTCGCGGTATATGTGTTGCCTTCGAATAAAGACACGGTAAAAAATAAAATTGATTCGAATCTTTAGACAAAAAATAATAATTTAAATACCACTTTAATCCGAAAAATCTAAAATTAATTAAGCGATAATTTATAAAGGTGCCAATTTTGGATGGTTTTAACCCTAAGCCCGTTTTTAACCGTAACCGACTCTCGAACCCAAATCATTTCGAATCTCTGGGTTTTTTTTTACGGTGTCCGGCCTACCAAAGTGGCCGGTGGCGACTCCAACGTTTTTAATCTCTTTCAAACATTCCCAATATTTTTCAAACCCCTAATTTTAAATAAAATTCTCAATTTCCTTTTTCAGGTCTTTCAAACCCTAATTCCCAAATTTTAAACCCTAGATTTTAAAATTCCATTTTTTAGCCTAATCCCTAATTTTCAAACTAGTGACCCCCATTTTTATTATTTACGCCTAATATTAATTTTCAAACGAGTCAAGCCTTGTTTTTAAATACCGCTTAATTAATTTTGGGAAGTTTGAATTAAAGTGGCAATTAAATTATCATTTGTTTATTAATTCAAAGCTATGCCATTTCAACCCGTCTCTTTAAGTGGGGGGAAAATACTAAGGCTTTCGTAAGGATATTGTTCCTTCGTATGGGCCTAGTAAAGTACCTTCGGGGCTCGACTACCCTATGTTTTCGTGGGAATATTGTTTCCCCGTATGGGCATAGCAAAAGGGTCCTCCCGAATTGAACTCGATTGAGATGAGCCTATAATGGGTGATGATCGGGGGCCTTGCTACTCTTAGAAGAGGACAACAAGGACAATTCGGGTACCTCCTAGAACCAAAATTGCATTTAGAGAACTAGTAAACCCACCCCATTAGAGCCATGCGGATAACCTAGGTGAATTAGGTATAATATCTAGATTTTGTTTATTTTTCTTTTCTTCCATGTCATTTGTTTATGTCCTTTATTTATGCTTTTGTTATTTATGGCATCCTTACTAACACATTTCCCTTTTCCTTTTGTTTGTTTTGTTTTCTTCCTTTTCCCGTATTCTTTTTGCATTCCTTTTTTAAAGGTGTTGATTCGACTGGTTTTCCCGCATTGAGAGCTTTCATTATGGATAAAAGTCTTCTAGGTTCCCAAGATAAAAACTTAGCAATTCGACATTGGTCCGAAGTCAACCAAAAGGCCTTTGGAGACAGTCAACCAAGTGAGCGCATTGTGCCCGGTTACACGTATATCAGTCTACAACAGAACGATTTGTATGAGTTAAAGGAAATATGGGAAAGTTGGAAAGCGAGAGTACAAAACTTGTTCTGTGAGAATTATGGGGATATAGCTCAGTTAATATATGTCAGAATTAATCAGCCTTTGCTAAGAGCTGCTTTTCAGTTCTGGAATCCCGCTTTTTGCTGTTTCACCTTCAACGGAAACGATTTGATGCCAACAATAGAAGAATACACAACTTTGATAAATAGAAGGAATGTCAACAAGGATTGGATCTATTCGAACCCTCTTAAGTCCCAAAACTATCATTCGAAGTTGAGTTCTCTAGCAGAAATGAGTGATGCGTGGGCTAAAGGAATAATTCAGGTTCGGGGAGAAAGTATTGCATTTTCATGGGAGAGCATCCGGGACATAATACCCGTGCATCCAGATGAGGAAATGAAGATGGATTTGTTTGCCATAGGCATATACGGATTGATTATTTTTCCCCGAGTATTGGGTAACATAGATGTGGCCATTCTTGATTTGTTCGATCGTTTAAAGAAGAAGGCTAATCCGGTAATGGTCATATTGACAGAAACCTTCATTTCTTTGAATGCTTGCCGGAAACATGAAAAAGGACGTTTTAGAGGGTGTGCACAACTTCTTCAGATATGGATACAGAGTCACTTTTGGAAGGAGCCAACCCAGGTCTTGTCTGGTATATTTCAAGGAAGTTTCTCCCCGGTACGAGAGTATTTAGCTAGAGAATGGCGAGAGGATCTCGATAAAAGAAAATGGTCAGAAATCTTCAGGAATCTGCGGGATGATGATATTGTGTGGAGAGTTCCGTGGATGGGTCATGAGTTTCACTTCCTTTACAGAATCGGTGACTACGATTGGGTCATGATGATCGGCTTACACGGAGGAATTGCCTGTGCACCCCTTCTGGTATCTAGACAGTTTGGTTCTCGTCAGTTTATTCCTTTTACGGCAGGTTTGAGTGAAGCCGAGTTCCCTTTTAAGAATGAGTATCGACCTAAGGTCCAGAAGATAACAAGAGCGTGGGGTTACTGTTACCGTATTCGAGTAGAAGGAAGTAATCAAGGAATGACCACACCGGATTATGACCTTTGGAGACGTATCAGGGTTAATGACAAAATCCCGATATCCGACCACGAGCCTACAATGACGTTGGAAGAGCACATGCGCATTGTCCCTTCTGAAGCCGATATACTAAGAAGTGAGATGGATGAAGTCAGAAAACAGATGGAGGAAATGAAAGCCCAATATGCGGAAGAACTATACAAAGTAAGTTTGGATCTCGATGTTAAGGATGAGACAATTAAACAGCTAAAGAAGGCTAATGAGGGTTTGAGTGTGAAAGATGCCCTCTATCAGAAAGATACCATCAAGCTGTATACTCAGGTGCAAACTGCTAACCGAAAGAAATTTCTCGCCGTGGAAAGGGAAAGGATGAACGGGATTCGTATCCTAGAAGAAGAAAAGGAAAGGGGTAAGCAAGCCATGAATAAAGAAATAGAGATCCGAGAGGCCGAAATTGAGAAAGAAAAGAGGAGAGCAATCAGCCAAGAGAGGGAAAGGTACCGGGAAGAGAAAGAAAAAGGAAAACAAACTGTAGTGTGGGAAAGAAAAAATACTAATGCGTGGAAGAGAAGGGCTCAGGAAAATAAGAATCGTTTTTGTGAGATGCAAGATTTGTATGTCTACTTCTGAAATTCTGAAACAGTGTCAAGCTCGGAATGCTCTATTGGAACACAAGGTCGAGGATTTGGATCACTCTTTAGAGAAATATATGGTCAGAAATGGGTTTTTGGAGTTACAGCTCAGTCAACAAGAGAACGCATCGCTTCAAGCACGGATAGGAGAGTTAGAAGCCAAGGTTCAAGACTATTTGGGACGATTAGTGGTCCTCGAGGGGGCTGCATAAGGGGGAGATAACTATTGGTTGCGTCGTCTTCGTGATGTCACCCGCATGATACAAGACCGAGATGATTATAACACCACTCTAATGGTGTAAGTACAAGAAGTGGCCCAATATGTGAAAAACCTAGCCGCGGAGGCTGAAGCCTTAACACCCTTTGTAGCACAGGACATGAAAGAAGCAGCCCGATTCGTCCAACTACTCGAAGCAATTCAAGATTTAGGAACTAGGGCTGATGCCTATCTGTAGTTTCTATTTCCCTTTGTAATGAAGACTTTTTAAAGTTTAATGAAAGTTGGTTCAAGGACGATCACTAAATGAGTCAACACCTTTACTTGCATTGCTTATCTTTTTGAAGCATTTCATCATTTGCATACATCCACTCATGCATTTTATATGCATTAATCATGTATACAATTAAATTAACCTAGGAAATGTTGTAAAACAGAGAATTTGCAATCATTCCGCATCAATATTGCACTCGATCTCAAGTGAGGAAGATGGAAGAACAATTCAGTAAGTTAGAAGAAGATCTGAGAGCCCAGATAGAAAGATCGCAGTTGGAACTGAAAGAAACCATGTTGAAAGCTCAATAAGATATGTTGGAACAGCTCACCCAAATGTTAGGACTTAAGCCATCAGATGATGCGAAAGGAAAAAGAACGGTAGAGACTCCGCTTCAAACCGGGATAGAACCGACATATTCCCCCATTATTGTTGGCTCAGCCCCTGTCCCACAAAAAGGAGCGACGTTTAGTTTCCGAGCCGGAACATCGATCCAGAATCCGTTATTTGGAACGGCTGAAAGTGATGAGAATGCTGGTGAAAATGTGCCTGACTTGGATGAACTCGAGAAATTCAGTAAAGTAAAGGCAGAATTCTCTAAACAGCTCGAGGAGATTAGGAAAGACCTTGAAGAAAAGCTCCGGGTTAGAGAAGTAGAAGAGGATTCTCTTGGTTTGAACGCGGGCGACCTTAGCCTAGTCCCCGATGTAGAAATTCCCCCGAAATTCAGAACACCCGAGTTCGAAAAGTATGACGGCACAACATGCCCCACTGCACATGTGACCATGTTCTGTCGGAAGATGGCAGGATTTACCAGCAATGAAAAGCTTCTCATTCATTGCTTCTAGGACAGCTTGATAGGATCCGCGGCAAGGTGGTATAATCAGTTGACCCGTGCACAGATTAAGTCATGGAAAGACTTAGCAAAAGCTTTCATTGATCAGTACAAGCATGTTACTGATATGATTCCCAACAGACTTATGCTGCAAAATTTGGAACAGAAGAAAAGTGAAACCCTTCGCGAATATGCTCAGCGATGGAGAGATCTCGCGGCACAAGTACAACCGCCGCTTCGTGAAAACGAAGTCGCTCCCATGTTTGTGGATACTTTGAGAGGAGTGCTGTACGACCGACTCATCAGCAATCCGATAAGTAACTTTGCTGAATTAGTGATGACCGGAGAGCGCATTGAGGCCGCCATCAAAAGTGGTAGGATTGAGGGAGGTGAACCGCTCAAAAAGCAATTTAAGAGAAAGGAGCATGAGGTAAATGCTTTCAAAACATGTCAGAATTTAACCATATCGCAACCACAACCGGCCAACAATACTCAGGGAGGCGGTAGAAGAGATGATAGGAAGCCAAAGAAAGAATTCGAGAAGACGACCTTCACCCCTATCCCAATCCCGTACAAGGAGTTGTATGCTCAGTTACACAAAGCTGATTTGGTGCGACCTTTCCATGTGACTCCTTTCAGCCCACCATACCCAGCATGGTATGATGCAAAAGCACATTGCGAATATCATGCCGGCGTTCCTGGTCATAACATTGAGAACTGTATAGCCTTCAAGAAGCTTGTTCAGAATTTGTTGAATACGGGAGTCTTACAATTGGGAGAACCAAGTACCACTAGTAACCCGCTTCCTAACCACGAGAATCAGGGGATTAATAGTATCGAAAAGGAATCCCCTAAAAAGGCCATATCTATGGCATCAGATATACGATCCCCTTTGAGATGGGTGTTCCGACATTTGTGCATGGTACGTCTGATAGACCGAGGGATAGTAATTGCAAAGGAGGGATGTGGTCGATACTGCGAATACCATCAGTCTAGTGATCATGACATCCAGGTTTGCGCGGAATTTCGGGGTAAGGTGCAGGAATTACACCGGAAAAGGCCATAATTTCTCCTCCCTCGACCTTTCCTTTTAAAAGCACACAGAGGGTGCCTTGGAATTACACCGCCAATATCTCTACACCCAGAAATCCAGGAACGCAAGAAGCCGTTACACCGGAAGAGGGGAGGCCGGTTCAGGAAGGTGATGCATTGGGGCAGAATTCTGAAATAGTGAATGAAGTAGGGCACTTTACAAGGAACGGGAGATGTTACTCTCCTCAGGAGGAGAAGAAACCCGACGAACAAAAGGGTAAGGGCAAACTCGCTGAGCCAGAAGCAGTAAAAGTATTCGGGGATGATCCTCCCTCAAAGATCCTCGAGCCCGTGACTGAGGCTCAAGCCCAAGAATTTTTAAGATTCCTGAAGCATAGTGAATACAATGTGGTTGATCAACTTTGAAAGCAACCGGCCAGAATCACGGTGCTCGACCTATTACTGAATTCAGAAAAGCACCGGGAAGCATTGCTAAAGGTGTTGAATCAAACTTTTGTAGAACAAGACATCACTGTCAAGAAGCTTGATCAGATTGTGAACCACATAGTTGCCGATAATTATATCACTTTCAGCGATGATGAAATCCCAGAGGAAGGAAGAGGTTCAACTAAAGCCCTCAATATCACAACTCACTGCAAGGGGCATGTTTTGCCAAGAGTGCTTATCGATAACGGGTCTGCCCTTAATGTTATGCCCATGGCTACTTTACAACGACTGCCTATTGATAACTCCCATATGAAGTTTTGTCAGAACACTGTCCGGGCATTTGATGGCACTCAGAGGGAAGTGGCCGGGAAGATTGAGATACCTCTGCTTATAGGCCCAGTTGAATATGTCATAGAGTTCGTGGTTATGGACATCCGACCGTCATACAATTGCTTATTAGGGAGGCCGTGGATTCATGCAGTCGGGGCTGTCCCTTCTTCTCTTCATCAGAAGCTGAAATATATGATGGAAGGAAAACTCGTGACAGTTAACGCGGAAGAAGACGTTATTACTGTTGTAACTTCGGATGTTCCCTATGTGCCCCCTGCTGAAGACGCTCTAGAATGTTCCTTTCGAGCCTTGGAATTCATCAATGCCACTTTTGTGGCAGAAGGGAGTCGGATTCCGACCCCGAGATATTCGAATTGCACTAAGATGGTAGTGATTGAGACTGTTGGAAAAGGGGCTAGGAAAGGGAGAGGACTCGGAAAGAACTTGTAAGGATGTCTGAAAGTCAGAAGTGTTATTGACAAGAGGGACAAGTTTGGGTTAGGCTTTCACCCTACTTATCTGCAAAAGAAACAAGAAAGAAAGAGAAGGGAAGAACAAAGAAGAGCACGACTCAGGGGAGAAGATATCCCATGGAAACCAATAGTCAAAACTGATCTCAAGAATAGTTTCACCTTCGGAGGGATTGAGAATTCTGGGGAGAAAGTGCACCAAGCCAATTTAGAAGGACAGAAGTTTTATGAGGCTGAGCTTATGAGTGAAATTTTCGAAATGATGGATGTAAATATGATCTCTCAGAATGCCAAGGGAAAGTCTGATCTATTTGCCATTCGTCCATGTCTCCCGGATGAACAGCTTAACAATTGGACAAGCATCGATCTGCCTGTAGTTGCTAAGAATGAATCAAAGTAATGTCTAAAAAAACACTTCCCATTCGCTTTCGCCCCAAAGCAATGAGATTTCTTTGTAAAGGGCATCTATGTTAATCTGCATTTCAATGAAAACAAAGGGCTTCATGCTCTTTTTCTCAAATGGAAAACAATCTTCTTTTCATACATTTTGTTCCTTGCATTCTTTATCCCTTTATTCTTTACTTGTAAAATATGTATACTATTTCCTAACATAGGAAATTTAAATTCTTGCAGGTTCGATAATATCGATTGTATGAATGATACTGAACTTAATCCTGTACCGAATTTCGACAACCCGTACTTGTCGTAGAAGCCGAAGAAGAGGAAGAAGAGTTAGAGATCCCCGATGAGTTAATAAGGCTGATGGCCAGTGAAGAAAAACAGATACTGCCCCATCAAAAGGATCTGGAGATAATAAATTTGGGATCCGAAGAAGAAAGAAGAGAAGTAAAAATAGGTACCACTTTAGCATCAGACTCAAGAGAAAAATTAATTGGGTTGCTTTCAGAGTTTAAAGATTTTTTGCTTGGACGTATCAAGATATGTCAGGTCTAAATACAGATATTGTTGTACACAAGCTACCCACACGACCGGAGAATAAGCCCGTCCAACAAAAGCTCCGTAGGTTGAGAACGGATATGTTGTTGAAAATTAGAGAAGAAGTAAGAAAGCAGTTCGAAGCCGGGTTCTTGAAAGTAGCGAAGTACCCAGAGTGGGTTGCGAATATTGTGCCGGTGCCCAAAAAGGATGGGAAAGTACGCATGTGCGTAGATTATCGTGATCTCAATAAGGCCAGTCCCAAAGACAATTTTCCTCTCCCGCATATTGACACCCTTGTTGACAATACTGCGGGGCACTCATGGTTTTCTTTCATGGACGTTTTTTCGGGCTATAATCAGATCAAGATGTGCCTTGATGATATGGAAAAAAACCACCTTCGTGACACTGTGGGGCACGTTCTACTATAAAGTAATGCCTTTTGGGTTGAAGAATGCCGGGGCCACATATCAAAGAGCAATGGTGACTCTTTTTCACGACAAGATACACAAAGAGATTGAAGTGTATGTGGATGACATGATCGCCAAATCCAAGACGGAGAATGAACATATTCAGAATCTGCAAAAGTTGTTTCTGAGGTTAAGAAAATATCAGTTGAAGCTCAATCCCGCCAAATGTACTTTCGCAGTAACGTCCGGAAAGCTCCTCGGGTTCGTAGTCAACAGAAGAGGGATAGAAATTGATCCAGATAAAGTCAAGGCCATAAGGGACCTCTCGCCACCGCAAACCCAAAAGGAAGTTCGTGGTTTCTTAGGGAGGCTGAACTACATTTCCTGTTTCATATCTCAGTTAACGGATAAATGTGACCCCATTTTTAGACTTCTCCGTAAAAATGACCCGGGAACCTGGGATGAAGATTGTCAGGCAGCGTTTGAGAAAGTTAAGAATTATCTAACTAAAGCCCTAGTTTTAGTGGCTCCCGTGCCCGACCGACCATTGATTTTATACCTAACGGTTTTCGAGAACTCAATGGGCTGTGTGTTAGGTCAACAAGACGAGTCAGGGAGGAAGGAAAGAGCAATCTACTATTTGAGTAAGAAGTTCACAGAAGGCGAAACTCGATATCCGCAGATTCAAAAGTTGTGTTGTGCCCTGGTTTGGGCAACTAAAAGGTTGAGACAGTATATGTTGTATCACACCACCTATCTGATATCACGGTCTGATCCCTTAAAAGCCCTAATGGAAGCACCGGCGTTGATAGGAAAAATGGCTCGATGGCAGATGCTTTTGTCTGAATTTGATATTGTGTATGTGAATCAAAAATCTATAAAGGGCAGTGCAGTGGCCGATTTCTTGGCAAGTCGGGTTGCGAAGAATTATGAACCCCTGAATTTTGATTTCCTGGATGAAGATTTAATATCCGCCACAGCCGAGGGTGGAATAATCGAGACTGCATTACCATGGAAATTATATTTTGATGGGGCTTCTAATGCCCTCGGGCACGGCATAGGGGAAATGCTGATCTCCCTGGAGGAAGTTCATTATCCGCTCACGAGCAGGTTGAATTTCTTTTGCACTAATAATATAGCAGAATATGAAGCCTGTATAATGGGTTTGTACGCAACTATCGAACGGAAGGTTCGTGTCCTTCAGGTGTTCGGAGACTCTTCGCTAGTCATTTATCAGTTACGACAAGAGTGGGAAACCAAGGACCCTAAGTTGATCAAGTATTATAATCTGATTCAGGATTTGATTCAGAATTTTGAAAGAATCAGTTTTGAATATCTACCGAGGGAGGATAACTAAATGGCTGATGCTTTGGCCACTCTGGCCGCGACTTTCAAGACAAACACGAAGGCTCAAATGAGGTCACTAGAAATGCAAAGCATCGAATTGCCTGCCCACTGTTATGGAGTGGAAGAGGAGAAAGATGGGAATCCTTGGTACCATGATATTCTGCAGTACATCAAATCTCAAGTTTATCCCGAAGAAGCCACAAATACTGATAAAAGGACTATTAGGAGAATGGCAGCAGGGTATGTCCTCGATGGGGATATCTTGTACAAAAGAGGGAATGATCAGGTGTTAATGAGATGTGTTGGCGCCCAAGAAGCTAAAACCATAGTGACAGAAATACACGAAGGCATATGCGGGACTCATGCTAATGGTTTTGCAATGGCCAGAAAAATCATGAGATGTGGCTATTATTGGTCAACGATGGAAGGAGACTGCATCAGTCATGGCAAAAGATGTCACAAATGTCAGATCTATGCGGATAAAATTCACTCCTCGCCTCTGCCGTTACATACTTTGAACGCACCTTAGCCTTTCGCTGCCTGGGGGATAGATGTCATCGGACAAATTCATCCTAAGGCATCTAACGGACACCGTTTCATTTTAGTAGCAATTGATTATTTCACCAAATGGGTAGAGGCCGCCTCCTACGCCAACATCACGCGAGCCACGGTCTGTAGGTTTTTGAAAAAAGAGATCCTTTGTCGTTATGGTTTGCCAGAAAGAATCATTACCGATAACGCCACAAATCTGAACAACAAGATGATTTCTGAGGTGTGTGAACAGTTTAAGATTATGCATCACAACTCTACTGCATACCGACCCAAGATGAACGGAGCAGTTGAGGCTGCTAATAAGAACATTAAGAGGATCATAGCGAAAACTACAGATACTTTCAAGGATTGGCATGAGAAGTTGCCTTTTGCGTTGTTTGCTTATCGAACCTCAATACGAACCTCGACCGGGACAACCCCATACTCACTGGTATACGGTATGGAAGCAGTCATACCACTCGAAGTTGAAATACCTTCTCTCCGAATTCTGAGTGAATCTAAATTGGAAGATGATGAATGAACACAAGTCAGGATAGACAATTTGAATCTGATAGAAGAAAAGAGACTAAACGCCATTTGTCATGGCCAGATGTATCAGAAAAAAATGATGCGAGCCTATAATAAGAAGGTTAGGCCTCGTGAATTTCTGGAAGGGGATATGGTGCTAAAAAGGGTTTTACCTATTCAAAAGGATTTCCGAGGAAAATAGATGCCTAACTGGGAAGAGCCGTACATTGTGAAGAAGATCTTTTCAGGGGGAGCTGTCATTCTGACAGAGATGGACGGGAATGAGTTGGGTAATCCTGTGAATTCCGATTGGATCAAGAGGTATTATGCTTGAGCCTTTTTAAAAAAAAAGAAAAGAAAAAAAAGAAAAGAAAAAAGAAAGAAAAAGAAAAACGGAGGGTTTAGGGTGAAAACCCGAAAATGGCACCTTAGGACCATAGGGGGGTTTAAGGTGAAAATTCAAAAAGGACGTCTTAGAACCAAAGGAGATTTTGAGTTGAAAACCCGAAAGGGCGGCTCAAATATTTGCAAGGCGACACTTCGTCAACCCTCTCGGAGGCTACTGTGATCAAGTCGGGAAGTGAGATCTTCGATGCGGTTGATGAGTTCTCGTATCATTCATACCTTCAATATTGTGAAGTCTGTTTTGAGTTTAATTCTCCTCCTTCTCTTGTATATTTCGTGTTTGCCATGACTTTTGGAATATAATAACTATTATTAAATATTTCTTGTTGCATCATATTCATTCTTTTTTGGTATATTCATAAGATAAATCGACCCGGAACATCAATGAATAAAGTTTTTTCGAAATTGCTATGATTTATCTCATCAGCTACAGGTCGGAGAGAAGCGAAGTCCAGGTCAATCCGCAGTAATCAACAGAGATCATAAAAAAAAATTCAACTCTACAAGGTGAAAACCCGAAAGGGCGCCTAAAGGAAAGAGTAGAAAAGGAAAAGAAAGAAAAAAGAAAAAAAAGAGAGAAGAAGAAAAAAAAGAGAAAAAGAGAAAAAAGAGAAGAAAAAAGAAAAAGAAAAAAGAAAAGAAGAAAAAAGAAAAAAATCGTCAAAGTGAAAATCTGCAAACAGGCGCCCCGAAAGAAGTAAATTTAGGAATCCCGTTGTTGAAGGCGGAAAACAATGTCAGAAGATGGCTTGGGTCCTAACATAGGGAGCGATTGCAAAGAAGACATGAAATCAAAGGGACTAGATCCGAACAACTTTTGGCTGAGACCCGAACATGCATCATGTAGAATAGGAACACGCTAACCCATACCATGTCATATCATATGCATTTACAGGAAAGAAGAACACTAACACTTCAATGCTTGCCCGCCACGGTATACGCTCGAAGAGAGGGACCGTCAGATGTTGCAATGATCAGAAATTCGAGTATCTCAAAGATGTGGATCCTACTGAGAAAGGATCAGCATTGTTTTTGCGACATACACTCGAAGAGAGGGGTCGCCCACCACGGTATACGCTCGAAGAGAGGGACCGTCAGATGCTGCAATGATCAGAAATCAGAGCATCTCGAAGATGTGGATCCTACTGAGAAGGGATCAGCATTGTTTTTGCGACATACACTCGAAGAGAGGGGTCGCCCACCACGGTATACGCTCGAAGAGAGAGACCGTCAGATGCTGCGATGATCAGAAATCAGAGCCTCTTGAAGATGTGGATTCTATGGAGAAGGGATCAACATTGTTAGAATTCTAGATTTAGGGTTTCATATAGGAGAGACTCAGATCAAAGACTTTTGCGAAGAGTTTTAAATAGGAAAGACTCGAAGCTTTTTCAGAAGTTGGTTCTATATAGGAAGGATCAACTTCTTCAACAGTTCCGAGCTTAGAGTCTCGTAGAGGGGGGACCCACAACTCAGAATCTTTTAATTTGTTCAAGATAATAAAATAAGGGAATCAAAGTTCGCTGCTGATAAATATCTTTTGATATGTTCAGGTGGCCTCAAGATGAAATATCGGTCGTGGCAAGCTAATCAGGGGTTCAGGGAGAAGAAAGGGTTATCCTATTTGTGAGGAAAGGGCTTTTGGATCATGGTCTACAAACAGGGAAGTCGGATAAAATTAGTTTTTTGTCTTTGCTTCATCATTGCTTTACAACGATAAGCAAAGAGGGGCAACTGTAATCACTAATTTTATCCGGGCCTAAACCCGTATTTTATTTTTATTTCATTCGAACATTGGGCTTGTAAGTAATGAACAAAAATAAAATTATTATTATATACATGTGTTTTTAATTCAAAAATCCAAAAATATTACCATACTATATACACTTATTTATTTCATTTTGCTTTAATTTCGTACTATTATTTATTTATTTATCTAAAAAAACTAATAAATAAATAAATCATCAAAACCAAAAATACTACCTTTTATTTATGTAGGTATGCACGCATATTTTTAAATATTTCTTTCAAAAAATCAAAAACATTATGTGTTATTTAATTTATGTATATATTTGATCGTTTCTAAAAAAATATATGTATAGAATAGAGGTTTTTCTTTACTTTAATTTTTCTTTGTCTGTTATTTCTTTTATTATTATTATTATTTAATTTTGTCTAGTATTTTATTATTATATTTTAAATAAATAAAACATAAATATTAAATCCCTAAATGAATAATCAAGCCCAAGTAATATAATAATCCATACACAAATCCAATATCAAATATTACAAAGCCCATACAATAAATATTACAAAGCCCGATTTAAATATATGCAAGCCCAAAACCGGACTAGCCCAGACCCAGATTCATAACAGAAAACCCTAATCCAATGATTCATCTCCCATGCGCAGCTGGCTGTGGGCCGTTGGATCGGATCTATGATCCAACGGCCACGATCACAAGGAGGAAGATTCTGGACACTTGCACGCGCCCCACGCACGCCGACCGCTCGCCTCCCACGCGCGCGTGTTGAGCACGCGAAGGACTTTTCGGATTTCCAGACGACCTCTCGCCTCTCCAATAATCGTCTGTTCGATTCCGATCGCCGGTGACGATTCTCCAACGGCCTCATCACTCGTCCAGGAGCCACATATACACAAACAAACAAAACTATGTCAGGATCGTACAATTTGCAGAGCAAAAACACAATGGATTTCAGACTTTTCAGGCAAAAAGGGGACAATTCCTAGCCGCACCAGTACATGACAGAAAAACATAGAGATATTCAGAGGCGGACATCAAGAATAAAGCAAAAAAGGCAGCAAATATATTATTTTCATCTTGTAATCTGACTATAAAAGTCAAGAACAAAAAATATTATAGGGGGGATTTTTCTCAAAAAAAAACAGATTCGACCTTGAATAAAAAAAGCAAGAACATTACAGTGGTATTTTTTTTCTCTTTTCTTTGCATGTAATAAAAAACAAGGGTTTAGGATTTACCGTTCTTTTTCTATTTTCCAAAATCTTCGAGTCTTCTTTTCCCCTCTAATCTTCTGTCTCCGGTGATAAGCCGCGGCCTCCGCGCCAACGGTGAACCGAGAATCAAGGAGAGAGGGGCTTCACGTTCTACGCTTTAGTTTTCATGGGTTTTCAGTGTTGCGTTGCCAAAATAATAAGGGGGTTTTGATCTGGGTTTTACTAAACTAAGGACGTTTAGAGGTTGGGGTTTTCAAAGAAGAGTTTTTTTTAGTTTTCAAACTCGCCGACCACCGTGAGTGGTGGCCGGCGTGGTGGCTTTTTGAATAACTCGTCGGTTTCTGGGTGTTCAAGGATGAACACTTTGATGTTCATCTTTGGTGTTTGAATTCAGAGGAGAGAAAAGGGTTTTTTAATTTCCAAAGGTGTTAAAATGAAATAAGAGGCCGGATTTTTGTGAAATAAGTGAGTTTTATACTCACTTATTATTTTTAAAATGGGTTATTTCATTAATAAATCCCTCCGTGTCATTAAAACCATCTCCCAGGTCCCTGAAGCTTTCCCTTTTCTTCCGATTTAGTCACCAATCTGGTGATTTTATTTTCTTTCAAATGGTTTTATTATTATTAAGTCCCTCTGTGTTTTTATTATTATTTTTAAACACTTCCCCTTGGGTTATTTGCTCTTCAAGCCCTTATTTCTTTATTCTGTTTTATAATTTGGTCATTTTCAGAAGCCTATTTTCCCTATTTTGCATATATCCTTTGACTTTTCTTTTTATTTTATCTATTCATTTATTTATTCTTGTTTTTATTTGTGTTACATTCATTGACTTATTCATTCTGTATATATCCGTTATATCTTTAATTTGCTACACCATGTCTTTTGTATACTTGTCTATTTGTTTGTATTCTTTTTATTATTATTGTCATTTATTCATGCTTTACTATATTATGTAAATACTTATGTCATGCATTGTTTACTTTTTTGATTCATTATATGTATGTCGTATATAATCTTTTATTTATGCTTTTAATTTACCATGTTATACATGTCTTTTTTATCTACGTGGGAATTCCAACTTATCATCTTCTACTTATATTTATGTCATGTTCGCATCTATTTATTTTATCCTCATAGTGTATGTGCTTTATCTTAGTTGTACATAGTTACTTTATGATGGTCTTTATTTTATTTGTCGCATTTACCTTTTGTGTATATTTTTGTTTGGTTTGTTTTAAGTTTCTTTGAGCTTTTGTATGAGTTATACGTCTCAAATCTCACTTCGATAATTAATGAATTTAATTTCAAATATCTTTATTCAGTCGTAACGGACCCGTGTTCCAATGCAATGGTCGCGGTATATGCGTTGCCTTCGAATAAAGACACGGTAAAAAATAAAATTGATTCGAATCTTTAGACAAAAAAAATAATTTAAATGTCACTTTAATCCGAAAAATCTAAAATTAATTAAGCGGTAATTTATAAAGGTGCCAATTTTGGACGGTTTTAACCCTAAGCCCGTTTTTAACCGTAACGACTCTCGAACCCAAATCATTTCGAATCTCTGGGTTTTTTTTACGGTGTCCGGCCTACCAAAGTGGCCGGTGGCGACTCCAACGTTTTTAATCTCTTTCAAACATTCCCAACATTTTTCAAACCCCTAATTTTAAATAAAATTCTCAATTTCCTTTTTCAGGTCTTTCAAACCCTAATTCCCAAATTTTAAACCATAGATTTTAAAATTTCATTTTTTAGCCTAATCCCTAATTTTCAAACTAGTGACCCCCATTTTTATTATTTACGCCTAATATTAATTTTTTAAAAGGGTCGCTACAGTTATGTAGCGACTTGTGTATTGCTTACCTGTAGACTGGATATTCATGTAATGAGATTAGATTTCCAAGATATGTGCAAAGTTGTTTTGCTGATAAGAGTAAGAACCTAAATAAAGATTGACAAAACACAGGACTTAGCTCGGTTGGCTTATGCAGCCATGTTTGAGAGATAATAATTAGCAGGTTCAGGGTTTGGATCCCAGCATTTGTAATCCCATCTCTTGTTCCCTGTTGTTACCTACCTGTACAAAGAATAATGAAAATAAACAGTCAAGTTTAAAAAAGGAAATATGCTTAGCCGTGATATCTTAACACGTTGCTTATCTTGCTTAATTTACAGGATTTTATGGAAGATTATGAAGTAACTGTTCCTTTCCAGTCACTTCAAGCTCTAGGGTGCCATGTAGATGCAGTTTGTCCTAAGAAGAAGGCTGGTGATTCTTACCCAACTGCCATCCATGATTTTGAAGGTGACCAAACTTACAGCGAGAAACCAAGTCATGATTTTACTCTAACAGCTAACTTTGAGGGCATAGATGCCTCAAGTTATGATGCTCTTGTCATCCCTGAGGGTAGAGCACCTGAATATTTAGCACTATATGGGAAAGTGATTGCTATGGTGAAGAGTTTTATGGAGTCCAGCAAGCCAGTTCCATCCATTTGCCATGGGCAGCAGATTTTAGCTGCTGCTGGTGTTCTCAAGGTAGTATTCCTAACATTGATTGTCGTTTACTTTTGCAAGATCACAGTTTACTTCAAATTCACTTGTATACATGCATGCTTGCAGTTTACTTAATACATGTTATAGGATCATTCTGAGTTCTCACATACACACATCACTATTTCATACTACATTGTTTATTATCTAATTAGAATCATGAATTTTTCATTGGCATACATTACATCTTTCTTTTCGGCTTTCGATTGCTTTCAAACACATTTTTTTTTTGAAGAAAACAAGTAAAAGTAGCAAACTAGTTTAACTTAACATGGAAAATTTTCTTTATAAGCTACATTTTGTTGCTTACCATATTTGCTAGCAAATTAGTTACCTCAGACATTTGTTTTGTCCATCTCACAAATTTGTATCCGTCATATGATTCAGGGGAAGAATTGTACTGCATACCCGGTTGTGAAACTTAATGTGGTCTTGGCAGGAGCTACTTGGTTAGAACCTGATCCTATAGATCGTTGCTTCACTGATGGAAATTTGGTTACCAGAGAAGCTTGGCCAGGTCACCCAAAATTCATTTCTCAATTAATGGCTTTGCTCGGCATCAAGGTTTCCTTCTAGTTGACCCATGTGGCAAATATAGCAAATCTACATGAATATGTGATGCTCCTTCTTGCAAGCTGTATGCTTAATGTAGTGGTATTCCAATAAGGTTATCTCCTTAGCTGTCTTTCCTCGTCTGTAAAAGTTTTTACTGTGTACTGAAAGAAAATGTTACATCTGTTTGTATTTTTGTGCAATAAAAATGAAGGAGAGCTTGATTTGCGATTTTGATCATAGGTAAATTACGCATCATGTGAACGGTTGGTTGTTAAGACTACAGATGTTGTGTGTCCGATAACGAGCATACCAAAATATATAATTATTATACCTATAAATTTCATTTGTGCTAAAGGAGAAGAAAAAGCAAATCATGTTCTAACTAAACTTCAATCATGTGCCTTCTTTAAGCATTGACGACCCTGTTCCAGGTCGACACCATCATCCCCCAAAGAAAGATAAAGGATGGTGTGTCAGCTAGTACTTAGTACATACATGAGGTTAAAAAAAAGTGGAACTCTAGAAGGAGCTTTACCAGGAGGACAAATAGTTCTAGGAGGAACCCAACCCCTAGGCTTTCTTTCAAGTGGTGTTTATCGTCCTATTCACCCTGCCCCATTAAAGCTATCCATCGACACCTTTGAAGATCCTCTACCAAGTCCTGAGTGATTAGAGTCCATACCGAGGCTTGCCGGGCCTCTCATATTAGGAGGAAACCTTGGTCCATGAAGGACAAGAGAGAGACCAGGAGGAACACCTAACATATTCATATCAACTGCTCGAGGTCCAGGCCAGACCACAGTTGGAGGAAATGGGGGAATGAAAACACCTGGAGAAATTGAAGGGCCACGAGCAGGTGACATACTAGGGTTAATTTGTTGCATGGGTCCAAGTGTTGGCATCCCTAGATGAGCAAAAGGTGATCCCATAATAGGCATAAGGAGACCAATCCGTTGGTTGTCCCTCCCTAAAGACCTTCCTTCCTCCTCTACCTATCCTCCTCTCTTTCATAACTTGTGGAGGAACACGACCAAAAGTTACTACATCTTGGTTCCCATTGATGATTACGTAGAGAATCCATGTTTTAGTCCATTTTACTTGGATTATTGTATGTATTTAAATTCATATAGTTGAATTTAAGAGTAGTTTGCATGTAGTTATGAAGTAATTGGTGTCTGAACTTAATTATATATATATATATATTAATACTTTTAATAGCAATGTAATAGTTTCTAGCGGTGCATGCACATGAAACAACCAAGGTAGAGGAATATCGGAACAATGAAGCAACAACCCTAGACTAGAAGAGCAGTAGAGTTGAAGCTGAGCCTTGACTCTCGATGATAATTTGATAAACATGTGGATTCCTTTCTAATATGGACTTCAATGAATAAAGCGAGAATATAAGTCCATTAAAAGAGGTTTTACACATTATAGGGTTTCTCAACTCTAAATTTATCATTTACATAAAGACAACTTGGATAACAATACAAGGGGAGTTCGATCATAGACAATAAACAGTTAAAAATCCTGTCTTTTTATTAGGATGTTAAAAAATACTCGATCTGATTGATCTGATCCGATTATCCGACTATTCGAACATAAATAATCGGGTATTTATCCGAAAATTTTTTAGGTTCGCGTTGGGTACTCGGCCTGTCATTTTCCAAGTCGGGCTAGGGTTACAATATTAAAAATTTTCGGATACCCGATTATTTTCGGGTACCCTTTTTTTAATATTTTAAATATAATTGTTATTTAAATAAAATACCTTTATATTTACTATATTCTTAAATCAAACAACTTAATTCCTAAATTTCAATCCCTTAAACTTTATTTTATTAGGAATCATTGTAAAAAAATTAAGATTTACTATAAAATAATAAATTTATTTGTTCAAGTTGACAAAATTAGAATTTTACTCGTTTATATATACGTTATTTTTTCATATGCATTAACCAAGATAAAAATTAACTAAATATTTTTTACTATTTAAATCATTAATTTTATACATTAAAATAAATTAAACTAACTAAAATATTAAAAAAACTTTTATTACGCCTTATGTTTTGTTTCGAATTAGATTATGTAATTTATGTCTTAAATTTTATGTTTAGATTATGTAACTATAGTTTTAAAATTTTATATTTGAATGTTAGATTATGTAATTCGAACTTTTATATTTGTATATATAAGATTAAATTTAAAATTTATATATATAAAAAATAAAATACAGGTATCCGATTACCCAAAATATCGGGTATCCAGAAAATTCTGGGTCAGGACATGGACTTTTTTAACTACCCAAATTTCTGGGTACCCGGATTTGAACACCCTACTTTTTATCTTGTATCCTTTCATGTCTCCTTTGAAAATTTTATAAAAAACTGAATTTTAAATCATAACCCTTATTTTCTATATCCTAAGCCCTAAATTCTAGGCCCTAAAAAATACAACCTATCCATAATTTCCTAAACCCTTATCACAATCTCTAATCTAGAACCCTAAATCTAAACCTTTTAACGGAATCGTAAAATGATACATAAGAGAGAGATACACTATTTTCATCCCTTTGTCAAGGGGTTAAGAGGAGTTTTCACATGACATAAGCTATGGAGACATGCTTGAAGAGTGCAGATCATTGCATCACAGTTCGAGGACTTCGCAGAGAATTCGAGACCGCTTAATTTTCTTTCTTTTTGCTTCATAAACTTTCATGACTTTGACTATTTTAAATGTTATCTAAAAATAATTGGATGTCGTTCAACATGGATTTTTGAATTGAATAAATAATATTTATTAGAACCTAAAAAATATTTAATTGTTCAATTTAGAAAAAATATTTAGAGCCTTTAGAATTGCTTTAAATATATAAAATGAATAATTTGTAGGGGATATTATTTATAATTTTGAAATTCAATTAGGAATGATATCCTAAAACAATTGGGCATTGTTTCATATGAATTTTAAAATTAAATAATATTTATAGAATTAAAAATGTTCATAAATTATAGATTATTTACTTAAAATGAATTTCATAATTGATTGCATACATGGAAACCTTTTAGAAATAAAATTTATTTTATAAATATAAAAGACGATACATTGATTGTATATGAGTGCATGTTTTCCACCTTATATTCAAGATAATATATATTTTTCCCTAAAAGAAATATTTTCATTTTAAATATAAAAATAATTAGCAATGAATGATTAAATATAAAAAACATTATTTTAGCTACTCATACCGTTTGGAAATTTTTAGAAATTTTAGTTTCATAAGACAAGTTTATTACCTAAAATCCGACTTCGGTCAAACTCAAACATTAAAAAAAAATCAGTTGAAAAAGTTTAAAGAAGTTTGAAAATGTTTGCAAACTATGTGGATAGAAAATAGGGTACCAATGCATCTTAGGATAAAAGGTTTTACCCTATTTTTATGCCCATCTTTTTACTGATTAACACATATTTTTTAGGGTTAACTTAGAAATAATTGTCTGAACTATATACTTTTTCTGAAATAGGTATCTAATATTTTTTTCGGTGAAAATAAGTGCCTCAGCTATAATTTTTTTTTTCTGAAATAAGTACTTAATGTTTTTTTGGATGAAATATGTGCCTAAAGTTTTATTTCGTCGGTGTTTTAAGGTAACGTCGTTAAAAAAATTGTTTAACTTATAAATAGGTGCCCAAACTATAGATTTTTCTAAGATAGGTGCCTAATATTTTTTACTGAAATATATAGTTGAGACACTTATTTTCACCGAAAAACATTAGGTACCTGTTTCAGAAAAAGTGTATAGTTCAAGCATTTATTTTTGAGTTAAACCTATTTTTTAATCCAACAACTTAATTCTATTTAATCTAATCTAACAATCGAACTGATATTATTTAATCCAAAAACATTAGGTACCGAACGATGTTTAACAATATCTAATGCACGTGATTGATTTTTTTATGTAATCTAATCTAACATTCGTATTTATATTATTTGAGGTTTTGTTTTATATTCACAGTCAGTGACGGATCCATTAAGAGTGTAGGGTGAGTTCGTGTTTCCTTAAACTTTTTAAAATTCATATATTTATCTTTAATTTTTATAATTTTTATAAATTAATCCTTAAATTTTTTTAATATTTAAAATTTATACCCACTTAAAATTTAATATATACTTAACTTCAAATAAATTGTTAAATCCGCCGCGGTTAACAATTTGCATGAACCCACCACTCTCCTCTCTAATCTCAATAAGAATCTTTCCTTCAGTTTTTGGATCCATACACTCCTAATTTATTTATATTTATATTTATATTTATAATTCATTAATTTTATGTTCAAGAATATAAAATTAACTAAAAAATAATTATTATTCCATTCTTCTATTTCTTCATAAAAAATGGGTTTGTTGTTGGAAGCTACTGACCTAAGAATTGACCAACCAACCAACGTCTATTCGCAAAAATATCATTTCACTTCATTAAATAAAACACCATAGGATAATTTGTTATTAATTAATTAATTAATTAATAATCAATAATGCAATAATCTGACTATCGTTTAAGAAATGGACACAATTAAGAGAAAGCTAGTGGGGAAAACAACATTCAAATTAAGTTTTTAATTTAAAATAAAATTATATAAACAAATATTTAATATACTGACTGTGAATGTTGTAACTTTATAAGTAAAACTAAGAAATTATTGCATGTATATAACGATTATTTTAAAAAAAAATAAGAAATAAGACGATTATTAATTTCAACTATGTTTTTTTTAATTAAAATTGTTTTAACTCCATGATTTTTTTTTAAAACTAATTAAGTTTCGGAACTTTTGAAACTTAGTTAAGCACATATATTCATAAACAATGCACCTTTATCACGAGAGATTATATTACGAGTCCGATTCTCTACATTATTTTTAGTTTTTAACCAATAAAAAAAAATCGTTTTATCAATAATATCATTAATCTAATTTTTAAAAAATATATATTTTTAAATGACATAAAAAAAAATAGCAAAAATTCACTGGTCGAAAGAAATGACTTAGAAGATAGTGATAAAGTGAATGGTTATGATTGAAAGGGAACATAACTGACGTGATAAGCTAGGTCTTTGATATAATTCCTCACTTTACTGCATAACATTTATAGATTTTTTATAAAAAATATTTTTAAATAATATAAAAATTGAAAATATTTATAAAAAAAATAAAAATATTAAATGATAACAGTATGAAACAACGCAATATATCAATTATTGGACGCAAAATATAATTGATTAAATTTTATAATACATAAACTTAATTGGACGTAATTTATTTTAAAGTTCAGTAGTGCAAGGTGGTGTACCTAAAAATTATTGTCCTTGTATCCAATAAGCTTGATTAATAAGCAATGATTTTAGCATATTCCAAAATCTGTAGAAATATATTTTAAATTAAAACCCTTAGAATTTGTGTTCAATATATCAAATAAAGGTTTTAAAGTGTTGATCTTAAAAATATATTATGAATAAAAGAAAACTATGAACCCACTCAACTAACTCTTGGGGGAGTGCCTTGATTACTACATTGCAATTGTCATTAATTTAGAAGAAACTTGAAGACTTTCGTTTACGGGAATAAAACTCGACTCGATTCGAAAAATTAAATTTTTTTATTTGATTTGAGATAAAAAAAAATTAATTTGTTTTAACTTGATTTAAAATTTTATAAACTCGACTTTACTCGAAAAATTTTAAATAAAGTTTAAATTGTAAAATAAAAATCGAATAACTCAAACTTTTTAGTAATTACAGGGTCAATTACATATTTAACTCATGTGATTTTATTTTTAGTCTATTCTTTTCTTTTAAATCTGATATTTTTTAGATTTATTTTTTATTTTATTTAATATAATTTTTATTTGTATCTTTTATATTATTTTATTTAATGTATGTTATTTATTTTATATTTTTTAATTTTTGTATTTAATTTATCAATATTTTTGGTCTAGTCTTGGCTTTACCTAGATAAGAAGGAAGTTTTTAACGAAGCTTGTAATTTAATGAAATGATATATTCATACCTAAGGTATTTAACGATAATAAAATAACAATACTCTATCTGTCCCATTTAGGATGTCTCTTTTATGTTTTAAAATTCTCTCACTTAAAATGTTTCATCGAAAAAATTAACAACTTTACGAGGTACATTTAAAATTATATTATAATTTGTACATAAACACAAAAATCAAATCGACTCGAACTCGACTCATACTTGTAAAAATCGATTCGACTCAAAAAAAATTTAATTCTACTCTCTCGAACGCTCACCTTTACTTTCATTTGGTATCCTTCGAATATGATACTACAATACATTTTAAAATATATTGTTATTTTAATATAATTTGAATTCGAATAATTTATTCGTACACGATATATATACCAAGATTATTACACATCTGACTATTACAAAAAATATAATATTGTTATATACTTGACTAGTGGTCTCGGTTGTTGGTTGTATAACAATAATATTAGTCACTATATCCTGATGGGTGAGGGCCATGGTTAGTTAAAGCTGTGAAATAGAAGCAATGAACAAACAAAATATATTATCATTATTAAGAGTAACAAAAAATGTGTTTCATTACCCAACTCATCAGACTAATGAAAATGACCTCACAATACAAGAATGAAACTAAAAGGATATTATTTGATGTATTACTAGTGAAATTATTTTATGAGTAGAATTATGACAAGTGCTTTTATTGTAATTTTAAGATTTTAAAAAATAAAAATAAAATATTTATAATCGTTTTAATCTAATTTATGTGAACCATAACTTTAATTTTATATATAATTTTTTAAATTATAATCACAACCTCTCTTTTGAATCCTAAATATAATTTTTTAAAGTAAGATACAAATAAAATTATAATAAATTTATACAGCAATGATATATTATATAATTAACAGGTAGATATCATCTATCTCTTTCCTATGTCTCCTTTTGTGCCTCCATTTTAAATTAGAGGGTTTAGGGTTCAAAGTTAGGGGTTATGGTTAGGGTTTAGGAAATTATGGAGTATTTTTTAGGGTGTGTTTTAGGGTTTAAGATATGAAAAGGCTAGAATTAAAATTTTAATTTTTTAAAAAGTTTCAAAGGAAGTATGAGAGGAGGCATCATAAAGAGGTATATGATTTTTAACCATAATTAAATGTTAGTGTAAATTTAGATATAACCATGATTAAAGGGTGCAAATCGTCTACCTCTTTCCCGTGCCTTCATTTGTGCCTTTGTTTTAAATTAGAGGGTTTATGGTTTAAGGTTAAGGTTTGTAGTTAGAGTTTAGGAAATTAGGGATATTGTATATTTTTTAGGGTTTAAGGTTTACGATATGAAAAATAAAGGTTAGGGTTTAAAATTTAATTTTTAAATTTTTTTAAAGAAAACGTAAAATAATGTATGATAAAAAGATAAATGATTTTTACTTATAATTAAAGTATAAATCCAATATAATTATCTTAATTATGATTAAATTTTACAAGGATAGGAATTATGGGATAAAAAAACTCGTCCCACCATTTCTTCTCCAACTCACATTCTTTGACACCACGCCAAACATTGCCTCCAACCAAACACCTTTTCCCCCACTCACCTCTGTAACTAAAATTCCCATGTAAACATGTCTTCTCTATTTTATCCTGATTATTTCTCACCTTCTCTTCCTTGTACGCCAACTTCTAATTAATCAACAATTCTTTATTTAAGAACAGTAACGGTTTCCTCACCTTCCAAGTCGTCATCATGGAGAAAACAACATCTCCGTCTGCCGATCTAAACACCGCCGCCGCCGCCACAGTGGAGAAACGAAACTATGTATCGCCACCAATGTCATCTCCGCTTCAATATTATCATGATCAGGATTTAACCACCGACTTCTCTTCCATGTACGACTTCATTTTCTCACCAGACTCTACTCTCCCTCACTCCCCTTCCACTTGTTCTTCCTCCGATGACCTGAAGTTCGCATCAGACAATGTAACCACCGAGCACCGCCTCAACCACGCTCGTCTCATCCTCGAGTATCAGCAACTAAGTGACCACTTCGACCTCTGCTTTTCTCGCCTACAGTCTCTCATGGGAGAGCTTGAAACGCTACGTAAAGAGAACAGAGATCTTCGGGTGGCCAACACTGAGTTGATCAAACTCTTAAGCCTGTCGTCCCAAGCTGCCATGTATAATCCGAATCTCCCATGCGAAAAACTTCCGGATCTAAAGGAGAAAATATGGGAGAGGGAGCAGAAGAATTCACTTCCGAAGAGCGTTTCTTTCAGGCCACGCAGGTATCTCAAGGTCTACCCACAACAAAGAGTCGCCACTCCCTCAGTGAAGGTGACGGTGAGTCTCTCTTTTATTTTTACGCATTCATTCAAATTTTAATTTAGTTTAAAACTTTTAACTAAACAATTGTTGCATCGTATATATAAGATCGAGCATGCTTATACACTTAATAACTTTTAACTTAGTATCATATTTAACCAACAACCGTTAGTCTCGTGGGATCATATTTAGGTCTCTTACAAGGATCAAAAGCTCGAATCATGATGTTATAGATAAAAAAAATAAGTTATGGATAAAGAAAATTAAGTTAAAAGGATTGGCCGAATAATGAATCTACATAAAACTCAATTTAAATTATTCTGTTAATAAATAAAATTTCAATAATTATATAAAAAATATATATTTAAATATTTTCTTTTAGATGTATTTGTGGTCGAATACTAAATCCTTAATTTATCCCTAGTAAATCTTTAAAAATGTGCAGCCCGGAGTGTCTGTAGCATCAGTGGAAACAAGAGAGAAGGGCATTGAACTGGAAGTATACAATCAAGGAATGGTGAAGACGGAGCTCTGCAACAAATGGCAAGAGACAGGCTCATGTCCTTACGGCGACCATTGCCAGTTTGCCCATGGTATCACCGAGCTACGTCCGGTTATTAGGCATCCAAGGTACAAGACCCAGGTTTGCCGATGGTTCTTGCCGGCGAGGCCTGTCCATACGGTCATAGGTGCCACTTCCGTCATTCTCTTACGGAACAAGAGCAACTATTTCTTTCGCCCTAATTCTCATTATTCAACTATAAAAACAATGTAAATAACTAAATGTCCTTAATTCTTGAATGCCATGCCATGCCATGAAAATAATAAATCTCCAATGTCGTAATTATAATACAATAATATTTTAGTGATTGGTTTATACGTGTGAAATGAAGTGTTTTATTCGTTGTACCAGGGGTGTGCAAAAAAACCGGTAAACCGAAACCGACTTTAAAACCCGAAAAAACCGAACCGAAAAATGGTTAACCAAACCGAAAAATTTGATTTAGGATCGGGTTTTTATTTTTTTAATAAAACCCGATTCGGTTACGGTTTACGGTTTTAGAAAAAACCGGTTAACCGAACCGAAAAATGGTTAACCTAACCGAAAAATTTGATTTAGGGTCGGGTTTTTATTTTTTTAATAAAACCCGGTTCAGTTACGGTTTACGGTTTTAGAAAAACCGGTTAACCGAACCGACTGGTCGTATAATATATTATTATATTACATATTATTTTAATATTTTATATTAAAAATTATATTTTAATTTATTTTATAATTTTAAAAAAGTAAAATTGTAATTTTATTTTATAAAATTTAAATGTTTAACTTGCTAATATTAAAAATATATACTAATATCATGTGTTATTTTTTAAAATTATTTATTTTTTTAATTTGTAATTAAAATTTATATGTTAATAAATAAAATAAAAAAACTGTTACCCGAACCAGTCTGAACTGAAGTTTTCGGTTAACCAGATAAATGGTTAACCGGTTGAATGATTACGGTTTAGGGTCAAAAATTGGATGACCTGAATTTATCGGTTAAGTAAAATAATTTACTAATAGTTAACCGAACCCGATTTTACGCACCTCTGCGTTGTACGTAAGGGTATTGTTTATAAGAGAATTTATTTGTAATACATGCCAAATATAATAAAATACAAAATTATTTTTCTTGGTATATTTGAGTTGAAAATTGTTATATTGGAAGAAAATCTCATGCCCCTTCTCCCTACCGCTTATTCTAGGTAAAAATCATCTATCCATGAATTTTTTAAAAATTTCTAAAAATTATTTTTAACCCTAAACTTTATTTTTTATATTCTAAACCCTAAACACTAAAAATACATCTTAACCCTAATTCCTTAAACCCTAACCACAATCCTAACCTTGAACCTTTAACCTTAAACTTTAAACCTCTAATTTGAAACGAAGGCATGAAAGGAGGCATAGAAAAGAGGTAGATGATTTTCACCCCTTATTCTATTTTTTAACACCTGTAGTTTAGTACAGGTGCAAATCGTCTGTCTCTTTCTCATGCTTCTATTTGTGCCTTTGTTTTAAAGTAGAGGTTTAAGGTTTAGGGTTCAAGATTAGGCGTTGTGGTTAGAGTTTAGGGAATTAGGGGTATGGAGTCTTTTTATGGTGTAAGATTTAGGGTTTAGGATATAGAAAATAAGGGTTAAGGTTTAAATTTTTTTTAATTTCAACGAAAGGCATGAACGGAGATATGATAAATAGGCAGAGGATTTTTCCCCTTTGTTTACAATAAATTGCTTAGACATTATTTGTTTAAAGATATTTATTGTTTTTTATTTATGTAAAAATTATAGTATTTTTTAGAATTTAATTTTAAATTGTATAAACTTTAAACCTGAAATCTTAAAGTTTAAATCATAAACCGTAAAAAATAAAATACTAAACCTTAAACATTTAATAATAAATTATAAATACTTAAACTATAAAATTATAAATCTTATACCCTAAATTATAATATCCGGAATTTTAAAATTAAAAAGTTAGGGTTAACCCGAATCTTGAGGGTGAGTAATAACCCAAATTTGTTTAAAAATTATTTCTAATCATCTGAGAGTGTAATCAATTTGTTTTTACAGTTGTTGATTAATTAAAGAAGTTAGAGACGGTAGGGCTTCTGGACATGCACAATAAGAACGATCGTACAGGGTCCCTATAAAAGAGGGCCTCAAAATTTGATAAACTACATTTATTAATTGATATTAATCTCGATTTTCATTATAAAAATTTTGAAAATACTCTTAAAAAATTGAGTTATAATTTTTAAAACGTTGTAATTATGTCCTAAATGTGACAGATGAATATAGAATCTTATTGATTATTCATATTATTATTGCTTTTATAGATCTAATGAGGTTATGGATAGACGCAATACAAACGATCGCACAAGGATCTCTAAAAAGGAAAATTGCTTTCAAGTGTCATATTTCTAGAACCAATAAGACTATGAACAATTGTTTTTAAGAGGCACATTTTAATAAATTATATCGGTACAAATATTCTTGAACCGCACCCGGTTAGAGAACCAAGGACATGAGAAAGTAGTCAAGAAAGCTTGTGAGAAGAGGAATTCCAGATCTTTTAGTATTAATTTCATGCTAATTCTAAACATTTCAACGAATTTAACCCCATATTTACAAATTATATTAATCCGGCCTTCCATATTTACGCATTTAATCATAATTTTATAATTTTTATCAATTTCATTCAAAACAAACTGATGAAAAAAAAATATATTATCACATTTGAAAAGAGACAATGAGCATTAATTTCACATCGAAAGGAAAAGAGAGGTCTTGGGATATATATACGGTGACGCTGCACATCTTATCAAACATGTCTTTTAAGAAAAGAGTAATCCGTGACACGTGTATTAAAGCATCCCTTTGATTATTTGATTTCTCGTTGAGTTCCCATGAAAGGTGAAGGGAAGATTTTATGTTAGAGCATAAATCTATAAAATTATAAAAAAAAGGATAAATTTATAAAATTTTAAGAGAAAAAATATTTTTTTAATAAAAACTAGGCATAAAGATAATTTTAACCCTTAACGTTTATAAATTTTATCATTTTGGCCCTTATTCTTTTTTTGGATAAATTTAGCCCTTAACCTATATCTTTTTGACAAATAGCTTATTTTTTAATTATCATGATAATTGTATCGTTAAAAATCTAACAATGATGACATATCATAGGCATATGATAATATATTTTAAATAACATGACATTTAACCTATTAAATACATATATATATATATATATGAAATATAATTTTATTCTAATATAAATATAAAATAATTAAAATTTAAATAAAATATTAAAAAATTAATTAATTTTAAAATAAAATACTACTAAATATTCTCAACCACTACGATAGAATCAAAATACCATCTTAAAAAATTAATTAATTTTGAACTATGTTTATATTTTTTTTAAGATATAACTTTGATTCTATCGTAGTTATGGTTAAGAATGTTTAGTAGTCTTTTATTTTAGAATTAATTACTTTTTAATATTTTATTTAAATTTTAATTATTTTATATTTTATATTGGAATAAATTATATTTTATATATATGTATTTTATAGCTTATATGCTATATTATTTAAAATATATTATCATATGCATATGACATGTCATCATCGTTAAATTTTTAACGATCTAATTATCATGATAATTAAAAATAAACTATTTGTCAAAAAGATATAGATTAAGGGCTAAATTTATCAAAAAAAAAGAATAAAAATCAAAATGATAAAAACTATAAACGTTAAAAATTAAAATTATCTTTAAACCTTAAACGTAAATAAAAAATTTAAATTTTAAGAGGAGGATTGTACCCTCTAACCTCTCGGTCCATTCTTGCGCATAGTTCCAAAAGTCATGCATACACAGAACGTAAAGCCGGTTTCTTCTTCATTTCAAATAAATGGGTGTTATTAGCGGTGGGGGAGCGACTGCACAGGGGCCCCAAAAAAGAGGGACCCCAAATTTTGATAAACTACATTCATTAGATGATGTTAATCTCAAAATTTATTGAAATTTTTTGAAAACGCTATTAAGAAAGATTAGTTATAATTGTTAAAATGTTATAATTATTTCTTAAATGCGACAATTGATTATAGAATCTTATAGATTATTACTATTACTATTGTTTCAGTAGAACTAGTAAGGTTTTGGACAGACGCAATAGAAACGATCGCATAGGGGCCCCTAGAAAGGACATTTGCTTCTAAGGGATACAATTCTATAACTAGTGGAAGTCATAGACAATTACTTTTAAAGATCAAATTTTAATAAATTGCACAGGCCCCCAAAATCTTTGAACCGCCCCTGGTTATTAGGACAGACCAAAGTGGGGAACAAAAAACAGACAAAACGATGTCAACTTCATACATTATAAACATGTTGATTTTAAGGTAAACACAAAATCCATGAGAACTAAATCAAAATGTCAGTGGCCAAGACATAACCACTTCATCTTCCTTTTTTTCTTCTTCAAGCTAATAATCCATACGAAGCTTTCTCCTCAGACATTCTCTCCTGTGCCTTTCTTGCCTGCAATATCCATAGGGAAATTTCACTCAGTTTAACTGTAGCATTCGAATTCGGGAAAAAATGGTGAGAATGCACATGAAGGGGAGTGTTTATAAAATAGAAACCTGTCTTTGCCAATTTGTGAAACCAGTAACTAAAGCTAGCAGAAGTAATTGTAAAGAAGATCCGGTTAGTACTCCGATCCAAAGTCCTTGCCCTTTCATATGCAGAGTAAAACACAACAGAGCAGCAACCGGGATTCCGACAAGGTAGTATGCCCCCAGGTTCACGTAGGCTCCGATGTGCTGCCACCCGGTTCCTCTTGCAACACCTGACACACACAAGAAACTCGGGTTAGTGTCCGATTCGTCGGTAATGTAGAAGACGGTAAGGAATCATTGATCATTAGAATTTATCAAACTGGAGAGTGGAGACTGACCACTAATGATTGCTAGTAAACTGTCCACAATGACAGATAAAGAAATTAGGGGAATCATTTGTCGAACATAGTCTATGACTTCCGGCTCGTTGCTGTATAGGTATCCGATAACATCGCGGAAGCTGAAGAGAGTAATGCTCACAATCATTGCTTCCGAAATTCCAAGTAGCATCACCACATTGACGGTTACCCGAGCCGACTGTGGATTCCCTGTCCCTAGTTCATTTGAAACCCGAGTGCTGCAGAAAAAACCAGTAGTATATGAGTATCAATGAATGAATGAATATGAAATTAACCTTTTGGCAATGGCATACTGGTACAGGACATAGAGGATATTAGGCTAACCTTGCAGTAGCACCGAACCCATATGGCACGAAGTAGTGTAACGATATGGTTGTAAGGCTTCTCATCACGTGATTCAGAAGAAGTTAGTAAAATTCGTTTTGGAAAAGAAAGAAGTGAAGTTTGAAGATGAAATTAGAAGCATACCATATAGAAAGGACCGAGGTTTCGAGTTCTGAATTCGGTAAAAGCCCAGACAGTAGGACGAGAAGCTCAAATGACCACCATTCAAGACTGATCACAAGAATAAAATGAAACATTCATTAGTTAACAAAAGGATTTGAATTGATTAAGTAAGAAAAGGAAGGAAAATAGCTCGAACTCTCACCAAACCATTACAGCAGAAGGGAATGCAAAGATTAAAAACTCCTTGATGCTGACGAAAACGTCACCGAGGTTAAGGACCCGAGTGGTGGCGCAATCAGTAGAGCATCTGATCCAAACGACGAGCAAGATAACGTTAAACCACAAGGAAAGGGAGGTTGCTATGGCGGAACCCGTATAACCCAGATTCGTCTTGTATACTAGAGCCCAACATAGAGGTACATGGAGACACATACTAGCACAAGAAGTCAAAAGCAAAGGGAGAATTTTGCTTTGGGATTGGAAATAACGAACCAGCGACTGAAGAATAGCATCACCGAACAATTCCGGGATGAGCCAGATCGAATACATACTGGCCACCTTTGCGATCTGAGGGTCTTGACCCATCAACGTTAAAAGTTTGTCCATAAATATCCAGAGGAAGGCCACTGGGAAGCAAATCGCTACGAGAGAGAATATGGAACAATAAGTGTAGGTTCCGAGCTTTTGATATTGCTCTGCGCCATAAGCTTGACCTCCTAGAGTTTCCAGTGCACCAGCCATTCCAAACTGCTCAGAATCAAAATATAGTGTTAGCTGTTTGTTAGCCATCAATTTACAAAAAAAAAGGAAGCCGCAAGAGCATTAATACCAGTAAACTGAAGCCGGTGACATTAGTGAAGGAAGTGGCAATAGCAACCCCAGAAAGAGCAAGCTTACCAACGTGACCCACCATCATCAACGATATCCACTGAAAGAGATTCTGAGACACTGACACCACCACCATCGGCGCCGCCATGTAACTCACCTTCTTCAGCTCCTTCAAAAACGTAGTTGTTCTCCGGTCCTGCACCAGTAGTAGCGAATTGTCCTCCATTCCAAGGCAACCTTGTTTTTCCTCTTCAGCAAATGTTTCCTTAACTTAGCCTAGAAAGTTTTATTAATAATCTACTCCGTGCAGGCGTGTACTAGGGACGTAAAAACAGTTACTCGGATGAGTTTCAGGTCGGGTACTGTCAGATAGGATAAAATCGGATACAAGTCATTTTAGGTTGATTTGATGTTTTGGCTCGATTCGAGTCGGGTGTGGATCCATTTCAGGTCGGGTTCATTTTAGGTTGGGTCCATTTCAGATCGGATCCATTTTAGGTCGGGTTCAAACGGTTCGGGTCTAAATCGGATAATTGACAGTTTCATTTCAGGTCAGATAGATTTCAGGTCGGGTCCATTTCAGGTTGGGTACATTTTAAGTCGGTTTTGTTTCAGGTCGAATTAATTTTGGTTTTAAATTTATAATAATTGAAATGATTAAGTTTGATTTTGTAAAAATAAGTAAATAAACGAAGACTTTTGGTTGAATGGTTGATCATTCATTTTAATTTAATTGTTTAATATCTAATGTCTTTCACTAACATGAATCCCATTAAAAATAAATATTACACAATAGACTTAACAAAAATATCATATAATCAATAATGATTTATACCTTAAAAAATAAAATTTATGCTAAATTAAAAAAAATAAAATTAATAAAGAATAAATATTGGATTACAAAATCAAAAAATGAACTTTTAATAAAAAATAAACTTTTAAATTAAAAAGATAAACATTCCTAAAATAAAATATTACCTTATTAAAACATTTTAAAATTAAAAAAAAAAGTTTTAGACTATGTATAGAATTTATATTATAAATGAAATAATAGTATATATAAAATTTATACTATATATAAAATAATATTATTTTTAAAAATAAAATAATACTATATATAAAATTATATTATATATAAAATAATATTATATATGGACTAATACTATTTTTGAAAATAAAATAATAATATATGGATTCATACTATATATAGATTAATACAATTTTTAAAAATGAGATAATAATATATAGATTAATACTATATATAAATAATACTATTTTTAAAAATAAAATAATAATATATGAATTAATAATATATATAGAATAATATTTTTTTGAAAATAGAATAATATTATAAATAGATTTATTACTATATATGGAAAATAAATTTATACTATAGAATATATAATATTATATATAATACATTAATAATTTAATATAAGTATGTATATAATATATATTGATAATTTAATATATACAATAATATATATTATATGTATATATAATTATATATTAGTAATTAGATATATCGTATATATATTAATGATATCATATATATATATAATATACATAGTACAATCATATATATTATAATGACTAAATGTATACATAGTAGGTTAGTAGTAGTACATTAATATATATTATACTAAATAACATCAAAAAGCTCAATATTAAACTAAACAACAAAAAAAATATTTTCTTACAACATTTTTAAAAATATTTTAAGTATTTGATAAGGATGTGCTTTGCCTTAAAATCCTTTTAAAAAATATTTTAAAAAATATTTATAAGAAGTGTTTTATCACCGTATTTTTTAAAAAATAATATTAAATTATGATATATCGTTGTTTATATTTTTATTAAGTATTTGATAAGATATGTGAATATGGTTAACATCATTTTTTTTAAGACCGCTTGTTGAGTTTTTGAGTTATTGAATTTACGTAAATAATTTAATAATTTTAAACAATTTGTGTGCACTGGTCTCGAAGCGTGACATTGATCTTCCCTAGATTCTTTAACTTGTAGCAGTTTAGCAGAAGCCAGAGAGGTGGGTTGATTTTAGGGTCCCTAACTTGGCACTATTTTCTTCATTGATGGGGATGTCAAGTCGGTCTGATGTCCCTACACATATCATCAAGTATGACTTCTGAAGCATTTCCTTTCAGCTCTGGGAAATAGTAAATTATTTAATATGAATATAATTTTTAATATTATTGTTAAAAATAATTTTAGGAGATAAAATATTTATTTTAGATATTTTTATAATATAAAATAAATAATGATATAAACGTGAATAAATTAATAATTTTATTTAAAAATATTTTTAGAAAAAATAAAAGTTAGAATTTTAGATTTTTAAAATCAATTTAAAAATCACTTTAACCTGAAAATATATAAGTTCTGTATGGTTTTTTATTCCAATTTATTTTTGATCCCGAAAATATTTTTCAAAAGTATTAAAAGAACAAAACTTTAGAGGACAAGTTCGTGCAAGTTGGGTTCAATTCAGAATATTTTGGGTTTAATTATATTTAATTTTAGTTTGAATATATAATATTTTTTGTTATATCATATTGGTTAATTTATATCGATTAATATTAAGTTATTAATTTTGATTCATATTAACATCGAATCAATAGGATATCAATAAATTTTTAATTTAGATAATTTTAAATTAGTTGGTTTCAATCAAATTTTTAAATCAAATTTTCATATTCTATGTATAAATTTTCTAGTAAATGCAAATGATCATATTTAAAATAATATAAAGTCTTAAATCAGATCAATTTGATCATATTTTAAATCTTGAGTTAATTTATCGGTTAAAAAACCACTTGGTACACCTACTAATTATGTGATACAATTTCATTTGACAAATGATATCAATTATAATATCAAATGAATATCTCGAGTTAATTTATCGGTTCAAACTTAAATTTGGTCTCTTTCAATCACCCGACTTAGAATAATATCAAAATGAATATCTAATTTAATCTTCCTTTTTTTGTATTTTTAATTGGTTTATTATTTGATTATATATTGCAATAATAATAATAATAATAATAATAATAATAATAACAATCCTCTAAAATTTACTATATATGTTAATTCTCTCCAATTTTTTTATATATAATAATCAAAACTTATTTTTAATTCCCTCTAAAATTTTGGGTAACTTATATCCTCTAAACTTTTTAAACTAAAAGTAAATTAATCTCAAATTTAAAAAATGAGTGACTTATTTTCCTCCAAAATTTTGTCTTTTCACTTTTTTTATCAATTAAATTTTTCTATCAATTGTTTTAATTTAATTTAATTGAGTTATAATTTAGATTAATTTAATAAAAATCTATATTTTTTTTAGAATTCCTTTAATTATGTTTGTAATTTATGTTTTTATATTTTAATTTAGTTTAATTAATTCTAAGTTTAATAAGTTAATTTAACTTAATTAAATATTAATTTAAAATTATAATTTTTAATGAAATATTAATTTAAAATTATAATTACAATTAAATACATTAAAACAAAACAAAATATTAAATAAATTAATTTAATTAAATATATAATACTAAATGAAAATAAATTATTTATGGACATGTGATATTTAAAATTATAATTTATAAGTATACTAGAAATTAAAGTATCTCACTTAAGTTACTTAAGATTATAATTTGGACTTAAAATATATAAATTTTTATTAAATAATAAATTTATTATTTTTGTTGTTTTAAAAAATATAACCATAATTTGTAATGGCAATTTATATCTCATTATAGATATTAATTAGTGTAATATAAAATTTTCTATTATATAATTTAAAATTAACAAGTATTTTTAATATAAGATTATTAAATATTGATAATAAGAAATAAATATAAGTATAAATATGTTTTTAATAAGTATAAATATAATATAAGTATATTATATGTATAATATAAATATTTTTAATATAATTTAACTATAAATTAACAATTAAAAATTAATAAGCACAAATTATATAGATATTATGTTGATATTAAAAATTTAATATATGTTATATAAATTATTTATATAAATATGGATATGTATAATATAAATATTTGTATTAAAAATATAATATAAGTATGTTATATAAATTATTGATATAAATATTATGTTGATACTAGTTCAAATTAATAACATGTCGGGTTATTTATCAGGTCGGGTTTAAAAATAGGTCGAGTTCAATATAGGTCGGGTCAATTCAGGTCTCGGGTCAATTCAGTCGGGTAATATCGGTTATCTACCAGGTCAGACTCGGGATGGGGTTCGTTTCAGTCGGATACATGTCGATTTTTAGGTCCACAGTAACAGGTTGAAATCGGGTTTGGGTCATTATCAGTCGGATACAGTTCGGGTTCGGTTACTACAGTAACAGGTCCAACTCGGGTTCGGGTCAACAACAGTTGGATACATATCAGGTTCGGGTCATTACATTCTCGGGTCAAATCAAATTCTAACTCGAACAAGTTTCAGGCGGGTTTTTAGGTCGGGTCAGTTTTTTACATCCTTAGCGTGCACGGTAGAGGATAAGATCTGTTTACTGTTTCATGTCTCATTCCATGTTACTACTATTTAAAAAAATAAATTATAAATTTTAATCTTTATTATTTAAATAATTTTTTTTGTCCCTCTTAACTTTTAAATTTAAAGTTTTAATAGACCCCTTCCAACATTTAATCCTAGTTCCGTCCTTATCCATAAACCCTAATTACAAAATTTGATCTTCAACCTAAACTATAAATTCATTAGTTTAAAATAAAAACATTAATAAAAATACGATTAAGAGATAAACTATTTATACTCATTTCTCGTAATCGATCCAAAGACTGAGTCAATCAATAAATCACGTGTAGATTTGAGTCATCGCACATTTGGCATACGCATAGGCTACATCGAGTATGTTGGACAATTGATGGTTAATCCAAGAAAATAATAATAAATAAAAGAATCTAAATTATTATTATTTAAACGAACAGTGAAACAAGAACATAATAAATAAGTATCGATCAAACCGAGTTTTGATTGGAAAATGGAATCGAGTTGAGGCCTGCCGAAAGCAGTTTCCTTAAGACAGATTTTCTGTCACTCCGATGGTTTCGAGTTGTTTGGTAGTCTATCTCCCAAGATACAACAACTAGAAGAACTCCAACATTAGCACTTATGTTGAGTTCTCGAAATGAACTTGACTTTGCCGATCACCGAGAGAAAATCAGAGGAGAGAAAACGATTTGAATGGATGAGTAAAATTGAGGAAATCATCTCATATTTATAGTGAATTATTAGGGCAACGGTGATTAGTTTTTTTAAATTTAAAATTCGAAAAATTCGGATAATGCTTAATTATCAAGTATTTAAAATGAATTAAATTCAAATTAAATACTAAAATTAGCTATTATCTCTCCACTATCCAGAGTAGTTTTAATTGCTTTTAATTCAAATTTTATCTGAATTAAAACTCTTTTTTGGATATTTTCAAAAAAATAAATTAAAGAAAAAAATATGCACAACGGGTAAAATATTCGTAGGTCTCGGAAAGGCCCGACTGGTCAAGACATTCGCGTCGCCCACGTCATGCGGGTGCGCCCCAACCCGAATAGAATTAGATTCGCACCCCCTGCACGCGAGGCACAAAGTCAACTAGAGTCATTCAATAACCTCTTTATGGGTAGTTGTATATAAACAACTCTCACTCCATTTATCCTACCAATGTGGGATATAAGGGGTTCTATTTCCTTATTTATTTTTGACCTTCCTACGTTGAGCATCAATTTCTCATTCACCACTCAACGATTTTGAGCATATGAGCTACCATTGTAAAGATCTCACGACGTAGAATAGGAATCAACCATTTCCTTATTCAAAACCTCATCTTTACTTGTTTAAAATATGCTCCAAAGATGGCCACAAACCACTGTTTTTCCAACAATCTCCCACATGAATGAAATTGATGTTTTTATCAAAACATTTTGGCACAATGTGGTGATAGGCTCTATGATTGATAGATGCATAGGATAGGTAGGTGTCCACCTTTGAACCTTCCCCTGTGAAAGTATATTTACTTTACTAGCTAATCAGTAGACGCGATGTCCTTGAACTGTCAGTCGTTGATGTAAACGATGACATACTTCACACACCAATCTCTCTGATAAGAGATACAACTCTCATGGTTATGCCCTTATAGCCGTGGACATCTCCTGGTTCTGCGAGAGTTTGAGAGAACTATGCCCAATAGTCTCCTTGAAGCGGCCCCACTTCACTCTAACATAGGTGACTTATGTTGCTCGGCTCACCGAAGCACAAAATGGTCATTAAAAGCTTTTGCTTAACCTTTACCAAATTTTTGTCACTGTTCACATCATAGGAATGGACTTGGGAGAGGAACCCCACAGTGACCGCACATGTCTATGCAATTAGGTTGTCCCTTTGAACCTAGTTCTTGGGATCTCTAGTCAGCTAGATAGGGTTTTTCCTTCGCATAACGCCTTTATTTTTCATGGGCTTTAGTCACATTCCTTTAGATGTTTTCTCAACTTGATCTCAATTTAACCCTAGATTAATGGATCCATAATGTTATCCTTTGATTTTATCAAATCAGTAGCGATAACTCTATTTGAGATCAATTGTTTAACGGTATTATATTGATGACCCATATGTCTCAAATTACCGTTGCTCATAAAACTATGTGCTCTACCAATAAATATTGTTGGCACATACTCAGGCCATTCATGAGTCTCGTCCAAGACATTTTAAAGTCATTTGACTTTTTCCAGAGTTATCTAGATCTCAAACTCATATTCTATTTTAAATCTGGTTGTAAACGTTTGTCTTGAGAAAACACATGACATAGTTTATTCATTAGATGTGAAAATAATCACTTATATCGAAGAATATTTATGGAATAATGCTTTACAGTTTTAAGTATCTCTTGAGATATCTCAAATTTTTCACAATTATTATCCAGGGTTTGACCTTGGATTATTTTTTGAATCTGCTTAACATGCTCATAGTGAAAGCATTACTTTGTTTAATACAATACACTTAGATTGTATATGACATTTGCATATTTTATTTCAACAAGTATTGGCTCGTATTTGGAGTTTTGGCTATGCCGGAAACATCCTAGTCAAACTTCTCTTTCCAAGTAGTGTGACTTTGTCAATATGAGACCTTTAAGTGATTGTTTGATTTGAATATCCAGAATTAAATCTATCAGTCTCATATTTACCGTATCAATCTTTAATTGATAGGTCTTTGGTATATTTAACATTTCATCAACATAAGATCATATATCCTAGTTGGTTTGACAAATCATCATTTGTCACACTTACTTGTCATCATGACAATATCTTTGTTCAATCGTTTGTTGAATATGTGGAAACTTTTCCATATCCATAGTTCGTTTTACGAAACTTGGATCAACTTCTCTATGAAGTGAATTTAAAGAATGAATTATTCTTTTTCATTATCATATTTTTCTACAAAATTGATATTTGTTACTATGTTTCACATAGCTAATACAATCCACTTATTTTCATTTTCTTTGGTAATAGAATATTACCTTAGCGTGACACCCCATATTTTTATGTAATTGTAGGAAGGCTTTATTTCCTTCCATAACTCATATGGTGTCTTGCATTTAGTTGATAGAACAACTCTCCCACATGTTAGGCACATTTTGAAGATTTAATTGTTTTAGAAGTTATCTTCAAAATTATTGTACCTTTGGATGTTGCAACATTACTCATATAGAGTTTCTCCTCAAATTAATCAATTTGGGTTTCAACATCATTCTTCTAAGGAATAATTTCCTTATATCAACTTTGCTTTTAAGTAAAACTAAATTGTTCTATCATGAAGGTAATAAAATTACCTTCAAACAATTGTTCGTCATGTCAACTATTATAACAAAATTTATCATAA
The DNA here is from genome assembly GCA_035048815.1 of Abelmoschus esculentus. NCBI lineage: Eukaryota > Viridiplantae > Streptophyta > Magnoliopsida > Malvales > Malvaceae > Abelmoschus > Abelmoschus esculentus. The sequence goes on from JAUCBN010000003.1 coordinate 14,575,171, forward strand.
TATTGATTTCATTTGGAAATATAGTCCAAAGACTTATTTTATATCTCATAAAATTGAAGTATTTTCTCATAAAATTTAACTTCTTGAGATATATCGCCTACTTTGTGGCTTGAAATCATTTTTTGCCTTTCAATATATTTGCTCTAGCAATATTTTCATAGTAATATTTACTTAGCAAAATATGATAACCATATTTACCTCATTCTCTCTAGCACTAGGAGAATTTTCTTTTTGATCAAGTTTATCATGATCAAATTTACAACATCTTTGTTGTCACATTTTGAAATTCTTCCTCATGAATTTCATTGATTGTGTATTATAGTCACAATCAAAATATTATAAATTTGTTAAACATCAGAAATTTAGTCAAAGACTAAAAATTAGAACCAAAATTATAATTTTCAACTTTTGTTAGAGGATAGGATTTTAGTTACTAAAATCCTAAAACAAAAGTTTACAAGGTTTTAATTGAAATAATAATAATAATAAATAGTGCACCAAGTAGGTAACTTATGATAAGAGAGGTGTTGCATTAGGCACACTTAAGAACCAAGTCTTTTCAAAGAACCAATCCTAGACATGCACTTTCAAATTTTCTTTCAATCACCCGTTTATGGAAGTTCTTGAAATCATTCAAGTTTGAGTGATCAATTAAGTCACTGTTTTTGATTCATTATCATTTAGAATCAATCACTAAGAATTTCTTAGTACCAACATCTTTCATTTACGATACAATGACCATCATAATTCTTAAGCCAATTTTAAACACTGTGTATTTCATAACATACATCAAAATAGGCTTTAAGAAATTTTAACATTGAAAATAATTTTGTTCTATGCTTTGATTCAAGACTTTGATCGAATCAACATTGTAGAATTAGTAACCAATGTTACTTCTACTAGCAAATTGTGTTAAAACAAATTTGTTCATTTTGTTTGGAAAAATAGATAAAGTAAATCCGTTATAACGGCAGGAATTAGATTCCTGAAAATAAATTTATTTACTGTATCTTAATTTCCAAAATAAATTCTCTGATTTATTTCTAAATTAGAATCATGAAAGATTCTCAAGAAAATAAATCTGATAGTTTATTTTTCTTCAAAAACTAGAATCAACAAAGAAATAAATTCACTAATTTATTTCTTTTAAATAATGAGATTTTGCACTAAAAACCAAACATAAATATCAAAGCAACTTAATTCTTTAAAATAAATTAATCCTTTGATTTAAATTTATTTGATTGTTGTTTGAAAGATCAAGTAAATCCATTAAAATGGTGGGAAATAATTCTCAAAACAAATTATTTACGAGATCTTTCTTTCCAAAACAATCAAGAAATTCTGTTTTACATTTTTTTCAAGGAAAATTATTAATTAAAAGTAATAATCCAAAGTATTTTCAAACACAAATAATAATTATCTCAATAATTATTATTTCATATAAAAAGGATATCCATTTTCATGTCATACAACATTAAGCTCAATATTATTTTTGAAATAAATAAATTGTGTTAAACATAATAATATCAAAATATTATTACAAATAAATTTATATTAAAAGTTGATTGAATTTTTTAATATAACATTTTAAATAAAATAATTTGAACTTGCTTATTACAAGTGGGATGATTTCCAATGAGATGCCTGTGATTCATTCTTTCCAGCTTTTCTTTCAATATAAAACTCACCGTATACGTGATTTTGTCCATTTTCATAGAATCATGAGTTGATGATTTCTCGTTCATGTTGAAAATGACGAAAAAGTGCCCTATCCGAAGAAAAATCTGGATTTACAAGTTCAGGACCAGAATCCAACCTTGTATAAGTATTAAGTAATCACCAGGTCGGCATTGTGAAGTCTCTTCTCAACAACAAAAACGAAGCCCAAAGAGACAAAAATGGCAACTGGAGACAAATCGGCGAAAAGTGTTGTACTTCTCTGCGGCGACTATGTCGAGGACCTTGAGGTTCATTCTTCTACTTCCTTTCATGGGTTTGTTGTTTTTTCCTTAAATTTTGATATTTAGTATGTAATGGCAGGTGAAATGATTAGGTTATGGTCCCTTTCCAAGAACTTCTGGCTTATGGTATATCGGTGGTCGCTGTTTGCCCCGGAAAGAAAGCCGACGAAGTTTTCCGCACTGTTGTTCATTATCTTGTCGGCCATCAGGTTCCTTAAATATTTACCCTTTTGCTCAAAATATCATGGGATTTCTTGTCCATATGAAAAGTGTTTGTTTTTGTTTGATTGACAAACATACTCGGAGTCCCATGGTCACAATTTCACACTGAATGCATCATTTGATGAGATAGACCATACCAAATATGATGGTTTGGTTATACTTGGAGGACGGGCTCCTGAATATCTTGCTATGAATGCATCTGTATTGGACCTGGTGCGCAACTTTGTTAATTCTGGAAAGCCTGTTGCCTCTATTTGTCATGGTCAATTGATTTTGGCTGCTGCCGGGATGGTTGGAGGTCGAAAATGCACTACTTATCCTGCTGTTGGACCTGCTCTTGTTGCCGCTGGTGCATCTTGGGTTGAACCTGATACCCTGGCTGCTTGTGTTGCTGATGGTAACATCATTACTGGGGCTAATTATTTCGGGCATCCCGAGTACATCAGGCTCTTCGTGGAAGCACTAAGAGGCACCATAACTGGGTCAAACAAAAGGATCTTGTTTCTTTGTGGGGTAACTTATCATTCAGTGAATTCAATATATATTTGTCTTGTTAGGAAAATTACTTTAATTTATAATGAATTTACTGAATTTGTTATGTACAAACTTGTCTATTGCTTACCTGTAGACTGGATATTCATGTAATGAGATTAGATTTCCAAGATATGTGCAAAGTTGTTTTGCTGATAAGAGTAAGAACCTAAATAAAGATTGATAAAACACGGGACTTAGCTCGGTTGGTTTATACAGCCAGTTTGAGAGATAGTAGTTAGCAGGTTCAGGGTTTAGATCCCAGCATTTGTAATCCCTTTTCTTCCAATGGCCATGACAGTCCGGTCATCAGGCATCCAAGGTACAAGACCCAGGTTTGCCGAATGGTTCTTGCCGGCGAGGCCTGTCCATACGGTCATAGGTGCCACTTCCGTCATTCTCTTACGAAACAAGAGCAACTATTTCTTTCGCCCTAATTCTCATTATTCAACTATAAAAACAATGTAAATAACTAAATGTCTTTATTCGTGCATGCCATGTTTGAATGCTATGTTGGAAAAACAGTGAGTTGTGGTCATCTTTGGAGCATATTTTAAAAAAGTAAAGATGAGGTTTTGAATAAGGAAATGGTTGATTCCTATTCTATGCCGTGAGACCTTTACAATGGTAGCTCATACGCTCAAAATCGTTGAGTGGTGAATGAGAAATTGATACTCAGAGTAGGAAGGTCAAGAATAAATAAGGAAGTAAGAACCCCTTATCCCACATTGGTAGGATAAATGGAGTGAGAGTTGTTTATATACAACTACCCATAAAGAGATTATTAAATTACTTTAGTTGACTTTGTGTCTTCTGTGTAGGGGTGTGCAAATTCAATTCTATTCCGATTGGGGTGCACATGCATGATGTGGGTAATGTGAATGTCTGGATTGGTTGAGCCTTTTCGAGGCCCATAGATATTTTACCCGTTGTGCATATTTTTTTCTTAATTTATTTTTTAAAAATATCTAGAAAAGAGTTTTAATTCAGTTGAAATTCGAATTAAAAGCAGTTGAAACTGCTCTGGATAGTGAAGAGATAATGACTAATATTAGTATTTAATTTGAATTTAATTCATTTTAAATATTGGATAATTAAGCATTATCCGAATTTTTCGAATTTTAAATTCGAAAAACTGATCACTGTTGCCTAATAATTTACTATAAATATGAGATGATTTCCTCAGTTTTTACTCATCCTTCAAATCATTTTCTCTCCTCTGTTTTTCTCCCGGTGATCGGCAAAGGCAAGTTCAGTTCGAGAACTCAACATGAGTGCTAGTGTTGGAGTTCTTCTAGTTGTTGTATCTTGGGAGACAGACTATCAAACAACTCGGCACCATCGGAGTGGCAGAAAATCTGTCTTTAAGGAAACTGCTTCCGGCAGGCCTCAACGCGATTCTGTTTTCCGATCAAAACTCGGTTTGATCAAAATTTATTGATTACGTTCTTGTTTTATTTTGTTCGTTTAAATAATAACAATTTAATTATTTTATTTTATTATTATTTTCTTGAATTAACTACTTATTGTCCAACATACCATACCATGCCATGAAAATAATAAATCTCCAATGTCGTAATTATAATACAATAATATTTTAGTGACCGGTTTATACGTGTGAAATGAAGTGTTTTATTCGTTGTACGTTAGGTAAGGGTATTGTTTATAAGAAAATTGATTTGTAATACATACCAAAAATAATAAAATACAAAATTATTTTTCTTAGTATATTTGAGTTGAAAATTATTATATTGGAAGAAAATCTCATGCCCCTTCTCCCTACCACTTATTCTAGGTAAAAATCATCCATGAATCTTTTAAAAAATTTCTAAAAATTATTTTTTAACCCTAAACCTTATCTTTTATATTCTAAACCCTTAACACTAAAAATACATCTTAGCCCTAATTCCTTAAACCCTAACCACAACCCTAACCTTGAACCTTGAACCCTAAACTTTAAACCCTCTAATTTGAAATTGAGGCATGAAAGGAGGCATAGAAAAGAGGTAGATGATTTTCACCCCTTATTCTATTTTTTAACACGTGTATCTTAATACAGATGCAAATCGTCTGTCTCTTTCTGATGCTTCTATTTGTGCATTTGTTTTAAATTAGAGGTTTAAGGTTTAGGGTTCAAGATTAGGCATTGCGGTTAGAGTTTAGGGAATTAGGGGTATAGAGTCTTTTTATGGTGTAAGATTTAGGGTTTAAGATATAGAAAATAAGGGTTATGGTTTAAAATTCTTTTTTTATAATTTCAACGGGAGGCATGAACGGAGATATGATAAAAAGGCAGAGGACTTTTCCCCATAATTTACAATAAATTGCTTGGACATTATTTGTTTAAAGATATTTATTGTTTTTTATTTATGTAAAAATTATAGTATTTTTTAGAATTTAATTTTAACTTTAAACCTGAAATCTTAAAGTTTAAATCATAAACAGTAAAAAATAAAATTCTAAACCTTAAACATTTAACAATAAATCATAAATACTTAAACTATAAAATCATAAATCTTATACCCTAAATTATAATATCTGAAATTTTAAAATTAAAAAGTTAAGGTTAACCCGAATCTGAGGTGAATAATAACCCAAATTTGTTTAAAAATTATTTCTAATCATCTGAGAGTGTAATCAATTTGTTTTTACAGTTGTTGATTAATTAAAGAAGTTAGAGAACCAAGGGCATGAGAAAGTACTAAAGAAAGCTTGTGAGAAGAGGAATTCCAGACCTTGTGCTATTAATTTCATGCTAATTCTAAGCATTTCAACGAATTTAACCCCATATTTACAAATTATATTAATTCCGCCCTCCATATTTACACATTTAATCATAATTTTATAAATTTTATCAATTTCATTCAAAACAAACTGATGAAAAAGAAATATATTATCACACTTGAAAAGAGATAAAGAACATTAATCCCACATCGAAAGAGAAAAGAAAGATCTTGAGATATATATATGGTGGCGTTGTACATCTTATCAGACATGTCTTTTAAGAAGAGGGTAATAAACTCGTAACAAATGGTATCGGATAATATGAACACAAGATTTTATGTCAAATAGAAAAAAATAAATTTTTAATAAAAATTATATAAAATTTTTAAATTTGAAGAGGAGGATTGTACTCTCTAACCTCTAGGTAGGGGTGTTCAAAATTTCGATTAACCGAATTAACCGACCGAACCGAATTTTTTTCGGTTAATCGGTCTGTTAATTTTAGATTGGATCGGTTAACGGTTAATGATTTTTTGGAACTTCAGTTATCGGTTAATTTGGTTCGAAATCGGTTAATTAACTGAATTAACCGAAATTTTTATATATTATATATTTTTATATATTTATTTTTAGTCATTAAATTTGTAAAAATTATAAAATAATCATTAAACTTTATAAAATTAGCACAAAATAATAATTAAATTTATTAAATTAAAAAAATAATTATTAAATTTTTTAATATTTATCAATAATTTATAATGTATGATGAATCAATGTAATAATTTGATAAGTCTAATAGGTTTTTTATAATTTTTGAAAGTTTTGTGCCTAAAAAATTATTTTAACATAGTTTAGTGACCATTTGTGTAATTTATCCATTTTTTTAAAAAATTTGGTTAACCGCTTTAACTGATCGGATTAATCGAACTTTTTTTGGTTCGGTTTAAAATTTTTGAACTTTTTTCAGTTCGGTTAACGGTTAATATGAAAAAAATTTCGGTTAATGAAATTTTGAAAGTTCGATTTGGTCGGAACCGACCGTTTGACACCCCTACCTCTAGGTACATTCTTGTGCATAGTTCCAAAAGTGATACACACTGGCGGATGCACCCTTTAAATAGGGCGGGTCCGTGCCCACCATAAACTTTTCAAAATTCATATATTTATCCTTAATTTTTTTAATTTTTAAGAATTGGTCCTTAAATTTTTATAATATTTAAATTTTGTGCCTACCCTAAGATTTTGAAATTTCATGTGTCCACCCTCAAATGAATTTTTGGATCCGTCACTGGTCATGCATACACAGAACATAAAGCTGGTTTCTTCTTCATTTGAAATAAATGGTTGTTATTAGAACAAAACAAAGTGGGGCACAAAAAAACAGACAAAACGATGTCAACTTCATACATTATAAACATGGTGATTTTAAGGTAAACACAAAATCCATGAGAACTAAATCAAAATGTCAGTAGCTAAGACATAACCACTTCATCTTCCTTTCTCTTCTTCAAACTAATAATCCATACGAAGCTTTCTCCTCAGACATTCTCTCTTGTGCCTTTCTTGCCTGCAATATCCATAGGAAAATTTCACTCAGTTCAACTGTAGCATTCGAATTCGGGAAAAAATGGTGAGAATCCACATGAAGGGGAGTGTTTGTAAAATAGAAACCTGTTTTTGCCAATTTGTGAAACCAGTAACTAAAGCTAGCAGAAGTAATTGTAAAGAAGATCCGGTCAGTATTCCGATCCAAAGTCCTTGCCCTTTCATATGTAGAGTAAAACACAATAGAGCAGCAACCGGGATTCCAACAAGGTAGTATGCCCCGAGGTTCACATAGGCTTCTATGTGCTGCCACCCGGTTCCTCTTGCAACACCTGACACACACAAGAAACTCGGGTTAGTGTCCGATCCGTCGATAATGTCGAAGACGGTAAGAAATCATTGATCATTAAAATTTATCAAACTGGAGCGTGGAGACCGACCAGTAATGACTGCTAGTAAAATGTCCACAATGACAGATAAAGAAATTAGGGGAATCATTTATCGAACATAGTTGATAACTCCCGGCTCGTTGCTGTATAGGTATCCGAAAACATCGCAGAAGCTGAAGAGAGTAATGCTCACAATCATTGCTTCCGAAATTCCAAGTAGCATCACCACATTAACGGCTACCCGAGCCGACTGTGGATTCCCTGCCCCTAGTTCATTTGAAACCTGAATGCTGCAGAAAAAACCAGTAGCATATGAGTATCAATGAATGAATGAAGATGAAATTAACCTTTTGGCAATGGCATACTGGTACAGGACATAGAGGATATTAGGCTAACCTTGCAGCAGCACCGACCCTATATGGCACGAAGTAGTGTAACGATGTGGTTGAAAGGCTTCTAATCACGTGATTCAGAAGAAGTTAGTAAAATTCGTTTTGAAAAAGAAAGAAGTGAAGTTTGAAGATGAAATTAGAATCATACCATATAGAAAGGACCGAGGTTTCGAGTTCCGAATTCGGTAATATTGGAGGTTAACGTATAAGCATGCAGGCCATGCACATGCTCCACAGGATCTACCCTCTGCTTAGGGTTGGTTTGAGCAGTACAGCTGTGTAACAGCTTTAACAACTTTAGTTTCCTCTTTCTGTTAGGAGGTTAAGCTCAATACTTGTGTATAAATAATGAAGGTTGGAGACTTAACAATCATCTTGTAATTTCCAGATTGTTTCTATATTGTATAAAATTCTCTTCTCTTTACATGGTATCAGAGCAGACAGCAGGATAAAAAGCTCAAATGACCACCATTCAAGGCTGATCACAAGAATGAAATGAAACATTCATTAGTTAACAAAAGGATTTGAATTGATTAAGTAAGAAAAGGAAGGAACATAGCTCGAACTCTCACCAAACCATTACAGCAGAAGGGAATGCAAATCTTAAAAACTCCTTGATGCTGATGAAAACGTCACCGAGGTTAAGGACCCGAGTGGTGGCGCAATCAGCAGAGCATCTCATCCAAACGACGAGTAAGATAACGTTAAACCACAAGGCAAGGGTGATTGCTATGTCGGAACCCGTATAACCCAGATTCGTCTTGTATACTAGAGCCCAACAGAGAGGTACATGGAGACACATACTAGCACAAGAAGCCAAAAGCAAAAGGAGGATTTTGCTCTGGGACTGGAAATAACGAACCAGCGAATGAAGAATAGCATCACCGAACAATATCGGGATGAGCCAGATCGAATACATGCTGGCCACCTCTGCGATCTGAGGGTCTTGACCCATCAACTTTAAAAGTTTATCCATAAATATCCAGAGGAAGGCCACTGGGAAGCAAATCGCTACGAGAGAGAATATGAAACAATAAGTATAGGTTCCTAGCTTTTGATATTGCTCCGCGCCATAAGCTTGACCTCCTAGAGTTTCCAGTGCACCAACCATTCCAAACTGCTCGGAATCAAAATATAGCGTTAGCTGTTTGTTAGCCATCAATTTACAAAAAGAAAAGGAAACCGCAGGAGCATTAATACCAGTAAACTGAAGACGGTGACATTAGTGAAGGAAGTGGCAATAGCAACCCCAGAGAGAGCAAGCTTGTCACGTGACCCACCATCATCAACGATATCACCTGCAAGAGATACTGAGACACTGACACCACCACCATCGGCGCCGCCATGTAACTCACCTTCTTCAGCTCCTTCACAAACGTAGTTGTTTTCCGATCCTGCACCAGTAGTAACGGATTATCCTTCTCCATTCCAAGGCAACCTTTTTTTTCTCTTCGACAACTGTTTCCTTAACTTAGCCTGAAAAGTTGTATTAATAATCTACTCCGTGCAGGCGTGCACGACAAAGGATTTCATGTCTCATTCCATTCCATGTTACTACTATTTTTTTAAAAAAAATAAATTATAAATTTTAATCTTTATTATTTAAATAATTTTTTTTTGTCCCTCTTAACTTTTAAATTTAAAGTTTTAATAGACCCCTTCCAACATTTAATCTTAGCTTTGTCCTTATCTATAAATCTTAATTACAACATTTAATTTTAAACCTAAACTATAAACTCATTAATTTAAAATGAAAACATCAATAAAAATACGATTAAGAGACAAATGATTTATACTCGTTTCTCGTAATCTAACTAGATACTTAGTCAATCAATAAATCACGTGTAGATTTGAGTCATCGCACGTTTGGCATAATTCCATCCACCCACTCCAAAAATAGGCTCCGTCGAGTATCCACAAAATTAGACTCTATTTAATTGGTGTCTGGCTCCCTTGTCGGAACCTTTTCTGAATGGCTTAATTCCATCCACCCACTCCAATTATTGCTCATGTTATAAACATTAACAATAAAATTAATTTAATTTTAAAATTTTTGTATAATACATGTCATTTGATTCATTGATGAAGTTAAATCTTTTTAAACTGTTGATTGTAATTAATCAACGGTGTAAAACGTAGAATTTTTCAATGAATTTATTATTATTATTATTATTATTATTATTATTATTATTATTATTATTATTAAAAGGTTTAATATAAAAATAAACATCTAAACTATCATATTTCTTTAAAAGTGTAATTTGTTTTTACTGAATTTAAATGTTTAAATAATTATTTTTTTAATTTTTAAGATCAAATAAGATAAATACTTTAATTAAATAATAATAATTTAAATATTAAAAATAATAAAAAATTTAAATAAAATATTGATTGTAATTAATCAACGATGTAAAAGACAAACTTTATCGATGAATTGATATTATTATTATTATTATAAGTTTTAGTATAGAAATAAATATTTAAATTATTATTTATTTTTTTAAATCAATTAGAATACTTATTTTAATTATAAAATAATAGTTTCAATACTACAAAGACAAAAATTAAACATGTGATAGTTAAGCCCTTTTAATTTTTAATATTCAATCTTATACTATTAATCTACTTTCTTTTTGGTCAAATCCTAGCCATCCAATTTTTTTGACTCATCGGGGGATATTTTATTGTTTTTATTCTGGATTAGTTGTAAAGTTTGATGGTAGCCTGACGAATACCAGAGCACACCTTCTTTGGTTTACAGATAAATAAATATAACCTGCTACTTTTAGTATTTTAATAATATAATTTATTCCAGGGGTACTTTATTTACTGGTGTTTTAAACTTTAATTATAATTATATTAAATATTTTAATTAATTAAATTTTATAAACTATATATTTAAAATTTATTTGATTAAATGATTTTAAAATATATATTTTATATTTTTAAATAATAAATTTACATAATTATAAATGAAAATTAAAAATAATAAAAATAATATTTATAAGACAAAAAGAATGCTATAGGAATTGTGAGTATTTCGAGTGGAATATTTATAAAAGCTAAAATTATTTAGAATATCTTAATGATCTGTTTGTGTTGAATGTCTGATTCTTTTTTTTTTTTGGTTAAAAAAAATTATTTAGGATACGAAGGCTTAAAGGTTTAGGCACATAAGAATATAGGTCAAATATTAAAAAATATATCTAATATTTTATTGAATAATATTTTAAAAAAATTATTTTTAAATTTTATTTTAAATTAAATTAATTTTGTAAATAAAAATTATTAAAATACTGATATGATATATTAAATTAGTTTAAAAGGTTGACTTGTCATTTTATCACAACAAATTTATAAAATTAATTATTTGTTTAAAAATATACTTTTTTATTTTTAAAATAATAAATAATATTTAATTTATATATTATTTTTACTTTTTAAAAATAAATTAAATAAATTATCATTTTTATTTTTAAAAAATAAAAAATATTATTAATTATTTTAATAAATTATAAAAATATTAATACGATAAAGTATCACATCAAGATTTCATATTAACAGTTAGTTAATTAAATTTTTTATTTAAAAAATATTTTAACACAAAAAATATTTTAACCCAAAATAAATGTTCAAAAAGATATTTTTAGTTTTTTTAAAAATATATGTACATAAATTTGTTGTTATTGGCATGCTTACATTACTGATATTCGGGCTATTTATTATTGGATATCGAATAGGATCAGATCTGATTTTTTTGAATATTTATATTTTTGGATTAATGATATAGTGATACGTATCCGATATGGAAAATAAACGTTCAAAAAGACATTTTTAGCTTTTTTTCAAAAATATATGTACATAAATTTGTTGTTATTGGCATGCTTACATTACTGATATTAGGGGTATTTATTATTAGATATCGAATAGGATCAGATCTGATTTTTTTGAATATTTATGTTTTTGGATTAATGATATAGTGATACGTATCCGATATGGAAAAAAGTGGATATTAGTATATTCAAATATCATATATTTGGATCAAATAGTCAGATATCCAATTATCTAAAAAACATAATTTGATTATACTAATTTTTCGAATTTAAAGGTTATATTTATAAAAATTTTAAAATTTTGAATATAATAAACAACAAATTACTAAATACAATAAAATTCACATTATAAAAGTTCTAATTTTTAAATTTTTTGAATATAACAAATACTAAATTGTTAAATAGAACAATATTAATATTAATAAAAATTTTGATTTTTGAATTTTCAAGTTTTCAAATAATCCGAAACTTAAAATACTGTGATCTATATCCTATCCGAAAACTTAAAACCGGATCGGATATCCGATTCAAAAATAAAAACTAGATCGAATATCCAAATTTTTGAATTAAATCAATAAATAATTAGATAAATCGATCGAATCAGATATTTTTGAACACTCCTAACTTATATGCTATGTGCATAATCTCTTTACCTTTTGTTTTACAAGTTTAAGGGGGCCAATTCTCTAACATATTGAAGAATTTTTTCCACAAATATTGATAGCTGGAAATTATTTCCAGATCTATGAAAGAATCAATAGTAAACACTAAGGGGGTTCATCAGAACCCGACTTTAAACAATGTTTAGGCTGGAAATTTTAAAAAAATAATGTAATACCCCAACTCGGATGTCAAATTGGGCCTCCGGCCTAAAACTCATATTTCAAAATTTCCTTTGAAAGTTCAATAATAAAGTCAATTTAAGCCCGAATATGATCCATAAAATCCATTTATTTTAAAACAAAAGCCCAAAATAGTTGAAAGTGACCAGAGCTCCAAATTACTACAAACTCATTAAAAATATTTGACCCAATTAAAATAACAGAGTTACAAAAATACATATAGGGTCTGACAAAGTACTAGCCTAATACATTTATCATTGTACTCTGACACAAAGTCGATGTTGAATTTCAAACCTCGATGGTGCTCCATAAGAACCGGCTCCACCTAACCTACGCACGAAAACACATTTCAAACGTTGAGCCACAAAAGCTCAATGGATACGCCGAACTCGACCAACATCATGCATATCATAAGTAGTAAAGCATGGCATATAAATCTCGTGCATGATATGATGATCTAACATGCTTGTCTAACACATGGCATAAGTGAGATGTATATAATCGCACACAGCATATACAAACCAATCAGTCAACATAATATAGTGAGGCTAGCTTCCACACATCATCGGGATCCTACACTACGAGTAGGGCCCGCGTCTACACAGCATCGGGATCCCATATTCAAGGATAAGGCTCGCGTCCACACAGTATCGGGATCCTACATCCGGGATTGAGGCTCGCGTCCACACAGCATCAGGATCCTCTAAATCCCATACTCAGAATGTCATATCGAGTATCTTCGAATGAGGCCCGCGTCCACACAGCATCGGGATCCTACATTCGGGATAGTCATCAAATCATCATCCGAAATGTTACATCGGATAGCCTTCGACGTGTTGCAATACTTATAGATATCCGGATTTCCAACACACAAAGACTCAAACCACACAAGCGATCCACCTAGGACCTTACCACAATAAGATATATTAAACCTTATCATTCTTAAGTCTTTCGGGGTTATGATTATCAAGCTTAGTTCGATAATTCATTTCGTTGCTTTTAGATTAAAGTAATTATTTATTAAGATCTCCAGCCCTAAAAACTCCACTCAAACTTATCCAAATTACACAGGGGTATCGATACTCTTAGGTAGGGTATCGAAACACCCAACATCGATACCCACCCAAAGAGGGTATCGAAACACATAGGTATCGATACCAATATTGATATCATTAACCAATTTCAAAAGTCAACAAAAAGGAAGGAACCGTTTTGATACTGGTATCGATGCAATTATGCCATTGGAGGGTTCAGTATAGAACCATGGTTAGACACACCCTTCCACAAAGCCTATTTTCCACTTAGGGGTATCGATACCGGTGGCTCGTGTATCGATACCCCCTACAGGAACCTATAAGTTTCACCTCAAATTTCTAAAGATCAACCCTCAAACTTAACCAAAACGAACCTAAGGCATTTCAAAACATTATTACTGATGTTTAGAATGTTTTAACACAATTTTCCACTCCTTTAACTCATTAACACGAATTTCACCATTAAAGTACCCAAAGCTTAAAACCAAGCAAACATAACCAAAATTTACATGTAATACAATCTACCATGAAATGCATGAAGATTAGAATAGTTGAGAGTACCAACCTTAGCAAGCACAACAACCAAAACCCAAACTCACTCTTTCAAGCTCTTTCCTCTGCCCAAATCTTGAGATGATGCTCCTACTCCTTTTTCTACAAGAAATGAGTTAAACCAACCATTAAACCCAACTCAGGAAAGGTTTCTTAAGCTGAAACTCAATTAAAAACTGAGAAAGAACTTCTCAAACTCAAAACCCGAATTTCCCACACACACTTTCATCTTTACCAAACCAAACCATTATTACATTGTTTTGTAGATTAAGAACAACTCTAAAACTTACCCTTCTAACACAAAACGTGATTCTTCGGCAAAACCAACGAGATCCAACCTTTAAACCATATTTTCTTGTAACAAAGGAGATGAGGAAAAGGGAAAATAAAATAGAAGAAGATGATATCATCAATGCAGGAGAAATAAACCCCCACCCCTCTCTATCCAACTCATTTTGATTATTTACCAAAAAGCCATCACTCTTCTAAACCCAACATATAACCCAACAAGATTAAGGCCCAACAAAGCCCAAAACCACTAAACTTGGGGCCCAAAACCGAGGTCCAAACTCTTGGGTTAACCCGACACTCGGATCCAAATCCGGGTCATTACAATTCTCCCCTCCTTAAAGAAAATTTCGTCCTTGAAATTTACCTAAGAGAAACAAGTGCGAAAAGAGCAACCTCATACGGTCCTATAAACCTTGGATTTAACTTGCCTTTCCTTCCAAAACGGATGATTCCTTTCCACGACAATACTTTCAAGAACACTTTTTCTCTCACTACATACTCTATTTCTATCAGTTTCAAATCTGCATACGATTTCTACCTATCTGAAGCTGCCTTTAACCGATCACAAATCAACTTCAATTTCTCGGTAGTCCCCTTAAGTATAACTGACATCGATATAAACTTCTAACATGCTTCAAGCCAACAAAATGGAGTCATGTATTTTCTGCCATTCAAAGCCTCATACAGAGCCATCTAAATACTCGACTGATAACTGTTGTTATACGTAAACTCAACCAACGGTAGGTGCTTCTCTCAAGTATCCTAAAAATCAATAATGCAACATCGTAGCATATCATCAAGAATCTGAACAACTCTCTCTCCGACTGCCCATCTGACTGAGGATGATAAGAAGTACTGAAATTCAACGGCTACCCAAAGCACTGTGCAAACACTCCCCAAAATCTGATTATGAATCTCAAATCTCTGTCAAACACAATCGATTTCGACACACCATACAGTCTCACAATCTCACTGACGTACAATTTTACCAACTTAACTAACAAGTAAGTCATATGAACAACAATAAAATGAGCACACTTCATGAAGCGATCAACAATAACCTCAAACTGATGTTCTTCTTCGAAGGGGTTAACAACAAATCGAATACAAAATCTATGACTGTATTTTCCCACTTTCCATTTCCATTCGAAAATCTTCAATGACTATAACAAATCAGACGGAAACTGATATTCTACTTTAACTCTCTAACAAACCATACACTTACTCACATAGTCGATAACATCTTTCTTCAGACCAAGCCAGAAATACTCATCCTACAAACCATGATATATCTTCGCATTACCTGGATGTGTAGAAAAAAGACAATTGTGCGTTTTGTTCAGAATCATACGTCTTCAACCACTGTCATTCGGCATAACCACTTTGTCTCTGATACACAACACACCATTATCTCTGAATTTGTACTTTGTAGATCTTCCTTCAATTGTAACTTGTACGTGAGGTACCAAAGATCTATCTAACAACTATTTCTCTCTTATCAATTGACCCAAAGTAGGTCTAACCCGAAGTTCAACTACCAAGTCACTATCACTTGATAAGTTCAATCTAGCAAATATAACTCTCAACTCAACGACTGCTTTCTTACTCAAGCATTTACCACTACATTGACTTTACCAAGATGATACTAAGTCTTGAGGTCAAAGTCTTTCAATAACTCAAGCCATCTATGCTACCTCTGATTCAACTCTTTCTATGTCATCAGATACTTCAAACTCTTATGATCTGTGTACACTGTGCATCTCTCACTATACAAATAATGCCTCAAAATCTTCAAGGCAGACACAACTGCGGCTAGCTCTATATCATGAGTCGGATAATTGCGCTCATGGTTCTTCAACTGTCAATTGATTCAATTGTCTGTAGTCGATGCATATCCTCATACTACCGTCTTTCTTTTTCACAAACAACACGGGTGTGCCCTAAGGCGAAGAACTTGATCGAATAAAAACCTCTATCAAATAGTTCTTGCAATTGAGTCTTCAACTCTTTCAATTCTTTCGGTGTCATACGATACAGAGCAATCGAAAAATGAGCGGAATTTGAACATACCTTTATGGAAAACTCAACCTCTCTATCAGGTGGTAAACCAGATAACTTTTTTTAGGAGACACACTCGGAAGAATCACACATCGTTCTGATATCCTGCGGTCTGACTTCATTCATGTTCGGGTTCACCATATGTGCTTGGTATGCCTCATAGCCCAACTTAACTAACCTCTAAGTCTCTAGAGTCGAAACAACATTTAATAAGAACTTTACATTCTCACTCATAACCACAATCTCATGGACTTCTGCTAGCCTAAAATAAATTCTCTTGGTCTCAAAGTCTATCCTAGCCCTATGCTCTATTAGTTAGTCCATACCCAAAATCACATCACAACCGTAGAATGACAATTCCATCATATCAGCTGGGAACACATTCCTCTGAATCATCAATGGACATCGTCTATACATCTTTCTGACCACTGCGGTATCTCTGAAAAATTAGTAATACTAACACTTATATCTAGTATCTCACAAGATATATCCAACATCCTAACATGCTCACTCAGAAAACATTACCGGTGGGTTAGCTATCAGATAGGTCCGGATCTTTTCCCTCAAACCTCTCAGAAACCTCTTATACTTCATATTCTCGACAGCTATCAACTCGGGTGCATACCTACTTAGCTGTAGGAACTCATGCTCATACTCAAAGATCGTACAGTTACCTTGCACAAGGTGAGTGAACTGATCTCTCAACCGACCAATACGAATCTCGCCCATATACTTTTTCTCAAGCTCATCCAAAATGTCGTCCCTTGCCGGTTGATCAGGATACTACTCCATCTCAACTGTTTCCCCATCACTCTCTCACATTACCCTTCAAAGGCGAAAATACACATGATAGCTCATCCTCCGATCTCAACCTTATTTGTCTCATGATCCAACAAGTATCACGAAGCCACTGATCCACCCTCACAGGATTATCTTAGCCAAAACCCAAGAAATTCATAGCACCCTACTTGCAAGCCCTCTCGATAGGTGCTTCACATGAGGTAGGTGCACACCTCGGAATAGTCTTCACTATCTGATCTAAAACACAGTACAAATGGGCGAAATAATTCACCCCTTGCCTAATCCTTACCTCAGACTCGTCCACATCATGCACAGACAACAACAACAACAAACAGAAGTACACCATCGAAATTTTATCTTTAAAAGTACTATATCGACTCGTGGGCATATACTTGTCTGGTACCTATAAAACACACTAGACTTCCCCGAGAACTTTCTAGAACCGACTCAACCTAGGCTCTGATACCACTAAATGTAACGCCCAGACCCGGATGTCACATTGGGCCTCCGGCCTAAAACTCATATTTCAAAATTTCTTTTGAAAGTTCAATAATAAAGTCAATTTAAGTCCGAATACGATCCATAAAATCTATTTAATTTAAAAAAAAAGCCCAAAATAGTTGAAAGTGACCGGAGCTCCAAATTACTACAAACTCATTAAAAATATTTGACCCAATTAAAATAACAGAGTTATAAAAATACATATAGGGTCTGACAAAGTACTAGCCCATTAAACCTATCACTGTACTCTGACAAAAAGTCGATGCTGAATTTCAAACCTTGATGGTGCTCCACAAGAACCGGCTCTACCTAACCTACGCACGAAAACACATTTTGAACGTTGAGCCAAAAAAGCTCAATGGATACGTCGAACTCGGCCAACATCATGTATATCATAAGTAGTAAAGCATGGCATATAAATCTCATGCATGATATGATGATCTAACATGCTTGCCTAACACACGGCATAAGTGAGATATATATAATCTCATACAGCATATACAAATCAATCATTCAACACAATGTAGTGAGGCTTGCGTCCACACAGCATCGAGATCCTACACTACGAGTAGGGCCTGCGTCTACACAACATCGGGATCCTATATTCAGGATTGAGGCTTACGTCCACACAGCATCGGGATCCTAAATTCGGGATAGTCATCAAATCATCACTCAGAATGTTACATCGGATAGCCTTCGACGTGTTACAATACTTATGGATATCCGAATTTCCAACACACAAGGACTCGAACCACACAAGCGATCCACCGAGGATCTTACCACAATAAGATATATTAATCCTTATCATTCTTAAGTCTTTCGAGGTTATGATTATCAAACTTAGTTCGATAATTCATTTCGTAGCTCTTGATTAAATTAATTATTTATTAAGATCTCCGGCCCCAAAAGCTCTACTCAAACATACCCAAATTACATAGGGGTATCGATACCCTTAGGTAGGGTATCGGAACACCCAACATCGATATCCATCCAAATAGAGTATCGAAACATATAGGTATCGATACTAGTATCGATATCATTGACCAATTTCAAAAGTCAACAAAAAGGAAGAAACCGTTTCGATACTGGTATCGATGCAATTATGGGACTGGAGGTTTTTGTATAGAACCATGGTTCGATCCCCCCCTCCCTTAAAGCCTATTTTCCACTTAGGGGTAACGATACTGATGGCCCGTGTATCGATACCCCCTGCACGAACCTATAAATTTCACCTGAAATTTCTAAGGACCAACCCTCAAACTTAACCAAAACGAACTTAAGGCATTTCAAAACATTATTACTGATGTTTAGAGTGTTTTAACATAATTTTTCCAGTCTTTTAACTCATTAACACGAATTTCACCATTAAAGCACACAAAATTTAAAACCAAGCAACCATGCCCAAAATTTACATGTAATGCAATCTACCATGAAAATGCATAAAGATTAGAAGAGCTAGGAGTACCAACCTTAGTAAGCACAACAACCAAAACCCGAACTCACTCTTCCAAGCTCTTTCCTTTGCCCAAATCTTAAGTTGATACCCCACTCCCTTTTCTAAAAGAAATGAGTTAAACCAACCATTAAACCCAACTCATGAAAGGTTTCTTATGCTGAAACTCAATTAAAAACTGAGAAAGAACTCCTCAAACTCAAAACCCGAATTTCCTACACACACCTTCATCTTTATCAAACCAAACCATTCTTACCTTGTTTTGTAGATCAAGAACAACTCTAAAACTTACCCTTCTAACACAAAACGTGATTCTTCAGCAAAACCAACGAGATCCAACCTTTAAACCATATTTTCTTGTAACAAAGGAGATGGGGAAAAGGGAAAATAAAAGAGAAGAAGATGATATCATCAATGCAGGAGAAATAAACCCCCACCCATCTCTATCCAACTCATTTTGATTATTTACCAAAAAGCCATCACTCTTCTAATCCCAACATATAACCCAACAAGATTAAGGCCCAACAAAGCCCAAAACCACTAAACTCGGGGCCCAAAACCAAGGTCCAAACTCTCGGGTTAACCCGACACTCGGATTTGAATCTGGGTCGTTACAAATAAAATAATGGAAAATTGGGTCTTGAGAGCCCGACTTTCAACAGTGTTATACACTGTTCAAAGTCTGGCTCAGCTGAGCCCTTCTTTACTTTAATCACGCGGGCACAGTAATGGGCAGTGGGTGCAACGCGCAGAAAGAGAGTAGAGGGGGTGGGGGTATCAACTTTTATTCAAAAATTTTATGGGTTTGTGGGAAAAATTAATTTAGGGTATTTTTGGGATAAAAAAAAATTGTGTGAAAAAGAAAAATTTGGTTATAAATAGATGAGAATGTTAGATGGTTTTAAGATTTATAGATTTAGAGTGTTAGAAGAAGTTTGAAATTTGTAAGTATTTTATTTATTTTTATTATTTAATGTTATTGTTTTATTTTAAGTAGATAGAAAAATTTAGTTTAGTTAAATCTTTTTATATTCTGTAATTTTATTTTATAATTTTTGTTGATATTTTTTAAATTATTTTATGATAGTTAAAATGTTGAATTATTTAGTGATAATGTAAGTTGATAATTTTTTTAATTATTTTATGATAGTTTAGTTTAGTTTGGTTTTAGTTGAATTATTTTATGATATTATAAGTTGATATTTTTTTTATTTTATTTTAATAGTTTAGTTAAATTTGTTAGATTATGTAGAGATATTTTAGTTTATTTTGATAATTTTTTAAGTAATTTTTTTATATTCTGTAAATTTATATATTTTTTAATTATTTTATGATAGTTTAGTTTAGTTGAATTATTTTATGATAGTGTAAGTTGATAATTTTTTTAATTATTTTATGATAGTTTATTTTAGTTTAGTTTAGTATATTTTGGTTTTAGTTGAATTATTTTATTATATTGTAAGTTGATATTTTTTATTTTATTTTGATAGTTTAGTTAAATTTGTTAGATTATATAGTGATAGTTTAGTTTATTTTGATAATTTTTAAGTATATTTTTTTTATTCTATAAATTTAATTTTTTTAATTATTTTATTATAGTTTAGTTTAGTTTATTTTAGTTTGGCTTTATTTGATTATTTTATGATATTGTAAGTTGATATTTTTATTTTATTTTTATAGTTTACTTTAGTTAAATTATTTTATGATATTGTAAGTTTATAGTTTTTAATTATTTTTATGATAGTTTATTTAGTTCATATAGTTATTTATTTTGTTGATTAAATTTATAATTTTTTATTATTTTATAAAATAAAATAATATTTTTTTGTTTAAATTTTCTACAGGATGGCTGAGCAAACTCTTCTATTGTATTTAGATGATCGACACATTTCTAGCCTTACGGTTGCTGAACCGATATATATTTTTTATATAAATTATGTTTTTAATTTGTAATTTATTAATCATGTCACCTTTTTTTAGTTGTAGGATACAACTGAAACATTTAGACATCATCGTTGTATTGTCAAAACTCCACTCGATAATAGGATACTGAATTTCTTACATAGCACTGGTTTTTATTATGCTACATTTCTTCGTGGGTATAAGTTGATACCAAGATTAGTAATTGCTTTAATCGAGCGCTGAAGACCTGAGACTCATACTTTCTACATACCTTGTGGAGAATGCTCAATCACTTCAGAAGATGTAGTTTATCTTATAGGAGTCCCGGTCAATGGGAGACATGTGATTGAGCGTAGTGAAGGGTCCACTACTTTCATTTGTGACAGGTACCTTGGAAAAGTCCCATATGAAAATAACGTAAAAGGTTCTCGAGTTAAATTAAGTTGGTTAGAGAGTGAGTTTGAATTGAATGATTATAGCCCGATAGAAGAGATTTATAAGGTTAGTCGAGCGTAGATTCTGCAGTTGATTGGTGGTATACTACTTCTTGATAAATTTGGAAATTTAGTTAATGTTTGATACCTCAAATTTTTTAGTACTCCTTGGTCTGGAGGTGAATATAGCTGGGGATCCACCATTTTAGCGTGTTTGTAGTGAGTTATGCAAATGCGCTTTACTAGAAAAAAGGAAGAGAGTCGGCGATATTGGCGGTTGTCTTTTGTTACTGCAAGCTTGGGCTTGGCAACGACTGTCATTCTTCACTCAAGTTAGTCTAACTACTATATAGTTTCCGCTATATGCGAGGTAATTTAATTTTTTTAGTTTATTTATAAATTTTATATTTTTATAAATAATTATAATTTTTTATATAGATAGTGCGATGAAAATCATGATATTGGATTAGCACATAATAATATAAGAGTATGCAAATCTCTTATTGATTTATATTGTCAAGACCAGGTAAATGATGTTATTTTTTTAAGTTAATTTTTTTCAATCTAATATTTTTGTAAGTGATTATAATTTTTTTTACATTTTTGTAGTTTATTTGGAAGACGTATGATGACGATCGTATTTTTATACCGGATTATCTGATGTTCAATTCGCAATTATGATGTAGTGTGACACCTTTGATCCATTTTTCTATGGTCGAGTTTCACTTTCTAGATAGAGTCTTGAGACAATTTGGATTTCATCAACCTATTCCGGGTATTCCACGCGACCATTACTTTCTTCATGCTTATGATGGACGTGGTAAAGCTGAGACAAATTGAGAAGCCATACATGTTGAGTATATTACTTTATGGACTAATAGAGCTCTATCCTTACCAGTACGATACCCAATCGAAGGAGCTGATTTTGATTTTGAGAGTTCGGAGTACAATTAGTGGTATCGTCATCAGATATGGCGAACACAGTACGCGGGGTACGCGTGGGGAGGTGTCCAACGACTTCCTTCTCAATTAATAGCAGCTTTGATACTTGTCCCTCGATCAGATATAATACAGATACCATCTTCTCGAACGATATGCTCACGTAGATTTGTCAAAAGGAAATTCCAAGCTTTCGTCGACTCTTGGTCCACAATTGCAAATGTAATCGGAAAGATATTGTTATCACCATCTTGCGCAACAACAATTAACAATATATGAGAGTATCTACCATATAATCACGTATCATTTACTTGGATCATACGTTTGCAGTAAGGGAAGCCATCAATACAAGGCTTGAACGCTCAAAATAGTCGGTGGAAAAATTTATAGTCTTGATGAACTTGTCCTTGTTGGTCGTAAGCATATTTTGTTTGATATCTCACGATGGTGTCTGGGATGAAATGCGTCATTGCAAGCAATAAAGCTAGTAGCTCGTTGTATGACTTATCATAATCACCATAAACAAAGTCTAATATTTTCTCTCTGGCAGCCAACCTTTCTTGTATTTTATTTGATATTGAAATTGTTGAACAATGGTTGCCTGAATCGTTGAAACGGGAACCCTTAGATTTATTTCGACCAGATTCTTCACATGATGGCTTATTACAGTCGTATCTAATTTTCAGTGATCTTGTGCAATGAAACTTCGTAAACAGGTATAATCTCCACTGTACATATTGACCTCCCACATATTTGACCTCTTACGTTTGGTAATTCGAACCTTCCAATTGCACTCTTGCCCATACTTGACACACTTGGCTAAGAATATCTTCTGACTGGACTCTACTACAATGTAGTCAACGTGATTCTTGATGCTACTCTTTCACTGCCAATGTAGCTTGATCCTTATCCTTAAATTGAAGGTCATTCGATAACTTATCCGAGCCAGTATAAGTTAATCAGGGAACATCCGGGAATTCAGCAGCTCTCATAGCATCAAAATCCAATGACACCATGTGAGTAAGAGGATCATAAAATGTAATATCTCCTGCAGGTGACACAAATTCTCCCACACCATAATTAGGGGCATTACCAACATCATCTGGAAACAAATCATCATCATCAATATCTTCATCCTTGCTAGAATCGTCAAGAGCTTCTCCCCATCGACCGCATAGGTTGTTCACATTATCTGTTTAAGTGTCAACTAGATTAAATTCATTAGCTGTACCACCAGACAACATTACGAGAAAACTGCCTCCAGGTAGCTCAATCTCAGTAACGTAATTCATTTGAGACGATTCGCCAATGAAAGTTCTAGAAGGGTTTGTAACATTAGAAATCTTCGTAAATAACTCGATATATCGAGTCTCCACAGATTCATGTTCAGCAATCATCATTGCAATATCATCATCATCTTCAAGATTGATTGTACAATATGTTACCGGATTTTCACATGTAAGCCACCAGTAACGTAAACCATGAATATCTCTTCCAATCTTTTGAGATATTTCTCCTTTCAACTATCGAAGCGTGATTTTCTTTTCAAATTGCATTTTTGTGGTGTTTTCAGCTTTAAATATAATTTCGGCATTTGTTCTCATAATTTTTCCATTATAATAGATAATTGTCAAAAATTTATTCTGATTCATTTTCTATTTCAAATCAAATTAATAAAATAAATTAATATAAAAAAATGAAAAAGATAAAAGATAAAATTATAACAAACTATAATAAAATAAAATACACTCAAAATGTAAATAAATAAAACTAAAAATCAAGTTTCGTATATAAATACCTTCAATTTTACTATCATCATAAAATATATCAACTTAAAATTATTCATAAAATTTTAACATAACTAACTCTATGAACTATAAATTAAAAAATATATATCTATAATAAAAAAAAATACTAGCATTAAAAAATATATACATACCTGAAACAAGTCTTCAAATTTTTTCTGCTTACTCTCTACAAATTTTTTTCCTACACACTCTCTATTATCAACAACTCTCTATTTCACCAGAAAATTTTTACACTGGCCATTGGTATTATATATACCAATTAAATTCGTATTTTTTTAATCCAATTTATTCCTATAATAACCCATAACTACCCCTCTATCCCTCTGCACCCCTACTCCTGCACCCTGTTCCTACCCCTCTATCCTCACTGGCATGCCTGCACGCCTGACGCCTGCATCTGCCTCGCCTGCCTGAACCCGCCTGCTCCCTGGTGTGATTAAAGCATAAGTCAGGGCATTTGAGCCCGACTTTGAACAGTGTTGTACATTGTTGGAAGTCGGGCTCTCCTAAGCTATACTTGTATTAATTTTTTTAATTTATATGAAAATCATTGTTCATAGTCAGGTTCTCTTGAACCCACTTCAATGAACACCGTAGAATTATCAATAGATCTGAAAATAATTTGTTAGAATCAATATTTTAAGAAATAATTTTTTTTTCTTAATATATGTGAGAATTTGCCGGTTTAAGGGATTATATTGTTTGTCATTAATTTGTTTTGAGATCTAGTTTTACTTCAAATTATTATTAAAATGTTTATTTAGCAGAAAAAAAATCATGATTTTATTTTAATATGTTAGATATTATTTTCTGTATGATTTTGATCTAAAAATATCATTCAACGCATCCAGTTTTGATATATAGATTTTATGAAAAAAAATATGATTTTAGACAAGAATAATGTCAACATTTTCCTAAAATTTTATTAAATATTATTCTGGACGAGATGTTAATGTAGCATGTTGATTTAGCTTAGGACGTTATAGCGGTATTTAACCACACCAATAATTTCTTTAGAAAATATATTTTTCAATTTTTTTTTAAAATAGAAAATAATATTTTTAATGTTTTAATTTTTAAAAAATTAGAATAATAATTTATTTGATATATTATTTAAAATAAAAATTTAAAATATAATAAATTAAATAATTTATTATTTTTTAAAATATTGAATAATATAAAATTATTTTACTTTTACTTTATTTTTCTGAAAATAATAAATAATTTATTTAATATATTATCTTAAAAATAAAAAATAAATTTAATATTATTTATTAATTTAAAAATAAAAAAATAAATTCTAGAAAATAATAAACCAAATAAATTATTATTTTAATTAAAATAATAAATAAAATAACTTTTTCTCACCCTTTTTCACCTGTTATTAGGATTCCTTAAGCAAAGGCACAAGCTTTCACAGATTTAGGATTGAATTCGTAAGGCCTTACCATCGATGGTCGCACAATGTATTTATATTCTCTAAGTAGGTAAAAAATAAAAATCTATATTTATGACTAAATAAAAATTTTAATTCTAATAAAAATTAAACTTTAATAATAAAATATATTAAAATATTATTTAATATATAAATATTACTTTATAACAAAAATAATTTTTTTAAAATGATTTAATTTTAAGGTAATTTTATTTTTAAAAGATTAATGATAACTCTGTTGTTTAATTTATACCGCTGGTTTTAAAACTAAAACAAAATTCAGATCAACAAGTACAACACAAGAACAGAGTCCCCTAAACCAGCAGCTTCAAATATATGAATATGTACACTGAAATGGAGAGAAGAGCAAAGACGTGCTGCCAAAAGAGCAGAGACGATGCTTCCCTCACTGCATACCCCCTCAAGCTTGCAATGGCTCCCAACAAAATGGCACTGGGCGTTGCGTACTGCAGCAAAACCACAAATCTATACATTGAATTATCAGAGATCAAACAAGTCCATCTGGTAGCCAAATAAAGTATCCCAATCCCACACAAAGGAAGTAGCAAAAGCCTAGCAACAACGATCCCTACCGTCGTCTGAACACCGAGTCTCGACTCATTCCGTACTTCCCATAACATTCCTCCCAGCATCAGCATGACAGCAGGTACCATTGCCTCCGAAATCATGGCCATACTGTCTGCCACGAAGTCTAAAGGAGCGTCTGAACCGAAAACCATGCTTTTTACCTCTGGAATGATCCCTATAACAACAGCTAACACAGTAGCAATCAGCGGAGGCTGTAGAATTTGATTGATTGGCGTATGTTCCACAACAATTCGTATCTTTCTAATTATGTTAGGTTCAGCCAAGCACCTATATGACTTGGGGCTACTTGGACTTTGGTCTCGAATCGGTTCGACACCCGAAGATGAAGATACATCTGAGATGCTATCGAAAAGGATTGCAGCCAAGGGTGTTCTGCGGTGTTCGGGTTCTCTTTCCTCGATTCCGGTCCATTCAGCTTCGATAAGAAGTGGAGTACTGAGATCATTTTCTGCAGGCAAATTAGGCAGTTCCTGAATCTCATTCTCAGTGGATTCCTCAACAACCTCATAGTACTCCAATGGCGGCTCCATCATGTGGTAAATGAGAGTGTAAACAAGAACAACTGAAACCCATTGGGAGAAAGCTGCATATGCAATACCATCAGAACATGTATCCCCAAAAGGGTTATTTTCATTGTGGCACACTGCTGAAACTACTGAAAGGGGAATATTTCCGGTGTTTCCAAAAGCCGTCATGACCACCGTGAGACGAAAGAACTCGGGCGGTGTCCGGCATATCAATGCAACTACGCATCCCAACACTGAACCAATGGCTGTACTGATGAGCACATTCACAGGAATAAACCACCAGTGGATGAATTTGTTGAGAGTAATAAGTGGAGCGAGGTGAGTGAATATTAAACAAGGCCAGAATAGAAAGAAAGCAAGCTTGCTTAGAAGCTTGAGAGTTGGTTTTGGAATCATTTGGATTTTTGGGTGGGAAAGGATTAGTCCTATTAGAGCCATGGAAAGGAGTTTGAGTACAGGCAAAACTGCTTCCACAGCAATCTCTGTTGATTTCAGGTCTTCGCTCGAAATGGCAAGTAAAGGCTCCATTGCAAGCAAGCTCGATTGAAACTGAAAACAGTGAAGAATGAAAGAGCGATTGAACAAGAGGAGGACGGAAGAGAAGAATGGCACTTGGGATGTAAATATTTGTTATAAATGAGGATGACAGAAGAGAAGATACAGGACAAGGAAGTTATCTTATTTAAGTAAAGACAGGAGTCTGGGACTGGGAGCGTAAACTTTTCTTTTTTATGCTGATTCTGAATGTTAACCAATTCCTTTCTTCTCTAGTAGTATTCTTTTCTCTTCATATACTCTTTCTGCAGATAATATAATCTGTCAGTTTCTTGGAACAAAAATTGAACTGTTTCTTGAAGTAAAAAAAAAAAGAACAATCATTGAGATTCAAGTTAAAAGTGTCATTATTTTCGAAAAATTCTATTGAATATTGATGATGATTTTTTTCTTTCAAAATATTGAGGATGAAAATTTATTTTTTGAAATATTGATATTTTTATAATAAAATCAAAGATAAATCCTTTTTGTCGTTATCTTTGAATAGTACTAAATGAAAATTTTACGTAAAAACTAAGTCCAAAGGCTCTGATTTTGGATTGTACAAAAAAATTGGGAGGACGGAGCCTAAAGACTTCGATTTTGATATCTCAATGTTGCACTCTACAATTTAAAATCGCATCCTTTTGACTTAGCTTTTAGGTGAATTTTTTATTTGGTACCGTTCAAAGACAATAACAAAAAGATCTGTCTTTAATTTCACTATACAAACATAAATACTTTAAAAATAAACTTCCACCATTAATATTTTTTTTCATCATCACTATTCAACAACATTTTCCATTTTCCATCATCAATCATCATTATTTTCCCTTTATTCATCTGAGGAATATATATTTCTATATATTTTTGGTATTTTTTATTTTTGTATTAAAATTTTAGAATTTATATTTTAGGGTTTAAGGTTAAAATTTATGGTTAGTGTTTAATAATTTACATAGTTACAGATTTAAGATGTAGGTGATAAAATTTAAAATTATATATAAAATTTGTTTATTTTAACGTTGAAATATAAAAAGAAATAACAGAAAATAACAGATTTTTTGTCTAGTATTGAAAGCACATATATTATCTGTCGTACACTAAATAAAATACAAAAAGATATAATAATCATTTTAGAAAAATACATCTAAAGGATAATAAATTCACTAATGTCAAAGAAAATAAATATAAGAAAATACTATCAGAATGTATATTATACATGGGGTCGAACTATTTGATCAAATCAAAATAAAATAAAATTCGAATCATTACTTTTAACATGTTACTGATAAGCCTATTTTAATTAATTCGACTGTTACTTGCGATAATAATCGAAGTTCGTGTTTAAGGGGCAAATTTTGAACCTGCACGTTACCTAAGAACTTAAAATATAGACATACTTACGTGGCAATGATTACTTACGAGAAAGACCATCAATATAATTTTGGGTGGATTTGTTAAATTTAGTTTAATTTAGTCTTTTAACTTTAGTTATTTTGGGTTAAAGAATTGATTTATATGTTGTTATATGGATTCTTTTTAAGTAGGGGTGTGCATTTCGAATTATCCGATCCGGTTCGAAAATTTGAATATCCAAAATTTTTAAATAGACATTTTAGCGATTCGTATCTGATTTGAATATTTGAATTTATGATTTTTTTAATTTGACGATATTATTCATGAAAATTTTGGTTTTCGAATATAATAATCAATAAATTATTGAATATAACAATATTCTTATTCATGAAAAAATTATTTTTTCATATATAATAAGTAAAAATATTGAATATAATAATATTTATATGTATAAAAATTTAAATTTTTCGAATATCAGATAATCGGATATTCGATTCGGATGTAAAACACCGATCGGTATCTGATTCAAAATTTTTGGATATCCGATCCGAATTATCTGAAAAATAAAATTCGGATCGGATATCCAAAATTTAGATCGGATTTTTTCACACCCCTACTTTTAAGTTTAGGTTTTTGGTGTTTATAGAATCAAAAGGTAATGTTGGAGTCGTGTACTCTTCTTTCCCATCCATTAATGTCAATTAAATATATAAGTATAGATACATGCATGAATTATTGAATGATTCTAAACAAGGTGGTGAAGAAGGCAAGTGAATGGATATGTCAAATTTATTCGATTAAAGTATTCTAATTGATTTATTTAGTAAGTTGAAAATAAGTTTAGGGGTTCGATAAAAAATTCGAAGATAAATAATTATGATGATTTATATAATTTATTTTTTAATTTAGAAATTGATATTTATAAAGAATTATTTTTTAACTTAGAGGTGGAAAGCTTAACAAAAGGAAAATTTAATCCCTTACAAAATCTATTTTTAAATTTCATTCTTTTTCTTTAAAATAATAAATCCTTTTAGTTCTTAAATAATTTTAACTCATTTTTCATGTATAAATCTAAGAGAATTAGTGTATCTATAAGAAAATTTTTGGTATAATTGCACTTTTAGTCCTTTTTTTATTTTAAATGTTAATTAAATAGAGATTTTGTCCCTCCTAATTTTTAAATTTAAAGGTTTTTACTCTCCTAATTTTTGGTATAATTGCACGATTGTGGACGTGGCTAGTGACTCTTTGTTTTTTCTCGGAGCTGTAAGGACTTTTCATTTTACCTTGCTATACTACTAGTACTGAGCCATAGGAACCTTTTCATTTTTTATTACTACACTGCTTGGAGCCATAAGAGATCGCTATGCTCCTTGGAGTCGTAAGAAAGTTCCTTTTTTCATTGTTACACTGCTTGAAGCCTAGGCCGAGGAGGGTTTTTATTTTCCATCGCTATGCCACTTGGTGGCTTGGTGGCCTAGGCCTAGGAGAGGTCCTTCTTCGTCCACATTGCATTGTTTTTATTGTAAAAAAGGCACTATGAGGAGCCAAGTCAAGATCAAAGTTGTGAAGACCAGATACAAGACCATTTGAAGATGCAACACCCAGTGCAATCCACCGTCATCTAAATCCAAATACTGAGACTTTTTCTCGGTCAGAAGCGATATTTTTCAAGAGCTACTATTAGAGTGCTTAAAAGGATAAGCCAACCGCTTTCTGCAAAAAGGTGGCATCTTCCTATCACCACTCTGACATGCCTGGGGGAAGAACAATGGTGGCATCTTCCTCCTGCTGCGAGTTGACTGCTCTTGTAAGTTGGTTCCCCCTGGCCTAACCTGATGATACCCGAAGACCACTATTTCTGAACCAATGAACCTATATATATTGGATAGCTTGTGAATCCCGGAAGAAAGTAACCCATATGTGTATGAATCCCAATGAAATGAAGGGAATTCAACAGTGTGAACCCCCAAAAGTCTCTTGAATTTTTCAGCTGCAAAAGAGATTCGGGAATCACACTAGAAAAACAATTGTTACCTGCAGGCTGCAGAACATTTACATCAACAGTACAGGGGATTCTGCCTTGGAGAGGAGCAGAGCTTGACTTGGTTCTTGGGGTTATGGATTGGGGAGCTTATCGTTTTTGTAAAGATCCATTTATGTGTTTAAATCTCGATCCATTTAAATTAGTTATTCGATAGCAGGTAACAATTGAGTACCTAAATAATCGGGCATAAAGTATCTAATTTATAATTTTTATTTTAGTTTTAAAATAAAAATTATATATTAAACATAAATTTTATAATTTCATAATATGTAACCGAATATAAAAATTAATGATTTAAAATTAATTTTAAAATATTTTGATATATATTAAAGTTTATCATTAAAAAAAATTAAAAATAATAACCTTGATTTTTTATTTTATATTAATAAATTAATGAAAAGATATTTAAAAATTGTAAAAGTGTACATTAAAAATATAGAACTAATTCAAAGATTTAAATTTAATTTTAAATATAAATATTAAGAAATTTAAAATAAAAATATAATTTAAAATTAAAATATATATAAAAAAATTATTGGATTGGTCAAATCTCGATAATTAAGAAAAAACACCCCCCCCCAAATCAGGCATAATTATCCTCTAGTCGCGTATAAACCCGATTAAATAATTTCTTTTAAATATTAACCAATATTAATTTTGGATTATTATGAGTTAAATCAATCAAATCAAGTAATTTTAAGGCCCTATTAAAAACAAATTTACCAATATTAGTAATCATCCAAAAAGATCAAACGACGCCCTTTTTTGTGCCCAATTCTGTTATTTCTTCGTTGTCTATTTTCTTTCCCCCCTCAGAAATTTCTTCTAGGTTTTCAAAAATGGCAAATAACAACCACAGAGAAGAACCAAGCACTGCTCCGAAGCCTAATCGATGGTACAATATAAGTTTGGGTTCTACCTTCAAGGAACAACCACAACCTTATTCCAAATTCTGCACTTTACGCTGTAAGTAATCACTACTCTTTCAAATTTCCAGGGTTCTGTTTGGTAACCCAGAAAACATTTTATAATGCTAACTCTGTATGCGTATTTAATCTTTCAGTATGTTCTATCAGTACCTGGCGTTAAAAATCACTTAGGATTTTAGATTTGTTTTCTCATCCCTTTGCTAATATAAAAATCATTGAGATTTGAATTAAATATTCTTGGTTTTGATCTCCGGTATTGAATCTTATACAATGAGATGTCTGGTTTGGATACTGAGAGTTGCATTTGATGTTTACATAAGAGTTAACATCATTTGATCGGATGTATGCTTTTAGCAGCCTTCTTTGTTTCACAATGTTTGATTATCAGTTTAGAGGGGAGAATCGATTCGATTGATATATTAGTTTCTATCAGCGTCAAAAAGTTATTTGGCAGTGCAAAAAGAGTAGGTGTTACATGTTTTGTGTGGTTTCAGATGAATTTAAGCCAGCATCAATTGATACGAACCAGCCAGGATCTTTCCACAAGACGAAGGATAATCGGGTTAAGGTAGAATTTGAGAACATCCAACAGGGAAAACCCAAGGTGACATTTGAAGGGACATGCGAAGATTACAAGGACAATGATGCAGTTTTGTTCTTTGATGGTGAGACCTTTCGTCTGGAGCGGTTACACCGTTCTGTGAAGCGGTTGAGGCATCTACGTGAGCCTGGTGAATCCACTGCTGCAGAGTCTTATTCGCCTCCACTTGGTAAAGGACTGAAGCCCGAGTCTTTGAACAAAGGCTCAGTTCCACCAGTACCGGTGAGTTTACACTCCCACCATCACATGCATCTTTGAATAAAGTAGCTATTAACGTTGTTAACGTGATTTAAAATAATATTAATTTTTCTACTTCTCCTGTTCTGTATGTAACATTACAGCTTCAGGTGGAACGTATTGACACCAGTGAATTCAAGAGCTCAGGTGAGATTCTCTTTGTTTGTTAGATGCTAATACAGTTAGGTTAGACCTTCATCACCTTGATTTTACCGGTCTATTTCAATCTGGGTTCAAACTTGAGAAAAGAAAGAGAGAATTGTCTTTACTGGTCGTCAGAGTCCAGGTAGCTGAGCTTTTGTAGAGGCATTAACCACTTCAATTTTTTTAAGAATTTGTTGTTTTTATTTCTTTTTGTTTCACCATGGTAAAACACTCACTTCCTTTGCCAAATTGCAGAATCTAGAAAGCAGAACAACTCAGAGCCCCTATCATCTTCAGTTCCTAATAAACCATCTACTTCACCAGATCAGAAAAATTATGAATCAGAAGAACAGGTGGATATAGTTGATGATGATGATAATAATAATAATGATAATGATGGTTTGAAAACAGATAAGCAAGACAATGCCTCTGAAAAGGTGTCCTCTGGTTTCGGCATCGATATCAACTTACCACATCAAGTTGACACAGATGAGGAAAATGCTGATGTAGATTTAAGTGATGATGACAATAAACAAGGACGTAGTGCAGCAGAAGCTCTTAGAGACCAGGTGAATGCTGAAGAGAAAGAACAGTCTTCAAGCTCAAATAGTAGCAGTGGAAGTGATAGTAGCAGGAGCGGAAGTGGGAGCGGGAGTGGAAGTGGGAGCAGTAGTAGTGATAGTGAAAGCAGCGATGGCAACTCAGCCATCTCTATTTAGGTGGTTCGATGGGGGTCAGGATCTTCTAACAACAGCCTAGTAGCTGTTGTGCATGGATTATCTGCTTTGTATTTGAAGTACAGGTTGGATGATCATATAGAAACTATATATATCTCCTTGTTACCAGAGGATGAACGCCCAATCATGATTATGCAATGATGCAACCATAATCTGATGTCTATTTCACACCACAATCCAAAACACTTCATGTATTAATATAATACTGGAACTTTTGGATGCAATAAGAAAAATTAAGAGATAAAATACAATTAGATTTAAAATTGTCTTAGTTATATTTGTAATTTTATAAAATTATTAATTTATAATATTGAAGGATCAAAAATTTATATCTTCAAGAAAATTATTATTTTGTTAATTTATTGAAGTTATTAATTTAGATCTTGGGCCCAGTGGGGACCAAAAATTATTATTTTATTAAATATATTAACTTTTGGAGTATTAATTTAGAGAGATTTTATTATATATAATATATAGGGTAATTATTTAATAACACGTATGTTATTTTTATAATATATTAGTTTTCAGGGTTTAAAGTTAAACTTTAAAATTTAAAGATTAAGGGTTAGGTTTAATGGTTTAAAATTGATGGTTAAAATTTGAAGCTTCAAATTTCTAGGTCAAAACCTAAATCTCTAGTCATACACTAAACTCTAAACAATAACTTCTAAATCCTAAACCGTAAACTCTAAGCACAATCATTTGATTCTAAAATCAAACTCAAACCTTAACTTTAAAACAATATTATTTTACAAGATGGTAAATAATTTTTAAAAAAAAAACATTCATGTTTGATGTTCATCTCACTACGCTTTAAATCTGCATAAGATTTTTTACGATCTATAATTGCTTTCAAGCAATGACACACAAGATTTACTTTCTCATTTGTATCTTCCGAAAAGAAAACATGTTTCTCCTCTACCTTCGTCCAACACAACGATATACGACACTTTCTATCATACAAAGCCTTATAGAATACCATTTATTTACTAGTCTAATAGCTATTATTGTAGGTAAATTTTACCGAAAGTAACATGTCTTTAACACTTAGATTGCGTGTTCAGACTGACCATCCATCTAAGGATGATAAAAGGTGTTGAAATACAATCAAACACCCAAAGCACAATGTAAGCACTCTCAAAATTTTGATGTGAACCTCGGGTCCCTATCCGACGCAAGAAACTTGAGCACCTTATGCAGACGCACAATTTCCGTAATGTATAAATCTATAAATTTATCCAAAGTACACGTAATATGCATTGATATAAAATATGCAAATTTCACAAGTTGATGAACAATCACCTAAATAGAATATTTTCTAATCGGCGTCAAAGAAAATCTAAACATTAAATTCATAGTTATTCTCATTAATTTATATTTCGGTATTCTTAACAATTGTAACAACTTAAAAGAGAACTGATCCTTCACACACTGGCACATCAAATATTTAGCCATAAATCTAGCCATATCCTTCATCAAACCAAACCAACAGTACTCTTTTCTAAGCTAACGAAACATATTTGTACTATCGAGATGTATAATAAAAAGATTAAAATGTGCTTTCTCTAAGATAGTAGTCTTAACTTAACATTGTTGGACAACACAACACAATATCGATCATTATATTAATCTTTCATGGTTGATACTCAATAGTCAGGTCATAATCTTTAAGCAATATCTACTATCTACATTACCTAAGATTCAACTCTTCTTGTGTCATCAAATATTCCAAGTTCTTATAATTTGTGTATACTATACATTTTTTATCATAGAGATAAAGTTTCTATATCTTCAAAGTAAACACAATGTTGATAAGCTCAGGATCACGAGTAAGATAATTTTATTTATGAACCTTCAATTGTCTAGATGTATAGTCAATCACCTTACTCTTCTACATTAAAACACAACTCATACCAATATATGACACATTATTATAAACCACAAACTCTTTATTAAGCTCAAGTTAAATCAAGATTGAAACTTGTATTAGGGTTTCCTTCAATTTTTCAAGCGTTTGTTATTCTTTTGACCACTTAAAATAAACATTCTTTTACAATAACTTGATTAAAGGAGCAACAACTCTCAAGAACCTACCCACAAACCTATGATAGCAATTGACCAATCCAAGGAAGCTCTCAACTTTTATCACAGACTTAAGTGGTTTCCAACTCACCAACACCCTGATCTTTTTTGGACCCGCACGAATATCATTAATGGACATAACATATCTATAAAAGATAACCTTTTTAGCCAAAACTCACATTTATTCGACTTGTGGTGCAACTGATTATCCAACAACTATTGTAATATAATTTATAAATGTCTTTTATGATCTTTCTTGGTACGAGAATATATAAAAATGTCATCGATGAATACAATTAAAAATTAATCTAAAAACACATGAAACACACGGTTCATCATGTTCATAAAATCCTTTTAGTTACAATAAATATTTAATTTTGCTCTTAATTTTACAATAGATAGATGATCAAATAGATCATCTATCTTCTAAACTAATCAAATAGATCATCTATTTTTTTAAAATACTCCTTGTTTTATATATAAGTTATATATATTATAATTTAATCTGATCATTTGTGGTTTGCGTAATTTTTAAATTATAAAATTTAGATTTTACCTAAACGAAAATTATTAATTTTGTTAAATGAATCTTCTTTTACTCATGTATCACGTAACTGTAGATTTACTTTTTAAAATGATCACTTTCATCTATCGTATTTTTTTACAATTATAAAATTTATTTGATTTTGGACTAAAATATCAAAACGTAAAATGTATAAAAATTAAAACCATCTAAATCGAAGCATAGTGATTAATTTCATAATATATGTATAACATAGGGACTAATAGGGGAAATCAATATTTTTCTTATAATAAACCAACTAGAGGCGTAAATAATCTGAGTCGAGCCCACGTAATATTGAATTCAACTCAGTTATTAAAACTTAAATCAAATCTGAACTCAAATCGAGTCATGTATTATTATTATTATCGTTTTTGTTGAATAAATTCACACAACAATTGTTACTACTATTATTATTATCCAATAATATATGTTTAGTTTATTTTAATTTTAAAAATAAAAAATAATTATATTATATATTTTAATCATTTATGAGTTTTTTAAGTTAGATATCAAATAACCTAATTTGAATTGTTTAAATTTTAAATCGAGTTTAAGCTCTAGTCGAGTTAACTCGTACTACGAGTCGAACTGAACCTGAAAACGAAATGTGTGTTGGACATGAGCACGTAGAGGAGATGGCAGAAAGTGTAAAATTTCCTGTGGGCCAAATTAAAGCAATTGCCACCTGCCCATCAACCTATGGCGAACAGCAATCTTCATGATTTACAAAAATTACCATCACAAAGGTATGAAATGTATAGTTAAATATTTAATATGATTTTACATTTCGTTCAAGTAATAGATTTTAGCCAATTAAAAGGATCTTCTGATTAATTTAGAGATCGTTTTGATTCTATTAATAATGTGAATTCGGAATATCACACATTGATCAATCAAAGAGAGATTTAACGATTAAAAGAAAGATCGATTCTTTGGGATCCTAGTTTTATTTAGAGAAAATATTTAGAATTATAATAAAAATTTATAATATAATAATAAGCTAATTAAACACATAATTTTGATATTTTTTTATAATCATTGACACAATAAACTAATCAATTAAGATCATATAAAATTATATAAGAAAATAGTTAAATTTAAAAGACTCGAACAAAATATAGATGAAAAAATTTAAATGTATCGACTAATGAACTACAAAAAGAGGTCATACTATTCAAAGATCATGAACCACATATTAGAGTCGATCATCGTGAAAACACTATTCACAAATGCAAACCATATATCCAAAATCAATCTAAATATCTAAAATAAGAACGATCATAATAAATAAGTGTTTCCCGTTAATCTAAAACGTATGACCTAAAATATTATAAAAGAACAATAATCTGATCAATCCGCAAAACATAATGAACATATATCATGATTCTAACATTTTTTATGATTTTTTAGTAATGGTACATCTTAAAAATTATAAAAAGTATAGAACTCAATAAGTGATCTAATAAAGAAACGGATGATATTTATTTTAAGAGACCTGAATTTAAATATTTTATTTATAAAGTATATATTTTATTAAAATATTAAAAATATATACTAACACATAAGAACAACCTATAAGAGAATGGCTCTTTCAACTTCATGGTTAAGCAAGAAGAAATGGATTGGCCTGATTCTCTTATTCTTCAACAATGTTAGGCTTTGGCCTTGAGAATCTTATAAAGTCTTTACCTTTATTTCTCTTTTCCCCCTTTTCCTTTATCATCAATAATCAATGTATTGGGTTTACTTCCTTTCCCATATGACTTGCAAATAGGAGAGTACAAAGTAACTTTATAATAGAAAAAATTATTCAATAAATCTTATAATAATTTATGATCTCATTCGATTCGATGAGAATTTTTTTTCGATTTACGCCGGTTAATTTGTCTTGTTAAACTTAATATGCCAATTATGAATAATTCAATTGCATGCCCCAATGATTGAGGCTAATCAAGCCGAACAAAAATCTTCTGCCTCTTTTCATGCTTTTTTTGAATTTTTTAAAAATATATAAATTTTAAACCCTTATTTTTTATCCTAAATACTAAACCATATATCCTAAAAAATAATCCTTCTCCTAATTTTTTAAATCTTAACCAAAACTCTTAACCTAGATCCTTAAATCCTAAATACTAAACCTTTAATTTAAAGTAGTGACATAAATAGAGATATAGAGAACGAACGAAGATTTGTACCCAATCAAGCCCCATCCCCAGACCATAGAGCTAAACAAGGATGTTTTTTATGCTAACCGACGTTATCTTCTCGACCCAATCTTTTTCAAGCTTAGACAGATGATATACTATTATACATAGAACGAGATGAGTGGTTTTAAGAATCTACTGTTTCCTTTATTAATTATATATACTTTTCTGTATATATACT
Source organism: Abelmoschus esculentus (assembly GCA_035048815.1). Lineage (NCBI taxonomy): Eukaryota > Viridiplantae > Streptophyta > Magnoliopsida > Malvales > Malvaceae > Abelmoschus > Abelmoschus esculentus. Next base: position 14,613,577 of record JAUCBN010000003.1, read on the forward strand.
AAGTCTCATACTTCCATTATCGCGTCTACTGTCTACATTCATCTGGTTTTATATTTCTGTCTCAACTCTCTAGCTTTCTGCAACGAAAAAGAAAAGAAACAAACATGGGGGCTCTGGATTATATTTCAAACTTGTGCACTGTCTCAGAAAGAAGGAGCAAACGCAAGCCCATGCAGGTAACAGTTCTGGTTTTATTCTTTGAATCAAAGGAAAACTCCAGTTTCCTAGCAACTCTAATGCAATCTCTCTCTCTTTTTTAAGTAAAAATCTCAGACAGTTGAAATCAAGGTTAAAATGGACTGTGATGGGTGTGAAAGAAGAGTCAGAAATGCTGTTACCAACATGAGAGGTTCAGTTCCTTACAACCAAAGACCATTTGGCATTAGTTGTATCTTGTTACTAACATGTCCCTCCACTAGCAGGTGTAAAAACTGTTGAAGTAGTCCGGAAACAAAGCCGGGTAACGGTGACCGGAAACGTGGATCCGAACAGGGTGTTAAAGAGGGTGAAGAGCACGGGGAAGAGGGCAGAGTTCTGGCCTTACATCCCACAACATGTGGCCTTATATCCGTATGCGACAGGGGCGTATGACAAAAGGGCTCCGGCAGGATATGTTCGGAACGTGGTGCAGGCTTACCCGGTTCCTTCTTCCAACGCACCGGAAGAGAAATTCGCAACCTTCTTCAGCGATGATAACGTTCATGCATGTTCTATCATGTAAAGTCCATGTGGATGTGGTGTTCATATTTTTTACGGTGTCGGTATAACTGGTCTTTGGGAATAATAATATAGTAGTTAATCCTCGTTTATATACTTTAAGTCTGGTCTAGTTCTAATTTTGGTCCTTCTGTTTCACTTTTACAAAAGTCTATAAAAATTATGTTTAAATAAGGGAATAAAAATTAATAACAGAATTCTACTAAACTAAATTACTGTAAGTGATTAAATTTACAACTTTCGCATAGTGAGATTAGGGGTGCTTAACGAGTTGAGCAGCTCGTGAGCTGCTCGAACTTGATTCGGTCGAAACTAAATAAATACTTGATTCGGATTAACTCAATTTGAACTCGACTCGATACCTTAACGAGTTAAATCTAGTAAAGTATAACTCGACTCGATAAGTTCGCGAACAATTCGTTAATTTTTTAAAATATTTTTTAGTAATTACTTTAAAATAATTTCATCCAAAAATAAATTTAAATAATAATTATTAATGTGTGAATTGTTACTTAAATTTTAATATGCTAGTTTGGTATATTTATGGATCATTACTTTTGAATTTAGACTTTAAAAATGTTTTATACACTCTTTTGATATTTTTGATTAAATTTGTTAATTTATGTTAATTAAGTCTCATATGATATTATTAAATTTTACTTTTAGTTAAAAATAAGGTAAGTATTTTAACGAGCTTAACGAGCAACAAGTTGAGCTTAACGAACAACAAGTCGAGCTGAGCAACAAAATATTTTAACGAGCACGATTCGAATGAATGGTTTAATCTGAAATATAAACTGTTTATGCTTTTTCTTAACTCGAATTTAAAACAGAAAAAAATAGCATCGACTGTTGGAAAAATGGTATGGTAATGAATATTTTGGAGATTAAATTTATGTGGGTTCCATTAGTCAAATTAATTGGGACTAAGTGGATGATTAATCTACTATAAGAGTAGATGGGATTATATATTTACAAGCTCAAAATGTTCAATGGGTGAATGAGAAATTGTTGCTCAATGTGACACCCATGATATTGAAAAAATAAGATGAAAATTAGAATATCCCATATTTGTTGGGAATATAGATTTGGAAAGCTTTATATATAAAAGCTCTTCATGTCATTATTGGAAATAAGCCTATGGCTAGGCGCTTTGGACTAGTATTGGTTGACTTTTATAAAAATCAAAAGATGGGCCTTAGCCATTGGGGTTCTAAAATGATAAATTTTTTTTTCTACTTTTCTGATTTTATTTTTCAACAAATAGTATAGAATTAAACAACCTTTTATAGAGTTGCAGACCCTTCAGCTGGTTGTAACCTCCAATTTATTTGGATTAATTCTCTGTTAAATACCATTTTGAATTCAGGGAGTTGTAACTCTTCAGAATTGTTAATTACAGAGTTGTAACTCTTCATGAATTATTAATTACAGATTAATTCTGTAATTAAACATGTCCCCTGCCTAAACACTATAAAAGAAACCCTCTTGCTCCTATATCAACACACTGAAAAACACAAACATCCTCTAGCTAAATAGTGTTCTGCTTCTGTAAAAGTTCGTCATTGCAGTAAGGTAGCGTTGCTCTCCCTATTGTATTCTATCGTTGTATCCTGGGAGACAGACGTTCCATAGTAACTCCAGCACCGGGAGAGGACAAATCTGTTTTAAGGACACTATGATAGCACAAGCCTCGGTTAAAGTTTCAGAATCATATTTTTTTGGTTTCTGTTATCTTTACATTTTTAATATATATATTTACAGGAATTGTGTTTAACATATTAATAATTTACTTCGTTTTGTTGTAACAATCTTAAAACAGAATCGTCTTGTGAAATGTGAAAAGATCAAGGAATGATTCCACCAGTTGGTGATGGAGTCAATGATGTGGTACCTACGAACATCGTTGATGTTAGGTCATCTACGAGTGCCCTTCTAAGGTCTGCATCATTTCAGGTGCCTGTTTCGGTGCCTACAAATACTGCTGAAAGGCCAGAGAAATTCATAGGGTTGAATTTCAAGAGGTGGAAACAAAAGATGTTATTCTATTTGACAATATTGAATCTTGCGAGATTCTTGACGGAGGATTCTCCAACGTTGGGAGAAGAAGAGACTGACTTCCAAGTTGTCAGTGTTGTTGAAGCTTAGAAGAATTCAGATTTCCTTTGCAGAAATTATATTCTGAATGGTTTAGCTGATGCCTTGTACAATGTGTATCAAATGGTGAAATCTTCCAAAGAGTTATGAGAGTCTTTGGACAAGAAGTACAAAGCAGAAGATGCTGGAGTAAAGAAGTTTATTGTTGGCAAATTTCTTGATTTCGGATGGTGGATAACAAGACTGTCATAAGTCAAGTCCAAGAGTTCCAGGTAATTTTAGGTGAAATTCATGATGAAGGCATGTCCATTAGTGAAACCTTCAAGTGGTTGTAACCATTGAAAAGCTACCTCCTGGCTGGAAGGATTTCAAGAACTATCTTAAACATAAGCGAAAGGAGATGAACATGGAGCAGCTCATTGTCAGACTTAGAATTGAAGAAGACAATCGAACTAATGATAGGAGGAGCCATATTCCCATAGTCAAGACAAATATGGTGGAGCATGGTCAAGGCTGCTCAAGGTCCCAAAAAATGGAAAGGGAAGCAACCGATGAAGTTTGGACCTAAAGGTGGAATCGGAAAACACGTGTTCAAAGAAAAATGCTTCAATTGTGGCAAGGAAGGTCACAAATCAAATGAATGCAAGTTTCTAAAAAAGAACAAGAATGTTCAAGCTAACCTGGTGGACTGCATTGCTGAAGATATGGGTGACATCAATCTTTCTGCCATGGTGTCCGAAGTGAATCTGGTAAGGTCCAATATTAAGGAGTGGTGGATAGATACTGGTACCACATGTCACATCTGCTCAACTCGTGAGATGTTCTCTACCTTTGAGGCTAGTACGGGAGAGAAAGTCTATATGGGAAATTTTGCTGCTTCATCTGTTGAAGGAGTAGGCAAGGTGATGCTCAAAATGACTTCTGGAAAGCTGCTGACTCTCAATAATGTTCTGTATGTTCCTGAGTTTCAAAAGAACTTGGTGTCTGGATCTCTTTTGACCAAGCATGGGTTTAAGTTGGTCTTTGAGTCAAAAAAAATTATCTTGTCAAAATCTGGAATGTATGTGGGAAATATGTTATGAATGGGCTTTTTAAGCTCAATGTAATGACAATTAATAATAATAAAGCAAGTACTTCTTCTGCTTACTTGATTGAGTCTTCTAATATATGGCATGGTAGACTAGGACATGTTAATTATGATACCTTACGTAGGTTAATTAACTTAGAACACATACCATCATTCCAAATTGATTCAAAACATAAGTGTGAAACTTGTGTAGAAGCAAAATTGACAAGGTCATCTTTCCAAACAATAGAAAGAAACACAGAACCACTTGATTTAATTCATAATGACTTGTGCGATTTAAAATTTGTACAAATAAGAGGTGATAATAAATACTTTATCACGTTTATTGATGATAGCACAAGATATTGTTATGTGTATTTGCTCAAAAACAAAGATGAAGCATTAGAGAAATTCATTCTTTTTAAAAATAAAGTAGAAAATCAACTTAATAGGAAAATTAAGGTGATTAGAAGTGACAGAGATGGTGAGTATGAATTTGGAGAATTTTGTGGGCAACATGGAATTGTACATGAGACAACTGCATCGTATTCACCTCAATCAAATGGTGTTGCAGAACGTAAAAATCGCACTTTAAAAGAAATGATGAATACGATGTTGATAAGTTCAGGACTACCACAAAATCTGTGAGGTGAAGCTATTTTGTCAAGCAATTACCTTTTAAATAAGGTACCCTGGAAAAACAAAGATAAAACTCCATATGAGTTATGAAAAGGTAGGAAACCATCCTACAAATATTTAAAAGTGTGGGGTGTCTTGTAAAAGTAGTTGTTCCAACACCAAAGAAAATGAAAATTGGTCCAAAAACAGTGAATTGCATTTTCATAGGCTATACGCATAACAATACTGCTTATAGATTTCTAGTGTATGAATCTTGTAATCCAGATATACACAACAATACTATAATGGAATCAAGGAATGCATCGTTCTTTGAAGATGTATTTCCATGCAAGTCCAAAGAAGGACAAAGCTCGTCTAAACGAGTTTTTGACGATACTATGAATAAAAGCGATGATCCAGAAGTTGATTTAGAACCAATACGGAGTAAAAGAGCAAGAGTTGAAAAAAATGTTTGGTCCAGATTTTCTAACATTCTTGTTAGAAAGTGAACCGCAAACGTTTATAGAAGCAATAACTTCTTCTGAAGGACCTTTTTGGAAGGAAGCTATTAAAAGCAAAGTAGATTCTATTTTATAGAATCATACTTGGGAACTAGTAGACCTTCCACTAGGTAGTAAACCTCTAGGATCCAAATGGATATTCAAAAGGAAAATGAAACCCGATGGTTCCATTGACAAATACAAAGCTAGACTTGTAATTAAAGGTTATAGACAAAAAGGTCTTGACTACTTTGACGAGAATAACTTCCATAAGATTAATTCTCGCAATTGCAGCGTTGCAAATTTAGAAGTTCATCAAATGGATGTAAAAATAGCTTTCTTAAATGGAGATTTAGATGAAGAAATCTACATGGAACAACCTAAAGGTTTTATAATTTCAGGTCAAGAAAAGAAAGTTTGTAAATTGGTTAAATCATTGTATGGTTTGAAACAAGCTCCAAAACAATGACATCAAAAGTTTGACCAAGCAATGACAACCAATGGTTTTAAAATCAATGAGTGTGACAAATGTGTCTATATAAAGGACACAAAAGATGGTTATGTCATATTATGCTTATATGTTGATGACATGTTAATTGTTGGTAGTAATGACAAAATGGTTAAATCTACCAAAAATATGTTAAATTCTAAATTTGACAAAAAAGATATAGGACTTGTTGAAGTAATGTTAGGAATTAAAATTATACGAAGTTTAGCTGATATCATATTAAGTTAGTCATACTAAGTAGATAAAATTCTTGGAAAATTTAATAAAGATGATACAAGAGTGACTAGAACACCTTTAGATACTAGTGTTCATCTATCCAAAAATCGTGGAAAAAGTATTTCTCAAGTAGAATACTCTAGAATTATTGGAAGTTTGATGTATCTAATGAGTTGTACTAGGCCAAATATTGCTTATGCTGTGAGCAGATTAAGCAGATATACTAGTAATCCGAGTGCTGCTCATTGGAAAGCAATTGTTAGAGTCCTTAAGTATTTGAGAAACACTCGGGATTATGGGTTACATTATACGAGATATCCACCAGTTCTTGAAGGGTACAGTGATGCTAATTGGATTTCTGATATAAAAGACTCCAAATCTACTAGTGGATATGTTTTTACACTAGCAGGTGCAGCTGTGTCATAGAAATCTTCAAAACAAATAGTTATAACCAGATCCACAATGGAATCTGAATTTGTTGCATTAGATAAATATGGTGAAAAGGCAAAATGGCTGCGAAATTTTTTGGAAGATATTCTAGTTTGGGAAAAACCCGTGCCTCTAATATGTATACATTGTGATAGTTAGTCAGCAATTGGAAGAGCACAAAACAACATGTATAATGGTAAGTCTAAACATATTCGTCGTAGACATAATACTATTATACAACTACTCTCAACTGGAGTTATTTCTATTGATTATGTTAAATCAAAGGATAATATAGCGGATTCGTTAACCAAAGGGTTAAACAGAGAGTTGGTTGATAAATTATCGAAAGGAATGGGATTAAAGCCCTTGAGAGGATGAATTTATATGGAAACCCAACCTAATTGACTGGAGATCCCAAGATTTAGGTTCAAAGGTAAAACATAGTTATAAATAAATTGTGATCACTGTGGGGTGCACACCCTACCCATTCTTGAATTAACAGTGATACCTGTATATGAAGGTTAGCAATGTTTGCTTTAATGATTCTAAGTTGTCAGAAATTCAGAACAGAGCAAGCGGGTTGCTTTAAAGAATCACCTATGTGAGAGAGAAGTAGGTCCGCTTTAAGTAAGAATTGTGTAAGGCTTAATTCTTTATAAACTTTCACAGAACCAGGCTGGTGTTCATGGCCAAAACGAACACACCCATGAGAACTGAACAGAAGTTGGAAGATTCCTGTGTAAAATATAATTTACACTTACACTGTTAGTAGGACAAGTCAAAGACATCAAGTCTACTGGACAGCTAGTAAAGTATGTATATCTTTACAAAGGAAGGTTCAAAGGGTAACACCTACCTATCCTATGCAGGTTTCAACCATTGAACACTATTAAACCTTAACCTTAACCCAGACAATTTTCATTCATGTGGGGGGTTATTGGAAAAATGGTATGGTAATGAATATTTTGGAGATTAAATTTATGTGGGTTCCATTAGTCAAATTAATTGGGACTAAGTGGATGATTAATCTACTATAAGAGTAGATGAGATTATATATTTACAAGCTCAAAATATTCAATGGGTGAATGAGAAATTGTTGCTCAATGTGACACCCATGATGTTGAAAAAATAAGATGAAAAGTAGAATATCCCATATTTGTTGGGAATATAGATTTGGAAAGCTTTATATATAAAAGCTCTTCATATCATTATTGGAAATAAGCCTGGGTATGCCTAGCCCACTTTGGACTAGTATTGGTTGACTTTTATAAAAGTCAAAAGATGGGCCTTGGCCATTGGGGTTCCAAAATGATAAATTTTTTCTACTTTTCTGACTTTATTATTCAACAAATATTATAGAATTAAACCACCTTTTATGGAGTTGCAGACCCTTCAGCTGGTTGTAACCTCCAATTTATTTGGATTAATTCTCTATTAAATACTATTTTGAATTCAGGGAGTTGTAACTCTTCAGAATTGTTAATTATAGAGTTATAACTCTTCATGAATTGTTAATTACAGATTAATTCTGTAATTAAACATGTCCCCTGCCTGAACACTATAAAAGGAACCCTTTTGCTCCTATCTCAACAAACTGAAAAACACAAATATCCTCTAGCTAAATAGTGTTCTGCTTCTGTAAAAGTTCGCCGTTTTAGTAAGATAGTGTTGCTCTACTTATTGTATTCTACCGTTGTATCCTGAGAGACAGACGTTCTATAGTAACTCCAGCACCGGGAGGGGACGAATCTGTTTTAAGGATACTGTGATAGTACAGGCCTCGGTTAAAGTTTCAGAATCATAGTTTTTTTTGGTTTCTGTGATCTTTACATTTCTAATATATATGTTATTTCAATTTCGTTAACAGGGATTGTGTTTAACATATTAATAATTTACTTCGTTTTGTTGTAACATCGACCGATTAAGAATTCAATTGGTTTTAATCGATGAAAACTAAATTTTCATATTGATTTTTTGAAAAAAGATTATTCCAAGGAGTGAAATGATATTAGAAAGCAAAATATATATTTGGGAAAGCATTTGAGAGAGATGGGAGGCTTGAGAAAGAAAATTAAGGAGACAAATCAAAATCACAAAACAGTTTTAAAAGTTATATGTATTTAGTTATTCAACAAATTTGTATTTTTTATTAAATAAAAGGGGTGATCTAAAGGTTACTTCATTATAGGTACGATACATTAAAGACACCTAATTATGAAAAGTTATATTTGGGTTATTTAATTATTGATAAGGTTTTATATTTGGGTCATTTCATTAATAAATATTACATTTCGATCAAGTAATTGTAAGTAAGATTACATTACAGTCATATTTCATATTTAAAAAATATTTATCAATTTATGTATTAGATTAATTATGATTTCAAATGAAGTACTCTAATGTTAACGAGGGTATACAAGTGATTTGGGAAAAAAGACTAAATGTAATCATATCCATAAATGAGTGACCCAAATGTATCTTTTAATAATTAGATAACCCGAATATAACCTTATCTATAAACGAGTGACCAAAATATAAGTTTTAATAATTAGATGACTCAAATGTAACCTTATCTAAAACTGAGTGACCAAAATAATTAAATGACCTTTGTTGTAATTTACCTTAAAAAGTTAAAATTTTATGTCGAGATTTAAACATATACAAGATTAGACAATATAAATATCCGTAGTCGAATCTCAACTTCATGTATTTAATAAAAATGTGTATGATATTGTTGAATTTCTTTAATTTTACAGTTTTACTTTTACAACATCCATGTAAAAGGATTTTATTCTTATTTTTGGGTAAGAGAATCTACATAGAAGAAAATGATATTAACAATAAACTATTTGGTACATTTTTAATGATTTTTTATAAATAGGATAAAACCTTGTTAAGTTCTATTATAATAGAATTAAAAATTAAAATAATAAAATAAATAAATACGACACGTATCATTTTTAACCGACACTTAAAAAAATTTACTATCGATGCATCCAACAAAAATCATTAAAATAAAAAAAAATAGTTAGTCTAAGGAAGTGACCGATTTCAAAGGTGAAAAAATTTAGGGGTACTGAGGTATATGATTCTTGTTTCCCACCACAAATGGAGGGAAATATAGGTCGGGTCAGAGTATTTTTCGGTTTTTTTTTATAAATCGTCTGTTTTTTTTTATATTTTTTTATGTTTTATTTTAAATCAGTGAATTTAAGGTTTAAGATTATTTAAAAATAAAATTTAGTGTTTAGAGTTTAAAGTTAAGTGTTAGAATTATGATTTAAAAAATTACGACTAAAATATATTTTTTAAGGTGTATGATTTAAAATATAAGACTTAAAATTAAAATTTAAAATTTAATTTTACGTAATATTATAAGGTGAAACATACGAAAATACATGAGTAGGGACAGAAGACTTATATTCTTTTTTTTTTAATTATAAAATGCCAATATATGAACATGTATATCCAAAAATTTTACATAAGGATGAAATTGTAATTTTATGATTCAAGAAATTCAATAAAATTGGAAGAGTTTCGATCATCCAAATTTTCCTTTTTTCTTAAAAAATATTTAATTTATGTTGCAGAGATGGTGTCAAAAGTAAAGGTCGGAGGACCAAAGACAAATCTTTTCAAGGGACAGTGAAAGCTTCGACACCTCCAAAAATGGAGGAATTGGCTTTTAGTCCTTCAAAAACTATTAAATATTTAATTTGACCCATTCAAAAACCTCAAAATTTATTTGTACATTTCAAAAATTTTGAATATTTTAATTAAGTGCCAAAAATTTAAAATTTGTTATTAAATCTTAAAAAAATTAAAAACTTTAGTTTGGGTATATAAAAATTTTAAAAATTTCAAATGACCCCCTTAACCTAGATTACCAAAATTCGTTTTTACGAGAGACAAATATAAATATCTTAAAGCGATAGTAAATTTATAAATAATTTATTTTAAAAATTATATAAACAAAATGTAAACAAACTGAGATGATTGTTTAAAATAACAAATTAGGAATCTTTGACATCAACTTTACAAATCGTCAATCTAACGCCATTGTTGTGTTTGTTAACATAATTAGAAAAAAAAAAAAAATTAAAAGCAAACTCAACGTCAATGTTCATAAGTAGGATCGTAAATGAGATGAGATAGGTTGCAGGTTATTTGAGTTCGACTCAGTTAAGTTTCAAAAACGATCAGTTTGATTGAACTCGATTCGAGCTCGAATTCGATTTGAGTTCTCAACGAATCGAAGTCTAACTGAGCTACTTGATATCCGACTAAAAAATCTCGTGAGCAACTTGAAAATATAATATACTATTTTTATAAAATTTAAAATCTAAATTCTTAAACTTAAAACCTTAAAATATAAATCCTAAACATAAGTCTAAATCCTAAACTCTAAACCTAACAACCTAAATCTCTAAACCCTACAATAACAACTTATACTTTAAAATTTACAAACTTGAGTTTATATAACTTGTGTATCAACGTTTTTTTTTTCTTTTCTATTAGAGCTTTAAATGAGACATGACGGATGACGAGTTACTCGAGTCTGAAACGATAAAAGATCAATCAACACTTGACTCGATTGAACTTGAATTAAGCTCGAACATGACTCGAACACTTAACTAATCAAGTTGATCATATTTTTATTTTCTCTCTCACATTTATTTTTATCTCTAAAATTATCTTTTTCTCCCTCTTTTCTTATCATCATTTTATTTTCCATAACAATATAAATAAAAATAAACTTGGTTTTCTTTGTCATAAAGTTTTAGGACGAAACGTAATAAAATAAAACGCAATCAAAATTCTTAAAATTTTAATAAGAATTTTGGTTTCAATTTTTTAATATATAATAAATTTCTTACGAAAAGTATAAAAATTCAATATATAACATGTTACCCTAATTTTCAGGTTTAAAATCTAATGGACTCCGTATATACAAATATTAATTAAAGAATAAAGTAAATTTTCAAATAACAAACACCTTACCTCGAAGATTTTTTTCACCTTTATTCCTCTATTTAATTTTTTTAATAAAATAATTTGTTTATAAATTTATCCCTCACTTTTAATTATTTACGTTTTACCTCTCTTAATCTCAAATTCTAACTCCATCCCGAAAATCATGGTACTCTCACAGCCATTCTTACCCTTTTTTCCTTCACTTACACATGTACTCGACCCCACCTTCCTCTTTCTTGCAATTTTTTTTAACTTTGTCCATTGCTAAAGAACCCTACTTTACCATGATTTGTTCACGGGGTAGGCATTGCTTTGTTGCTCTTTTGTTTTTTTCATGCTTTTCTACTTTTTAGGGATGGAATAATGGAGATGAAAAAGCTCAATAAAAATGGAGATCACATCAACTTTTATAAGTGTGTACATGGAAGATGGGACAGATTTAGAATGCTGCTACTAAAAATGTATCTTTTCTTGTCTTCAAAAATATATGAGCAAAATCAAATAGTAACGTTTCAAAGTGTATCAAATCCAAGACAGATGAAATCAGAAAAAAAAATAAGAGTGGAAGATGTTGAATTATAAATGTTTGAGGGGATAATAACCCGGACAAAATTTAAATTTTATTATCGTAAATAAAATAAACTAAGTTAGATCACTATCATAATGAACGTACATTATCTGAATTTAAATGGTCTATTGATTAAAGGGTTATTATTCAATACACTTGTTGTAAAGATTTATTTTAGGGTATACGTTTTAAGGATTTAGGTTTAAAAGTTTAAAATTTAAAAATAATATTTAGAATTTACAATTTAATATTAGAATTAAGATAAATCTGTTGTGAATAAAGTAAAGAATAATAAAATAGGAGAATAAAGATGAGAGACAAAGAGAGAGATTTTATTATATTCTCAAAGTAGAGTTGTGTACAAAGTTTTGGCCAAAAGTCTATATTTATAGGCATAATATGAAAACCCTAATTCCAATGGGTATTAAACCCTAATAATAAAACACATTAAACTTTAACTTAAAATATGTATATCTACCATGAATAAATATATTCATAACAAAATCTCTATTTTTTAAATTTTTCAAATCTAAAAATTTGAAAATAGAAGCTAAAAATACAAAGTAATTATTTAGAAAAGATAAATTACCTAAAATAAAGTAACATTGCAATGATTCTTCTTTACATTTTTATATACCCCATTATTCCCTCAATTTTGGTCGCTTTATTTCGGAATCCTTATACAACTTCTTTATATAAATTGTATCCTTTTGTATTTGTGTATAAGCAATTATTAATATCAAATTATGCAAAAATAAATCATAGATTTTGATAAAAAAAATATAATAAAATTCTATATATTTTATTAATTGGTCAAGTGTATATATAATACAATTATATCAATATAAATTTAACTACATCTAACTAACTAACTAACTAACTAACAATAATTAACTTAACTAAAACACATTTTTACTTGTATAAATTCTACTTAACTACAATTAACTAATTATATATAGCTAACTTAAGTAAAGCATATTTACGTTTTATAAGTTTTACTTATTCACACATATTACAAATTTACAACTTGATTAATTAAAGCTCGATTATAAAAAAAAAAAAATATTTTTAAAACTAAATTAGTTAACTTCAAAGTTTAAAAACTTAAGGATTAAAGTAGATTTTAAAATAAATTAATATCTCAGTTAAACACCATAATAAAAGGCATAAACAAAGTCTACAGATATAAATGATTCAAATTTCATATGACGGACAGATATAGAGCGAGTAAATATAATACGAGTAATATCTTAAACTCATCACTTCTCCCCTACCCATAATGAACATGATTTTTTACATTTTATACTTATCCCTATTCCCTACCCCAACCAGAAAGATACAATATAAAATCCACCAAACTATATCCCTCTCTCATCCCTACTCATATACAATAAGTTCAAACTTTATATATATTTCCGGCACCCTTAGGGTATTGCAAAAAGAAACTGCTGGTGCTAAAATTGAATGGAAAACAACCCTCCTCAATTTTGAAGTTTCTCTGACATGAAAACAAGTCTGCAATAATCAAATATTATAGTTTTAACATAATTTGTAAATATTAAAAGAATGATGATAATTACTCTCTAATGGAAAAATCAAGTATTTTTCGATGATTTACAGTTGTGGGTTATAACTCCCAATCCTACTGAAATTACCTGCGGACAGATTTACTCTCCATTCTTTGCATCTGCAGATAGTGAACACAATGTAAAACATGGGTTGCATATATATTTTATCTAAAAAAAGAACACAAAGAATTAGCTACAATCTGTTCACTAAGGAGGACTTACTGGAAAAGGATGAATTCTAATCATTCTGGTAGCTCGTGACGTTGGGTTTAGGCCCTTTGGGGTTAGAAATATAGCTAGGATACTGATTGATGCGTATGTAATGTTTGGGGATAGAGTTAGGGAATTCAAGTCGATTTTAAGATTAAGAAAAAAATATTTTTAAAGAGATAAAAATATGAAGAAAAACATATCTAAAACCCATTATTTATATTATAACTGGTTTTGGTAGAATCAAATTAGAAATGTGATAATTTGGGTTAGTGACCAAAATATAAAATTTTAATATCTGTTTTTATTGGTGACAAGAGTATCAAACCTTAGAATTTTTTAAGAGCTATACTCCTAAATTCTAACATCATTTTTTTCTGTAACGTTTTTAAAAGAGTTAAAAAATATAAATAACCATTAGTAATTAATTTAGTAATTAAATATTAAAAACAAATTTTATGACATTATTTTTTCTCGAAAGATTCTTTCAAAAGATTTGACTTTTATCACAATAATTCAAGTTGATTTAATAAAATATAACTAAATTAATAAAATATACAAATATTAAAGAATAAATATTTAATTATATAAATGTAATTAATTATCACATAAATTTCATCAGAAAGTCATAGTTTAATTGACAAAATTTATACTTTAATTATTAAAATAGAATTAGACCAAAAATATCAGATTTAGTATGCTAATTTGTCTTGAAAAGAAAACAAGGAAAACAAAGGGGTTGCTAGTAACGGATCAAAGCAGTCCTAGGTACATGGCTGAGGTTTATAAAAAGGGCATCCCAAAATATCAGGATTCAAATCTTGTAGATGTGCAAATAATACTACCGCCCTATAGGTAATTATACCAAAAATAAGCATTGTATGTATCCAAAATTATATCGTATTTGTAAAAAAATATCATCATTTTAGATTCCCAAATTAGCGCACTGGCCAAATCAATGTTTAATTATATTTATAGGTGTAAATACAATAGTTAATTAAAGGTTCCTAACATAGTATCAGAGCAATGTTATATTAAAATAAATTTAAATCCACATTTTATAATGGAAAGTTTTGTTTTTTCATCATAATTTTTAAATAGAACTATTAAAATCAGCTCTCTTTCCTGGATAGAGTTTCAAATAAATAAAATAAATAATTAAAATAATGTGAGAGACTAAAAGAAAAATATAAGTCTATAGATTGATGATGTTTAATGTTTTTTAGCATCTTCTTTATTCAGTTTCAAAAGTTGTAGCTCTGAAAAAATGAAGGGTCTTGTGTTATGGCTTACTGGGTTCGTGATTCTAGAATTAATGGTGGATGCTACGACAGAAACATGGGATCTGAAAACAGAAACCCACGCCTTTGGGCCATTTTACAGTTCTTAATATAATAATTTTACGATGATAAAACCGGCTACAATCAGCAATGATGTCCTTCAAATCACCCCTGATTTGTCGACAACTTCAGCCTCAACGACAGGTCAGGTAGGATCTTCTTCAATCAAACATTTAATCTCTAGGATAGAGAATCCCAAAATATAGATGTTCACAAGGTAGCTTCATTTAATACATCTTTTCTTATCAATATTTTTCGAGTTAATAACTCGATTCCCGGAAGAGGTGTTACTTTCCTGATTGCCTCCGACACCGCCCTTCCTCCCAGCATTCTGGACAGTATCTAAAACTGACGAACTCATCCACCGATGGTCTTCCCTCCAACAATCTTGTAGCCATTGAACTTGATACTTATAAGCAAGATTTTGATCCGGATGACAACCATATTGGTCTAAACATCAACAGTGTTCGTTCTAAGAAGACAACATCATTGTCCGATTTTGGTATCCAAATTGTTCCGAAGGCACAAAATTTTATGTGGTGTGGATCGATTATAATGGCTAAAACAAGAGCATACAAGTTTTTGTGGCGGAACAGAATGAGGTTTCTTCCCCAACGCCTTCCAAACCGACCAAATCAGTCCTCAGCTCTGATCTTGAGCTCAGCATCTTTGTCAAAAAAGACGCGCAGCATCTTGATTTCAGCTCAACTGTGTGCTCAGATAGAACTTGACTGTGAAAATACTTCCTGCTGCTGAAAACAAAGGATCGAAGTTGCTCAAGATTGGGGTTACAGTTGGAGTCCCAATAGTGCTTCTTTTCCTGCTCGCAATAGTAATAACTTATTCAATGGAAACTATGCTTAAGAGATTAACAACGGTAAATAGCTTGGTTAAGTGATCATAATTCGATAATTAATATAAATTAAATAAATATGTTAGTAATCAAATCTTAATATCTTTCCTAAGGTTTAAAGATCGCATAAAGTTATATAATATTGTATTTTTCTAGTATGATTTAAGCTCCTAAGTAAGGTATTAGTATAGTTTTTAGTTGTACAAATATATTATTCAACATCATGACGATATGGGTCAATCCATATTGATGCTCAAAAAATTTAAAATTTTCAATAAGTAATTTCGCTTTCAGTATCAATACATGTGTGAGCACTAGAATTTAAGAGTATCATATTAATACTCATATTCTAGTATCATTACCCGATAAGTAACCTATAAATGCTTATTAAAAGATGGATATTAACGTGCATGATTTATAACCTAATTAATACCTAAATAAATATGATAACATTAAGGATAATTATATACTCATGTAACGACCCGAATTTTAGAATTCGAAAATCATGTTAACCAAAAACTTTCGGGCTTCGTTGTTTAGATTTAAGGGCAAGTATGAGTTCAACACTTTATATTTTAAGTATCATACCGAAACATGGGGTATTGTATTAGTATACAATTTAGCTATTAGAATTTGAGTTTTGAACTGAAAATTTAAAGAATGAGTATAGGGTATAACCGTATCGGTACAAGTTTTTTCAAGGTACCATACTTATACGGGTGTTACATATCAGTATGTCGATCATTGTTTATATTACTTGCCTATTGATGTTTGTTTTCGGCTATACTAGGTTAAGGAGGTTACAATCTTTTTTTTTTTCATGTTAACCAATAATCACCTTACTTAACCACTAACACTTAATAAAAAAATAATTACAACAAAATCAATTAAATTCATACAAAATTTTTCAATAAATAACTCTAAAAAAGATTGAATATGTGCTTGGATGCTTTAGAATAATTATATTGTTATTAAAGAAGTTTTGAAGATTTATTTTTATACCTTTAATTAATTTTTAACCGTTTGAATCGTATTTTTCATACAACAACTATTCTCTTGAAAGTGTGGATATCAATACATAATTATTCGTATAAATACCTGCTTAAAAAAATGTCGATATGTATATGATCGTATTGGTTTTAGAACATAGTATAATGGACCTTACCGGTCTTGACTTTGACATTATAAGATATATTTTTTAAATTCGAGTTCGGATCAATTATTATTGGTTTTAAAAAGGATAAACTCATAGTTGAGAAACTTAGAGTTTAGGTTAAAAATCTTTATCTTGACCATATAAAAAAATATACCAATATACATAATGTTAAATTAATATTATATAAAATTATAAGTTATATAAATGAAAATTGTTATACCATGTACTAGTATGGAAAAGTAAATACTTTTAAGGACCAATGTGAAAAAGTGGACAAATTCAATAACTAAAATGTTATTTATTCTTAAAGCCGAAGAATATGGTATATGATGAATTTCAATTTATTTTTAATTAAAATAAACCCCAAACTAAAAATGCTGTGTATAGAAATTAAAACCACTGGTACATATGGAAAGTATACTCGTATTCAAACTCTAAAATGTGCCTGGGCGGTTACAGTGGGATACAGAAAAACATGGTTGTAATATATATCCTAGTGTTAATATTGGTTTAATAATATTTGAGTTTAAATTTTTTAAATAATTAAGCTTTTAAATTTTTACCCCCAATAAAGTTCCGTGACTATTACACAACCTTTAGCCAAAATATCAATCAAACTCATGTATGAACACCTAAGGGTGATAACCTAAAAGTTTATATTTTGATAAATAAGTTTAGCCAAAAATAAATAAATAATTTATACAATTTATATAAAATCCTTTTTATAATTTAAATTTTAAATTTTAATATTTAAAACTTAAATATAAATCTTAAGCTCTGAAATTTAATTTTAAATATTAAATTTTAAACTTTATTTATCTCTCTAAATCGTGGATTCAGTAAACTTGTATAAATCTATACATCAAAGTTTTTTTTTCTTAATTCAAAGTCATATAATCCAAAACAATAACAATCATTCTAAATCTTATGTTGTCTCTTTCTCGGTTGATTCTAAAAAAGTTAAACACACTTAAAATGAATAGAATATTTTTTTTTCCTTTTTATTGATTTTACGTCTTACATTAAAATTTAAATTTTAAATTTAAGATTATATTTTAAAATTGAAATATTATAAAATTAAATATTGAGTATATTTTTAAAATTTAAAATTAAAATTTTATTTTTTTAATGTTAAAACAGGAGAAAAAATAGGGGTTTTTAAACAGTCGATTAAATCAAATTAAACGATCAAATTGAATTAATTCGGTTAAACGATTGGCCACCGAACTTTATTCGGTCGGTGAGTAGTTAAAGTTTTTTTAAAAGTTCGGTTAACGATTAATTCGGTTTGCAATAAATTAATTAACCAAACTAACCGAATTAACTAAAATTTTATATTTTATATATTATATATTTGATTTTAGTCACTAAACTTTTAAAATCTATAAATTAGTTATTAAATTTTATCAAATTAATATAAAGTAATGATTAAATTTATTATATTACTAAAAAAATTAATTTTTTAATATTTATCAATAATATATAATATACAATAATTAAATGATAAATTTATAATAATTTTTTGAATCATTCAATTAATAATAATTAGATAATTTTAATTTTTGTTTTATAATTTTTGAAAATTCAGTGTCTAAAAAAATTATTTTAACATTGTTGAGTGATCATTTGTGTAATTTACCCAAAATTTTATAACAAATTTCAGTTAACCGAATTAACCGAAATTTGTTCGGTTCGGTTAATGTATTTAAAAAAGTTTAATTTGATTAACGGTTAAAGATTTAAAAAATTTGGTTAATTCTATTTTTGATAATTTGGTTCTGTATCGACTAAATTACCCGTTTGAACACCGATGAGATTTTTGTTCTTAAGAATGATCGTAAAAGAAAATTATTTTTAAATAAGCTTTTTTTTACAAAATTTATAAATATCTTATAAAGTAATGGGAAATTAATTTTAAAATAGGGAGAAAGAAAATCTCATCGGTTGGAAGTTCACGTGAATGAATAAAGTAGCCAATTATTAAAGTATAGTTTTTTTACTACAAAAGTAAAGCATTGAAATTATGATTAAATAAAATTAGTGTTAAGGTAAATGGGTCTATATTAGTAATTGTGTGTGTTAGTATATGTTAGCTTTTGTCTTTTTAGTTAGTTTGGTATGAGTATAGCTTTTCAATCACGTGTACTATATATTTCCCTTCTTCAGCTGAATAGAGTTGGTTAAAAAACGGTTAGAAAAGTTGTTAGTATCGTTTTTATTTCTCTCTAATCTTAGTCCCTTCTTTGTATAAATAATCGGTCCTTCAATTTAGGATATTACGGTTTTGTGATCAATAAAATTCAAGGAGAGTGTCGTCTCTTTTTCACCAAACTCTCAATAGATTTCTGAGATTAATTGAAGGTTTCTAATATAGTACAAGACCAAAGTTGATATTAAAATAAATTTAAATTCAAATTTTATAATGTAAAGTTTTGTTTTTTCATCATAGTTTTTTAATAGAACTATTAAAATCAGCTCTCTTTCCAAAATAGAGCATCAAAAAAATAAAATAAATAATTAAAATAATGAGAGAGACTAAAAGAAAAATATAAGTCTATAGATTGAGAATATTTAATGTTTTTCAGCATCTTCCTTGTTCAGTTTCAGAAGTTATAGCTCTGAAAAAATGAAGGGTCTTGTGTTATGGCTTATTGGGTTCTTGATTGTGGAATTAATGGTGGTTTCTATGGCAGAAACAGGGGATTTGAAAACAGAAATCCATGCCTTTGGACCATTTGACAGTTCTTAATATAATAATTTTGCGGTGATAAAGTCGGCTACAATCAGCAATGTTGTCCTTTAAATCACTCCTGATTCCGTTGGTAACTTCAGCCTCAACGACAGGTCTGGTAGGATCTTCTCCAATTAAACATTTAAGCTCTAGGATAGAGATTCTCAAATATAGATGTTCGCAAGGTAGCTTCATTTAATACATCTTTTCTTATCAATGTTTTTCGAGTTAATAACTCGGTTCTCGGAGAAGGTGTTACTTTTCTGATTGCCTCCGACACCGCCCTTCCTTCCGGCAGTTCTGGACAGTATCTAGGACTGACAAACTCATCCACCGATGCTCTTCCCTCCAACAACCTTGTGGTCATTGAACTTGATACTTATAAACAAGATTTTGATCCGGATGACAACCATATTGGTTTAAACATCAACAGTGTCTGTTCTAAGAAGACAACGTCTTTTTCCGATTCTGGTATCCAAATTGCTCCGAATGGCACAAAATTTTACGTGGTGTGCATGGATTATAATGAACAAAACAAGAGTATACAAGTTTTCGTGGCGGAGCAGAATGAGGTTTCTTCCTCAACGCCTTCCAAATCGATCAATTCAGTTCTCAACTCTGATCTTGATCTCAGCATCTTTGTAAAAAAACGCGTATTTTGGTTTTTCAGGATCAACAGGCAGCTATGTTCAGTTCAACTGTGTGCTCAGATGGAACTTGACCGTGGAAATACTTCTTGTTGCTGGAAACAAAGGATCGAAGTTGCTCAAGATTGGGATTACAGTTGGAGTCTCAATAGTGCTTCTTTCCCTGCTCACACTAGGAATAACTTATTCAATGGACACTATGCTTAAGATTAACAATGGTAAATAGCTCGGTTAAGTGATCATAATTCAATAATTAATATAAATTAAATAAATATGTTAGTAATCAAATCTTAATTTCTTTAATAAGGTTTAAAGATCGCATAAAGTTATATAATATTGTATTTTGCTAGTATGATTTAAGCTCCTAAGTAAGGTATTAATATAGGTTTTAGTGATAAATTATTCAACGTCACGACGATATGGGTCAATCCGTATCGGTACTCGAAAAATTTTAAAATTTTCAATAAGTAATTTCGCTTTCAGCGTCAATACATGTGTGAGTACTAAAATCTAAGAGTATCATTACCCAATAAGTAACCTATAAATGCTTATTAAGAGATGAATATTGACGTGCATATTTATAACCTAATTACTACCTAAATAAATAAGATAACATTAATGATAATTATATACTCATGTAACGACTCGAATTTCGGGATTCGAAAATCATGTTAACCTAAAATTTTTGGGCTTCATTGTTTAGATTTAAGGGCAAGTATGAGTTCAACACTTCATATTTTAAGTATCACACAGATACATGGGGTATTGTATTAGTATACAATTTAGTTATTAGAATTTGAGTTTTGAACTGAAAATTTAAAAGATATTTAACATAATTGGATTCTCCTTTACAAAGCACTCAATCTAGCCTCGCATTTATCTTATCATTTTGTTAATTAATTTTATGCTTTTATAATTATGTTAGTCATAATTTAACCAATTCATTTACTTGCTTTTAGTTTCCTTAGTATAGTTATAAGAAGTAGCAAGGTTTACTCAGTCCTCGTGGGATCGACATAAGGTAGAATTAATAGGACTCCATAACCTCTATCAAACTACCTAGTAATCTTTAAAGAAAATTATATCTAAGTTACATTATTGTTTTTCCTAAAACTCTAACTTAAACCCATGTTTTGCGATGAAGAAACAGATAGGAAAACAAAACTTACCTCTTTGGATGCTCTGATGATTCCTAGTAGCGTTTCTAGTGTCCCCGAAGTCTCCAGTGAGCTTTTTATGACCTTTCCCTTTTGTGCCTTCAATTCACGGATGAATTTTTCTAACAAATATGATCCTCCTCCCTTTTCATGCCGAGTCTAAATTCCTCTCCTTTCAATCTCGTATCTTTCCATCTCATCCACCCATGATTTTCACCGCTATACGTAACTCCCTACTACTCTGGTAACTCCCCTTAACAGAAGAAAGTAAGTTTTTTTATTTATTTTTATTTTTTTATTTTATTAGTATTATATATATATATTTAAATTTTATTCGTATTTACTTAGGCCTCCTAGATGAAATTCAGGTATTACAGAATAACTATCTTATTGTTGAAGAAGTTTTGGAAACTTATTTTTATGAGCAAAAATCATCTACATCTTTTTTATACCTTCTTTCATGCCTCCTTTGAAAATTTACTAAAAAATTAAATTTTAAAACTTAACCCTTATTTTTTACATCTTAAACCCTGAATCCTATACCCTAAAAAATACACCTTACCCCTAATTCCCTAAACCCTAACCAAAACCCCTAGCCTAAAATCTTAAACTCTAAATCCTCTAATTTCAAGTGGAGGCATAAATGAAGACACGAGAAAGAGCTAGAATATTTGCACCATATTTTTATACCCTTTAATTGATTTTTAATTATTTGAGTTGTATTTTTCATGCATCAACTATTGTCTTGAAAGTGTGGATACTAGTACACGATTATTCGTATAAGTACCTGTTTAAAAAAATAATCATTACAAAAAAGAATATCAATATGCGAGATTGTGTATCGATATGAAATGAAGAATTTACAAACGGTACCATTATGTTATGTTCCATATCTGTACTCAGATTTACTCACCGAAATCTTTAAGGAACTTGAAAATCAATACATATATGATCGTATTGGTACTCGATTCATTCAAAAGATAACTTTTTCTCCAAAAATCGATAATCTTTTAAAATATTTAAAACATGCATCGGTACACATAAAGTTATATCAATACTCAGTTATCATTTATAATTCTAGTGGTCGAGGATCTATACCAATTCACATACAATTGTATGGTAATCGATTATCGTTTTGAAATACATGAAATCTAGTATAGAAAGGTCCATATCGGTAATCAATTATCATTTTGAAATACATGAAATTTAGCATAGAAAGGTCCATATCAATATGTTTATATTGTATCGGTATTCACTAGTTAAAATAACATTTAAAAAATATTTTTTATTAAAAATTTTAACTTATACAAAATATTTTCTACGAAACAAGTTAATTTTTTCAAATGTTTGTTTATTAATAAATAATTTCAAGTACTTTTAAAATTTTATTTACTTACAAATAACTTTTATTATATCAAAATCAAACATTAATTTAACGTTTTCAAATAATTTCTAACTACATTTACATATACTAAAAAACAATCAATTATTTAACTATATAATTACATAGTGGAATGCGTGTGATTTTTTCAATAGCATGCATCATTACTAGGATGAAAAAATTATATGGACCGCACAAGTTTTGACTTCACTCTAAGATATTTTTTAAAATTCGAGTTCTGGTCGATTAGTATCAATTTTGATAAGAATAAAATTATCATCGAAAAGGTTAGAATCTAGGTTTAAAAATCTTTATCCTGGCCATATTTAAAATTATACCAATATATATAATATTAAATTAATAATATAAATTTATAAGTTATATAAATGAAAATATTTATACCATGTACTAATATGGAACAAGTAAATAAGTGTAAGGACCAATGTCTAAAATTGGAAAAATTCAAGAACTAAAATTTGATTTATTCTTAAAAAAACAAGGAATCTGGTATATGATTAATTTCAATTTATTTTTAATTAAAATAAACCAAAGAACAAAAGTGGTATGTATAGAAATTAAAACCGCTGGTTCCTATGGTCTAAAAAGTGTCTGGGCGGTGACAGTGGTGTACAGAAAAACATTGCGAATAAACATGATTAGCAACAGTTTTATTGTTTAAACTAAAATTCTTATCATTAATTATTTTATATATTTATACTGTTTTTATTCTCCACACTTAATGTAATACATATGATATGCTCTTTAGAGATTTTTTTGACATTCTTTAAATGTCTCTGACACAGTCAAAAGACAGTTGAAATGCTTTAAGTATAATGGTTCCGACAAATAAAAATTATTTGTCTCTTAATTATATTTTTTATGTTTAATATTAAAAATTATTAAAAATTTTAAATTTTAATTTTAATTTTTACATCTTAAATTTTAAATTTTATACCTTAAAAATATATCATACCCATAATTTCCTAAATTTTAATTATAATCCCTAACATTAAACGCTAAACTTATTATTCTAAAGTATATTCTCAACTATTGAATATTAATCACTTAATCATTATATGGCATTACTGGTGTTTAAACTTCTGATCTTCAAAAACAACAATCATTCATTTAACTACCGACACAAGATAATTTGTGCTATCAATCTCATATATAAACACCTAAAATAAGGGTGATAGCCCAAAGTTTATATTTTAATAAATAAACTTATGCGGATAATTTATATAAATTCTTCTTTAAATTTTAAAATCTAAATTTTAAACATAAAAATTAAATATAATTCTAAATTTTTAAAATCTAACTTTAAATCTTATAACCTAAATCCTAAATCAAAAACTATAAACTAACACCCTAAATCATAGATTCAATATATCAAAGTTTTTTTTTTGTTAATTCAAAGTAGGACAATCCAAAACAATAACAATCATTCCAAATCTTTTTCTCGATCAATTCTCCGTAAAAACAACTTAAACACACTTAAAATAATAGAAATTTTTACCTTTTTATCGATTTTACGTCTTATAGTAAAAAATAAATTTTTAATTTTAATGTTAAAATATATATAAAAAAAGATTTTTTTTCTTAAGAACATGGTAAAAGAAAGCTATTGCTAAAACTTTATAAATAAGTTTTTTTCTTTTACAAAATTTATAAATGAGCTTAAAAAGTAATGGGAAATGAATATTAAAATAGGGAGAAAAAGAAAATCTCATCGGCTGTAAGGTAACATGAATGAATAAAGTAGCCAATTAAAGTATAGTTTTTTTACTACAAAAGCAGAGCATTGAAATTATGATTGAATAAAGGTAGCAACATGCATATTAAAATAAATTTAAATTCCCATTTTATAATGGAAAGTTTTGTTTTTTTCCTCAGTTTTTTAATACAACTATTAAATTAAGCTCTCTTTCCTAGATAGAGCATCAAATAAATAAAAATAAATAATTAAAATAATGAGAGATCAAAAGAAAATTGAAAGTCTATAGATTGATGATCAATGTTTTTAGCATCTTCCTTGTTCAGTTTCAGAAGTTGTAGCTTTGAAAAATGAAGGGTCTTGTGTTATGGTTTATTGGGTTCTTCATTCTAGAACTAATGGTGGTAGCTATGGCAGAAACAGGGGATCTAAAAACAGAAACCCACCCCTTCGGCCCATTTGATAGTTCTTATTATAGCAAATTTGCGGTGATAAAGCCGGCTACAATCAGCAATGATGCCCTTCAAATCACCCCTGATTCCGTCGGCAACTTCAGCCTCAACGATAGATCTGGTAGGATCTTCTTCAATAAAACATTTAAGCTCTGGGATGGAGATTCCAAAAAGTTAGTTGTTCGCAAGGTAGCTTCATTTAATACATCTTTTCTTATCAATGTTTTTCGAGTTAATAACTCGATTCCCGGAGAAGGTGTTACTTTCCTGATTGCCTCCGACACCGCGCTTCCTCTCGGTAGTTCTGGACAGTATCTAGGACTGACGAACTCATCTACTGATGGTCGTACCTCCAACAGCCTTGTAGCCATTGAACTTGATACTTATAAACAAGATTTTGATCCGGATGACAATCATATTGGTCTAAACATCAATAGTGTTCGTTCTAATAAGACGGCGTCTTTGTCCGATTTTGGCATCCAAATTGCTCCGAACAGCACAAAGTTTTACGTGGTTTGGATCGATTATAATGGCCAAAATAAGCAGATACAAGTTTTCTTGGCGGAGCAGAATTCGGTTTCTTCCCCAACGCCTTCCAAACCAGTCAATCCAGTCCTCGACTCTGATCTTGATCTCAGCCGCATTGTCAAACAAGACGCGTATTTTGGTTTTTCAGGATCAACAGGCAGCCATGTTCAGCTCAACTGTGTGCTCAGATGGAACTTGACTGTGGAAATACTGCCGGGTGGAAACAAAGGATCGAAGTTGTTCAAGATTGGTGTTGCAATCGGAGCCCCGATAGTGCTTCTTTCCCTGCTCGCAATAGGAATAACTTATTATTGGTTCAGGAAATGGAAGGCCAGATCTGATCCTAACATATTAGGAGCACTCAAGAGTCTCCCGGGAACTCCCAGGGAATTCAAGTTCAGAGATCTGAAAAAGGCCACCAATAATTTCGATGATAAGCACAAGCTCGGTCAAGGGGGATTCGGGGTCGTCTATAAAGGGTTGCTGCCCAAGGAGAATTTGGAGATCGCGGTGAAGAAGTTCTCCGGAGACATTAAGGGTAAAGATGATTTCTTAGCTGAGCTTACCATCATCAACCGGTTGCGCCACAAGCATCTTGTGCCCTTGCTAGGTAACCCCAGTTCCCCTCATTTACTTGCTAATTGCCAAAGTCAGTCAAATCTCAAATTAGGCCAGTCATAGTTAATTAGCCATTGATTCTCTTCCTCTGTCTTGAAATCTTACTAGTTGTGCATTGTCAAACATGACAGGGAAAGGAACCCGAACCATTCAAGTTACATAAATAATATTATAATTCTCAAGTAGTTCAGTAAAATACTAAATTATTTACATCACAATGTAGTTACTAGTTAGCTGACCATTCTTGGAGGGAAGTTGATTTATTCAGCGTTTCTGGTTTGGGTTATATTTTCTAATTAACTCAAAAACATCTACTTATTTCCAAGCACGTGAAATTTCTGTTTGTTGGAAAACATTAGTATTCGTATTGTCCAATGAAACATCACATGGTAACGTGCACGAGTTAGGTAGCTGCAGTTCTAAGAATCCAAAGACAGACATAGTTTATTTGTTGTAGTTGTCTTGAATGATAAGTATATGAGGTTTATTGCAATTTTAAATCAACTTGCAGGATGGTGTCACAAGAAGGGTATGCTACTTTTAGTATACGATTACATGCCGAACGGGAGCTTAGACACTCATATTTTTTGCGGCCCGGAGAAGACAACACTTAATTGGAATCTGAGGCACAAAGTTGTATCAGGAGTAGCCTCGGCTCTACAATATCTTCACAATGAATACGACCAAAAAGTGGTACATCGAGACCTTAAGGCTAGCAACATCATGCTGGACTCCAACTTCAATGCCCGGTTAGGAGATTTCGGGCTGGCTCGAGCCATAGAAAATGAGAAAACATCTTATGCAGAGCTGGAAGGAGTGCCTGGCACCATGGGGTACATTGCACCAGAGTGTTTCCACACTGCAAAGGCCACCAGGGAGTCTGATGTTTATGGATTCGGTGCGGTTTTGCTAGAAGTGGTCTGCGGGCAACGTCCATGGACTAAAATAGGAGACTTCCTGCTATTGGTGGATTGGGTCTGGTGTCTGCATAGAGAAGGGAGGATCCTTGAGGCAGTGGATGAGAGGCTAGGCAGTGACTATGTAGTCGAAGAAGCCGAGAGATTGTTATTACTTGGTCTTGCATGTTCGCATCCTATTGCAAGTGAAAGACCCAAAACACAGTCCATCCTTCAGATTCTATCAGGGTCCATGTCAGTGCCCCATGTCCCGCCTTTCAAACCGGCATTCGTTTGGTCTTCGATGCCGGGACCGGACAGTTTCAGCATCACCTCGAGCTTCAATAACACTGCCGATCTCACTCCGGGATCATCCGGATGGAGTCCACATTATTTTAGCAGGGACGTTCAAGGCGAATTCAGTGATGGGAGTGCACTCATGTGATAACTAATAAAGGACCAAACATTCAACATTTATGTTTTACTAGGAAAGTGGGAAACTCTACTTCATTTTACTGTTTTAAATCCTTTTTTGTTTCTTTTTCTGTTTTTCTTATTCATGTTTTTGGGAAGGGATTGGAAATGTACATTCTGGATTACATATTATATAAATTTGACAACCAGCATTCTGAATTAATACTATAGGATTGGAACATGAGATGGATCGTTGCTGGTGGCTAGATATTCAAGATAGCCAGCCTGGACCAAATCCTTGTCCTAATAAACCGACCGACAAAACCAGCAGGATCCATGATGAATCTACTGTTGGAGAATGTCTTTATTCTCCTCTCTCATGCGCATGCTCGAACGTCATGGAGTTCAACCAGGTTATGAGAATGGATATGAATCTTCAACTTTCTAATCGAACTTTTATTGGTATTTACATTTTAAATTATTGGGTTTATTAGAGTTAAGGGATTATTAGGATTTAGAGAATTAGGTTTACAGTGAATTTTTTAAGATATAAAATTTTAAGGTTTAGAATATAAAAAATTAGAATTAAAATTTAAAATTTATTTATAAAATTTTTTAACATGAGATATAAAAAGAGATATAATTAAAAAGTAAGAGATTTATAATTCTGAGAAGAAGTTCAACCCTAAACTCATGATAAAAATGTATACAATTGGAATTAATAGAAGAAAAAAGGAAACTTATAGTAGATTAATTAAATATATCAATATTTAATAACATGAAGTTGGTGAGAGAGACAATGAAAATGATAATTTATAAATATAATATTTTAATTTAATTTTTGTTAACGGTACATATTCGAAGTTTATTATTTTTCCTTCTAACAATAAAATAAGGTCAGATACTTCGTAGAGGTTAATATTAAATTTTAGAAAACTAAATTACAATTTTAGTTTTGTTTACATTTAAATTATATAAATTTTGAAATTGGAATTGCTAAATAAAATAATTGTGATTCTTTTACTTTTAAAAAAATATTTTTAAATGAAAAAACTTTTTTTGTACTTTTTAAATAAAGATTTAAAATCATTATCAACCACTTATATAATCCGAAAACTAAAAAAATCTCAAATAATTAAAACAAATTCCGAAAAGCTAAACTATCATAAAAACAAATATACAAGCAAATAATAAATATTTAAACCACATCCGACCAATAAAATAAAACACATATCACCAACAAATAAATTAAACAAAAAAAATCATATAAGAAAGAAATTTAAATATATAAAGAGGATGATTAACAAATCTCACATTATCGTTAAATTAAAGAAAATATTACATAATAAATAAATAAACAAGGCGTAAAAATACTAAAATTCAAATATATACTCGATCAATCAATCCATGAATTATTATTATTATTATTATTCAAATATAAAAAGTTAAAAAAATTATTCATAACAAAAATATATTTTCTTTATATAAAAAATAATTTTAATTTTTGTTCAAAGTACTCTAAAATAACCCTGATGGGAGGAAAAATTATATCATGGGTCAGTTCCATCACGTCATCTATGGGACCAACCACATCACCAATTTTTACATGTCATATTTTTTCCCAAGTGAATTTTCACTTAAAAAATTATTTTTAAAAAGAATTAACAATAAATATGAGTGAAGATTCACTCTAAAAATATGACATAAAAAAAATAATAATATGGGTGGTTTTTAGTGGTTGGTCTTATGAATAACATGGTAAGACTAACCCGTGATATAATTTGTCTCGATGGGAGGCGGTGGGTCTTGAGAGGAAATCATGACCAAATCAAAGAGGATCTGATTTACGTAAGTAAAGAAGAAATTAATTATTAAGGATATAAAATTAATTCACTAATTCTCATACAAACTATTCATGGATAATGCAGCACGGCCTAACCATTGGATGGTGGAAGTAACGCTCAATAAAAATACTTTTTTTAATAGTTTTAACACAAATAATTAGGTTAAAGTTAATAAATATATTTTTTCGACTAATTAAATTGTTTACTTTTATCGTTTTATATTTTTTAATCAATAAATTTTAAATTCGTTAGAAACATAATTTTTAAGTCTTTTTTCGTTAGATAAGACTAGAAATAACATTTATATAAAAAATTTCTGTGAAAGCAAAACTGAAACTAAAGTAATGAGTCAGTCCAATCAACCCCCAAAAATCAATTCGGCAGCCTTACATGATTTACAGATCTGATTGTGGATTATACCTTGCATTGCATGTCAACATATTTTTAATTAAACATGATCTGATAGTGGATTATATCATGTTTTTATATTAAATTTTCATAAATTTTTAGGTTTATACAGAGATGTAAAATTAGTGTGATTCTAGAAAAAGCTCATAAAAAAAAGCCTAAAAAAGGTTAAACCGGATTACCTGATCAATTTAGTATATAATAAGTTTGAAATTTGAGTACATAATTTTTTACCGACCCTGTAAGCAAAACGGTATATACATAAATTCTTACAAATATTGTAAGAAAAACGGTATATACCTAAAATGTTACAGCATAAGGATTTATGTACATACACAATTGCCTACGATTACACAAAAATTACTACAAATATTGTAAGTATTTTTGTATATACATAAATCCCTACAAAGTATACACAAATACATACAAAAACCGTAAAGAAAAAGGTATAAACACAAATCCTTACCACTTCAAAACCATGAGCTAAAAGAGGCATCCAAGGGTAAAGATTTGTGTACATACACAATTTCCTACGAGAATACACAATATGGCACCCAAACGGTAAGGATTTGTATTTGTACACAAATCCTTACAAAGTATACACAA
The DNA here is from genome assembly GCA_035048815.1 of Abelmoschus esculentus. NCBI lineage: Eukaryota > Viridiplantae > Streptophyta > Magnoliopsida > Malvales > Malvaceae > Abelmoschus > Abelmoschus esculentus. Next base: position 14,643,793 of record JAUCBN010000003.1, read on the forward strand.
CGACCTACGAAAACCGTAAGAAAAAAGGTATGTACACAAATCCTTACCACTTCAAGACCATGAGCTAAAGGAGGCTTCCAAGGGTAAGGATTTGTGTACATACACAATTTCCTACAAGAATACACAATATGGCACGAAAAGGGTAAGGATTTGTGTTTGTACACAAATCTTTACAAAGAATACACAACGGCCTACGAAAATCGTAAGAAAAAAGGTATGTACACAAATCCTTACCACTTCAAAACCATGAGCTAAAGGAGGCTTCTAAGGGTAAGGATTTGTGTACATACATAATTTCCTACGAGAATACACAATATGACACCCAAACGGTAAGGATTTGTATTTGTACACAAATCCTTACAAAGTATACACAACGGCCTAAGAAAACCGTAAGAAAAAAAATATGTACACAAATCCTTACCACTTCAAAATCATGAGCTAAAGGAGGCTGTAAGGATTTGTGTGCATACACAATTTCCTACGAGAATACATAATAAGGCACCCAAACGGTAAAGATTTGTGTTTGTACACAAATCCTTACAAAGAATACACAACGGCCTACGAAAACCGTAAGAAAAAAGGTATGTACACAAATCCTTACCACTTCAAAACTATGAGCTAAAGGAGGCTTCCAAGGGTAAGGATTTGTGTAAATACACAATTTCCTATGAGAATACACAATATGACAACCAAACGGTAAGGATTTATATTTGTACACAAATCCTTACAAAGTATACACAACGGCCTACGAAAATCGTAAGAAAAAAGGTATGTACACAAATCCTTACCACTTCAAAAACATGAGCTAAAGGAGGCCTCCAAGGGTAAGAATTTGTGTACATACACAATTTTCTACAAGAATACACAATATGCCCCCCAAAGGGTAAGGATTTGTGTTTGTACACAAATCCTTACAAAGTATACACAAAGGCCTACGAAAACCGTAAGAAAAAAGGTATGTACACAAATCCTTACCACTTCAAAACCATGAGCTAAAAAAGAGGCTTCCAAGGGTAAGGATTTGTGTACATACGCAATTTCCTACAAGAATACACAATATGGCACGAAAAGGGTAAGAATTTGTGTTTGTACATAAATCCTTACAAAGTATACACAATGTCCTACGAAAACTAAAAGAAAAAAGATATGTACACAAATCCTTATCACTTCAAAACTATGAGCTAAAGGAGGCTTCCAAGGGTAAGGATCTGTGTACATACACAATTTCCTACGAGAATACACAATAAGGCACCCAAACGGTAAAGATTTGTGTACAAACACAAATCCTAACAAAGTATATACACCACGGCCTACGAAAACCGTAAGAAAAAAGGTATCTACAAAAATCCTTACCACTTCAAAACCATGAGCTAAAGGAGACTTCCAAGGGTAAGGATTTGTTTACATATACAATTTCTTATAAGAATACAAAATATGGCACCTAAACGGTAAGGATTTGTGTTTGTACACAAATCCTTACAAAGTATACACAACGGCCAACGAAAACCGTAAGAAAAAAGGTATGTACATAAATCCTTACCACTTCAAAACCATGAGCTAAAGGAGGCTTCCAAGGGTAAGGATTTGTGTACATACACAATTTCCTACAAGAATACACAATATGGCATAAAAAGGGTAAGGATTTGTGTTTCTACAATAATCCTTACAAAGTATATACAACGGTCTACGAAAACCGTAAGAAAAAAGGTATGTACACAAATCCTTACCACTTCAAAACCCTGAGCTAAAGGAGGCTTCCAATGGTAAGGATTTGTATACATACACAATTTCCTACGAGAATACACAATATGGTACCCAAACGGTAAGGATTTGTGTTTGTACACAAATCCTTACAAAGTATACTCAACGGCCTACGAAAACCGTAAGAAAAAAGGTATGTACACAAATCCTTACCACTTCAAAACCATGAGCTAAAGGAGGCTTTCAAGGGTAAGAATTTGTATACATACACAATTTCCTACAAGAATACACAATATGACACTCAAGCAGTAAGGATTTGTGTTTGTACACAAATCCTTACAAAGAATACACAATGGCCTACGAAAACCGTAAGAAAAAAGGTATGTACACAAATCCTTACCACTTCAAAACCATGAGCTAAAGAAGGCTTTCAAGGGTAAGGATTTGTGTACATACATAATTTCTTACGAGAATACACAATATGGCACCCAAAAGGTAAGGATTTGTGTTTGTACACAAATCCTTACAAAGTATACACAACGACCTACAAAAACCGTAAGAAAAAAGGTATGTACCAAAATGATATCGAATTTGTGAAGGATTGTTTCTACAACTATCTGAAAACTTAGGAACATTTAAAGATTCTAAGAATATGGTATGTATACCCTTTAGACTGTTATCTAAAGGTATTTACCAACAAAAATTGTTTTCCCCTTGAAAATGCTTAGGGATTTATGCTACAGGTTACTGTTTTAACTTACAAAAATTTGTCAAGTTGTCAATAATTAATTTTTATTTATTTAAAAATTATGTAAAAAATTTGAGTTTAACAACGCGTAAATGATTTATAACGATATATACATACTAATTCGCTTGTGTAGTAGGGTAAAACATTCGATCTCTTAAGCAATATCATAGCACTACCACTCTGCATAACTTTCTAATGAAACGCATAATCCATATCATTAAAGATGAAATTACTATCCAAATACAAAATAAAGAAAAGTACTTAAACATGAAATGAGTATCCAACTAGAAAGTAAAAAAAGTACTTAGATATACAAAGTTGAGTAAGTTTTGCAACCATAACATGATATTATAGCAACCCCATCAGATGACATAGCTACTCGTCTGCCCCGTCGTATTCATCATCAGCAGCAGCAGCAAGATTTGAAGCTCTAGAACGGCGTCAATCGTCATGAAATGCTCCAATGGACATAGACATGGAATGATGTTTTGCTTCAAGGATTGTCACACGAGTATTTAATGCAACAATTTGACCTTTAAGTGTGTCAAAGCGGATATTGAGACTGTTGTTTAGCCCAGTGAATTTGTCGTTAAGGAATGCCATGAGAGCATCATTACTAGAAACTGGAGGAATCAGCTCGGGTTGAACAGGCTGAGGAGGCGGTTCCTCTCTACAAATCTATCCCTCTTTTAAGCTATATTGAAAGTGTGCCCGATTAAGGGAGGTCTCATTTATCGGTTCCTCTACCAATTCCGGAATGTCGTGCGAGCAATCTATCCTCAAGTGCACAAAAAGAGAACTTAATGCACAAGCATAGGAGAACGATAAGCATTGGTTTGTGTTACGATTCTTAACTTGCCAAACTAGTTCTGCAAAGATTATCTGCACAAGATTTGGACGCTTCTCTTGACGAAAGCAAGTAATCTGAAAACTATCCACATGTCTAACCCAAGAGTATTTTCCATTCGAAGGACGGATCCACCAAGAGATGATCAAGTGTAGAAAACGATCATGTACATCAAGGTTGGTGACGGAGCCGGTGAGGTTATGACCAAGAGCATTTTCATCTTCAATCTCTTCATCCTCAAGTCCAAAAGCATCACAAAGAATTTTCACGTCTACTCGAAATCGTTTTCCCATGAGAAAGGATTCGATAGCCAACACTTTACTTTTATCTTTAGAGAGAATGCAAGTGGCGTTAGCATAAAAGATGAGGACAAGATTGGGATAGAATTTACCGAGCAAGGCTAAAAACTTCATGAACTTCCAACGTTCGAATAAAGAAAGATATTTGAATTGAAATTTGTCAGAGTCCATGAAGGTTATGTCTACACAACGCTCCTTCTTAAGCTTATGGTTGCGATATTGGTTATAATTCTCGTACGATCCCTCATCCATAAATGATTTCTGATATATATAATCCATATTCGGACGACGGGAATTCTCGGCCACCTTGGATGAACTACCCACCTCTACTCTTTGTCTTTTTTTAGGTGCCATGAGCTACATAAAAAAATATGAGAGATATTAAACAACGTTATATAAATGCATACATAACATTATTCTATGAAATGATAATCAATATCTGAAGTTGAAACATTAAAACAGGTTGTTGGATAAAGATATTGAACATATAAGAAGAAGAGCAAAGTAGCGGAAGTTCATCCATGAGAAACCATATATACATATAACCCATTGAGCATATCAGTACAGAATCAGTAGCTCAAGTATAATATGCAAATTGATCTTGGAGCATAAAAACAAAATCAATCAGTAGCAATATCTCATGGTTGCTTTGATTTGTTCAATTTATATACATACATCTTAAGATTCCATGAAATGATAATCGTTTTCTAAAAACCTAGGTGTATAGAAACAACCCAAATCGTATACCATATTCACATTTTACCAATGATTTTTGGTTATATAATACTAAAATGTCAGACTTTTAATCGAAATTGTTGTTAGATTTAGGAAACTCATAAAGAAAAGAACATTAGATCAAAAAATTAATGGATTTTAACTTCTTAAAACTATCCTAAAATTGTGTTTGGCGAGAATTTTACCTTGATAAGAACTTTTTAGAAATCTGATGTTGCGACGCAAAAGGAATCTTGGATGCTCAAGCTGTGCGGTTAATTTGAAGAGGCTAAAAACTGAATCGGAAGTGGATTTAGGAAACAACCGTTATAAGAAATAAGAGATTAGGGACAAATTGGGCAGTCAATAGAGTTTAAGAGTAATTATAAGAATTTTCTGTTTCGAAACGTAAACCACGCGTTTCGAAACCTAAATTGACAAATTTAAATTGTTTCGGAATGGATACTTTTTGTTTCAAAATGGAACTTCACTGGCTCAATACGTATCGAAACGAATCTAAATGGTTTCGAAACGAAACATTGATTTTCTCTGGTAAGGTTTAGGAAACAACCGTTACTAGATGCAAGAGATTAGGAACAAATTGGGCGGTCAATAGAGTTTAATAATAAAAGTAAGAGTTTTCTGTTTCGAAACGTAAACTATGCGTTTCGAAACCTAAATTGACAGATTCAAATTGTTTCGGAACGGGTACTTATTGTTTCGAAACCAAACTTCACTGGCTCAATACGTATCAGAACGTATCTAAATGGTTTTGAAACCAGAAATGACAAACTCAAATCGTTCCGAAACGGTTGAAAAAAGTATCGAAACCACCATAAAATCTATCAGCCACTGTGCTGGAACTACCAAAAGAACGTATTTATTACTTCCTTTACTTCCAACACCTACCTTCTAGTGTGCCTTATGAGTTTAAACGTTTGGCAAAGTTCAGATCAGAGCAGAAAATAATAAGTTATCAAAGAAGTTCACATTGTGACTCAAGCCTTGGATTTGAAGACTCTTTCATTCTCTTTCCACCAAGTTGAAGGTAATGATAACATAAATTGGGTTATACTTGTTATTAACATTTTGAGACCTTTCTTTTTTCCATTTTTTTGAATCATAATCATGTTTTTGCATAGGATTTCCATTCTTCTTACCGTAAGAAAATGAGGGACACCACCGAAAATGATCTTCAAGGTAATGCTATTCAAATATCCACAAGTAATGAAAATGTGGGTCAAATTGAAATTGAAGGCATGGTCTTCGGTTCTCATAACGATGCTTGGGAGTTTTATAAGAAATATGCCACGAGTATTGGGTTCAGTGTGTGTCGCTCCTTAACTAGGCATGATCAACATGGTAATGTGAATGAACAGAGATTTTGTTGTTCCCGAGCAGGTTTTCGAAACTCAACTGTTAACAATTTAGAACGGAAACGTGCACCTCGGGCAATCATACGTATCGACTGTAAGGCAAAAGTAGTTGTAAAACTCACAACTGTTGGTAATTGGAGGATATCATTTTATGAAAGTGAACATAATCACTCTTTATGTCCGTCTGTTTGACAACCATTTCTCAAATCGAATAGACAAGTGATTGAAGATGATATTGTTGAAGCACGAGCATTGAAAAATGTCAGGGTCAAAACATCACAAATAATGGATTTTTTCACGCAACAATCAGGTGGTTTCCATAATGTTGGTTTCATAAGAAAAGACTTGTACAATGGATTACAAAAATTCACGAATGATGAAATTCTTGACGGTGATGTAAATTCCCTCCTCAACTACTTTGAATTCAAGAAAGAACAAGATATCGGGTTATACATGCAGTATAATATTGATGACTCAGACAAATTGCATAATCTATTTTGGTCTGATTCAACTTCGAGGTCTGATTATGCATGCTTCGGGGATGTCATTGCATTTGACACAACGTACAAAACAAACATTCGATCTCATTGCCCAACACTTTATTTCAAGAAATGATAACAACAGATTACAAAAAGGCACAATTTCTAAAATAAGATGTTAGAAATAAATTGATGCTACATACAAAAGGATGCACATATCACTTCCTTCGCACGTTTACTACTCCAACATTGCATCCACTTAATGCAGAACATACCATAATCATCTCTGTTGATCAACAAGATTAAGAGAAATTGGATTATCTATGAGGAGTAACCCAATTGTACAAGCTAACAACATCAATAGGAAAGGTTACATAACTACATACTCATTATCTTGATGTTTCTCTTTAACCACTGTCACACGGAGTTTGGTTAAAGGCCAAGGTGGTGAGCCAAACACTTGTACAAACTTGGCATCTAAAATACATTCACCTAGAACATTAAGCTGCATACATCTTTTTGTAAGAATTTTAAATTATGTTAAATATAAACATACAATGTTGAGTAGTTTTAAGTGTCATATTTTACCATTTTCTTCACTATCGATAGCCTTGAATTATTCTCTCTAGTTAATGGTAAGCTGTCAAGTATCTTAGCTTCCCCATGCTTAAAATCCAATACACATATGAACAAATGGTTTCCTTTGTCATTGATGGGGATAAAGATCTACAACAATCATTTAGATCAATAACAATCATATACTAATAGTCCCAAGTGCATAGTTAAAATGTGTATCAAATTACAAGGAATCTTCTTATACCGTTTGCTAATCTCCGAATTTACCATAAAAATTGAAAGTACCACGCCAGTAATCCGCCAGTTGTGAACCATTTAACACTCCGCGTACAAGTTGATACTACAATAATACATAATTAGAATTGGATCAATCAATATTGCATAACAAAATTTGTTTAATACAAAGCGACTTAGACGTAAGTTAACGTACACTTAATGCACATGGTAGGTACCCTCTACTTTTAGTACATGCAGCCCTAGCATCTTCAACAGTAATTGACCATCCCACAGCATCGATAACCATCGAGCCTACCCAACTTCTGGGTCTTAAGGTATCAGCATCACTAATGGTCATATACATATGTCCGAAATCTACGAGTATTTGGCTGCATACATACGAACCTTTTAAAACTTAAGCTCAACATATAACATTGAGCTTAAATCATTACATATATTGCTTACCTTCCCGATAAATCTGTATTCCATATGTAATCACATGTTGATTTTGCTGCCGGACCTACTCTGTTAGCTATTTCAACATACGGTAATATCTGCAATGCTTAATCACTTATATAGTATTACAAATTCTAACCAATTGTTTACAACAGTAAACATGTGAGAATAAATAAAGTATAAAAAGAACAATTGGAAAGTAAATCATTCATGTATAGATGAAGTCATAATCAAATGGATACGAATATTCAAAGTCAACAAGTTCATAATACAAGCACAAAAGTTTTTGTTTTAAATACTTAAACCAAGCACAATTAAAGGTTCATAGGACAGTTCGAGTAAATGGGTACTTATTTCATGTTTCTAGTTCTCATTCGAAGCACTCGAATCCCTTTGCCACTAACCTTCGACATCGCTTTCACTTTCGTCTGACCCTACAAGTTAGTAAGCAACATAAGTAACGCACAAGTTGATGAAGGTTAACGTATATTCATATATTAATCCAAATGTAATACTTTTCATTCTTTTACCTTTTTCAGTTTCAACCCACCAACAATATCGTCTTCTTTAGATTGGATAACCACCTTCTCCACCAATTGTATACAATCACCGCTAATTGTATTTTCTGGCTAGGACTCCTCAAATTCTTCTTTATCCTCCATCGATTCTTCTTTATCAAGATCGAGGTCAAACTTTGCATCTATTATATGCAAAGCCCTCTTCATGTACATCATATTTGCATTCAACCCGGCAACTTGATCAATAATGCTTTTACATTCAGCAGTGAGATCCTTTAAACTCTCTTCAATTTTATTTTCCTTCTCAAAATGACAGTTGAGAGTCTCTTTGATCTCACCCATTTCAGAAATTAACTTCTCCAACAACTCTGTAACACGAGTTGTACTACCCTCCTTCCTTTCACCTTTATTTTTATCCTCAAACATTTATCATCAAAAGCAAGTACCTACAAACATTCAAAATATTTCAATTCATGACATTAAAAACACTATATAATATGTAATTTAGGTGGAGACTTGCTTTCAGTTTTTTGGAGGGTCTTTCTCCCTTAAGTCGGTTGAGAATCTTTGCCACCTCCTTCGTCCCCCAAGTATGAATTCGGGCACGATCATCGAAAAGAGCATATCTTCTACTTGAAATGTCGCTCCAATAGTCAAATAACCGAACCTGTAATGGAAATAAATAATAAGATTATAAAATAAATCAAGCTTGCAACAATAAAATCTATTAAGTAATACACTATAAATGAAGAATAAGTGAATAATATGTTACCTCAAGGATAACAATGCAACCAGTCATATATGCCAAGCCAGCACGAAATTGACACTTGGCTACTCCATCTAGTAATCTCTAATAGGAATATTTACACCAATTCGATTGGCCCCTCAACCCAAAGTCATACAATAATTTAAAATGTTCCACGGAGGGAACAAGGTTGGCATTAGGGTACAAGAAAACACCTACAATGTATAGAAGAACTCGAGCTTTCAGGTCATCTCCTTTAAAAGCTCCACTAATTATCTCACCCAAAATTTCTTGATAGGTGACCTTCAAACTAATTTTGAACTTCTTAGCTTGTTCTTTACCATCCAATTTTTTTGTGCTCTTCTCTACTTCCAACACTTCATTCTTTAATCCTAACACAGCTTTGACATCTTCTAGCATTACCGGAATCTTGTGTCCGTTAAAGTCCATTGTAGAGACATCAATATCAAAATTTTCGGCTAAATTACGATACAAATCCCGATGAATTGCACGGGATTTCAAGTCGAGTAAAGGCCCAAAGCCTAAATCTTTAACAACAGCGTCGAGCTTGAGCTTATGTATCTCTTTGAACAGAAGACACAATTTTTTCAAACTACACCTTGACGACAGATCCTACAACATTCAATAGAACAAAAAATAAAAGTTCCTTACACTAAAATATTTCATGTTAGGACATGTATCAACACAAAACAATCTTTAAACCATGAGGAATATACATTCACATACCTTTTTGGCTTCTTTCTTCTTATCGTAATCCTTCAACTTGCCTTTTGATATACTTTTCAATTGATCAAGCTTTTGCTCATGATATTTATCGATATAAGGCTTCTTCTCAATATCACTCATTGCAGTCCACTGTAAACCAAGGGCTTTCCTCACCTTTACCAATCAAACAATTATTAATTTCAAAGGACAAGTAAACATAAGAAATTAAAAAGAACACAAAATCGTATTCATTTTATCTCACTTACACCATTGTTGATTTTCTTCTTCTTCTCTTTTAGTCGTGAACATTCATTGATACTATACAAGAATAATTTTAGAGTTACAGTATAGAAAAAATACATGAACAAAATAATAAGCTCAAAGATGTCATGTGCATTGAAAGTTAACTTACTAGAACTGCAGATATGGTGATAAGATTTTGTGTCTCCTCTACACTATCTACATCGTCATCGTCACGAGGCGCCATCTACTTTTTGGTTGGTCTATGAATTCAATTTCAAATAATTTAATCTAAGGAAGATCGTTACTCTACTACACTATAACGAGAGAACTCAAGCAATAATATAATTAAAATTCACATATACAAGATTATAATAATGTTAATGACTTAATATAAGTGACTTTATTAATAATAGAATTTAATGATGTAATTTAAATAACTTAAAACTTTGTAACTGAAATAAAAATTGCAAAATAAATAACATAAATTACTCATTCAAGTCTTGACTTACACAGTTAGTAGGCTTAAACTTTACTTGGATAGCCGTTTCTAAAGAAAAATCAAATTCTAGAACAAAAAAAAACAAGTGTAACTGCTAGAATTCATATTTTGGGACCTATTAAATACAGTAGACCATTCAATCTTGGCTTTGCAGTAGAACTCAACATATACACAAGTGTTTAAACAATGAGAATTATTTAGTATGAACCATGATTCAATTTGCCTATGCTATATCGTATAAGTTGAAGGGCATTGGACGAAATTCAATACACTATTCTAACTTGACGTAGTGGACTAAAATTGGGTTGCAACACATGTAAGTTGGCCAACTAGTTCCCTTATAGAAGGATCAAAATTTCAAATTAGAAACACTGGAATTTGTATTATTATAAAATCTTAAGATTGGATATTGGACTGTTGTTAGAAAGACAATCATTTTAAAGAGGAGTTTACTAAAGCTTGAGCTATTTTTATTTACATAAATTCTTTCTAGCAGATTAACTCTGTAACACCTATTTCTAAAGCTCTTTAAATTGGACAAAATTCACTTATTAAATTGTAAGATCAGTATTGTTGATAAGAAGCATAAGAATGCCATAAGTGGCAGTGTCTATTATTTGTCACATACGAAACAAATTTATAATTTTTTACCCTGTAAATGATTAGTTAGTTACTACTATTTTCTTCTATTTCTAGGTACCAAATGAAGCAAGCATTTAATAATTGACTGGAAGTTTTGAATGACCTAAGTTTCTACTTCCTATAATTCTGAAGTAACTTCCTTTTTTCATCTCATTTTATTCACATTATCGGGAACAACTCTACTAGAAGTTAAATTGAATTTTCTTCATTGAACAGACAATTACAAAATTACGGTTTTAAAAAAAATAATTCACTGAGAGGAGCATAGGAACTTCAAATTAAGGGCATATCATCTAAATTCCTAATTTACTTGGCAACTCTTTCAAATATGGCTTCAAAATAGAAATACTACGAAAAAAAACATTATACCAAAATTCAATCAGAAATATGGAATCCTAAAATAACCCTAAACCAAAAAAAATAAGCTCTACTTAAAAGATTTTCAAAATAAAATAAAGAGATGAAACTTACCTGAAGTTCGATCTTCTTTTGAACGTACGAACAAATGCTGAGCGGAAATAACTGATAAAAGCTTCGACCAAGATTGAGGTTTAGTGCTATCGAAGAAGGGAAAGAAATTACAATAACATCAGAAAATAAACATTATAACCAAAACGTGAAACCCTAACCAGAAAAAATGATTTCTATTTAGAAGATTTTCAAAAATAAAGGGATGAAAGTTACCTGAAATTAGGCCTTCCTTTCAACGTAAGGAGTGTGCTTACAAGAGGAATAACAATGACAGCTTCTTGGTGAAGAAGATTACCGACCAAATAACTCCAAATTGGGGGTATCGTGATTTGGGTGTAGGTTTGGGAAGAAGAAGCGAAAAAACGATTGGGGTTTTGGGTTTGAACTATACATAAAGTGGGTAACCGGATAATTCATATTGGAACCGGTTACCAACTTTATCTCCAGTCTGAATCAGATGGCTACGATTTAACCGTGTAAATCCAACGGTTTAAGATTCAGGGGCTTTTTTTAGACATAGCCTGTAAAATTAGGTAATTGTATGAGTTTTAGATTGTGTTAAATTGAATATAAATTATTTAAAGTCAATTTAATATTTTAATTTGATTATAGTCGATGTGAGTCAATTTCATTTCATGTCAAGTTCCTTTCGGGTTGTGTTCATTCAAGGTTAGGTCAAAACAGTCTGGATCTAGATAAGTTAATTGATGGGTTAATTCAGATTCGGGTGTATTTTATGTCGGGGTTATTTCATGTCGAATAATTTCAAGTTGAGTTACTTTGAGTTTCGAACTTGTATTAAATTTGAGTTTAACACAATTAATTGATGGATTAAACTGATTTAAAAAAATTAATAACAACAATGTAAAAGTGTGAATTGTATCCTAATCTACTCAAATTAATAAAACCATAATAATATCAAGTATCCAAAATATGAAGAATATTATTTTAAAATAAAAAAAATTAAAGGTACGAATGTAGAGTGATTATCGTAATCTCAGTCATATATCTTTTATTACAAAATTATGTTTTTCGACCTAAAAAATACTAAAGAAGCATGACAAAAGACTACGATAACTTTATATTATGATATGATACGTAAAAATTTGAAATTTATGTAGATAACATTATTATTAAGTCTTACTAAAAGAAAGTACATATCATCAATCTCTAAAAATTATTGAAGTTTTTTCAAACAAATTCTAATAATTAGTTAAGTGAATCTATGAATTAGATTTTCACTAAATTTTTTAATTAATTGATGTTGAAAAAATTGTTTTTTATTTAATTAATCTATTGAATAGATTTTAGTTCAATTTTATTAGGGTAATTAGGTGAAAAGTTTAGATTTGACTAATAATTTAATTTTAATTTATTTGATCATTTTTTTTTTGTATTTTAGTTTATTAATTTATTTTTTAGTATGTGTTTGATAAGTTTAAATTTATTTTTTTTAGGTATTAATTTTGGATGTTGTGAGGATGCTATAGATCTCAACTATGGGTTCGATTGAGATACGATCCATTTTTATTGATTTTTGACTGTACTCAATCTAAAATATCGATGGTGACTTCAATCCATGACGAGACTTTGAAGGCCCAATTAATTTTGATCCAGACAAAATTAACGTTAATAATCTTTAATTTTAAAATATTCTTTTTAAGTGATCTATAATCTTTAAGATAAGTGATTAAAATTGTTAATTGACATCCTTTTCTTTCTTAAATTGTGAGTTTAAAACTCATTAAAAAAAAACTCTTTTTCTTTTATCCTAGATAAAAGTTTTCAAAAATCTTTTATTAATAAATTTTTAATTAAAATTTTTTACCTTAAATTTATCATTATAAACATTTATTCATTAAACCTCTAAAATAACTAATCATATCCTTATTTTTAACTTAAAATATTATTTAACAAATAATGCCATACTAATACTAGGTGAAGATATCTAGATTAGACCAGTCAATTGTCACAGCCGTCGAGTTTAAGCCTTATACGGTCCATCCTTATCCTCCTTCCAAAGGTTATCCATCCACTTCCACCCATGCCAAGCCACTGGGGCCTGGGATATGCCTATGACGGGACAGCAAGTAAAGTAGCCAACCATTGCACAAAACAAAGCTACATTCACACCTAGGGTACAGTTCATTTTAAATGCCACATTTGGTCCATTAAATTTATTTTTTATGGTTTAAATTTATCATTCTTAAAACATCTTACTAAAAAATAAAATTATTATTTTAATTATTTTATCATATTTTTATATACTATTTTCTTTCTAAAATTATTTGAAAATTCTGATAATATTTATGGGATGAAGGTCATAGTAGCGTACTATAAAAATCCCAATTCCAAACCATCTTTTCTACTACAAGGGCAAGGGAAATGGGGAACAGCATAGGATTAGGAAGAAGAAAGATGACCAAGGTGATGAAAATCAGTGGCGAAACAATCAAGTTAAAGACACCGATTCGAGCTTGGGACGTGGTGAAGGATTATCCTGGACATGTTTTGTTGGAATCGGAGACCGTCAAGCAGTACGGGATTCGTGCGAAGCCATTAGAACCACAACAGGATCTGAAGCCTGGGAAGATTTACTTCCTGGTGGAGTTGCCAAAGTTTCCGGAAGATAAAGCTCCGAGGAGGGTCCGTTCGGGAGGGATTCATATGAGCGCTAAAGATAGATTAGAGTGTTTGATGTTGTCGAGAAGAACGGTCTCCGACATGTCCATGGTTCGAGCCTCATCGGCTGACGGGGTCGGACCTTCAGGGTCCGGGGAACTGATGACCGTCAAAATGAGGCTGCCAAGGTCTCAAGTGGCCAAGTTGGTGGAAGAGAGCAGAGATGGTGTTGAGGTGGCCGAGAAGATCCTTGATCTTTACATCGGAAAAGGCGGCGGGGATGCTGATGATCGAATTCACGGTGAAGCAGCGCCGTGGAAACCTGGGCTTGGTAGCATTGGAGAAAACTTCAAGGCTAAACGTGAGGTATGCTCTGTTTTCATATTCCTTATTTTACTTTTGAATCAACTCCAAACAAAGAAAATCCAGGAAAATTAAGAAAATTAAAGGAAATCCGCATGTTAAGTGAAATTAAAAAAAATATTTATAAATTTACTTTTTATCTTAAAATCTAATTTAATTGATAAATTCTGATGGTCACAAAAGGAATTCAACCTTTTTTAGATTAAATAAAATCTAAATTATTCCGTAACCGTAACCTCACGTTGTTAGAAATTTTCAAGAATTTTATTTTATTTTGACATTATCTATGGTCAAGCTAATTTAATTTGAATGGCAAAATAAAAATGTCAAGACTAAAAAAATAATTATTTTTAATTAATTAATAGTGATTATAGTAGTATTTGTTCTAGAATATAATCTTCGTTATTCGATATTAATCGCTCAATCACTCTACTGGTAATATGGTGCTCAAACCTGTAACTTTTAGGAACAACAATTATTCTTTTAACCATTCTTTTAATCATTCCTTTGCTCGAATATAATTGTATTTTTTTATTCTCATTTTCAAAGTTTATCGTAATAAATGTCTTTGATATATTCAATTATTGTCAAATGTTTTCTATATTTTAATATAATATGTATATTAAACCTATCCAAAATCAAAATTATAATGAAACTTATCTAGAATATTTCCAAAAGTCTATAAACGTGATTTGAAAAAACTTTTGAATCAATTAAAAAACATTTATTAGAATTTTTCTATTCAAATATTTATTTTTAGAGGAATAAAACTATTTTCTTATTCCCAACAAATAGTTTAAATTATAATGAAAAACTAATTCTAGAGAAATATAAAGTGTAACTTAATATTTATTGAATTTTAATTTAAGTTTAATTTAATAACAAATAATAGTTTAAATTTCTAGTACGTAAAATTTTATAAGAATATAAATTAAAAAATTATTTTTAAGGTTTAAAACAACAATAAGCTTTAAAATGTAACAATTATATTATAAAAAAACAATGCTTCAGATAGATTGACAAAACAACTCAATATTTAATGCTATTTTAGATAAAAATTAAATTTAAACAACTTTTATAATTCTTATATTATAATTTATTTCTAGTAAGTATAATTTAATATGAATATTTTTAGAAAATATTTAATTTGTCTCGTATAAAACAGATATACAAATTTATTCGGCAAAGAGGAGGGTTGAGTCCTTTTATTAAAATTCTAATTATAGCTTTTTAAAATATTTATAATTATTTTGGACCAACGTTTTTTAATATATTTAGTCATCGATGAGATTAGGTCATGGTTTTAATTTTGGACACTCTTTTATGTTACTTTTTAGTAATTGATTTTTCTGTACGAGCCTTCTAGCTAAAGCGGTTAAATTAAATAGTTATTGTTTTTAGAGGTTACGAGTTCGAATATCAAAAATTATATTTTAGAATAGATACTACTGTAATCACTATTAACTTGTTTAAAAAAATTGATTTTTCTACTTTGTACTGCTCAGAAGCGAGTAAGCTTTATTCCTCAAGAAGAGGGAGAAATTCATTTGGCAAATCAATCGTAACAGCAGATCAGCAGAATGAAGAAACTCAGACCCTCAACTAGTAATTTTTATTTTAAAGAATTTATTTGATTTTATTTTCGTAGTAGAAAAATTACTGTAAATAGATATACGACTGCATGGAATGTTTTGATATAATTGTGCCTTATTAGTATATTTTTGAACAGTTACTACCTGCTCAGAGAATAAAAAAAAATTCTTCCTGATAAATAGCTATGATATAGACGATTAGGTTACCCTGCTCATGAAACACTTTTGAAAGAATGTATAGCTTCTATTGTTTTATTACATAATTATACGTAGTTTTGTTTAAAAATATCCGATATAATTGATTCGATCTGATTATCCAATTATTTGAACATAAATAATCGGGTATTCATTCAGAAAATTTTTTAGGTTCGGTAGGTACCTGGCTCGTCATTTTTCGGGTTAGACCCTTGTCACGATATTGAAAAATTTTAGGTTTTTAATTATTAAAAAGCACCTGACTAATTTTATTTTTTATCATTTTTCTTTTTTAATTAATTTCTATTTAATCATTTATTATTTATTTATATGATAATAAAAAATAAAGATTCACTTTAAAAAAAAATTGATATGAAAATAAAAATTAATTAACTATTTTTTTAGTGGTTATGTATCATGAAAGATGTGATGAAAGCGGTCCATAATATAATTTAAATTACATGAAGTTGTTCGAGGTCTGTTGCTAGACTTTCATATTTGAGGTCAGTTAACAAACACGAGTTGAAGTTTAGATTCCAGCCTTACATGTACTAAAATAAACACTCACAAAACTGGGTTTCTAAGTGGAACCAATGTTTGATTCAGATGGGCTTTAAAAGGACTGATGTTGATGCTTCACTGTTTATATAATAGAGTCACGATCCGTAGGGATGAGCAAAATACGACTTAATTCGAAAAAAAACAAATAATTTAATTCGATTCGAGACGAAAATATTTGATTTGTTTTAATTCGATTCGAAATTTCATAAACTCGAAAAAATTCAAATAGAGTTCGAGTTATAAAATGAAAATTTGAATAACTTGAAAACTTTAATAATTAAAGGATTTATTTCTAAGTTTAAACGAGTCTCTTAATTTTTTATGATATATAAAAATATAAAGAAAAATTACTACATATGAAAAAAAAATATGTATATATATCTTATATGATTAGAGAAAATCATTTAAATTGGAATCAAATCATACTATAACATGATAAATAATTATAATTAAATATTTATAAGAACTCGAAAACTCGACTCAATTCGACTTGACTCGAATTTCTTAAACTCGACTCGAACCGAAAAAATTTCAAATAAAATTTGAATTGTAAAATATGACTCGTCAACTAGAATAACTCAAAATTTTTTGACTAGATGAAAGACTCACCCCTAATGATTTATATGTGCACATACTAATGTATGTAGATGATATAATTATCACACGAACTATCTTGACTCAATTGTTAAGGGAATGATTGTTCCTCTTAAAGGTCATGGATTTGAGCACTAATAATATTATTTTTTTAATGTATCATCTTGCTAAATTTATTTATAAAAAACTCCAAAAATTTTAAATTTGTCACTAAGTCTCCTACATTTTAAAAATTTTACATAAATCCTTACAAAATTTTAAAAGCTTTTATTAAAAAATGTTCATTGACTTTGTTTTATTAATGGAAAATTGAAACAATGATTTATTTTTATAAAAAAAGCTTAATTCAAATATTTACTTTTTGGTTTAAATATCTTATTTGTACATGAATCATACTCAATTTTTTAATAGGGCATATTTTTTCGTTCCTAATTTCATACATGCACTATTTTTACCATAAAAAAGAAAAATTATTAGGTGAACTCTGTTTATCACGTTATCCATAATTTTAATTAGTCAGGACTGTTGATCTTAATATTTTTTAAGTGAATCATCACCTCTTTCCTATATGGATTTAATGGGTGAGTAGTTATTAGGTGATTATTTAAAGATCAACAGTCCTGATTACTTGAATCATGGATGACGTAGTGAACATGGTTCACCTAATAATCTCTCGTGAAAGAGTTTACCCTTTCTTGTCACGTAAGCTGACGTGTATAATTGGGAACACTCATATTGCGACATATGATATTTATTTTATTTTCAAAATTCTCTATTTACTAAAGGGTTAATAATCGGATTAGTACTTAAAATAATTTAAAGTCTAAATAACTTAAAAAATATGTTAATAAAAAGTTTTTTTCAAATATTTTTGACATATTTAAATTTTTTAAAAATTAACATAAGTGTCAAAAATAGGTTGTGAGTATTTATACGATATTGTTTATATCAATCCTCAAAAACTAATACTAGTATAGTTATACGTGTATTAATACGTATTGTCTTCCCTAATTTTTAGTGAGCCAATTTTGTATCGATGCTTGCAAAGTCGCACCGATACACAAGGATTCATACCGATAATCGAGTATCATGGATCAGTATGTCCTATATTAAACAGGAATAACAACTTTTTCGTTTTAATACAAATACTAATATAGAGACTCATATATCGATACTAAATAAAAAATATATTTAATATTAGAAATTCAATCGTGAACGATTAATAACAATAAAAAAACTCATTAGAGAACTTAAAAGAAACCTTCAAGCAACTAAGGAAAAACAAAAAATAACTTACCAACATTCAATGTTTCTTGTAGAATACAATTGTGAGTTTAATTGTTATATATTTATCAAGTGTTCATGTTTTGGGTGAGAACTTAAATTTGCAAACAACTTACCTTAGGAAGTTTTTTTAGTTCTCTTTGAGATGGAAGAGACAAGATTTTGCGTATAAGTCTTGTTTGTATAAGATTATCTCTTTTTTCTAAAAAGAAAGAAAAATTAATGAATTTATGAAAAAATCTTAATAGGGATCCAAGAGAGTGAATGTAACTTGTTTTAAAAGTTGAATAATTATAAATCCTTTTATCCAAATTTTCAAATTGATATCGAAATCTCATCTCTACTTCAAATTAACATTTTAGAGTCGATCCTTGAAATTCTCCATTAATCTACGTCAATAAATTCATAATGGCGCAATTCATCACCAAGTCTTCATACTTTAATGGTGCTAACTATTTTTATTAAAAGAATAAGATGATGATCTTCATAGAATCGATCAACAACCTTTGAAAGATCATTGAAGATGATCCTACACTTTCACAAAAGAGGGTTGAAGACATTCTTATCTTCAAAGATAATAGTGAATGGAGTGATCAAGAAAGGAGGCAATGCAGCTCAACTTCAAGAGCATGTATGTTCTCTCTTATGCTCTTGATCCGGAAGAATACTTCAAAGTTTTCACTTGTTTCAAAGCCAATGAACTATGGGCAAGCTTAAAATTATATACGAAAAAACCAATAAGATGAAATATATCAAGGTTGGACTTCTACACCTCAACTATAAGAACTTTAAGATAAATCTAAAGAAAGACGTCAAATCTATGTTTGATCAGTTCTCTATTATTATTAATGAACTTAAGGGTGTTTGGTTCACGGAATGTTAGATTACTTTCAGGAATAAGATTATTGGAATGTTATATTGGTATATTACTCTGTTTGGCTTATTTGATAGGAATATAAGTTAACAATGTTTGGTTGGAAGAGTATAAGATTACCTGAAAGTAAATTTTACCAAATTATTCTTATGATATATTTTATTTCTAACAAATTCTTGTTAAAAAAATCATAATACAAAATTGAATTTAAATAGTAAAAAATTTCTTGGAATAAATTTTTATTATATCCATAATTAATTTTTTTAATTGTATTTAATTTAGAAATAAATAAAAGAGACATAGTAATTGTTTTAAATTTTAACTTATTAATTATTTTTATCATTATTATTATTGAAATGTATCACACTTTTCTGATTTCAAATCATATGGACATAAGCAGGTAAAGTCATTATTTGTATATTATAGATAATAAAATAATCCAAAAACATTGAGATGTGTTTTGACCGAGGAAAGGTAGCCAAAAAGAATATGATCTCAAATATAATCCTGTTTCAAGTAGATAAAAGTTGATCCAAAGAGAATTCCAAGAATATAGGTAGGAAAACATAAACAAGAAATTACCTGAACAGGAGGTTGATGCAAGGAATGTCTTCGCCTTGGTCATACTCATAAATCTTAATAAAAATTATTCAGAAATCAAAATCTCAAGTAAAACATAAAATAAATTTACCTTATCCTCGGTTGGTGTAGAATCAAAAAAAATTCTTTTTCTCTATTGAACGGACATTAGGGTAAAAAAAGACGGGAATACTATAATACTTAAAAGAGCAAAAGAAATAACATTCTTATCTTAAACTCAAAAACACGCTACGGTTGATATTAATGTATTACTCCCTATTAAAAAAATTCAATCCAAACATAAGTATCTTGTTGTAGAAAAAGGTTTTCCCTCCCGTAATCATGTTTTCCACCATCCAAACAGCCCCTAAAAGATTTAGAAAGGTAATTACAGATAACAAACTTGTGAGGAAGTTAATCTATTCACTTTTTGATTCTTAAGATTATAAAACTATTGTCACCATAAAAACAAAGAATTTAAAAACACTCAAGCTTGACAAGCTAATGAGATCATTAAGCTTTAAATCTTAAGTATTTTATAGGTTATAAAAATATCTTTCTGATTTTTATGACACAATTTTTATCAATCATTATATTAATTCATGTAACAATCAATATAACAAACACTCTAAACATGAAAGATAGTTATTATAATATAATTATATCCTTATTAGTTGTTTATCAATCTCATCAGAACCGTTAGTGAAACAATTTACATTGTTGTTTTTCTTAATTTCCATTCTAACATTTATATAACATTAATTGGATTGAGATAATAAAAATTTAATGATAGTTGCTAGATTTACATGATTATTTTTATCATATTTTTATTTTAATTAAAAGTAGTTTCTTCTTATTATTAAAAAAATATTTTAATATAATAAATGAAAATTCAAATGCATAGCTAATTATTGTATTGGTTATATATATATATATATATATATATATAGCTAGTTGTGAAGTCAGATGGTTTGTTGAAGAATTAAATGAAGAACCCCAGAGTGTCTGTTGTATGTTTACCATCCTTCACTCCTAGTCATCAGACAGTTCAAGTCAAAATTCCCACATGACAACTGAGATTAAGTAAACACTTGATTTCCCCAGGCTAGTTGTTTTCCATGTTCAAAAAACAAATAAAATACTCAGTAAGAAAAACAGGTTGGATTAATGTCAGCTGACTTTGTCTTCAAAGTTGTGAACATGGAAGATCTTTATAAATTCTGTCTGCAAATGGGACCACAGTCATCAAGTCCATGGAAATAACTATTCCAATGGTTTGAGCTGTTGATAGTCTACTTTATAGTATCAAATTTCTACAATGTCACATCATACTGAATTTGTCAAGTCTAGGATGAGAAAAGGATAGATAATTTTAGTTATATTTTGTCAGGTTGTATGTTTGCTGGACATTTAGTTTGAACAAAATTATCAAGGAAAATAATAAATTAAATTAATTTTTTATTTGAATAATTCGGATAAAATATTATGAAAATTATTAAATTAGAATATAACTATAAAATTTGGATCATTGATTATATCTTATAACCAAATTTGAGTAACTTATCTTTAATGATTATAGTGTTGTTATATGTATATATATGTATGCATGTTCTTCTAAATATACATATGTCACGTTTTTATAATAGTTAGAGAAATTCTTTTTTGAACAGAGACAATAAAAATTTTTAAAAAAAATTAAATGATTCATCGTTAATATAATTAATAAGAAGCTGTGAATTGAACAAAATAAATAATCTCGGTAAAAAATGATCGATGTTTATCCATAAGATTTAAATTCAACTAAGCTGTGAATTGAACAAAATAAATAATCTCGGCATTTAAAATATTTAAAAATTGTAAATTAAATATGCTTAAGAATAATTTAAATATTATAAGTTTTCTATACTTTAAAAATTTAAATGAGTGATTTGAATTGAAATTTACTCCAATTATTTAACCAATTAGAGGATATACAAGAGAAAAAGAAGAAATAAGAAAAAGAAACTCAGCTTAAGTTGGGAATCTTAGTTCAAATTAGTTAAAAGAAAATAAGAAATATCTATTCCAACTTACAAGATCTTCAAGAGAAAAGAAATACTAGTAGCTATCTACTCAGGTTCTCCTTGCTGTACCATAAATCAAATCACCATTAACATCCAAACAATAAGCTTTATTTTATGCTTGGGGTGTTGTCCTGGAATTATACTAAACATTATTCTAACACATTACTTGGAGCTTGAATTGCTGTGTTTCTGAGATGAGAGTATAGCATCAATGGCTTCCCTAACTTGAGAAATGTCAGGAGCTTTCCCACCTTGAAGTGGCCAGAACTCATCTGTTGCCAGAACCTTCACCTGCAACTGAAGAAACTTGACATAGCTGATTGCTTTCTCCAGCATGGTAACAAGATCAACCTGGGAAATAAACATATAATTAATTTACAGGTTTTACAAAATGGCAGATATCAGTTTCAGTAGTAATAATGGGTGCTTACCTTGGAGCCATTAGGTACCAGCTCTTGTAGTATCTTCAAACGCTCACTGATCCTCTCACGTCGATTCTGGATATACAAAACAAGATCTCCAGGTTAATTTTCTTTATTGATTTTGCTCAACTTCACTACCAAAATTGAAAACTCAGCAAACCTTGGCTGCAATACTTTGGGGGTCCTTTGATGGACCAGACTTGGTTTTCGCCTTCCTAGCTTCGTTGCTGCATTGTTTCTTCAAAGCTTGATGTCTGTCTCCCTGTAAAACATAAATTACATGTAAAATCAGTGGCTATCTTAGATGAATTGACTATTGAAGTATTGATTACTACTTGGATTGACTGGAAAAGGACGGTACCGTATTTGGACGCTTGACGCCGGCTGCTTCGGGTGATCGTAACTCCAAGGTACTATCAGCAACCACTGCTACTGCAGAGTACAACCAATCTCCCTTGTGTTCTTTTGTTATGGAACATAAATTGCTAGCAGTTTCTAAGCAGCTAAAATCTTCCACCGGGTGAGGATCAGCACTGCTCTTCGAATTCATCGGATTCCATTCATAATTCTGATTCAGACTGCCTTCCCACATCGAGTAATCTCCATCATCAACACTGGTTTTCGAGTAAGTACGTTGAAGAGGCTTCTCATTCTGCTCAAAGCTAAGCACAGACCCATAATTAGTCCCTTGATGAGCAAAGCCATCATACACCGAACCTTTGAAGTTTATCAAAGAATGAACTTCCTCGAGTGGATGGAACAGGTAACCATCGGAATCCGCACTGCCTGGAGAGGAAAACGACGAAGAACCAGTCATCGGAAAATTCTTGACAGTCCCACCAGGCTTTTCCAAGTCACCTCCTTGATCCAATCTGTAAGTCTCCGAAGATTGAAGTGAGCAGATAGGGTCCTTGGCCAGTGCCATTAAGAGAGTGAAAAAATGGGTTTGAACTTGAAACACAACTCCCCTACAGGCTACAACCCTATCCCCTATATATGTACAGATTGAAAGTAAAGATTAATTATTAAATTACAAGTCCAGATTGTATTGAAAATTCTTTATCTTTTTCCATATCGTAATAAGAAACCTGCATATTAAATATGTGTGTTATTGCATAGATGTCATATATAATATGATTGCATCGGGATTGTTAGCTGGCAGAAGGCTGATCGAAGAAGATGAAAGGAAAAGAAAGAGAAGAATGGCGAAAGCAGCATAAGGTTCGGCGGGTTTTTCTCCATCCCCACGTCTCTCAGATTCCCATATTTCGTTACTTCACACAGTATGATGAAAATTTTGATCGTCTAGGCTGCTTCCTGCGCTCTTTCCTTCTACTTCTGCATGTGAGTTTTCATGCTTCGTGCTGGCTTGTAAGCTGTACCTCAGCCATTCCTATCGCCTGACGCTTAATTTCATTGGTTATTTGGGGTTGGAATATCTGTAGATTAAAGGTTCAATTCCTTAAGAATTTGTCTTTAACACCATCAGGCATCAACTAATGAAGGTGAGGTTGAAACATCTGGTAGAGTTGATGAGATTCAGAGGGTTAATTTAATCTTTTGGGAACCCAATAAAAATCATACTCCACAGGTCTTTTTAAACAATACTATATCTGTCCACTAATCATTTATTTAACTGATGTGACATATAATATGATAAAAAAAATTAAAATTATAAATATAATAATTACCGACTAATCATTTCCAAAACTATACATATAATTAATATTTCTAGATGTTTACTTTAATTAACATTAATGGAAATATTTGTGGTGAATATTTTTGAGGTAAAGTTCAAGATTTTTTTAATTCTATTTGTACGAGAACTTGAAGGATTTGTTTTAGACACACAATGCATACGGAATTTCAAAGAGATCTTTTTGGAAGAGAGTGGTCAACATTTATTGGGATTGATTTAAAAAATTTATTTTAAGTGGACACCAATTTTCAAAGAGATTTTATTTAATGAAAACTATAGTTTAACTCCAATGAAAAAAACTTTGATTAAACTTAATTCGATTAAAAATAATAAAATATTAAATATTATATTTAAATAAAATTAGTGGGTATACAGTTAATAAGGATGATAATAAGCATGACCAACTCACGAGTTATTCTATCAAAGCTCGATTCGGGTTTAGATTTGGTTCGAGACCTTAACGAGCCGAGCCGAGCTTATACAAACTCATCTCGAAAAGCTCATGAACATGCTCAAAATAATTATATTATAAATATGCTACATATACATTAAAAGTAATCTATTTAGCAAAAGAAAAACAATAAAATATAATAAGATAAATTCTTTAAAAATAAATTAACTAAAATAAATTGAGTATTTTTTTCCCCTTTCTCAATATTGAATTTCGTTTCGTTGTTGGTTATAAAAAGAGTTTTTAACGAGATCCTATCTTCTATAAAAAAGTATAACAAAATTATCTATTTTGAGTCGAGCCGAGCCGGATGAGTTTCGAGACCGAGCCGAACCCTATAATATTATTTTTGAGCTGAGCCCGAGCCTAAAATTCCGAACTCATCAAGTCTCTGAACCAAGTCTAATAACACTACTTCTAAACCAAACTGAGATTAACCATGCTCGAATTCGACTCGTTATCACCCTTAGCCGCTAGCCTGGAGGGGCAATACTACTTTTGTTTAACAATTTGAAGGAAAGGCACACTTAGAGTGAGCTTTAGGGTTTAAAGTGTATCATTATTTTGTTAGTGTCTAGAGTAAAAAAAATAAAGTTGGAATTTAAGATTTAATTTTTTCGGTCTTCAGAGCATAAAAAAAAATAAACAAATACTTTTGTTCCTATTAATTTTGCAAAACCTCATATGGTGTGATATGTTGGGAGATTTTTTTTCTGAAGCAAAGATTTAACAAACTATATACGTATAATATTACGACTGAGAAAAAACGAAAAATATTAGTTTCATATTAAGAAAAGAGATCTTGAAATATAAATGAATGATTTTTTTAAAGCAATGCAATCCCAAAATAATTACACCGAATTCATAATAGCTGCCCAAAGAGCACAAGAGAGTATTAAAAAGAAAAATTCATACAATTTAACTACCAACAACTTCTAATCAATGGAATAAAATGACACCTTGAAAACAAAAACAAGGGATTAAAATATCTTAGCCAGATCTTTCATTAGGCCACGGTTGGCAGTGGCGAAGTCCATGTACTCCGCATAGGAGATGTAACCATCCCCGTCGGTATCGATCTCAGACATCATTCCCTTAACTTCTTCCTCAGTGACGCTGCCGAGCGTCTGCAACGCATCTCCGAGCTCCGATGCAGAGATTCTGCCGTCCCCATTCGTGTCGAAACGCTTGAAGATGCGATCGTTGTTGGCCTTCTCTTCGTCATCCATTGGTGTTTTTTAGATGAGGAAAGTCTTGATTTTTTAACATGTAAAAACAGAACACGAGGGTGTTCTTAAAGGAACCATGGGTCTTGCATTAGGAACGGATCAGCTATAAAAATGTTGTTACCATCCAGCTGTTGGACTGAAATTAAGGTAAAAACTAACCACAGACTCAGTCAATTAAATAAACATAAATTGTTATTACATTGTTACGTTCATATATCATATCTGAATTAACTAAATCAATTAAAAATATTTTCACGTTGGATCAATTAAAATTTACTAGAAAACAAAAAATTGACACATCAACCAAATAAAATATTAAAAAATATAACTAGTAAAATATTAAAAAAACAGTAAATATCTAAAAGTAAAATATAGTGTTGCATTAGCCAGAAGACGCTTTCTCTTTGCACAAAAAAATATTTACAGTCTATTATATGAAAAGTCCTTTGAAGTTGACAAAATAAAAATTAAATGAAATCCCTAAATTAGTGATCATCTTTTACGTTTATTCTTAAAAATGACGATCTGTTTTAGGTTATAATAATAAATAACCTAAAAAGATCATATTTTATGTGATTATCGATAAATACAAATTAAAAATAAACGTCATAACCATAGGAACGCTAAGATTTTACAAAAATAACTATAAAAATGTGTCATAAAGCAGAAAAATATATCAAAGAAGTAGAAACAATACACGAAATATATGAAAAAAATTAAAATAAAATAAAACATAAATCATCGAGCGATCGGCAACCAACATTAAAATAATTGAACGCTAACTACGCAATAAAAACATATGAAAGAAGATACGTCAATGAAGATATAATTAAAAGGTAGATCATTTGTACCAGGTAAAAACACCATCACACTTAAAAAAAATCTTATAGTATACAACCAATGATGTAGTTTTTTTTCTCCACCTTAATAAAAAATATCTAATATAACTTATATGTATGATTTTGAAATCTTAAATATTTATTATTCAATAATTTTAAATTAATATATTTATTAAAATATGAAATTTTCTGTAAATTAAATTTTTTTCAAAAATATAAGTTATAAAAAATATAAATATAAATATATTTATTTAAAATTAGCTTCTCTAAGTTTAAAAAATAACAGTAAAATATATTACTCCTACATTTTTATTGTCTTTTTAATTTTTAATTTCAATCTTAATTTTAAAATATATTTTTAATTTAACAAACTGATTGATGGATAGTGTGAGAGTGGGCAATGGAGAAATCAAAGGCAAAGCTTTGCCTTGTTTAGACTGCAGTTTTGATTTGCTGCTGTTCTTCATTTGGACTTTAAAAGCCCAGATTTCATTTAGAAAAAAAATTGATTTTCTTTTTATATATATAAAAAACCTAATAAGAGCGATGACATAAGGTCTCTGAAAAAAAATCTTTAAAATTTTGATAAAATATATTTATTAAATAATCTTAATCTCACAATTTAATTATTCACAATTTAATTGTTAAAAGCAATTATCACATTAATCTCACAATTTACTATAAAAATTATTTCTTAAATATGATAATTACTTATAGAATCTTATTGGCTATTTCTATTAATGTTGCTTCTACATAACAAAGTTTTTCGAAGTTAAAGTAAGTCATACTTACTAGGGGTGAGCAAAACTTGACTCGACTTGACTTGAGGTAAAAATATTCGACTCGTTTTGACTCGACTCGAAATTGCATAGACTCGACTCGACTCGAAAAAATTTCAAATAAAGTTCAAGTTGTAAAAAGGAAATTCGAATAACTCGAATAACTCAAAATTTTTAATAATTAAAGGATTAAATTTTAAGTTTGAGACAAGTCTATCAATTTTTTTAATGATATATACATTTATATATAAAAATATAAAGAAATATTGCTACATATAAAAAATATATATCTTATATGATTAGAGAAAGTCGTTTAAATTGGGATCAAATCATATTGTAACTTGATAAATAATTATAATTAAGTATTTATAAGAACTCGAAAATTTGACTCGATTCAACTCGACTCGAACCGAAAAAATTTCAAATAAAGTTTGAGTTATAAAATATGACTTGTCAACTTGAATAACTCGGAATTTTTTGACTCGACTCGATCTAACACTCACCCCTAATACTTATGAACAACTATGTCGCAAGAATTATTAAATAGATTTGTTTTAATTGCAAATTAACGAAAGTGAATTTTTAGGAAAAAATTGATATTAAGAGTAATGCGGATGATTTTGCTTCAAAATATATAAAAAGAGTAATATTTTTAAGTGAAAATGTTAGATTTCTAGATATTTATAAGTTTTTTTTTTTGTTGTATAATAGGATAATCTAATAATATCTTTGTAATACGATTTCTTTAAAAAAATTATATCTCCTATCAATTATAAATTAAAGAGTCATTTTTTAATAAATTGAATCCTAAAATCTTTTAACCACTCTTAACGTCGAGACACGAGAAAAAAAAAACAATACGGTGTCCATTCAATATCATAATTTTAAATAGAAAATTTTGCAGGATATTGCAAATTGAAAAAGAATTCCCCATATATTGTTGATTGCAAAATATTTCCACAAATATTGTTGAAAGAACAGTAAAATCAAAGACCACTGCAGCAGGCTCTGTCTTTGACCTCGAAGCAATTTTCAAAGCTCAAAGTCGACCCTTTTGGCTCCGACTTGCTACAGTAAAATAAACTGTTTGAAGACGGATTTATCATAGGTTTCTTGAACTCAAAAGTCAATTTATCATAGGCTTCTTGTAACTCATCAAATGAATATGAATTTAAACAAGATGAGTTAGAAGTTACCTCCCCCTCATTGAGGGCCATCAAGCATAGGTTGGCTTCTTCATTTTTGGTAGAGTCATCATCACTCCATGTAGCCATATATGTTTGCTTCTTGGAAGATGATCCTCTTTTGATTGACTTGTGGGAGTCCTTCATCTTCTTCTTGGATTCGTGCTTTGAGGATTTTCTACTTTTGTTCCTCACGAATCGATCGAAGTCAATGAAGAGTTGGGCAAGCTCTTCATCTTCTTCACTATCCTCCTCACTTGAATCTTCAAAGTGAATACACTTGGAGGATTTTAGAGCAACAGTGTTGACATTTACACTAAGCTCTTGAACCTTCTTCTTCTCCATCGCTCTAATCTCTTCCTTCTTCTTCTCCTCTTGTCTTCCTTTCATCATAATTTGATGTGTGAGGAGTGACCCCATGAGTTCATCAAGCTTGAGTGTCTTTAGATTTTTGGCTTCGATGATGGTGGTCCTTTTTGAGTCTCATGACTCGGGAAGGGAATAGATGAGCTTACGAACAAGCTTCTCCTTCGGAATGATCTCTCCATATCCTCTAAGTCCATTGGTGATGATGGAGAATCGATCGAACATCTTTGTTATGTCCTCTTCCGGATTCATCTTGAAGTTCTCATACTCTTGATTGAGGAGTCCAATCTTGGTCTCCTTTACTTTGTTTGTACCCTCGTATGTGACTTTTAGCTTGTCCCAAACTTCTTTGGCACTATCACAAGAAGATATTTTCTCATAGATGCTTGGATGGAATGCACAAACAAGAATGTTCAAGGCTTTGTGATTAAGAACCATCTTCTTGCGATCTTCCACGCTCCATTCCGCCTTTATTCCTTTTGGTACAAATGGTCCATCTTCAACTATATCTCATAGCTTGTAGTCTCTAGAGTTGATGAAATACTTCATCTTTATCTTCCATTGGGAGTAGTTAGACCCGTCAAAGAAAGGTGGCTTGTCAATGGATGGAGCCATGGAATGTCGGTTGATTGTAAATTGGTCAAGCTCACCGGATCTTCTCAATAGGATGTTAATCCTCCTCGATTGAGCCTTGCTCTGATACCAATTGTTAGGCTTGGAGTGGCTCGATGTGCAACTGAATTTACTTGCCAAGTGATGGAGAATTGGCCAATTTGGGTGGATATATGTGGAAGCAAAAATATAGACAATGACACAAGGATTTATACTGGTTCGGCCTCGCCTACATCCACTACCTTAGCTTCACACTAAGGATTTTCCAAATTCACTAAGATTTTCAACCTTTTGAGGCCAAATGGATAACCTTACAATCCTAGACTCAAACCCGAATCTAGTATCCAAAGTTCACAACCCGAACT
The DNA here is from genome assembly GCA_035048815.1 of Abelmoschus esculentus. Classification (NCBI taxonomy): domain Eukaryota; kingdom Viridiplantae; phylum Streptophyta; class Magnoliopsida; order Malvales; family Malvaceae; genus Abelmoschus; species Abelmoschus esculentus. Next base: position 14,673,722 of record JAUCBN010000003.1, read on the forward strand.
TTAGGAATTCACTCAACAAAGAGAAAACTTAGCAAACTTGTTTAATCCTTCTAATAAGGCTAATGTTTGCAATCTAAGCACTCACCCAATTCCTAATTACACTTGAGAATATATGACAATTAAGCTCACAAGTGTTTGTCTACCCAAATAATAGGAATTTAAGCACTAAGACAAATCTTTGATTATATTGTTGTTTACAATGAAGCATTAGTCTACTCTTGATGCTTGAGGCTTCCTTTTATCATCCCAAATAAGCTTCTAGCTGTTGGTGACCGTGGGGATTGGTTTGGAGCCGTTTGGAGCTGATTACAAGGCTTATTTCCTCTTTTGATACATGCGGTATTGAACCAAGGTTCGAAACAGCTGCTTTGGGAAATAGTCGTTGACCTGCATTTATGAACAAGTATCGATACCAGTATCGATACCGCTCCTAGCCGTTGGGGTTTTTTATAAAATCGTTTTGATCGTTGGGGTGTTTCGAAATAGGGTTCGAAACTGCTTGGGGTGTTCTGAAACAGGGTTCGAAACAGAGCATCACAGTAGCAAAAAGGTATCGATACCAGTATCGATACCACTGTGGTTTTGCCTTTGAAACCATGGTATTGAAGAACAGGTATCGAAACACCTTAAGGGTGGTTCGAAACACCTGGGTTAAAAACACTTATTTGGTTTCTTTAAATCATTTAAAACATATTTAAAATCACTTAAAAACATCTTAAATATATTTTCAAGTAGTTTGGACATAAGAACCATTTTTGAAATATTTTTAAATTAGTCCAAAACTATTTTTCAATTATTATATCAAAATATTAGTTCTACAATATCTCGCTTCGACTGTTGAAGGAGAAAATATCAAAGAAAATTAGAGCAAGAGTTCATAGTTTGCGTTATCGGTGGTTAACTTGTAAAAATCCAGTTAGATATGTTGCAATTAATCTTGAAGATGATGACAATGTTAGCATGATGATTGCAGAGCACGATTATATGGAGATTCGGTATAGTAAATTATTTGTTGAGGTCCATGATGTTCCGAACCCATCGAGTAATATCATTGGAGAATCCTCTCAAATGGATTACGGTAATGATATTGATCTTCTAGGATGAAGTTTTGTCGCAATGTTGTCTAGTGGGATATCGACTGAATTAAATCCTATCGATGCTTCAAGATACGGTTTATCAACAGCACCAAATAGTGATCCGATTGATGATGTTGACATAGAAAACCTAAGAGGTCGTTAGGGTGAAACACTTTCTGATTCTAGTGAAGATGAAGATATCGATGATCTTGATTTATTTCCTGATGATGTTGGTAAAACACCTAATTTTCGTGCTGGCGACTTTTGTCCTACCGGAGTCGACCTAACATTCTATGAACCTCCGGCTCATATGGTTGCTTTAGATTTTGATTCAATGAGAGCTCCTCAATTTCCAGATATATCGTTGTTAACTTCGAGTTAATATGGTCAATTATCAATTGGTCTTCAATTTGATGAAAATGACGAAACGACTTTGACATTGAAAGAGTACAATATAAGAAACCATGTTGATTATGTTGTTGTAGAATCAAGTCAGAGGACTTTATTTGCCAAATGCATAAAATATGGTCAAGAATGTAATTGGAGGATCCGGTTGACGAAACTAAAGCGTACTAACCGTTGGGAGGTCACGAAATACAATGAGGATCATACATGTTTGCGAGCGTCCATCGATCAAGATCACCGGAAATTAGACTCAACTGTAATAAGCCATCACGTGAGGAATCTGGTAGAAATGAATCCAAGAATTCTGTTTCAACAATTCAAGCAATTACTGCATAATTGTTTGAGTATCAGATAAAATGCAAAAAAGCATGGCGTGCAAGGGATAAGGCCATGGAATTTTTTTACGGTAATTATGATAAATCGTACAACGAGTTACCGACCTTACTACTAACGATGACTCATTTTATCCCAGGAACGATAGTGAGATATCAAATGAAGGATGTATATGACCAACAAGGCCAAGTTATTACGGGCTATAAATTTCTACTTCGACTTTTTTGGTCATTCAAACCTTGCATAAAAGGTTTTCCTTTTTGTAAACGTATGATCCAAGTTGATTGTACGTGATTGTATGGTCGATACTCTCATATATTATTGATTGTTGTTGCACTGGATGATGAGAACAATGTATTTCCGATTGTATTCACAATTGTCGAACATAAAATTGTTGAAGCATAAAATTTCTTTTTAACCAATCTTCGTGAGCATGTCGTTCAAGAAGATGGGGTTTGTATTATATCTGATCGAGGAATCGGCATCAAAGCAGCTATGAATCAAGCAGGAAGTCATTGGACACCTCCACACACATATCCTACATAATGTATTCGACATATTGGGAAGAATAGTTTCGAGGCTTTCAAAAATCCTTATCTTCGCAGTGAAATTTTAAGCATGGGTAAGAATCTTTAATTAATGTTCGTGTATTATTATTTGTTCTTATATACTAAGATTATTATTTATTTTCCTTATAGGCTATATACTGACCCAACTAGAATTTGAGAGAAAAATGGAAAATTTACAGAAGTATGGCCAACGTGTTTGGAATTAGGCAAACAGTATTGAAAGGGAAAGATGGGCTCAATGTTACGACGAAGGTGGTAGACGATATGGGCAGATGACAACCAACCTTGTTGAGTGTATTAATGGAGTACTCAAACAATCTTGTCACCTTTCAATAGCCAGTCTAGTAAAAGTGACATACTATTGATTGGGTAAAGTTTGGACTATTAAAGGAAAAGAGATTGAGGCCTTAATAAATAGGGGTCAAAAATGGGCTACAGATCTGGTAAAGAAAATGCAAGATAATGTGGCGAGTGGACCGTCAATGAAGGTTCACAGCTTTGATCGACTGAATCAAACATTTGATATGGTTGGTCCTCCACAATTCAATCATCAACAACACTCCAATGTATTTCGTGTTGATTTCAGACGCAGGTGGTGTGACTGTGGAGTGTTTTAGGCCTGGCGATATCCTTGTCTACATGCGGTTGCAGCGTGTATGTATGTAGGTATTGACTTTTTCATGTATGTTGATGAATGCTTCAATCTCCAAAGGATGGTTAATATTTACCGAGCTGAGTTTCCTACAATTGCGAATTCAAATTATTGGCCATCGGTGGAGCATGAAAAATGAATATCAGATCCTACCATTCGACGCATTCTAAAAAGTAGACCGAAATCGACACGTATTTATACTAATATGGATCTGCATCATAAGGAGAAAGGTCAACGAAAAAGATGCACAATATGTAGAGCTGAAGGATATTTGAGAGGAAACTGTCCTAATGAGCCTAGATTTAATCCTATTCAGCAGTGAATATTTGATCTTTGCATTTCGTCTTTGAATATGTATTGAATATTTGATCTTTAAATTTCGTCTTTGAATATGTATTGAATATTTGATATTTGATCTTTAAATTAAATATTTAAATATTTGGTCTCTATCATTTCTTGCGTAATTTTTGACCATGTCGAGGCGTGGTTAACATATAAGTTTGTGGTGGTCGTCGAATACGCTGTGGCCTTTGTGGTTCTTCTTCTTCACCAGCTTCTTCTTCTTCCTCTTTATTAACAGCGGTATAGGCAGACGGTGTAATGAACATAGAACTTGCGACTCCTCTCATTATATCTGGTGAATGCAACAAATTTTGTATTTCATGAAAATCATGAATATCATTATAAACGAAAGTGAAAGACTGTGAGGGTAGAAATTCGGGTCTATATAAACCAGCTTCATCAAAACCCAAATAACCTGAAGAGCTATGACCCACTTCTGGATGATATTCTGGTTGTACTTCTGGTTGCTCCTCTAGATGCGCAGATATAGAAGTCGGTTCTTTTTCCTACACAGCAGTAGGAATTATCTCATGCTCCCATGTGGTTGGCCAACCTTCGGGGTTGCGACTGCATAGATTTGTATTCGAAGATGAGCCAATAGTTGTCCTCGAGTATTTGCCTTTACCATCATATTTTTCTTATATCTTCAGCATTCTTCTCGTCCTTCGGGAGTTGTTAAGTATTGCTTCTCATTAGAATGATACCAAATAATGTACTCTGAACTCTCAAAATCATAATCACCAACTTCTAGTGGAAGTCGCTCCGGCAAAGATAGAGCTCTATTGTTCCATAGAGAAATAAATTTAATATGTACGACTTCCCAATCTGTATCTGCTCTACCACGTCCATCAAGCGCATGAAGATAATAATGGTCACGTGGAATAAGCGAAATGGGCTGGTGGAAGCCAAATTGTCTCAGCACTCTATCTCCAAATTGGAATTCTAGCATAGAAAAATGAATCAATGGTGCAACAGAACATCATAAAGCTGAATATTTGTGAGATAATCAGGTACAAAAATTTGGTCATCATCGTACGCTTGCCAAATGAACTGATAAATAAAAGTTTTCAATTAGTATCATACTATATTATGAATGCAATAAGAAAAAATATTTAAAGAATTAAAATATAAATTCAGTACATGATCTTGACAATATGAATCTATAAGAGATCTAAATACTCTAACATTATTGTGCGTCAATCCAATTTCGTGATTTTCCTCGCACCATCTGTATACAAATAAAAAATTAGCATGAATTTGCAATATTACGTTCAAAAAAATATGTAGATCTTATCATAAATTATTCACCTTGCACAGAGAGAAAACTGAATATATGATCGGGTTACTGGTGTGAAGAATGGAAGTCGCTACCAAACCCATGCTTGTAATAACAATAGACATCCACCAATACCACCTAATTTTTACCCTTTTCGAGTATAGCGTCCTTACATAACTCACGATACAAGCACGCTAATATGGCGGACTCCTAACTATATTCTGAACCAGATTCTCACGGTGTGTTCAAAAATTTCAAATATCGAACACTAACCAAATTTCCAGATTTATCTGGCATTAAATATGTTCAACCGTACTGTACTCATTCAGACCAAATTTCTTCTCTAACCAACTCAACTTGACACGAGAACCTTTAACATTAGTTCCATATAGAACTTTTCCAAGATACATTTCACAGATCTCGACTGTTGAACCATTCATACGCTCAATCAACGGTTTTCCGTTGATAGGGACCCCAATAAGGTACACAACATCCTATAGAGTGATTGTACATTCTCCACAGGACATATGAAACGTATGTGTCTCGGGTCTCCATCGCTCGATTAGAGCGGTAATCAATCCCGGAATAAGCTTATAACCCCGAAGAAATGTCGCATAATAAAATCCAGCAGTACGCAACCAATCCAAAATCCGATCGTCTAACGGAGTTTGTACCATTGATCAGTGGTGTTTAAATGTTTCCTTTATATCCTATAATTAAACCCAAAGTATTACAAAATATAAATAAACTGATAAAATATAAATTAAAAGATTTTACCATATCATCAATAGCGAGACTCGTAATATGTCGATCTTCTAAATACAAAAGAGGAGTCTGCTCAGCCATCTGCTAAATAATTAATTTTGTTAATAAAAAATCAAAAAAATTAATATTAATCAATCAATAATCATATTAATACGTAGATTCCATAAAAATAAAGAAATACAAGAATTTTCTATAAAAATATTATTATTTTCGGTAATAAATTTTACCTAATAAATTAATACTAATCGAGTATCGAACACTACCTACCTTTTTTCTCCCCTAATTTCCAATAAATAAACGATAAAAATTATGCTGAAAATGAAAAATTTAAATAAAATTTTCCCTATTTCCCTAATAATTATAATAAAGTTTCCTAATATTTCTAACATATTAATTAATAAATAAACTAATAAAGTAACTAATAAATTTTGCCTAATAAACAATTCCCAATTTCCCGACAACGGGGTAACGCCGGAAAATAAATAGAATTTTCCCTAAAATTTTACAAATATTATTAAACTTACAATTTGATTTATTCGAATCCTTCTTCTTCTTCTTTAAATTATTAAACAACCCAAACCTATTATAAATAAATATTCAAAAAATAAAATTAATAATTAAAAAATCTTTACTTCAAAATATTAATTAACTCAAATCTATCAACAATATATAACAATATAACAATAATATCTCAATACATTCATATATAAAAAATAAAATAAACAAATAATATTAAATCTATAAATCTATATTAAAAATATTCAATAACAACAACCAAAAAAAATTAATACTTAAAAAATTTCTTACCCTCAACTTTTTTTCCTCTCCTTCTTCAACCTCTTGCTCTTATTCTTTTAAATTTTATCATCTCAATAACACACATAATTTTTTTCATCCTTCTACTCTATTTATAACATATAAAAAATCCCAGCCACACATCTCATACCACTTTAATTATTTTACACCTAACTTTTTAACCATTCAACACTCATTCCTATAATTTACAGGTTCAGACGCTATTATATTCACGGGTCTGTCCTGCACTACTGAGACCCTGAACTGCTGACTCCCCTGCACTTTGCCGCTCTGCCTGTGCTGACTGTGCTGACTGTGCACGGGTTGAATTGAAGGAAATCGGCTTCATTGAAACAGTTTCTTCTACTGTAGTAAGTCGGAGCCAAAAGGGTCGACTTTAAGCTTTAAAAATTGCTTCTAGGTCAAAGACGGAGCCTGCTGCAGTGGTTTTTGAATTTACTGTTCTTTCAACAATATTTGTGAAAATATTTTGTCATTAACAATATATGAGGAATTCTTTTCCAATCTACAATATCCTGCAGAATTTTCTATTTTAAATAGATATGTAATATAATTAACTAAAAACTAAAAGGGTTTATATTCAAATTTTTAAAATTTCCTGATGACATCACGAAAATAGTTGTTTTTCCCCCACATGGTTGAAGCATGTGCTTTTGACCTGGGAATACAACTAACGTTCGTTGGTAGTTAATATCAGATGGTCCAAACAATAGAAGAAGAACTTGCAATGAATTATTAAAGTTGACAAAAGCTTAGGCGTGCCTCTCTGGACTACGCGCTTTCTAGCTTACCTTATCGAACATTATTTTTTATAAATTTTAATTTTAATCTATTTAAAAAAAATTTAAAAACTATATACGATTAATGAGTTTAGAATTTATAATTTTAAAAATATAAAAAATAATATAAATAATTTTATCAATTAATTAAATATACTTATTCATTGTATATTAATTTATATTGTATTATACCTACTATGTAAAAAATTTGATGACACGTTTGTATGTGACGATAGATAACCATACTAGCTTATCTCATCTTATATATAGTTTTTAATATTAAGCATAAATCCCCCCTTTTTCTGAAAATAAATTTGATTAATATATAGTTTGTATATTTTTATGTTTCACGATTATATTTAAAATTTTATATGTTATTGTAAAATCAAATTTGAACAATATTTTTAAGGATGTAATAGTAAAATTAAATAAATTTTTAAGTACTTTAAAATCGAACATCAAATTTTTTCTAAGTTAAAAATCAAACCCAAAATATTTTTGTGTTTTTGAACTCAAATTTGTTCAGTCCAAACGTAACAATACCGATATAACCTTATGGATATGAAATTTGCTTATTGAAAACATGCATGTTTATGCAAAACGATAAAAAGGTTTTGATATGTGTATTGCCGTACCGATATATCGTTCATACCTAAAACAAAAAATATGCTAACTGTTTTAGTATGCTACCTACCATACCGATGCAGGTTGTTTTGATTTAATAAATCTTTCTCATTTAAGTTATGATCATTACCTTGTTAGTTATTGAAATCATAAATTTTTAAAAATACATAATGTCATTACGTGTATAGAATTTTTTTTGGTTTGCAATCACTTCAGATTCTAGTAAGTAGAATGGATATTAGTACTTATTGTGTTGTACTGAAATCCCTGTATACAATGACTTTTTTTTCTTATGACATATTCTTACACGGTTGTTTGTGTATCGGTATGTATGATTACCTAACAATATTTATTATGGGAAGAAAGTATACCTATAATTATGTCGTTGATCTCAACCATCTAAACAGTTAAAAATTAATGAGGTAGTATACAAACAAGTCTCCAAATGTGCAACAACTATTGAACTTGATTTGATCATCCTACAATAATTCAAGCACAATTCAATTTTTAAGAGCTTTAGAGTCAAATCTTGTAACCAACTTGAGAGTACTTTTCTTATAATCCTTTTTATTAAGTTGGGATATTTAAGCGATTTATAATTGTGTAAACATACACTTTTGTGAGGTATTTGTTTATTTATTATTTTTTTCTTTTTAAAAAATGAGTTTAATCTAGTTTTAGGTAAAAACATTTACTCATTTATAACGGTTGTCTCAACCTAGAAAAGGAGAAGAATTTTTAGTGAAATTGGTTAAAAATATTTAATAAAAAACTAAAGTAGTAAACGTAAACCTTGTTTTAAGGTTGAACCACTATAAATTATTGTGTCTTATTTTTTATCTTTTAGTTATTTCTTATAATTTCTTTAAATAATCAATTCATCATGCTCTTGGACAATTCAAATTGATTTTTTATCTTAAAAATTGGTATCATAGCCTAACTCATTTGAAAGATTCACATGCCCTTAAGACTGTCCAAAAAAGATACAATCAACTAGAAGTAAAGCCAAGACATCTACATTCAGCAACAACCTCTACGAAAACCCATTCATCACAAAAACACCTTATTTCCACGTTGATAACTATCCTTATAATTCGACCATACTGGATCGAGAGCTGTGAAGTCGAGAAAGATATTTATCGATGGATCTTATTCTTTATCCATTTCTCTTCGTTACTTTATTTTTCATTTGAAATGGTTCTGTTTAAAAATAATTTGTGGACGAACCCTGCAAGTGTGAACTAACCTTTATAGTCAATCGGGGATGTTTACGATTAGTTACCAATTATTGAGGAAAGAAATTTCGACAAAAAATATTCAAGTAGAAAATCTCCTTATAAAGTGAATCTATATAAATATGTAGTATCTGTTCTGAAATATAATTCTTCACCATTTGACATTGATCGCTCAATCACTATGCTGGTATCACTGGTGTTCGAACCTATGATCTCTAAGAAGATCAACTATTCTTTTAACTACTTGAGTTAGAATGCTCGTCCAATTGTGGTTAACTTCAGGTATTACTGTCAAAAGAGACCATAGTAACTTAAATTTGCTTGACAATAAACCTAAGCTTAACATTATTGAATGCTATCTTAGACAGTGTGCAACCCAAACATCTCTTGCTTGCGTTTACCATTCAATTAATTCAATTGTTACAGAGAGACCACGCATAATTTACATGTCATCAAATGACAGTAATTCAATGGCATACGATATATTTTACCCTAATTTTAAATAAAAATCATATATAATTAAAATCAATCAAAATCAATGTAGAAAAAAATTACACATAACTTACGCGTCTCATTAACTTCTTTATATGTTAAACTTTCTTGTTTAATGCAAAAATAATAATCAATCGAGCACGAGCCCTTTAGTCCAAGTAATTAAAAAACGGTTGTTATTTTTAGAGATCACGGGTTCGAGCATCAATCAGAGTGATTTAACAATCAATATCAAATGATAAAGATTATATTCTAGAATAGATACTACTATAATCACTATTAACTTATTAAAAAAAATAATAATTAACCGGTCAATGAAATCTTAAATTATATAAACAAAATTAGAAGATACCTATTTTCAAATACCTAACATAAATTAAAATATATATACATATCAACACTGATCTTACGGCCGACCCAAGTGAAAAATAAGATGGTGTGAAAAGAATTTTTAAAATTTAATGATTATTAATTATTATAAATTTTTTATTTAATTTATTTTTTATAGAAATGAAAGATGGGTAGGATTTTTAAATTATTTTAATACAAGGGATATGCTAGTGATACCTAAAATAATAAAATAGGTATAAAAAATAAATTAATTATTATTATTGTGAAAGTAGGAAATAATACTTAGCTTCAAGAACGCGTTAACAGGTATGGGTCAACACTAGAAACAATAAAAGAAAACTGCGGTACCACCAATTATTTGGCTGCTCTAACTGAACACGTGTCGTTATCGTGGAGGCTCATATCCCACAAAATGTTACTACACATGTCCACATCCGATCTTTTCCTTCCCTATAAATATTTTAACGCGGTATCAATAAAACCGCGTTAATAGACCTATAAATAAATGCATAAGCTCCAAAATAACAGAAAAAAAAAGGAATAAATCGGCAGTAATTCCTGTTTCTGCATCTCTTCAATGGCGGGATTTTTAGGTTCGCTTGAAGAGATGAAGAAAGTATTCAACAAATTCGACAAAAACGGCGACGGAAAGATCTCCCGTGAGGAACTGGAATCTGTCCTCAGTGCCTTAGGTTCCACGCCTTCTTCCGACGAAGTGGATCGGATAATGTGGGCGATGGACAAAGACGGGAATGGCTACGTCGATCTAGACGAGTTCATTGCTTTCCAAGGAACCAACGAAAACGGGGATGATGTTCAGTGCGCCAATAAGGAACTCAAAGATGCGTTTGATATGTACGATTTGGACAAGAATGGATTGATTTCGGCGAACGAGCTACATGCCGTGTTGAAAAGATTGGGCGAGAAGTGCTCGTTGAGCGATTGCCGGAGAATGATCAGTCAAGTCGATAAGGATGGCGATGGAAACGTTAACTTTGAAGAGTTCAAGAAGATGATGACCAATGGTTGAGACTTGAGAATGATCTCGAAAAAAAAATCAGGTAATGCGTTTAGGGTTTTCTTTTTCTGTTCACATTAGCCAACTTCATTGGTTTAGGAACTTAAATGAAACAGTTAGTAGTGTAGATTTCATCTGGAACTTTGTGAATTGTGCATATTGCTGGTATTCAATGCCCAACTCTTTTAATGGCAATGATAATTACCTGTTAATTTGGGTGTTTATATTTGATTAAAACCATTAATCGTGATTAAAAAACAAAGAATTCTTGGTTTTGAAAATTATTGATGTGATTGGTAGGTTGGTTTCATGCCAAACATGTGAAGCTTCTTCTTCTTCTTTTCTTTCGGTTGGTTTCATGTGAAGTCCTTTTTAATTTTTGGGGAATTTTGATTTTTTTTTTTTATTTTTCTTCTCTGTAAATCTAATACTTTAGCACCGTTGGATTTGTCCCACAATTATTTTTTCCTTTTATATATTTTTGGTGTTGGTGTGGAGTAGTGGACACGGAAATTTTGGTTGGCAAAATGCTGAGCTCAACACGGTATTGGTTGGTTAGTTCCATTACTTTTGATTTCCTTTTTTAAAAAAAAATATTTTTGAAAGTCAAAGTCTAACAAGGATCGATGATGAACCGAGTTCGAGCTTGATCAAACTCGACTGTTTAAAAATAGTTATATTGGGTTTATTTATGATTGAGATTCGATAAGCTTGAAATTTTAGGCTGTAACTTAGATCGAAACAAAACTAAACTACAGGGCTCCAAGCTTAGCTTGGAAATAAAACTACAGGGCTCGAAGTTCGTCGGGTTCGAATCAACTCAAAATGAATAATTTTACAATAATTTTTTGTTATAAAAAACGAGATTCAGTTCAACTACTAAGATTTTGAACCAAATCCGAACCAAAATCAAACTTACCGTACTGAATCTAAATAACTCGTGAGTCGATGAAGCTCACTTTTAACCCTATGTCCAACGATAAAGTTTGCGGGTGATTCAATCTTAATGGTTCAGTCAAATCAGATTCATTAATTTTATTTTTTTACTTAAATTCAAAGTTTTTTTTTTCTTATTCTGATTTTTTCAAATTTTTAAATTTGATGCTATTTATGATTAGATGAATTTAAATCATAAATTTCGTAATGTTATAATAGTAATAATTTGATAAAAAAATTGTTAGATATTCTAAACAATCTTGTTAGGAACAGAAAAAATTATATGCAAAATAAATTTTAAACTAGAATAAGATTTTGTTTAAAATCAATCAGGGTTTACACGTAATATCTTCTGTTTAGATATAAGTTTTTCCTCTAAGTAATATAGGCTGCGTAAAAAAAATCAGTCGTTCAAGAAATCCCTTTTGAAAAAAAACATTAAGTATATTATTAATATATATAGCAAATAAGAATAATTCTTCAATATATAAAATTACAGTTGACCCATAAATTTTTATAATAAATTATAAGTTTAAAAGAATACTTTTATCTTCAAAATTAATTTAAAATAATAATTTTTTAAGAAAATATAATAAATTAAGTTCAGTTTGTGAGTTATAACAGATTATCTCTTTGATAATATTAACCGTTATAGTATTGGTATCACAGTTAACAGTGTTGATGTAATATTTTACTATACTGAAACAGTAATTCGACATGTAAATGATAACATAGCATTAGATATGAATTAATTTTTAGCCAAATTTAAGAGTAGAATTGATTTTTTTTTTCGAGTTTAGGGATATAAATAATTTATTTAGAATTTTAATTAATATTTAAGAATAAAATAATAGATTATTAAAATGTGAAAATACTTATATAAAAATTGAATGTTAATAAAATATTTAAAAATAAAAATATTATAATAAATTTAAAAAATTAAGTAAAAACATAAATTTTAAAATATTTTTATAGATTACCAGAAAAGATTTTTATTATTTGTGGTTAAAGTAGTGAAAAATATACTTTGAACATATTTTTAATGGAATTATCATTATATTCCAGTAGTGAAAAAAAATATTCTTTGTTTATTTACATCAAATATTTATTTTATCATTAATTTGATGTAGAAAAATAGAGAAAATAAGTTTTATTGTTACTTTAATACAAAATTTATTCTACTGAAAGTTTATTTAATGAATAGTAATGTCTAGACTCATAAAATTAAAGATTTTTTCAATGAAAATATCTACCATTTTATTACTTAATAGACATTTTTTTTAATTTTTTATATTTATATTTTATCATTTTTTTATCTCTAATATACTTTAAATTTTTATATTAATTTTTATTTTCAATGAATTTTTAATTATTTATTTATTTATATTAAGTTTATGGATTTTAAAAAATTGAAGAATATTTTTTTGAGAATTCTCATTTTGTTTATTTTAAAACAATCAGGGATACAAAGAATATTTACACTAATTTTTTAATCGATTTTTTATATGTTCTATTTATAGAGATCAACTTGAAAAAAAATTAAATTATTTATTAATTATATTCAAAAACTAAATAAATTGATTAAATTAACTTCAAAAGTTTTAAAAAATATTTACCATGTTTTTATATTTTTCAAAATTTTAACAATTCCAAAATTCTTATTTTTTTTTAACTTAAATATTAAATAAGTTATCAACTTTTCATTAAAATGAATTATGCCCCTGAACTTAGTAAAAATTTTAGTTATGCCCTCAAATTTAGTTAAAAATCAATTTAATCTCTCTCGCACACCATCATCGTGGACCATCACGTTAGTATAGTAGATTATCATGTTAGATTCGTAAGTATCACGTCAATATTATAAAAATTAATGTTTTTCAATTGAAAGTTTTGTAAGTGTCTTAGTTTGAAGGTTTAGGGTTTACGATTAAGTTTATAGTTTATGATTTAAAATTAATAGGTTAAACCTTAAATACTAACACATCTATTTAAAATGAGTTACTAAACTCTAAACTTAAGATATTTATAATAGCATCGTATTAAAAATATTAGACTAATTTAAAAATAGAAAAAAATATTGGGTCAATTTCAAGTTAAATATTTTTTTATCATTTAAGAACAAGATCTATTTATATTTAAAATATTAGATTAAATTAAAAATAGAAAGAAAATGAAGTTTTTGAGTTAAATAAAGAATTTAGCACTAAATTGAATAAAAATAGAATTATATTTAAAATAATAAAATAAATTATAAAAACTTATAAAGAAATTGAGTTACCCTAGATTTTCGAGTTAAACAATAATTTTTTGATTAAAATAAACAAAATATAATTATGTTTGAAAAGGTTAATAGCACAAATACTCCATATACTTTGTCAAACCTTTCAATGTGGTGTTTCTACTTTGTAAATATTTAATGTACCCTCTGCACTTTACTTCCGTCTATTAAAATACCCCTAAAAATTAACGGTGTTAATTGATATTGTGACATATAGATGTGACACTCCCATGTGCTGTCGTGTAATAATTACACCGTTAATCTTTAGGGGTATTTTAGTAGACAGAAATAAAGTGTAACGCGCGCATTAAATATTTATAAAGTATGAGAAATCATATTATGTATTTAGTTTGTTACGTTATTTATGATCTTTAATTAATAAAAATTATTAATTTTATTATTAGTTATTTATATCATCTAACTTAAAAAAATATATTTTTAAATGATATAAAAAAATGAATGAATTTATTGGTTAAAAAATAACTTAAAAGATATTGATAAAGTACTGGAATGGGTGATTATGATTGGATGAGACTATGATTGGATGAGACCATAACTGATGTGATAAGTTAAGCCTATGATATAATTTCTCATAAAGTAGACACGACACTTTGAAATATTTGATAAAATATAAGGGGTATTTGTACCATTATCTCTATTTAAAATATTAAAATAAATTATAAAAAAAATAAAGATTAATTATGGATTAAATATAGATTTTTAAGATTATATTAAAAATATAATTATCTAAAATATTAAACTAAATTATAAAGATTATAAAATAATATTTTAAGATAAAAAAAATAAAATAGTCGGAGAAAAAGTAGAGACGGAAGTAGGTATTTAATGAGAAGTACAAAAGCCTTTCTTAATTTTTTTGGATATAATAATATTTAAAGTCCTTATTAATTTAAAAAATAATCAAATAATCTTTCTTTCTTATTTTTTAAATTTTAAATCTTAATAAATCTTTGTTCTTTCGATATTTGATTATAAATCCGTCCTCAAGAAAAAATTTGAAGGATTACATACAAACATCTTGAAAAGTAACCCACAATTTAACTTAAGATAAACTATATAAATGGTCTTCGATTATATTTTAATCTCTCGACTATCATAAGTTATAAATTGCTCTCACAATTTAAAAATTATAACAAATTAATTCAATATCATTAAAAATTAATGATTAGTCCTCAAATTCTATATTTATTTAAATTCAATTTTAATTTTAAAAACTTAACACATATATTTTTATAATCTATTAATTTAATCTTAAAATTTCTTAAAATCAAATTAACCCATAAAAAACTAACCCACCGCCATTAATGGAGAATTTGGGAAATCTTTTTTGGGTACGACAATATTGACGGTTTCGAAACTTCCGTATCCAATCGTATTCCTGTCAACCCACTCCAGTTGAATCTCCAAATTTTAACCCAAAGAATTCTATTTTTTTTTAAGTTTATGGATTTGGAAGGAATTGTAAGCTTTTTTGGGTGAGGTATTCCTTTGGGAGAAAGGAAGGAATTGGGAAGTAATAAAATCTGGGTTTGCAGGGACCTGTGGGGTGGAGAATATTTTTATATATAAAAATTAAATTAATAGATTATTAAAATTATATAAATTAATTTTTTAAAATTAAAATTAAAATTAAATATACAATTTGAAAGTTATTTATATGATTATATTAATTTTTGTTAATTGCCCTACACCAACTGTTAATATGTTAACGACATTTGATTAATTTATTATTATTTTTTAAATTATAAAAATAATTTGTAACTTATCAAGAATATAAAATATAATTAAAATATAATCGAAGATCAGTTTAGTTTATGTATTATGAAATATACTACAATTTGGGGAGTTGTTATCCCATTCTAGCAGGGGTGAACGTTCGAGTGAGTTAAGTTGAGTCGAGTTAAAAAATTTTGAGTTATTCGAGTTCACTCATTATATTTTACAATTTGATTTTTTTTTTTAAATTTTTCGATTCGAGTCAGTTTTAGCGAGTTTGAGTCGATTCAATTTTTTGATTTTATGTATAAATTTTAATTATACTATTTATAATACTATAATATACTAGTTTGATTATAATTTAAACAATTTTTTATATATTTACGTACATATTTTTTCATATTATTTTTTATGTGTGTAAAAAAAGATTTTAAATTATTATCATCGATCAAATATTTTAAGTATGAATATGTAATTTTATTAAATTATAAGCTTTATTAATAATTTCCTTCTTATCTAGGTAAGACTAAAACTAAACAGAGATAGTGATAATTTAAATATAAAAATTAAAAAACAAATAGCATAATATAAAAGATACAAATAAAAATTCTATTAAATAAATTAAAAAATAAATCTAGAACGTGACCATATTATAAAAAAGAAAATTAAAATGTAAAAAAAGACTTAAAATAGAATTATATGGGTTAAATGTGCAATTAGCTACTATAAATAATAAAAATTTTGAGTTATTATTCAATTTTCATTTTATAACTTGAACTTAATTTAAAATTTTTTTGAATCAATTCGAGTTTATATAATTTCGAATTAAATTAAAATGAATCAGATTTTTTCATCTCGATTCGAGTTGATAAATTCGAATTTTTCGAGTGAGTGAAGTTTTGCTCACGACTGCATTCCCGTTGTGTTCTTTGCTACCTCTTTCTCTCTCCCTCTTCACTACCTCACACTCTTCACCCTCACTTCAACTTCCGCTTATGCTCTCATCGGGGAGTTGTAAAATTCAATGGAAAATATGAATATGGCGTTGCTTTCATCTTCTTCACCCAAAAATTTCATCTCTTTGGACACTAATAATAATAATAATCCTATTTATACTCTGAAAAGCCCCAACGAAATCTTCACTTTTTCGACAAGATTGCTCCTCGTCGTTCCAGAATCTCCTGCTCCGTCAACCCTACTCCTCCACGGCGTCTCTCCCAAATTGGTATTTTTTTCTCTGCCGCTTTTGGTTCTTATTCTAGAAGTTCATATTTTTATCGTTTTTTTGTTCTTGTTAATACAGTTTTCAGAAAATCTGGAGACGAAAGTTTGCCAGCATTTCTTCTTCAAGTAATCAACGAACTTCTTCGGTTGAAGTCAACCCATACCCAATTGTGCTACCGCCGTCCTCTCAAATGTAATTCAATCCATCATTTCACTTCTTTTATCTTTGGCTTCTAATTTCTGATTTTGGAATTGGAGGAAAATGAACTAGCTTTTTTGAACAAAACATTTGATGTTAAAACTAATGTTGCATTTTACCCATTTATCCACTTTTGATTTTTTTTTCTCTTCTTGGTAACTTTGTAATGAGCAAAAAGCAAGCAAGTTGATCAAACAGTGCCATATTTTCATGTATTATGAAATATTGTATTATTTCTCACGTATTTATATTTCCCAGAGGGTGGCCGCTTTTCTGGATTGGAGTTGGTGTTGAGCTCTCAGCACTTTTTACTTGGGTGAGCACAAAGCTTCTATCTTTCTTTTGTGTCCTTTTAGTGATATTTAGTGTTATTCTATTATTTGAAAGTTGTTTCTTTTACTATATATATCTTAATGAAGTTGATTGAAATCACAGGTGGCTTCAAGCTTAAAGGTGAGGGTTTCTTTCCTATGAGGTATGGTTGTATTGTTTTGCCCGTAAGTTGTATGACTGAATCTTATGTTATAGCTTTGGAAGTAGAATTGGGTACTTCAATGAAGCAAAGGATATTGGCAATGGGTAAAAAAATCTATTTAGTCTGCCTGGTTTGGATGTTAAGCTGCAGTCCTGGTTTGAACAAATTATTTGGTTTGGGATGAATATGCAGCAGTCCTGATTTGATCAAATTATTTGGTTATGTAATTGACTCTAATCACTGTACATTCGTTGAAATCCAATAATCAGGCTATAGATGGTGATAGTTCAAAACAAGGTATGTTTTGCATAGAGAGCCCATAGTTGTCCTGCAAAATTGTACTCTGATATTTGTAAAACTTTCACTTCAGACATCCTAAAGGCATATGATCCTGCCTGGGCCCCATGGGGTGGGAGCCCGCTGGTTTCTGCACAAGAAAGTTGTTTTTAGTGGAATTTATAATCCAAGATGTAGAATCCACTCCAGTAAGATTTCTGTCATATCTCAATTGAATGCGTTGGGAAGCTGACCTCATGGTGGCAGCTTACCTTGCCATAATCTGTACAATGGAATGATTCTGTGCCCTTCTGTATTATGGCACCAGGACAAGTATTCGTATCTAGATAAAAATGGTATGTTAGATTTTGTTCTATGGTAAGTTTCTTGGTTGCAATATCAGAGCTCTGTCATTTTTTGTTAGATATATAACTCTCTTACATGGCCTTTCACTTGTTACTGAGTGGTGCCTTAATATATCTACATTTCGCTTAAGCTTTAACACTTGGTGGAGGCCGCTGAATAGCTCTGTTATTTCATTGATTTATGATATCATCCTTTCCATTAATCAGAAATATGCATGCATCAAGCTTTCAAAATCATGATGGGCCAGATGAATGCATAAAATAACCAATTTGGCAATGCTGCTTTTCCTTCGGGATCGCCGTTTCTTTTTCCAACACCTCCGTCACAAGGGCCAGCTACATCCTCTTCTAGACCTCCTCAAAACAGAGTTACAGTTGAAGTACCTGCAACAAAAGTTGAAGCAGCCCCAGTGACTGATCCAGCAACCAAAGGAAAAAGTGAAACGGAAACTGCAAAGCCAAAGAACTATGGTAAAATAGAACTTTTACTGTATCCATGTGATGTATAATGTGCAACTCTTCCTTTTATGAGGTAAAATGGAACATTATATGGCTCACTCAAGCACATGAAACACTAGTGAAAATAACTTTCCTTAGAATGATGGGTTAGCTTACTATATGGAAGTATAAAACGGAGGTCTAGTATAATGACGTTTTCTACTATGAATGATGGTTCTAGATTCTATAGACAGCTAAATTTATTCCAATTGCAGGTGTTATTCTTAAGATCGTTTCTTTAAGACTGATTCAAAGTTCTATTTACTGCTTTTGTGTACGTTTCTCTGGAAGAAAGTTTGCAGAAGAGTGCTTTTGAAGATGTGGCAGAGCTAAGTTCATCAGACAATGGTCAGATTCACAAGGATGTAAGTTTTTAAGCTTTTTCTTTGATACTGGTTGCATGGATTAAGTTCTTTAATTTCAGTGCATCTACTCTGTAAAATTAAAATTTTGAATGATGTCTTAAGGTTTCTGATAATGGAGCTTCATCAAAGCAGGATGTTGGTTCTTTTGGCGGTTATCAGTTAGCTGGTATGCAAAGAGCCAGTTTTAACTTACATCAAATGATTATTTGAAATGAATGAGTGGTGCATTTTGGTCTGTAGTCGTTGTAATAACTGTACAAAGAAAAGATAGTTTTGCCATTGGTTTAAAATTTTACTAGACTATGGGAGGTAATAACTTAATGTCTAAAACATAAAAAAAATGTGTTTTCTCAACATTTAGAGATCAATAGATCTTATTATAATGGGGGATATACTAAATTGAGTTATGTTTTCTATGTTAAAAACTAAATGAAGGAACATAAGGAAGTGCTTAAAATTACTTGATTTTCCACGGGTCGATATGCATCTAATTTTCATAGTAATTAATGCTATTGTGTTCAATATTATCTCTTTTTAAAGACATTGGCTAATGCATTTATTGACATAGCTAAATGGTGATTAAATGGATGGTTCCATTACCTGCTGCTCTCAATATTATGTTCAATATGATCTCTTTTAAAAGACATTGGATGATGCATTTTATGTAATATTTATTGTTGCATTATTCCTGGTCTTGATTTTAAAAATTATAATTTCAGATAGGTAGAGCCAAACTGATACTGTTTTGATCCAATTTTAACATGTTTATTGAGTTCTCATTAGTTTTTTTCCCTAAATGTCTATAATGTGCTTGAGGAGTAAGAACTAGAAGTGATAATTTCTAGATCCATGTGTGAAATTAGCACGATACCATAGTGAAAATTGGCTTTCCGGATACCTTTTAATAAGTATTCATGGATGTCTTTCTCTGTCCTTTATCGATATATTTCTGTTGTCACAGCTCATATTTTATGCATTCGTTGCATTTCAAGTCTTTAGTTTTATTCATTCAAAGAAAAGTCTTTAGTTTTATGCTTGTCTATATTTTATTGATTTTCATCTACTTCCAATTGGTCAGGAAAACATAATCTTTGGGGGTGATGCAAATTTTTTTTTCTACATTAAACATAGAGAGAATCATAATATACTCTTACTTTGCTGAAACGAGTCATTATCTGTGTACATTATTCCCTACCATTCTGCTTTCTATTAGTTCTCTTTATGTGAATTCATATACTTATATGTTGGCCTTAATAAACTTTTTTTTCAGAAATAATATGGGTGGAGGTTCTGAATGGGACAATAGGATGATGGATTCCTTGCAAAATTTTGACCTCAACATTCCTGAGGTAAAGCAGCAATTCGGTAAGTTCACTCCAAACCTTTTATTGAAGTGTTCAAATGCATGGGATAAAATATTAATTGCTTGTATATTATAACAATTTTTTACTCATTATATGTGATATACATAGTTGTTAGATGGTCAAGTTCTCTCATGGTTGAATGTAGTTTATTACCTGAATAGGGGTTTTAATACTTTCCCATTTTCAGACCAGATTGGGCTTACGCCTGAAGAAGTGATATCCCGAATAATGGCCAATCCTGGACTTGCCATGGCACTCCAAAACTCTAGAGTTCAAGCAGCTATCACGGATGTATGTTCTATCCGGTTTATTGATGAATTGTTAATTATCTCCCTCGATGTCATGCATGAATACTAAATAATCAGTATTAATGTTCTTTTCTATTTGCTGGTTTTGCAGTGTTCACAAAACCCACTGAGAATTGCAAAGTACCAAAATGACAAGGAGGTAATCTAGGTGTGAAGATCTACATGTTTACTTACATGCAAATGTATTGCTTTTACTGTTTCAATGAAGGCTGCTGCAAAATGCTTGTTAAGATTCCATCTACGGCACATCAGATTATTGTTCAATCTTTGCTTCCCCTTTCTGGCTGTATATCATAGCTGATATGAATCTTAAAGCTGATTTCTTGATACGATATATTGTTCATATGATTTGTTTTTGCATTTCAGGTTATGGATGTATTCAACAAAATATCAGAACTCTTCCCCGGAGTGAATGGATCACCTTGATCTGGGTGTTCACTGAAGTTACTGTGTTCAGAGCGCAATGTTTTCGTTTACCTCATATGATCGAGGTGATCGGATATTGGAGTGTAGAAATCCAAGACTGAACACAAATCTTATATCACTTATTCATTTTCAGTTGTAGACTGAGATACCATTGGGGCTATCTTCCAAATAGTTACCATTTACTGTAATCTAATTAAGTGGTTTCATCAGGTGTCATTGAATCACAACTGGGTTTATACCCTAAACAACTGTAAATGCTTGTCCTTTATAAATAAAGCTAATTTTCCCAGTTCTTTCTGTAGGATTGGCTAGAGAACATCGAGATAAGAGGCAATGCCTGCTCGAGATTGCTTTAAATGTTGGAATCTAGTTAAAGTTTGGGATATCCTTCAAGGAAAAGAAAATAAAAGAGACTGTGCTTCCCTTAGCTAGCTAGGAATCTGGTTCAACAGCACAAAGAAGAAGAAAGAGCTATAAAATTAAAACGCCAATCATAGTTTTGACAAAACCTGGTTTAAAGCCAAAACAATCTTATCGTAGCACTTCAAAACCTGAGATTCATCTTCATCCCTTGCTGCATAATCCAACTGCAATGTTTCAAAACCCAATCAAAATCTAAGCAGAGTAGAAAAAGAAAAAGAAAAAGAAAAAAAGGATTTACAATGGATAGTCATTACCTTGGTAACAGTGTTGAATAGATCAGAATACAGCTTCCTAAGTTGAGGCCTTTGATTCCTAGGTTTCCCTTGAATGATGGTATAAATATCCTGCTTCAACAACGAAGAACTCATCCTCAACTCCTTCTGAGCTTCACGCCATGCCTTGGATTCAATCAAATCTTTGACTTGCAGTAAAGCTTTCGCATGATTTTGAATCCCCTTTTCTGCTTCTTCAACAGTCTGGTCCGGTGCCACCATTCTTAAGTCAAGCTCAAGTGCATATGCCTTTTTCAATAGTAAAGAAGAAGCCATTGTTGCAAGGAGCAGGAGTCCCACCCTTCTGTTCATGTTTGACTGGACAAGGCTTTTTGCCGGCATTTCGTTGCAGTATCTCCTCCTGCAACTGCTGGTTTTTCCACAGCTGGTAATTAAGGTTTGTGAAGAGTATAGTGGGGTATACTTTGAAACTAGAATCGTTCTTAATGCCATCATTCCTGTAATATCTCTGTATGAATTTTAGATTTTGATAACAGTCTTAGTAACAGGTGAGACCTAGGACAGTTTGGACATAAAATCTTGGGGGGTAAAAACATAAACTTTTGATTCGGAAGGACAGAGGGTTGGATTTGAGTTGAGGTTTAGATGTGGATGATGAGAGGATGACGATGTTCTTATCCTTTCATGCTTTTGTTTTCTTCCCATTTTATAATATATAAAAAAAATTTAATAATTATTTTATAATTTTTAAAAGATAAAAAAAATAATATACGTAATATATATAATATTTTATATATAATAATTTTGATTAATTAACCGATTTAGAATCAATTTAACTAATAACTGAATTTTCTTAAAATAATTAACTGTTAGTTAAATTTATCTAAAAGTTAATTGGTCGAACTAATCAATAAATTTAATTTGATCGATTAATTCGATTAAAACCAAATAATGTACACCTCCAGATATAAACTCACGAGATCAAATATTTTAAAGATGAACAAGGCTGAATTGTAGCAAAATGAAAATGGGACAAAATTCTAATATATATATATATATATATATATATATATTAAAACATGTAATACGTTGGGTTTGAGTATTTTTAACAATGAAAACATTATGGATTAAAGTGTAAGGACTTAAAATGTATAAGGACTAATCGGGTCAAATAATATCCAAGCCACATCAATTTTCACTTAACGGGAAATTGACGGTTTGGATCAAAATGGAAGGATTTTAAATTTACAAGGATCAAAATGTCCCCTCAAAAGTATAAAGATTAAAATAATTTTTTGATACGATACAAATACTTACAGTGTCTTTTCACCAATAAATTTTAGTTTTTTTTTTTTAAAATTTAATATTGATTTAAATATTAACTATCAGTTTAAATTTGAGATGCAATGTAACTAAAATACAAATAAGTTTTATAGATTTAAAAATAATTTTAATATTTAACGTTTATAATTTTTATTATTTTAATTTTTATTTTTTTCATGATAAATTTAACTCTTAGTCTATCTTTTTTTTGACAAATAACTTATTTTTTAACTAAAATAATGATTAAACAGTTAAAAATTTAACGATATTAACATGTATATACATATATATTTTAAATAATATGACATCTAGGTTCATTCTACATATATAATATATCATTATCGTAAAATTTTTTATGATAATGACATATATACATATAAAATATAAAACAATTAAAATTCAAATAAAATATTAAAAATTAATTAAATCTAAAATAAAAGGTTACTAAACATTATCAAATTTTAAATATCATTTTACATATTTATGACATATCGTTATCGTTAATTGTTTAACTATCTAATCATTATGCTAGTTAAAAATGAGATATTTGTCAAAAAATATAAGTTAAAGACTAAATTTATTTTTTAAAAAATAAAGACCAAAATAATAAAAATCATAAACATTAAGAATTAAATTTATACCAATTTTATATATTATACACCCATTATAGAACAAATCAAACATGATGGGTTTAAAGAAAAATAATAATGTCAAATCGTTGTTGTTCAAGTCGTCAAAGGAACGGTTGTTGTTTCTAGAGGTCACGGATTCGAGCACTAGTGATGACAACAAAGTGATTGAACGATCAATGTAAAATGGTGGAGATTATATTCTAAAACAGATACTACTCTAATCACTGTTAGATGATTTAAAAAAATAATAATGTATTAAATTTTAGTGATATAAATATATTATATTTAAATTGAATAAAAATCTTCTTCC
Organism: Abelmoschus esculentus; assembly: GCA_035048815.1. Lineage (NCBI taxonomy): Eukaryota > Viridiplantae > Streptophyta > Magnoliopsida > Malvales > Malvaceae > Abelmoschus > Abelmoschus esculentus. The sequence continues at coordinate 14,697,827 of JAUCBN010000003.1, forward strand.
CCTTCCCCAGGCCTCCTTTGATTTTTTTAAAAGATTTTAATTTTAAATCTTAAACCCTTATTTTCTATATTTTAAATCTTAAACTCTACGTCCTAAAAAATACACCCTACCCTTAATTCCCTAAACCCTAACCAAAACCCTTATGCTAGAACCCTAAACCCTCTAATTTGAAGTGAAAGCATAAATAAAAACATGAAGAAGGGGCAAATGATTTTCACTCATTTAAATTGTTCATAAAATATATATTCATAATTAAAAGATAAAATATAAATGTCAACACGAAAAATAATCATATATATATAATAATATATATAAATAAATAATATATAATAATATAATATAATATTATAATATTATATATTAAAAAAAAAGCAAAATCGAAAAACTGAAAAAACAAGAACGTGAAGAACAAGGGCTTGTTCGGCCGGATTTTTGGGGGAGATTAGGTTGTTGATCATGGGATTGGGTCGTTAGATTGAGTGTTTGAGTATAGGATGGACTTTGATTCAAGTCCTTTAAAAGGACTTGAATCGATTAATGAAGGGGGGGGGGATTCTTGGGAGTTCACGAAAGTAATCGGCAGGAGCTTAGGAGGCTTTAATCGGCAATAGCTTCGAATTGGGAGAAGAACAGAGGCAATAGGTAAGCTTTTTTGATCGATTCATTTGTTTCCCTTTTGTTTTTGATGTGAATTCCGATTAGGATTCGGTTTAGATGCTGGCCGTTTGCTTTGAGATGTTAGGGTTAGTACTCTGATTTTTTTTAGGTTGTTTGATCTTAGATAATGGTGATTCTGGTGATTTCTGATGTTATTGGGTGTTTTCCGGTCAGATTGTGAGGTTTTAGGGGGGAAATCTGGGTTTTTAGTCGTTTTTAGGGTTGCCGGCGCTTTCGCCGGCGTCGGATCTTACCTCCGACGTCGAAGAGAGCGACGGATGGCGGCCGGAAAACTCATCGGAGCGACGCCTCACGGCGGCGCTCCGGATCTGGTGACGGTGCAAGGGGCGGCCTGAGGTGGTGTTCATCGTGTTCTTCATTCCTATGAAGAACACGGATGAACGTCTGATGAACACCATGCTTTTGGTGTCCTTTGATCCATCTCCAAGTAAGTTTCTGGGTTTGGGATGTTTGTCCCCAGAGAAAACTGAGTTGGGGCCGAGTTACTCTCGGTCCAAATGACCGAGCCAACTCGGCTCATGTGGGTTTTGTCTCAGTTCGAAATGGTGCCGTTTAGGGCACTGGGTCGTGGGCCGGATCCGGGTTTGACCCTGATCCGCGTGTTTTCAAACGGGTAGGGGCAAATTTCATCCTAGGTCCTCCTAGGTTTGGGATGCAATTCAATTTAGTCCCTTAAAACCTAATTAGGTCCCTAAACCTCTAGAAATCATTCAATTAGGTCCCTAGGATCTCAATCAAGCCCTTAGGACTTTAGATTTATACAATTAGGCCCCTAGGATCTTAATTAAATCCTTAATTAGGCTTTTAGGATTAAATTAATCTAGTTTTAGATTTAATTAGGTAGAAAAATTAATTTTAGAGACTTTAAAAAACTTAATTAAATCCTAATTTAAGGTTTAATTAAAATTTTAATAAGCTTTAAAATTAGTTTAATCTAACCTAATCTAATACAAGTTAATTTAACCCTTAAGCCTTAAAAAAATTAGACTTAAAATAGGTTTAATTTAATTCTTTAACTTAGGGAATAATTTTTATTAATTATCTTAATTAATTTAAATTAATTACTAAAAATTAAGTCTTAAAATTAATCCAAATTAGGCCTAGTTTTTGCCCTTAAACTTTAAAACACACACCAATTTAGACTTTAATTAGGTTTTTTTTTTAGAAATTAGAAAATAATTTTAATTAATAATCTTAATTAATTTTAATCAATTTCTAAGGTTTAAAAATTAAACTAAGTTAGGTCTAATTTAGCCTTAAAACTCTAAAACATTCACCCAACTTAGACTTTAATTAGGCTTTTAATTCTTAAAATTTAAGAAATAATTTTAATTAATTAATTTAATTAATTTTAATTAATTCCTAAAATGTTAAGTTTTAAAATTAATTAAGTCTAATAATTTCACCAAACTTAAATTAAGTTAAAATTAAAATTCTTAAAAAATTAGAAATTATTTTAATTAAAACTTTTAATTAATCTAAAATTTCTAAGTTAAGATTTAAAAACCAACTTAATTAAGTTTAATCCATCCCCATTAAACCTTTTGAACCTAAAATTCACTAGACTTTAATTAAGTTTTAAAATTTGAAGTTAAGAAAAGTTTAATTAATTAACTTAATTAAAATTTTCTAAAAACTTTAAAGATTAATTTCACTTAATTTAAGTCCTATCTTTTGTTCAAGGTTTGTCTTCGAATCCCTTGTTTTTCATTCAAGTCCCTTTTGTACTCATGTGAAGAGAAATTTTTGATGTAATATGATGTACCATGATTCTAATAAAAATTGAAGTTCCTTTATCTTGCCCTTTTTATTTTATGTTGTTTTGCATGGCATATTTTAGGAAGGTCACCTAATAAACTTAGGTTAATTAATTTAGTGCCTTTTCTAAGTCTAGTCACTTAAATTAATTAATTTAATTAGGGAGAAAATCTAGTAACATAACATGTGAATCTAATGTCTCGGATACACTAAAGAGGTTGGTGTTTTGACGCACTAAGATGCTGACCTAGAGAGTGTACCTTGGCATCGAATTCATGTGTTATTAAAAACCTAGAATTTTGATAAAAACTTAAGTTTAGAATTAAAAATGGATAGGTAAACAACTAGTAACTCTAGTAACTTAGGTTTTAAACTTAAGTAATGGAGCCTATTTTAGGACTACAACTTAAAATGAACAAGATAAAAAATAATCATGCATTTTACTTTAGCCTTTTGAGGCGGAAGTTACATTCTTTTAAATTTGGGTGAGGTTTCCTATATAGAGAACGTCTCGATCAACTCAAAGTTTAAAATTGGTGTAACTTCTAAATCAAAAGGATATCCAAGCTCAAATAATGTTCGTTTAACAATGGGAAATTAAATTAATATCTTTCTCCAAAATGTCAAATGCCACGTAATGGTTTTTAAAGGTACCGATTTTTTTTGGACGTTTGTAAGGGTCGTCCTTACGCGTAACCGACTCCCGAACCCAACTGTTTTTTTCAAAATGAATCTCTGGTTTATTTTTATGGTGTCTGGCCTACCAAAGTGGCCGGTGGCGACTCCAAGTCAAAATTTTTCAAATTTAATTAAGATTTTTCTAAAATTTGGGATTTTCAAAATTAAATTTGGTAATTCATTTTTCAAAACTTATCGTCGAATATTCTTTCACCTAAAAACCGTATTTTTAAAAAAGAGGTCGCGACAGCTTGGCGACTCCGCTAGGGACTTTAAAATTTTTTTTTTTAGTGAGTCAGGCCTAATGTTTTCAAACTTTACGTGGCATTTTGGTATTTTGGAGTTAGATATTAATTTAATTTTTTATTGTTAAGTGAATATTATTTGAATAAGGATAACTTTTTACTTTTATATCTTGTCATTCATGCATAAGCTCTCGACCCGAGCTTTCACCCTTAAGTGGGAGTTAGATATTATTCGACGTGATGCTCTCCAGCTCCGAGTTTCAGATTTTTATCTGCTTCCGGTATACTAACCTTACGCATCGTGTGGTTTTCACCTCCGTTGTAAGGGACCTATACCACCGAATCGATGTCTTATCGTCGTAATAGACGATAACGACAGTTCGGGAACCCAGTGTCTAGACCAAAAACCCGCATATAGAGTAGAAACCAACCCCTTCTAGAGCCAGACAAGGACCATAAGATAAGGCGATATGCTGCCGAAATGCCGCCAAACTTAGGATTTCTCTGTTAACATGCTCTCTGGTTATTTTGCGTATTTTAGCATGCTCTCTGGTTATTTTTATGCAATTTAGCATGTTCTATGGTTATTTTACGCATTTTATCCTGTTTTTTGGTTTACTTTATTTGCGTTATGTTTTTTACCAGCACTTTTCATTGCTTTATCTTTGTCTTTATTCTACTAACACTTTACTTTTTTTGTTTTTCTTTCCTTTTATGCATTTATTTATGCTTGGCATATTTGCATGGGTATTAATTTGGAAAACAATAAAGTTAGAAGTGTCCAATAATATCAGAAGGGATCATTATAGGCAAAGATAATACAGAAGTCTGGACATGGTCAGAAGCAGCTCAGCATGAGAAAGATGATAGTTTGCCCTCAGGAGGAGGAGCATGGAAGACCAAGTATGAAGCAGCGCAGCGTACCATCCAGAATCAGAGTTGATCAATTTTGAAGGTCGAAAGTATCGCATTTTGCGTACAAACGTTATTGAGAGAAGCTACAACTCTTCTGAAGCAGCCGAACATTGAGCAAGAGCATGGAGAAGCCATCATCCGCCTGCTACATGAGTTGACCAACTTAGGGATTAGGGCTAACAGTTTTCTGTAGTTATCTTTAAAGTTGTAGTGAATCCTTTTTGAACAGACGGATGTTTTTAAGAGATTGTTTTCCGAATCTAATACCCTCTTGCATTCATGCATCATAAAGTAGATTTATATTTAGGTTGTTTGATTTCTATCTTATTTATGTTTTATTTTGTTTTTGCATCATCTTAACATGTCGATATTTTTGCATCACATCGCATAAAGGTATTGATCCAAGAGTGATTATCGAGATAGAAGGCGATCATAACAGTTAAAAGGATTTGTAGGTCGAAGACGAGGTTGAGCCAGAGCTTGAGAAGGATGGACAATTTACTTGAAGATTACTCAAACTCTAGAGACGCTGAAATGCGAGAGTTAAAAAGACAGATGAGTGAGCTGAAGACCATGATGATGAACATGACTAAAGGGAAGGGGCACATGGAAGAAGAGCCAAAAAAGGATCGGTACACATATAAATCATAACTTATAATTGGTGTGAGCAAACCAACCGAAAATGCATCAGACCTAAAACCAGAGAAAGTCGCAGCGGTCCATGGAAAATCAAAAATGAAAGAAGTTTTCTGTTCGATAAAGTCGGTCAAACATCCAGAGCAAAGTTCAGGTTCCAAGGTCCTTTTTCCTAGTTCTCAAAAGATAGAAAGTGGCAAGGATCGGTTTGACCCAATTCCCATTTCATACAAAGAGTTATACCCACAGTTGCTAGAAGCTCGGCTAATAGCTCCGTATTTTATCTTACCATTACAACCGCCGTATCCAAAATGGTATGATGCCAGTGCTTATTGTGAATTTCATGATGGAGTACGAGGACACTCGATTGAAAATTGCACGGCTTTGAAGCGTACAGTTCAGTGTCTGTTGAAATGCGGGAAGTTAAAATTCGAGGAAAAAAGCCAGCCTAATTCAGGGGGCATACATGAAGTCCAAGATGAAAATATTTTGAGGAAACAATATCAGTCCGAATACGAGGTTCAGGTAATGCAAGAGAGAGACAACTTGGAAGTGGGGTTACAAACCTTACAATCAGATTGCCAAGATCTCGCCAAGAAAAAATGTGTAGAAAGCACGGATGGTGACATAAGGGCTGCGGCACGAGAGATGGCTCAAGAGGTTGCAAGCTTAGCAGATATGGCGGCAGAATTGAGTCAAAACATCAACCCGGTGATAGGTCACAGTGGGAAGTTAGCAGGGTTCTTAGAGAAAGTCAAGAAATTAGGGGTTAAGACTCGCAAATACCTTTAGTGTTTGATATTTGATGTAATAAATCTTTTACCTGAAATGAAAGTTATTCTACGATAATCACACTTGGGATCAATATCTTATTGCATTCATGCATATATTTATTTTGTATCATGCCATTATTATTTTATCAATATTGCATTAGCATACATGAATCTAAGGTGGTTGAGGGTTTCGATGACAGTTGCCACACATTAATAAAAATTCGAGAATCAGACATCATGGACGAAAATATGAGAGAAGTTATAAGTATCCAAGGGCATATGACAAAGCCTCAACCAAGGGCAAACGATCAAATCTCGAAGCCATGTCTAACTATCTACCCAAGGGCATCAAGTTCGAGCATGAATACGTTCCCTCTTGAACGTGTTGTTCAATTGACAAATATGTGTACGGAACTCCAGAAGAAAATTGAGGCAAGTGAAAAAGGAGTGAACTCCGGGTTTAGTGCAAGAGAGTTTTGTCTGGTCCCTGATTTGGTTATTCCACCAAAATTCAAGATCCCTGTTTTTGAGAAGTATGACGGATCTAGTTGTCCTAAAATTCACTTGACGATGTATTGTCGAAAAATGGAAGGATATCTAGATAATGACCAAATGATGATTCACTACTTTCATGATAGCTTGACCAGGCCTGCTGCAACATGGTACAACAGATTGAGTCGAGAGCAGATTCAAACATGGGTTGATTTGGCGAGAGAATTCTTGGGGCAATACAGGTATGTCATAGACTTAGCTCCAGATCGTCGGACTTTACAGAGTATGAGAATGAAGGATGATGAGAGCTTTAAAGAATATGCATTGAGATGGAGGGTGCTAGCATCTCAGGTACAACCACCCATGATAGAAGGGGAAATGACTGAAATATTTCATCAAACTTTGTCGTCTCCTTTCTTCGATAAAATGCTTACGAATTCAAAGGGCAACTTTAAAAATTTTATGGCCTTTGGCGAAGTAATAGAAGTCGAAATCCAACAAGGGAAAATTGAACCCAGGCTCAAAAATTCCATAGAAGATAAGAAGCCGAAGGAGGTAAATGAGTGTAATATTCAAAGTTCCCGAAGACGTAAAAGGGAAAGATCACCCAGTTCCTCAGGGCGGCAACAAAAGATTCTCCGAAGAAATACGGATCAGGGGATATTTGGAATGCCTGTTGCCAATTTGTTTCTTTTTCTTGTTGAAGCTCAATATATTACTCCCAAGCCAATGAAGAAAGCGCCAAGCCCTTTCGCTCAAAGTTATGATCCCAGCAATGTTTGTGAGTTTCATATGGGATTGTCAGGTCATGCTACTAATAAATATAGGTCTTTACTGGAAGAAATCAAGAAATTGATCGATAAGGGAATTTTGACAAAGGAGTTGGTGCAACAATGGAAGACCAAAGAAAATGCCCAAGATGATATGCTCATTAAAGATTCAGAACGTTAGGACTAGCTTTTCCAAGACCGTTCAGAGTTATGAAAAATCTGTCTTGTTCATGTCTAAGTATCAAGGAAAAGGGTGTTTTTGGGATCGGTTGCGAAGTAATGCCCTGAATTATCCCAGTTGCGCCTTTTATTCTATATGCATTGGGTGTCTTTTGTAGGGGAGTTTTTTTAATTCATTTGTCAATGATGCTTGTTTCATACGTGTTTTTTAAAATGGTAAACATGTCATACACTTTGATTCTCTGATTCTTTAACTTTTTGATTCTTTGATTCTTTTTATGGGTTAATTTTTGAACGCCCATACATATATCATTGATTTCATTCTTTCAGATTTTTGAATATCAATTGCGAAATTGATATTAAATCAAATTCGGAGATCAACTTCACCAATGTGACTCGTTACCACTTTATTTAGGTCAAAAAGATTAATGAGTGTTCAGGAATCATAGGAAGACCCTAGAGAAACTTTGAGTGAATTTCCTCTCAAGCATTGTTGAATAAGGTCTTTGAATAAAGTGATAACCCAAAACATCATCCAATTGAAGTCTGCTTTACTTTGAAGACATCCGAGTATGGGATGATATTTGGCATTCCTTGATTTCCTTTCTCAAAGAAAGAAAATAAGAAAAAATATCATTTGTTGTCCCCTTTGAGCCTGACGTTATTTTTCTTTCGATTCAACCCAAATCAAGAATCACCCCCACACTGGGGGCAAAAGAGGATGAGAATGTGTTTCAAAGTGAAATGCAAAAGCAAGAAAAGAAGCCAAACTCAAATTGTTGGCGCAAAAAGCGAACATAAAGTTCAGTAAAAAATGTTGATGGGGTGAACCACTGGAAAAGTAGTGGTGAAAAGGAAATGACCTCTAGGGCGAAAACCCAACAAAAAGGGTCAACCTAGAGTGATCCGCAAAAGAAAAATTATTTCATCAGAGCATGTTCAGAACAGTACGACAATGATCTTTGATTTTTACCACCCTCGAATTATTCGAGCTTATATATCCTTTCTTTGGTAGCCATAAACCATAACCCATATTACAAGCCATGAAAGACCATTTTGACCATACACGGATAAAGGAGAGTTAGTCTTCAGAATATATCCCGCTTACTAGGGTTAACCTTTCTTCAAGGAGTTTTAGTCTTCTAATGCTTGATTGAGATCAGAAAAGAGAGGAAAATTGGGTATGCTGAGCTAGTGAGAAAAAGAGTATCGCCTAAACGGGGTAGGATTAGAAAAATGGGAATGTTTCTCCTGAAAGTCTGATAAATTGAAAAATGGTCACATCCGAGTTGATCTTTGCAAATTTGTTCGAACGCTTTGTTGCACTTGATTTTCAAAGGTCTAACTTTTGTTTTTGTTTGCCATAACAATCAAATTTGTCAATGTTTTCAAAATACTATTTTGAGCATTTTTTTTTGCTTGACAAGCATCCTGCAGATGAATTGATTAGATACAAAAAGTAAAGGATTTCATGGGAATTACTATGATGCAATTAATCCTTTAAACGCAGACAGAACAAGAGGTGAATGATGAATAGAATGACGAGGAACAAATGAAGCTTTGAAATGCCAAAACATGGGGCATTTACGTACGGACTGTATCATTTCCGAGTTCCGTAGTTGTAAAGATGAATATTAGCCCAACTTGGTGAAAGTTCAGGGATTAAGAAAGGTTTAGAGATCAGAAGAATCCAGGGACCTATTTTGCACACACTAAATGATGAAAGTGGGGCAAACTCAGCATGATAAGAGATTAGCAAAGTATTATTTCAGATCAGAATGGACGAGGCAGGAACAAAGTTCATGAACTATTTGCTTCGAGAAACTGATAGCCCATGAGATGTGGGGCAGAATCCGAACTGATTGGGAAAATCAATGATGTTAATGTCAAATTGAGAAATAGAGCTTAAAAAGTTCAAGCAGAGTACAAAGCTGTCAATGTGAGATGTCGTCATGACAGAAAAAGGTCTAATGAAGAGGATCAATGAACATTCAAGTGTCCCTCAATGACCACGGTTCATGCATCATATGGTTAGGCACCCATAGGGTAAAACATGTTAACCCATGCATTCAAATCATTTTTTATATTTTTTTACAGGAATTTCCAAGCAATCCAAATCAGGACAAGAAAAGATTTCAGAGGAAAGAAATTCGAGAAAAGACATTTCAGAACTTTCATATCCATTCGTACATACGGAGAATGGAGCCCCTTTTGAACCTGCTTATCTATTCGAGCACTTGGAGAATAGAACCTGCATATCCATTCGTGCATACGGAGAATGGAGACCTTTTTGGACCTGCTTATCTATTCGAGCACTCGGAGAATAGAACCTGCATATCCATTCATGCATACGGAGAATGGAACCCTTTTTTCGTACGTAAGGAGAATGGAGCATGAGTTCCATGAGAAATGATTCAAGAATCAATCAACAACAACGAACATTATCGGCAGCCTTTTGACGTGAATCCATTACCGGCAGTCTTTTGACGTGAGTCCAGAAAGAAGTAGTGGAGGTGGAAAATTTCGTACTCCACTATTAAATCCTCCGGGTCATCAGTAAGTCCTCCGGGCATGATGTTAAATCCTCCGGGTCATCAGTAAGTCCTCCGAGCATGATGTTAAGTCCTCCGGGCCATCACCTTCGGGAGTGATGATATCGTTTGCACAATCTAGGAGGCAATACGATCCTAAATCCTCCGGGTCATCATTAAGTCCTCCGGGCATGACGTTAAGTCCTCCGGGCCATCACCTTCGGGAGTGATGATATCGTTTGCACAATCAAGGAGGCAATACGATCTTAAATCCTCCGGGTCATCAGTAAGTCCTCCAGCCATGATGTTAAATCCTCCGGGTCATCAGTAAGTCCTCCGGCCATGATGTTAAGTTTGAGGAATTTCTGGGTGAGAAGAATAACCTCAAGCTTTAAGGTTTACAGTATTCGTGTTTCTCAGTCTTTGCCCATCTCCTGCTCCGCAGCATCGAGCAAAGAAGGGCAGCTGTCAACACGAAAAATAATCATATATATATAATAATATATATAAATAAATAATATATAATAATATAATATAATATTATAATATTATATATTAAAAAAAAAGCAAAATCGAAAAACTGAAAAAACAAGAACGTGAAGAACAAGGGCTTGTTCGGCCGGATTTTTGGGGGAGATTAGGTTGTTGATCATGGGATTGGGTTGTTAGATTGAGTGTTTGAGTATAGGATGGACTTTGATTCAAGTCCTTTAAAAGGACTTGAATCGATTAATGAAGGGGGGGGATTCTTGGGATTTCACAGAAGTAATCGGCAGGAGCTTGGGAGGCTTTAATCGGCAATAGCTTCAAATTGGGAGAAGAACAGAGGCAATAAGTAAGCTTTTTTGATCGATTCATTTGTTTCCCTTTTGTTTTTGATGTGAATTCCGATTAGGATTCGGTTTAGATGCTGGCTGTTTGCTTTGAGATGTTAGGGTTAGTACTCTGATTTTTTTTAGGTTGTTTGATCTTAGATAATGGCGATTCTGGTGATTTCTGATGTTATTGGGTGTTTTTCGGTCAGATTGTAAGGTTTTAGGGGGAAAATCTGGGTTTTTAGTCGTTTTTAGGGTTGTTGGCGCTTTCGCCGGCGTCGGATCTTACCTCCGGCGTCGAAGAGAGCGACGGGATGGCGGCCGGAACACTCATCGGAGCGACGCCTCACGGCGGCGCTCCAGATCTGGTGACGGTGCAAGGGGCGGCCTGAGGTGGTGTTCATCGTGTTCTTCATTCCCATGAAGAACACGGATGAACGTTTGATGAACACCATGCTTTTGGTGTCCTTTGATCCATCTCCAAGTAAGTTTCTGGGTTTGGGATGTTTGTCCCCAGAGAAAACTGAGTTGGGGCCGAGTTAGTCTCGGTCTAAATGACCGAGCCAACTCGGCTCATGTGGGTTTTGTCTCAGTTCGAAACGGTGCCGTTTAGGGCACTGGGTCGTGGGCCGGATCCGGGTTTGACCCAGATCCGCGTGTTTTCAAACGGGTAGGGGCAAATTTCATCCTAGGTCCTCCTAGGTTTGGGATGCAATTCAATTTAGTCCCTTAAAACCTAATTAGGTCCCTAAACCTCTAGAAATCATTCAATTAGGTCCCTAGGATCTCAATCAAGCCCTTAGGACTTTAGATTTATACAATTAGGCCCCTAGGATCTTAATTAAATCCTTAATTAGGCTTTTAGGATTAAATTAATCTAGTTTTAGATTTAATTAGGTAGAAAAATTAATTTTAGAGACTTTAAAAAACTCAATTAAATCCTAATTTAAGGTTTAATTAAAATTTTAATAAGCTTTAAAATTAGTTTAATCTAACCTAATCTAATACAAGTTAATTTAACCCTTAAGCCTTAAAAAAATTAGACTTAAAATAGGTTTAATTTAATTCTTTAACTTAGGGAATAATTTTTATTAATTATCTTAATTAATTTAAATTAATTACTAAAAATTAAGTCTTAAAATTAATCCAAATTAGGCCTAGTTTTTGCCCTTAAACTTTAAAACACACACCAATTTAGACTTTAATTAGGTTTTTTTTTTTAGAAATTAGAAAATAATTTTAATTAATAATCTTAATTAATTTTAATCAATTTCTAAGGTTTAAAAATTAAACTAAGTTAGGTCTAATTTAGCCTTAAAACTCTAAAACATTCACCCAACTTAGACTTTAATTAGGCTTTTAATTCTTAAAATTTAAGAAATAATTTTAATTAATTAATTTAATTAATTTTAATTAATTCCTAAAATGTTAAGTTTTAAAATTAATTAAGTCTAATAATTTCACCAAACTTAAATTAAGTTAAAATTAAAATTCTTAAAAAATTAGAAATTATTTTAATTAAAACTTTTAATTAATCTAAAATTTCTAAGTTAAGATTTAAAAACCAACTTAATTAAGTTTAATCCATCCCCATTAAACCTTTTGAACCTAAAATTCACTAGACTTTAATTAAGTTTTAAAATTTGAAGTTAAGAAAAGTTTAATTAATTAACTTAATTAAAATTTTCTAAAAACTTTAAAGATTAATTTCACTTAATTTAAGTCCTATCTTTTGTTCAAGGTTTGTCTTCGAATCCCTTGTTTTTCATTCAAGTCCCTTTTGTACTCATGTGAAGAGAAATTTTTGATGTAATATGATGTACCATGATTCTAATAAAAATTGAAGTTCCTTTATCTTGCCCTTTTTATTTTATGTTGTTTTGCATGGCATATTTTAGGAAGGTCACCTAATAAACTTAGGTTAATTAATTTAGTGTCTTTTCTAAGTCTAGTCACTTAAATTAATTAATTTAATTAGGGAGAAAATCTAGTAACATAACATGTGAATCTAATGTCTCGGATACACTAAAGAGGTTGGTGTTTTGACGCACTAAGATGCTGACCTAGAGAGTGTACCTTGGCATCGAATTCATGTGTTATTAAAAACCTAGAATTTTGATAAAAACTTAAGTTTAGAATTAAAAATGGATAGGTAAACAACTAGTAACTCTAGTAACTTAGGTTTTAAACTTAAGTAATGGAGCCTATTTTAGGACTACAACTTAAAATGAACAAGATAAAAAATAATCATGCATTTTACTTTAGCCTTTTGAGGCGGAAGTTACATTCTTTTAAATTTGGGTGAGGTTTCCTATATAGAGGACGTCTCGATCAACTCAAAGTTTAAAAGTGATGTAATTTCTAAATCAAAAGGATATCCAAGTTCAAATATTGTTCGTTTAACAATGGGAAATTAAATTAATATCTTTCTCCAAAATGTCAAATGCCACGTAATGGTTTTTAAAGGTACCAATTTTTTTTGAGCGTTTGTAAGGGTCGTCCTTACGCGTAACCGACTCCCGAACCCAACTGTTTTTTTTCAAAATGAATCTTTGGCTTATTTTTATGGTGTCTGGCCTACCAAAATGGTCGGTGGCGACTCCAAGTCAAAATTTTTCAAATTTAATTAAGATTTTTCTAAAATTTGGGATTTTCAAAATTAAATTTGGTAATTCATTTTTCAAAACTTATCGTCGAACATTCTTTCACCTAAAAACCGCGTTTTTAAAAAAGAGGTCGCGACAATAAATATTTAATTATAAAAATATATTCATAATTAATCTATAAATGCATGAATCATATAAATGGTTGCTGGGATTTTGTTCTTGGCAAAACAAAGGAGCACGGAAAGTAAAGAATAAAGGACTGGCTCTTGCTTCTGCTCAACAAAATTCTTTCCTTAATTCTGTCATCTCCTTCATTTGATTTGATTCAGACCAGCTAGATTTCGAATCTTCTTTCTCCCCTCTTCCTGCCATTGAATAGATTTCATTATTCCAATCCCCACGTAGGATTTTATTAAAACCAAAACCATTACCAACCATGTATATATATATTCATCGTCTCCACCGGTTAGTATCGCAAATCAAGCTGGTTTTGCTTTCCTGCATTAATTTCTGAAAACATAGCATTATCTTATAAAAAGAATGGCGTCTGCATCGACTGTCAAGCGCAGCAACTCCATAGCTGACAACATACCGAATACCCTGAAGCAGAGCCAGTATTACATGAAACGCTGCTTTTCTAAGTACATGGAGAAGGGGAAAAGGATCTTGAAGGCTCAAGAATTGAGGGACGAGCTCGACAAACTGATCGACGATAAGAGCGAGAGAGATCGGCTCTTGGGGAGCACCTTGTTTTCCTCGGCTCAGGTTAATAAGACATACAATAACAATATTAACGTTTGTCTTTTAATTTCATAGCTTTTGTGACAGATAATTGAGTTGTGTTATGGATTTGCAGGAGGCTGTTGTTGTTCCTCCTTATGTCACCTTTGCTGCGAGACCAACTCCAGGATGTTGGGAATTCGTTAAGGTGAATGCCGTTGATTTCTCTGACGTTAAACAAATCTCTTCCTCGGATTACTTGAAACTCAAAGAGACCATCACTAACGAGAATTGGTATGTTACTCTGTTATTCTATGTTATCGCATGCTTTTGTTTGTTTACGTATACGTATATAAACTCTAAGAGTAAGTATCTATATTTACGAATGGCTTGATGCTTGCTGCAGGTCGAAAGATGAAAACGCATTGGAGGTAGATTTCGGAGCATTCGACTTCTCCATGCCGAAATTAACAATGGCTTCTTCTATTGGAAAGGGGCTCAATTTCGTGTCGAAGTTCATTACTGCTAAGTTAAGTGGATCTGTGGACAATGCACAGCCTCTTGTGGATTACTTACTCTCACTGGAATATCAAGGAGAGGTATATATAATCCATCCATCCATTCATACATACATACATACATTAAGACTAGTGCATACAAGTTAATGGTTGTTTTCTCAACTTTCTTGCAATCTGCAGAAACTTATGATAAATGAGACGCTTAACACTGCAGCAAAGCTTCAGATGGCTCTTATAGTTGCAGAAGTTTCCCTCTCAGATCTTCCCAAGGATACTCCATACCAAAGTTTGGAGCTAAGGTAAAAGAAATGATTCGAGAAATCATTTTTTCTTGTACAGTGCTTGATGATTGCTTAGTATGTATCTGAACTTTCTTTCAGGTTCAAGGAATGGGGATTTGAGAGAGGTTGGGGTGATACAGTTGAAAGAGTGCAGGAGACAATAAGATCGCTCTCGGAAGTGCTTCAAGCCCCTGATCCCCTGAATTTGGAAAAGTTCTTTAGCAAAGTTCCAATAATGTTCAAGGTTGTAATCTTCTCACCTCATGGCTATTTCGGACAGTCGGATGTCCTCGGCTTGCCGGACACTGGTGGGCAGGTTGTTTACATCTTAGATCAAGTGAGGGCCATGGAAGAAGAATTGCTTTTCAGAATCAAATGCCAAGGCCTCAACATAAAGCCTCAAATTCTTGTGGTGAATATGATCTCTATCATATACCAATTCTCAAGTTAAATTTCCTGAAGATTGTATACCACGAATGGTGTTTGCTGAAACATAATATTCAAACTGTAACAGGTCACACGGCTCATACCTGATGCACGAGGAACCAAGTGCAACCAAGAGTGGGAACCAGTCGTTGGCACCAAATACAGTCACATCCTCCGAGTGCCCTTCAGGACAGAAGCTGGAATCCTGCAGCGATGGGTTTCACGTTTTGACATTTATCCTTATCTCGAGAGATTTGCTCAGGCATGTGTTCATCTTTACTCATCTACCTGCTTCCGTTGATCAAATCTTTAATGAAAAATTGTTCTTATTAATTGTTTGTTTGATTTTTCCGGATATCATTAGGATGTTACAATCAAGATCCAAGATGCAATGGAGGGAAAACCAGACCTTGTCATCGGAAACTACACCGATGGGAACTTAGTAGCATCTCTCGTTGCTAGCAAACTCGGAATAACCCAGGTGTCTGTTTTACATACATAGACACATATCAGTTTTATAGCTGAAGTTGCTTGCACCCTAAGATTTAGTTACTTGTGAACGCAAATTTCTAATAAGTATTTCGATGTAGGCGACTATTGCGCATGCTTTAGAGAAGACCAAGTATGAAGACTCGGACATCAAGTGGAAGGAGCTTGATCCAAAGTACCACTTTTCATGCCAATTCATGGCTGATACAATTGCAATGAATGCAGCAGATTTCATTATTACAAGCACATACCAGGAGATTGCAGGGAGGTCAGAAAATTAAGCATACCTCCATTCCTATGATTTTTGGTTAATAGGTTGCCTAAGTATCGACTGAAAACTTGAATCACTTCTTCTCCGACTCTTCATTTTTCTCGAAAACACAGATCAAACATTGCTAACTTAAATCTCATTTATTATCACAAACTGAATACAACTCTGCTGTCTGCAGCAAAGAGAGACCAGGACAGTATGAGAGCCATGCTGCATTTACACTCCCAGGTCTTTGTAGAGTTGTTTCAGGCATCAATGTTTATGATCCCAAGTTCAACATCGCTGCTCCTGGAGCTGATCAATCTGTATACTTCCCATACACGGAGACTGGAAAACGGTTCACATCGTTTCATCCCGCAATTGAAGAACTCCTGTACAGCAAAGTGGATAATGATGAACACATGTAAGTGCAGGTTAATCAAATCATTTTGCTTCGAAACACTTGCAATTCATGACCATATCTTTACTGTATTTTGGAAAAACAGTGGTTATCTAGCTGACAAGAAGAAACCAATTATCTTCTCAATGGCAAGACTTGACACTGTGAAGAACTTGACTGGATTAGCTGAATGGTATGGTAAAAACAAGAGACTAAGAAGCTTGGTCAACCTTGTAATAGTAGGGGCCTTCTTTGATCCCTCTAAATCGAAAGATAGAGAAGAAATGGCTGAAATTAGAAAGATGCATGCACTTATAGAGAAGTACCAACTCAAGGGCCAGTTTAGATGGATAGCGGCGCAGACTGACCGGAACAGAAACGGTGAACTCTACCGCTACATCGCGGATACAAAGGGTGCATTTGTTCAGCCAGCTCTGTATGAAGCATTCGGCCTTACAGTTATTGAGGCAATGAACTGCGGTTTGCCGACCTTTGCAACCAATCAAGGAGGTCCGGCTGAAATCATTGTGGACGGAGTTTCCGGTTTCCACATTAAGCCCACCAACGGAGACGAGTCGAGCAACAAAATTGCTGATTTCTTTGAGAAATGCCAGGCGAATCCTGCACACTGGAATCAGTTTTCAACAGATGGCTTGAAACGGATAAATGAATGGTAATACTAAGTTTTAAGTTTTAACCATGGCTGCTCATTTCTAGTGATTTGTAAGCACTGACTTGGTGTGTATTTTCCTCGTAGCTACACCTGGAAAATTTATGCAAACAAGGTACTGAATATGGGATGCATGTATAGCTTCTGGAAACAATTGAACAAGGATCAGAAACAAGCTAAACAGAGATATATTCAAGCATTCTACAATCTCCTATTCAGGAATCTGGTACATCATTTTTTATTAACATCTCATCTTTCATTGCTTTGATTTTATATCTGTAATTAACTAATATCAGGAAATTCACGCTTGCTTTTGAAACTTTAACAGGCAACAAGTGTACCTTTAGCAAGTGATGAAACTCAACAATCAAACTCAAAGCCAGCAGGCAAACCACAGCCTGCACAGAGGCAAGCCAACTTCCACTCAACCCTTTTTTTCTCTCTTCCAAGTAATCGTACCGATACACCTAGAAAATCTAATGAACCGTATCCGACTCTTACGCCATAATCCGAGTAACATAGGTTATTAGGTTTTAGTATTGCAGTAAGCATTTAAGCTAACAAATCTGTATATTCCATTTGTGCAGCACCAAGAGGTCTCAGTCACGACTTCAAAGGTAAAAATGATAATATTTTCTCTCAGCATATCATGCATTGGGGAAATATGATAACATTTAACGATTGTACAGGTTGTTTGGAGCTTAACATTCTGATGGGCAGCAATGGTGGATGTGAAATTGTGTATTGCTTTATTTAATCATGTAATAAATTGGTTGAAAATAAGACTGTGAGGGCATTGGTTTTATAAATTTGCAACAAGTGTAGCAGTCTTGAGTTGAGGCTGAAGTACAGCTTCTTTTATCAGTGTAATGTGTGTTGAGTGAGTCAAATGAATAAAAGATTTCATTACCATTTGTTTGAAACCTCTAGTTTTAGATGAAAAATAATACCATTAAATTTTAATTATTACCTATTTCATTATTTATTTTTAACATGAGAAATGATTGAGTCTAAACTACTCATAAATTGAAGTTTCATCGGACAGAAAAATTAAAAGTTTTTGTTTGTAATTTAAAAAGGATTTATATTCTATATATGATATTGAAAATTAAAAGATTTTACGAACGCTTTAGTTTTAATATGTATGATCTTAATTTAGGGCATAAATTTTAAGGTTTTAAAAAATAATTTTATATTATTTAGGTCATTCTTTGATAAAAAAAATGAAGCCTTTAGGATAAAAAAAATTGTACTCTAGAATTTGTTAAGTATTTTTTTAAATTTATACATGCATGTATCTGAATTATAAAAAAGTATTAATGATTCATTATGGGGCGTTAATCTTTTCCTAGGCATAATATACCTTTAGAACCAAAATTTCAAATTCTTTTTATTTTATGTTTTCTATCTACCTAATTTAAAAATCAATGGCTACTCTGTGCATTTTATTTTACGTTCGTCCCGACCGTGACATATGATTCATGGGTTTGTATTAGGGGTGAATAAAAAATCTAATTATCTGGTTTTGGTTTTGGATTTGATAAGACTTGATAGATTTTTATTTGTTATTAATTTTGGTGGAACCGAGACTGGATCAAAAATTTAGGTCCAATTATAATCGGGACCGAGACTGGATCTTGATTTTCTGGACGCGGTATCCGGTGGGTACTCAATAGTATCGAGATCAATACTAAATATTCGGTATTATTTTTTTCTTATCAAACTTTCTCTTTATGTATAAATAATTGAATATTATGACTATGATTAGTTTTAAAAATTTAATTTTCAAGCCTGTAATATTCTAATTTTATTATTTAATATTATTATTGATGGTTGAAATTTTTTTCTCCAATTATTCAATTTTTTTAAGAATAAACTAATTGACAGAATACCCGATATTAAAACCGGTTCCCACCAGTAACGGGACCGATTCTTAAAATTTAAGACCCGGTGTAATTGAAACCAAAATTAATTTTAATTTTTAAAAATCGATAATTACCGAAACTAAAATCAATCCTATTTAAATTGATCAAATACCCGATCTTGTCCCTCTAATTTGTATCGGAGGCTTATGGTTCATGTTTCTTTGAAACTATTTAGGATTCATGATAGTTGCTGCCGGTGATTTAAACAATGGTCACGGTTATGGGATTGTGTACATAATATAGATTATTATAATCATTTTCTAAAAAAATACTTATAATTATAATTATAAAAAAATCATTTTAATGATATTTAGAGTATTTTCTAAAAAAATAAACATATATAAACTAAAATAGATTAAAAAATATATTATAATTGTGAGATTGAAGATTAAGATTTCTTACAATTTTATCAAATAATTTTTTTGTCACATACAAACTCAAGAATAATCTCTCTCTCTATATATTTGTTCTATCGATCAATAGCTAAATTAAGAAGATTATTAAGGTAAATATCAACAATGGGAGGATTTAGTTATAATTATAAAAATTCAGTTTTAATAATTTTTAGAGTATTTTCTAACAATTATAAAAAGGATTTAATTGAAAGAAATGAGTCTTAGGAGGCTCAATTGGAAGCTTCATTACGAATTTAAGGACTTATTTGGAAATGGAATAAAACAAGACATTTTGATTAAACTAGAAATCTACCTTAAAGGACTAAATAGTAAGTTTACTAAAACTTTTAAACCTCTCAAAAAATTCTCTAAAAATTGAAACCCTACTTTCCGCCATTTACCCTTTTCAATCATTCCTCTTCCGCGTCGGTATTAAAGCCAAAAATTCTTCGAGGAACCATTTTAATTGATCTGAAAAAAAAAAAAGTCTCGTTATCACCGAGACGGACTAATATAGTGTTATATTGCGGCTGCGACGGACCGTTATTAATATGATTCTGTTTTTATCGTAATTTTTATTAATATTGATTTTAGACAACGTGTTACCATTAAATAACGGTTACGGAATTTTTAAAATTCTTAGTTCTTGCTTCAGCCAAATTTACATATATATTTAGTTTATAAATTGAACACCCAAATGTTTGTTTTTACCGTTGGATCCTAAAGTTTAAAAACACAATTGGTTACTAAACTTGGCTTTTGTTTCTCGCTTTGTACAAGACTAACTTCCCCACACAAATAAGCAGCATGTTCAGATTCAATAATTTGAACAAATATATCAGATGTTTGATGATATTGGAATACGGTCGGAGATAGTATTCCTCTCATTTTGTTCTTCATGTAGATACGTAATTGGTAGTTTATGTTTTATTTATATCAAAACTCCTTTTTTTTAATCACAACTACAGTGTTACAGTAGTATCTGTTGTAGTGTATATTTTCAACCACTGAGCATTGATCGCTGGTGAAGGCTTGGAAGTCCTTTTAATTTCACTTTTCGTCAAATTATAGTATTTTAGATTGTTGAACCTACAAGGACTGTGTCGACTTTATCAGTGTTTAAAAAGGCGCTACCGAGGCACGCCTAGGTGCCAAGGCGAGGTGAGACGACATCAAAACGCCTAATTATTTATGGGCAAGGTGAGTTCAATAATGCGTAACAAAGCTCAAAAAGGCGAACGAGGCGTTGAGGCGAGAAAAGGCGACGCTTTTTTAAATTATTTATTTTTTTGTATTTTTTGTTTTTATATTTATTTTCTTTTACGTACTAAAGTAGATCGTATATATATTACATAAACAATATTAATCAAATTAAATTTAAAATTTGTCTAATGAAATTTAAATTAACTTGGTTGAATTTTTAAGTTTGCATTAAATTGATTGTTCCATACATTGTAAATACAAGTTATTTCAAATTTGAATTTTAAGTTATTTAAATTCAGATGAATTTGATTCAAGTTATTTTCATCATGATTTGTCCAATAATATTATAGCATAATTTTTAGTTTGAAAAGCATAACACGATATATGAAAATATTAATTAAATATAATTTATTTTTAAATTAAATTGATTGAATCTTTAAATATAGAATTAAATTAATTTATTCAAACCCTAAATATGACATAAATTAATTAAAAGGGTTAAAAAATTGAATAAAAAAACTTATTAAAAATAAAGGAGGAAAAGAAAGAATTCTTAAGAAAGAAATGTTGGAACCCGACGTTTCAACTCTTGATAAGAAACAAAACAAGAAAATTCAATTTCAACTCTTACCAAGAAAAAACATAAAAAACTCAAGGTACTCTTTTCTCTATTCTTCTAGAATTTTCGTTTTATAATTTTTTTCATATCGTGAACCCATTAGAATCCATCGATATTTACAGTTTGTTAAAAACTGTCATACATCCACATTGCAAAAAATTTCAACTCTTGATAAGAAACAAAACAAAAAAAATAAACTTTAATTCTTATCAAGGAAGAAGATAAAAAACTCAAGGTACTCTTCTCTCTCTTCTTCTTCCGTGATTTTCGTTTTATAATTTTTTTTATATCGTGAACCCATTGGAACCCATCAATATTTATACTTTGCAGAAAATTGTCATACATCCACATTAATATGTTTGCAGTACTTGATATGTTTGCAATTTAAATTGTAAACTACAGTAGAGTCACAAACTTATGTTTGTAATTATTCAATTTGCAGAACTAATTGATATGTTTGCAATTATTTAAACTTATGATTCTTCAATTAATAGTAAAGTATATTTGTTATGTTTCTTATATTTGCAGACATAGAAAAGGAGACTCAAACTACCAGTAGAAAGACATATTTAGGATGAAATCATAGTTATTTGGTTGATCCTAAGGTCACAAACAATGTCACTTGTAAATATTGTTCGATAATTTTCAAGAGTGAAATTCATAGGCTTAAACAACATCTAGCTGGTGGATATAAAAATATAAAAGCTTGTATCAAGTGTCTTGCCCATGTGAGAGAAGAAATGATCGATCACTTCAAGAAGAAAAAGAAAGAACGAGCAAAGATAAACTTGGTGCATGAGTATGACTATGATCAAATAACTGAATTTAACGATGAAGATGAAATGCAAGTTCTAGATACCGACCCACAAAGAAGAAAAGACAAGAGGCCAATGAATCTCAATGTGAAAAGATCAAGGCAAGTTGGTCCAATGGATGCTTTTATCAAATCTTCTACACCACCAACAACGGGCAAACAAAGAACCATTAATGAGACCTATAAAAAAACAAATGGAGAAGTCATGTGCTGATTTTGCTAGATGGATGTATGATGCTGCAATTCCTTTTAATGCTCTGACTCATCTTAATTTTAAAGTTGCTATTGATTCAATCACTAGAGCTAGAATTGGAATAGAGCCACCAAGTACTTATGAAGTAAGAGTCCCTTTCTTGAATAAAGAAATTACAAATACTAATAGAAATATGAGAAACCACAGAGAAGAATGGGTCAAAACAGGATGTTCTATTATGTCGAATGGATGGACTGGTCGATGTGGAAGGACAATCATTTATTTTTTAGTTAATTTTTCGAGAGGAAGCATGTTTCTAAAGTCCATTGATGCGTCTAGTTATTCAAAGACAAGTGACAAACTATTTGGCCTACTAAGTAGAATTGTGGACGAAGTAGGTGAAAACAATATTGTGCAAATTATAACAGATAATGGAAGCAATTTTATGGCTGACGGTTCACTCTTAATGACAAAATATCTGCATTTGTATTGGACTCCTTGTGCAACCCATTATATTGATCTGATTCTTGAAGATATTAGAATAATTCCTGTTATTGCTAAAATTTTGAAGAAAGCAATTCAGATTAATAGTTTTATTTGTCAACGCCCAGGCCTTTTGAATATGATGAGACAATTCACCAAACAAAGGAACTTGTTAAGACCGACGAAGACAAGATTTGCAACTGTCTTTATCATAATTTTATCGATTCACAAACAACAAGATAACTTAAGGAAGATGTTTACATCTGAAGAATAGAAAACTAGTAAATGGGCCAAGGATCCTAGTCGAAAAACAACTGTTGATACTATTTTGATGTCTTCTTTTTGAAACGATGTTGTATATGCATTAAAATTAAGTGGTCCTTTAGTTCATGCACTAAGATTTGTTGATGGAGAGAAAAAGCCTGCCATGGAATACATATATGAGGCTATGGATCGTGCTAAAGAAGCTATTGTAGCTTCATTTAATGAAAATGAGTTCAAGTACTCCAAAGTGTTTAAAATGATAGATAAGAGATGAGAATGTCAGTTACATCGTCCATTACATGTTGCTGATCACTTTCTTAATACTGAATACTTTAACGATAATCCTCAACTTCAAGAATGTGAAGAAGTGGTAGACAACTTGTATGAATGTATCTTGAGGTTGGTTCGTACACCTGACAAGCAAAATAAGATTATGAAGGAACTTACTGCTTACAAAAAAACATATGGACTATTTGGAAATCAATTGACTATTAGACACCGAAAGACTAAGGCTCCAGGTACTTAAAATTTAACTCTCATATATATGTTATATCCTATATTTTTTTATTTATCTAAATCTAACTTTTAGATTTTAATATTGTAGCTGATTGGTAGACATGTTATGGTTCTTCAACAACTACTTTGCAACAATTTGCCATAAAAATTTTGAGCCTTACTTGTAGCGCATCAAGTTGTGAGTGAAAATAGAACACTTTTGAGCAAGTAAGTCATACCAATCAACTAATAAATTATTCTCTCACACTTTTGATCAAGTTATGAGAGAATAAACTATGAAATGAGTTTTGTATTAATAAATATCAAATATAATACAATCTTCTTCTCCAACTACTCCACAAACAACTTAAACCTTGGAAGGGTTTTAGAACATGGTGTAGTCGGCGGCTAAGAGTTTATGCTATAGGATTCTCCAATCTGACTCTCTTAAACCTAGACCTAATGTGTGCCTTATATAGGCCAAGTCCTAGGTTAAAGTCTTCCACATAAGGGAAGAGTTATACAAGGAAAAGAATACAACTCATAATTAAACTAGAACACTTTATTCTATTTCCTAAAATAACTCTTTGTTCCCGCATTGACTTTTGACCAAGGCTTGACTCCTTTGATTGGCTTCGCCTTTCTCTCGCTTTATGTCCGTTAGGATCAACATTATTTTCTCTTTCTGTCGAGCACCAGTTGTTGTCTTTATTCTGCTGTCGCGGCCTCCAAAGTTCTGCCATGGCGGGTGCTAATCTGCAATTCAATATATATCCTCTTATCTGGCCATTCATATGATATGTTTCCTTTCTAAAAACCATCAAATGCATCTGTTTTATGTCAAATAATAGATAAATTCGTAAATTACGTAATTGGATACTGAATTATGGAAAATAAGCAGAATTACTCAGTATTGTCCTTAAATATGTCCTTAATTGGCAATAAATGAGTGGGAAAATGATATAAATATTAAGACTTTTATACACTTATCAAATATCCCCAAACTCAAACTATTGCTTATCCTCAAGTAATGCAAAAGAAAAAATTAAGTCAAGAATTTTAAAGTAATATATCATCTTATCTGTCACGACAGAAATCCTTTCTTAACTCGGCCTCTTCTAGGTTCTAGAAATTCATTGAAACTAGACTATGAGTCTTAGTGGGTGGGTGCGTAGCTGTGTCAAAGCTGATTTTCTATGTTCTAATCCTTTTTCTAGCTCAAGACATCCAACTTAAATTTTTATTCGAATCTTCTTTTTCTCTTTCACCCTAATTGTATATAAATATATATTGCTACATACTTATATTGCTTGAGCCAGTTTCGGGCACCTCAAGTATTTAATTATTCTTACTAGTGCCAATTTCAGGCACCTCTAGTAAGTAGGAGAAAATATAAGTCCTAGAGTCAGTGATGGGCACCTCTATGGACTAACTAGAGTCGATGATATACACCTTTAGTTAAAATTTAAGCCTAAGTCCTTATTACTTTTCAAAGAAAATAACTTTTAAAATCAACTAAGACTAGCAGTGTTTGAATATTTCTAGGCTCATAGTCTAATCCTAAGTATTAATTCTAGTAAAACTTTCGGAATTCAAGTCTAGTGAATGGTGTAGACTGCGACGACGGTTGGAGAATATATTACTGCCGATGTAGTTTCAATCTTAAAATTTTTTTGTAGTGAATATAAAAGGTGTTAAGACAAAAATTAAGGCAATAATACGATATTCTGATTACTTCCATACATTGCATTTATATTTACAAAACATGACCAATACACCCTCAAACTCGAGGGATGCATGTCCT
The DNA here is from genome assembly GCA_035048815.1 of Abelmoschus esculentus. Classification (NCBI taxonomy): domain Eukaryota; kingdom Viridiplantae; phylum Streptophyta; class Magnoliopsida; order Malvales; family Malvaceae; genus Abelmoschus; species Abelmoschus esculentus. Next base: position 14,722,853 of record JAUCBN010000003.1, read on the forward strand.
CAATGCATGAAAAAAAAAGACAGAAAAAGAAAAGGAAAGTCGAAAATAAAAGAAACATAAAAAAGATAAAAGAAAGACTATCGCCCTTTAGAATTCGGTGGGTCCGAAGGAATCCTCAGAGTCATTGTCGATCGGGAGCTTTTGGAGTGTCTTTGGTGGTGGTTGTGCGTCCACCTTTGCTGGGCTCATTGGCTTTTTCACCGAGCATGGTGGTTGGAATCGAACGAGAATGGGGTCTCGTACTGGTTCATCCTCCGTGTCCAGGTCGATCGGGGAGATTGTTGTGGAAGAATCAAGAGCCTCCCTCTTTTTGTTGGTTTCGGGAGTGACGAAATCCTTGATTGTTTGCATAAGAGACTCCATGTCATCGGAGGAGCTACTCCAATCAAGTAGACTTAAGACTACTGGGGTAGCATTACGTTGGGTAGAATCTTGTCTCTTGGATGTTGTTGCGGAGTCAACAGAGAATGGTTTAGTTGTTGTAGCTGCAGTTGTGGCAGCAGGAGACAGTGGAGCTGTGGCGGAGGCAGAAGCTGTTTGAGTAGGGGCATGAGCAGGTGGTTGTTGTGGCATGGAGAGGTTGACTGTAAACTCGGGGAATACAATCAAACAGGTTGGAGTTCTTCTAGGATAGTGGCTATGATTGTGTTATTAAACTCCCGAACATAGTTTATGAAGGCAGATGCCTTCTCTTCATTTGGTTTAGAATGTCCAAAACTTCTGATGATGTCGGGGCAGCTTCTTTTATAGTGTTTTGAGGTTGTGCTGCTTCGGCTGATTGAGGTTCATCAGCAGGTGGAATGTAAGCTTGTGGAACAACTTTCTCCACTTGTATTCTTTTGATGTAGACATCTCTGGTCCATCATTTCCTCTTTAGGGTGTATGTATCGGTGGTTAGTGTTGGTACGCCTTCGCATCTCGCCAAGGTATTAAGCATGCGAAAATCAATATACCTTTATCCTTGGCGGCACATTCGAAGATTTGATCAATGATGATGCGACCGACATCAATTCTTCGGTTGTGGATGATGGAGTGTATAAGTGCCACTTATTGCCGATCCACCTTTTGATTATGCAATGTGGGTAGTAGATTCCTCTTGATAAAGGTGTTCCACAATATTGCTTCCGGTCTTAAGTCTCGACGATTGATAGAGTCGTGATGTTTCCCTGTATTCCATTCTGCTCCCGACATGTAGAGTTTTGCTTTTATCATCTCATAGTCATTGGCTGTCAGGGCAGCTACGAATGCATCTTGTTCATCGGTTTTAATTTGGAGGCCGAAATGGGCATTGATGATCATACCAGCGATAGGGATTGCCCTTCCTCGGAGGTAAGAGTAGGGATTGTTCACCACTGGTCTGTGTGCATAAAATTCCCGTACTCATTCAATGTTTGTCGTCGGAGGTTGTTTGGCGAACATTGGCCACCTTTGGAAGGTGATTTTGGATAGGATGAAATTATCTAGCCCCAAATCTACATCATTGGTGTAATGAAACCCTTTCTCTTCCCAAATTTGTCGATTCTGGAAGGCACTGTGATATTCATGCTCGACATCCTTTGTGGAGAATCTTTTGTAGGTTATTGCTCCGGTAGGGTTTAGTTGTTGGTTGGCCATTGGTAGTTTTGTGTAGAACAAGAGAAGAAAGTTGTCAGACTTAAACAAAAATGAAGGATAAAAATGGTTACCTTTGCCCGTTATTTAAAGAGGCAGAGCGACGCGGTGTTTGAGGGAACGGGCGTGATTATTTCCCGCTGGCGTGCACGCAACGCAACTACAACTGGTGTCCATTGACAGCGAAAACGATGTCATTTTTGAAATCAGGCGACATAAATCCCTCCCGGCAATTATCTGTTTTCCTTGAATTAGGCTGATAATCATCTTTAATTCTTCATTAATGATACCTAAATAACTGTAAATAATTAATTAAAAACTATGGAAATTGATGGAGGCTCTGGAGTCTATTGGTTCTACCTTTGTCAGATTTTAGTATTTAAGATGTCGGTCTCACTAGGACTGTGTCGGTTCTACTACTTCTTATAATTGCACTAAGAAATTAAAAACACAAATAATTGGATTGGTTTTATTTACATTAACTAAACTATATTAAATGATAGAAAATAATAATGAAAAGAACAAGATTAGATTGAATGCTTTGTAGAGGAGAATCCAGTTATATTGCTAATCCACTTATTAATGCAATAGTGTTGAATTACCGCCTCGGTGGATCGCACAAAGGGTCACCACAGTTGCCTAGGCGGGGTTATGCCTTATTGGCAATTTAACTTTCCATAGTTCGACAGAGCAACCTTATATGTTACTTCCTTATCCCTAAGCGAAGAAAACTGTTGAAATCCTTGTGTCTTGATGTTACCTCCCGACGTTAATCAAGGGTAGATTACAACCTCACATGCGTCTTGTTAGTCGTTGAAATCCTAGATAACCGGATTAGTTAATGCCATTGAGCAAAGGCCGTATTCTCTCATTTCGTGAGCCTAACTTTCCCGATATTAGAAAAATGAATATTTCTTCACATACTTATCATCTCGAGCTCATATGCAAAGAAAGTTAAGTACCCCAAAAGAATAAACTATGAAATAAGGTTTGCATTAATAAATATCAATAACAATGTAACCTTCCTCTTCATCTACTCTACAACAATCTAAACCTCCAAAGGAGTTTAGAACATATTATGGTCGGCGGCTAAGGATAAATTATGTGTGTAAACCGACTTCTTCTCCTCTAAACCTAAACCTAATGAGTGTCTTATATAGGCCAAGTCCTAAGTTGATCTTTCCATGCAAGGAAAGAATTCTAAATAGAAAAAAAGTCTAATTCTTAATTAAATTATATTAAATAAATCTTAATTCTTAAAATGTATCTTCCCGGGGTTTGGCTTGGGTTCGACTTCCTAACTGAGTTGTTCTTCTTTCTTTGTCTTTCGTTATCTTTTTCTCTTCCTGTTGAGCATCACTTATCGTCTCTCTATGCTGCCGTGACGGCCTTCAAAATGTTGCCGTGGCGGATGCTTCTTCTACAATTCAACATTTGTTTTCTTCTTTGGCTCTTTCTATGATCTAGTTTCCTGTCTAAGAAAGAAAACTATCAAACATATCTGTTTTATGCCAAATAAGAGATAAATTCATAATAATAGTATTTGAATATTGAAATATGGAAAATAATTAGAAATATCTATTATTGTGTTTAATTCTGTCTTTATTAGCAATAAATGACTGGAGAAATGATGTGAAAATAGAGAACTTTTAGGCACTCATCAGAAATATTAAAAATTATGAAAACTTAATTTATAAAAAATTTAAATCTAATTCTTAAATCTGAAAACTAAGTTTAATTCCTAAAACATAAAAATAAATGAAGGATAGTAAGATAAAGATTAGGTTACTGACGGAGTGCAATAAATTGCATCTCAAGCAGAAATCATCTTTCCCTTTTTGAGTGGAAGAGAAGCAGATGTCTCTGTTGCTGTCTCCTTATCAGGTGGTTTCTTTTGGATGTATTTCTTTTCAAGGGGAGTGCTGCCTCAGTAGTGGTTACCTCGGTAGGTTTTGTTCAGGCAGTCCGTTTCTGCATCGAAGTTAAATTTAGTTTTAACTTCGATTTGTTACATTTGTTTGCTTCTTCTGGATGCCTTAGAGTTTTGAATATATTGATCTTTACTTGTTGATCATTCACCCATATGACCAATTCTCCTTTTTCGCAATCGATCAAAGTTCTATCTATGGCTAGGAACGACCTTCCCAAAATGATTGGGGCGTTCTCATCTGCTTCGCAATCTAAAATTAAGAAGTCAGTAAGAAATATAAATTTATCCACTCTTACCAGAATATCCTCAATCTTGTCTTCTGGTTGCACGTAAGAACGGTCTGCCAATTACAGCATCACCGTTGTTGGTTTTGCCTACCTGATGCCTAGCTTCTGGAATACTGACTTAGGCATTAGATTAATACTAGCACCTAAGTCACATAATGCCTTCCCCACGTATTAATCTCCGATAGAACATGATATGATGAAACTACCAGGATCTTTTCTTTTGATTGTGGCCTTATTGTGCAGTATTACCACACACACTCATATTGAGACAACAGTTTTAAATTCCCCAATTTTAGTCCTCTTGGATATAATATCCTTAAGGAACTTAGCATAGTTGGTCAATTGTTTTATTGCTTCCACTAAAGGTATATTGATATGTATTTATTTTAGGATGTCTAGAAATTTCTTAAACTGGTACTCCTGTTTTTTTTTGTTTTAGCATTTGTGGGAAAGATGGTGGTAAACGTAGATCCTCAATCTTTTTGTTGCATTAGAATCTTATATGCGGTGCGGCTACGATATCATCATCGACAGTATTTGTTGGTTCCTTAGCCTAAGATTTTCTTCAGCAGCCTCGTGTGGCGCTATTGTTTCAGTATTCTTACCTAATACTCTAGTAGTTATTTCAGGGTCCTTTAGTTGTAAACCACTTCTGGTAGATATAGCTTTACATTGCTCATGTGGGCCCGTTCTAGCGACTTCAGTATCGCTGGGTAAACCTCCTATAAGTCAGCTTTTCATCTGTTGTGTCATCTGACCTACTATGATTTCTAGTTTTTGGAAAGCAGACTCATTATTCTGTATTCTCGTCTCTGCTCTGTCCTTGAAAGTGTCAGCTTTTTGGATGAACTTATTGGTGTTGGCTATATAAGCACCAGTCTGAGCCATGGACATTTTCAGTATATTTTCCAAAGTTTGGACATCTGATGATTTCGACGGCGGCAACGTCTGCTATGGTATCTGCTTTTGAATTGTTCTGTTATTTTGCTGGAATCCAGTATTTTGCACAAGTTGATGTTGTGAGTTTAGTGCGTTGTTGGGTTTACTCCATGAGAAATTTGGGTGTTTCCTCCATGATGGATTATAGTTGTTGGACATATTGTTTCTATTAAAATTTCCAACATAGAAGGAGGATTCTGGGTTTTGCGGGCAGTCGTTCGAGTTGTGGTTGTCAACACATGTTTTGCAGAAAAACATGATTGCTTTTACTTCTCGAACATGACTCGGTTTTGGCAAATCCTTAACCATGTTTGTCAAAGCTGACAGTTATGCTAAGATAGATTCCGAAGAGTCAGGATTTGTCATACATCACCTAGTTGTTTGGTATTGATAATTGTTCTTTGCTAACCTATCTAAAACCTCTAGACTCTCATGGGGTGGGCGGTCTAGTAGGGTGCCATTGGCGGAAGCATCAAGCATCATTCTTGTAGGAGTATTTAATGCATTGTAAAAGATTGATACTTGAGTCTACTCGGGCAAACCATGCATGGGTATTTTCTTTATAATTCTATGTATCTTTCCCAAGCCTCATACATAGATTCGTCTTCTTCTTGCCTAAAGGATGTGATATTATTTTCGAGCTTATCAGTCATATTAGTATAACTGAAATGGGCAAGAAAACTTTGGCATAGTTCTATCTATGAATTCAACGATCCCGACTGGAGGTTGCTTAACCAAGACTTTTCTCTATCCCTCAGTGAATAGGGGAACAATTTAAGCTTAAGAATGTCGGCTGAGACTCCCGATAGTTTAAACGAATTACAGATTTCCAAAAAGGACTTAAGATGTTGTCGAGCATCTTCATTGACCGATCCCCCAAACTAGCCTAAGGTGTTGATCATGTTGAACATGATCGGTTTTAACTCAAAGTATTCAACCTTTATATTAGACATCATAACGGTAGGAGTTAATTCATCCAAATCTTTCTCTAAATAATCATGGATGGTACATGTGCGTTCCTGTCTTGGAAGGTTTGTTGGGTCAACAATTGCGATGCACAGCGGTTGTCTATCTCGACGATATTCATGCCAGCGTTGTTCTGCTGGCCAGGTGTTGCGTTCTTTCTTTCGTGTATCCTACATTTCAGATTTCGTGTTGTTCTTTCAATTTCTGAATCGTAAGGGTATTGATCAATCGACGGATTGGACTTGGCCATACACAGAACAACTCTAGTAAGTTAAAGAAAGAAAAATTAAAACTAAATAATAAAATAAAATAAAAAGAAAAGAAAAAGAGTACAGAAATAATTAGTAGTAAAATAGAGCGTTAGTTTTCGGCAATGACTCCAAATCTGGTGAAGGCTCGGAAGTCCTTTTAATTTCATCTTTCGCCAAATTATAGTATTTTAGATTATCGAACCCACAGGGACTATGTCGACTTTACTATTGCTTAAACCTGCACAATTGAAAATAAAAACACAAGTAATTTGTTGAGTTGTCATAACTAAATTAACTACTTAAAAACTAAATAATCGAAGAGGATAAGTACGATAGAAGTGAGTCCATGTTTAGTGCTTTGTAGAGGGAAATCCAGTTGTATTATTTATCCACTTATTAATGCAATGGGTTAACTTACTGCCTCGGCGGGTCGCACTAAGGGACGTCGTAGCTGCCTAGGCGGGTCACACTAAGGGACGTCGTAGCTGCCTAGGCGGGGTTATGCTTTATCGACAAATCAACTTTCCATAGTTCGACAGAGCATCCTTGTTTGTCTCCTCCTTATCCTTAAGAAAAGAAAACTGTTGAAGTCCATATCTTGATAATATCTTACGGCGTGAATCAAGGATGAACAACAACAAAACACATGCGTCTTATTAGTCGCTGAAATCCTGGGTGGTTTATCTCTAAATCAGATTAGTCAATGTCCTTGAGCAAAGACCATATTCTCTCGTTTCGTGAGCATAACTCTCTCAATATTAAACAAATAGATTTTTCTTCACATACTATAATCTCGAGCTTATATGCAAAGAAGAGTAAATGCCAAGAGAGAATAAACTATGAAATGAGTTTTGCATTAATAAATATCAAAAATAATACAACCTTCTTCTCCAACTACTCCATAAATAACCTAAACCTCGGAAGAGTTTTAGAACATGGTGTAGTCGGCGGCTAAGAGTTTATGCTATAGGATTCTCCAATCCGACTCTCCTAAAACTAGACCTAATGTGTGTCTTATATAGGCCAAGCCCTAGGTTAAAGTCTTCCACATAAGGGAAGAGTTATACAAGGAAAAGAATATAACTCATAATTAAATTAGGACACTTTATTCTCGCGTTGACTTTTGACCAAGGCTTGACTCCTTTGATCGGCTTCGTCTTTCTCTCGCTTTATGTTTGTTAGGATCGGCATTTTTTTCTCTTTCTGTCGAGCACCAGTTGTTATCTTTATTCTGTTGTCGCGGTCTCCAAAGTTCTACCGTGACGGGTGATAATCTGCAATTTATTATCTATCCTCTTATCTGGCCATTCCTATGATATGTTTTCTGTCTAAGAAAGAAAATCATCAAATACATCTGTTTTGTGCCAAATAATAGATAAATTCGTAAATTATGTAATTGGATACTTAATTATGAAAAATAAGCAGAATTGCTCAGTATTGTCCTTAAATTTGTCCTTAATTGACAATAAACGAGTGGGAAAATGATATAAAAATTAACTTTTATACACTTATCAATCGTTCAATCATTTTGCTAGCATTACTGATGCTCGAACCCGTAACCTATAATAACAACAACCGTTCCTTTAACCATTAAGGTTAGATGGTTAGTGCTATTTATATCAAAACTGCTTTTCAGATATTGTACTAATAGTTCACTATGATTCAGTTGGATTCAAGAAAAGTTATCCACACCAGTAGCCAAAATTCCACAATTTGAATGCATTTCTGCCTACACGTCTTCATGTTTGGATTAAAGCCTTGATGAACACAGTTAAAGGAGTTGACTCTTGTATATTATGGATATGAAGAAATTAAAGTGTAAATGATTTCTTGCATTTTTTTAAGAATTGCAGGTAAAAAAAAACATTTAAAATTACACAAGGAAGAATACAAGTTCGTTTAGTTATTAGATGAGATGTATGACAGTTTGGCTACTTATATAAATCATGTAGGTAAAACTACTAAGACGTTAATACTACTAATATCATTCAAATATCTATTTTTTAACTTTAAAAATCTCACTTTAAAAAATAAATTTAACTCTTAATGTTTATATTTTTTCGTAAATTTTATTCTTGTTTTTTAAAAATTTAAATCTCAATCTTTTAAAATCAATTTTAATAAAAATTTGATTAAAATATTATTTTTTTAACAATTTTGAAGTGGGTGCAAATGTGGTTGTACGGGTTGTATATCGTCTGTCTCTTTTTTATATCTTCTTCCATGCTTCTGTTTTAATTAGAGGTTTCAGGGTTCAAAATGAGGGATTGTGGGTAGGATTTAAGGAATTATGGGTAGATGTATTTTTAGGATGTAGGATTTAGGGTTTAAGATATAGAAAATAAGAGTTAAGATTTAAAATTCATTTTAAAAAAATTTCAACGAAAGACATAAAAAGAAGCATAATAAGAAAACAAAGGATTTTTGCTTCTACACACATGATAATATAAAATAGTCCAATATATCCTTTCGATAATTAATATTTTAATATTTCATCATTTTTATTTTTTATTAAAACTTGGTTTAAATCACCTCACACTATATTTACTCTATTTAATTACTCTATTTTAAATAAATGAGCTTGACCGGCTCGCGAACTACTCGGGCTCGGTTCGGTTAAAGCTCGATCAAAGCTCGGCTTGAGTGAGCCCGACTTGGGCTCGGGATTTAAACAAGCTGAGCCGAGCTTACCCAAGCTCGGTTCGAAAAGCTCGTGAACAAGCTCGGAATAATTATATATAAACATATATGTATATTTATATATATTAAAAATAATTTGTTTAGCAAAGAAAAATAATAAAATAATTTAGAGTAAATCCACTAAAAATAAATAAAATAAAATAAATTTAATATTATCAAATAAAACAAATTTACAAAACTATAAATAATAAATAAAAAATAAACTATAAATAAATAAATAATAAAAATAATATAAAAATTGTTCATTTCGAGCCAAACCGAGCCGAGCCGAACCTGAACCGAGCCTGACGAGCTTTGAGTCCGAGCCGAGCCTAGTAATATTATTTTTGAGCCGAGCTCGAGCCTGAAATTCCGAACTCGGCGAGTCTCGAGCCTAGCCGAGCCCAAATATGCTTGTTTTCGAGCTGAACCGAGCCTGGCCTGGCTCGGGCTCGACTCGTTATCACCCCTAATGCTTACTTTCCGACCTATTTGTGTGGGTTCAAATAGCACTTAGCTCACTTTCATCCTTTTATACTCAATTGAGTGTCACCACCTAATTAGTAAAAAGAATATATTAAATAAAAATAAAAAATTTGAGTAAATTTATCTAATTTGATTAAAATAGATACGACTATATAATTTAAAACTCACCTAAATAATTTATCCTATTTCAAACCATATTCCTGGTGCTTTTATTAGGAACCATGCTGGACAATGGCAGGTGCGGTTTGATAAATTTGTCGGCACTGGTTTGGTCTTTGAAGAGGAGTTCTGGGACTGTTAGATGGCATGGAATGCTCTGTGGCTTTAGACAAATTAGTTGTGGAAATGGATTAACCTGGAAGCATTTCGCTTACCAGCGGGGAGAAATATATATAAAATTTTGAAATAAATAAACCTTAAATATTATAAAATTTTAAGAATTAATTCATAAAAACTATAAAATTAAGATAAATACGTGAATTTTAAAAAATTAAGAGTGAACATAAATTTGCCTCTAAGTATCATAATTTTAATGAAATTCATAATTTAAAGTCAGAAAATTTTAATTACATTGAATAACAATACATAAATAATAAAGAAATTTAATTCTATAATAAATTCGTAAACTATATATTTTTTAGTAATTAATTTAATAATATTTAATAATATTCAACTTTAATAATGTTCAGTAATATTCAATACTCGAAATAAATTTTTCGTAATTAAATTATATTTTTTTATCAAACTATCTACTCAAATTATTATCCGTAATCATTTAGATTTCTACCATTATGTCAACCGTTTAAACTATTGTGATATCGTAAAAAAAAACGTTAGTGACGCTTTCAAAAGTGGAATATGAAAAAAAATCTAAAAGAATTGAAAATTACAATAAAAACTAAAAATTTTAAAAATTAAAATTAACATTAATAGAAATATATGTATAAATGTTAAAAAATTAAAAATACTTTCAAATTAAAACTTAATATTTTGTGGTAATATTATGTGACATGTTAGTGTCACGGGACCATTACCCTCTTCCTAAAAGACATGTTTAGTAGAAATGTGTAGCATCACCGTATATATCTTAAGATCTCTCTTTTTCTTTCTGATGTGAGATTAATATTTCCATACATCTTTTTAGGTGTAACATTCTCTTCATGTGACCTCTTATCACAGTTGTTCACCCTGTTTACCCCTCTCATGAGCATTTGACGTAAAATCGAGCAGTCAAAGGGTCGCTCTGATATCACTTGTCACGAGGCCAATACTCTCTTCCTAAAAGATATGTTTGATATGATGTACAGCGCCACCGTATATATATCTCAAGACCTCCATTTTTCTTCCGGTGTGGGATTAATATTCCCTACCTCTTTTTAGGCATGAAATTAGCCTAAATAATACTCATGTCTCATTAAATCTTATTGATTTATTTTGGTCAAATTTTTAAAATTTGAATTATTATTTATTGATAAAAACATAATATATATATTATACACCTTTAATAAAGTAGTTTTAAAATATTATAATTTTTAAAATATTTAAAATAATTATAATTAAAGTTTATTTTTTTTAACTTTTAAAAAGTTATTATAGAACTAATGTTTTTATACAATAATTGAAAAATAATTTTGAACTAATTTGAAAAGATTTAAAAAATGGTTCTTATGTCCAAACAACCTGAGAACATATTTAAGAAGTTTTTGAGAGATTTTGAAGGTGTTTAAAATGTTTTAAAGAAGTCGAAGAATAATTTTTAACCCAGGCGTATTGATACACTTCCTAGGTGTTTCGATACCGCTGAGCTTTTCAAAGGCAAAAATACACATGCGTTTTGATACGATTTTTGATTGTTTTGATACAGTTTGCTACTATGAATTTTGGTTTCGATATCAGCTTTAGGTGTTTCGATACACCTCTAACGGCTTTATGAAAACCCCAACGATTTTATGAAAAAAAAATAATATACACCTTATAGGCATTTTGATACCAATTATTAATTGCAGATCCAATAACTATTTTCCAAAGTGATATTATCAAAATGGCTATCACACGTTTCGATACCACATGCACCAAAAACAAAAATTGGCCTGAAAATCAGCTTCAAACGACTTTAAATCAATCTCAATGGTCATCAACGACTAGAAGCTCAATTGGGATGATAAAAGGAAGTCTCAAGTATCACGTAGAGACTAATGCTTTCATTATAACAACAATAAGATCAAGCAATTGTATAGTACTTAATTTTCAATCTTTGAGTAGACAAACAATTGTGAGCTTAAATGTATATGTATGCTCAAGTGTATTAAGATTAGATGTGGGCTTTAGATTGCAAACATGCACCTTGTTAGAAGGATTACAAGTTTGCTTAAGTTTAAGTTTTTCTCTTGTTTGAGAGGATTTTCAAAGTTCAGGTTGTAAACTTTGGATGCTAGATTAGAGGATAAAATCTAGGTTGTAAGGTTAGTCCTTTAGCCTCAAAAGGACGAAATTCTTAGTGAATTCGAGAATTCCTTAAAGGAGCTAAGGTAGTGTATGTAGGATTTGAGTTAAAAATTCAAATCACTCTAAATCCTTGTATCCAAATTTTTATCTTTTTGCTCACTCAACAAATTACACCCAAATTATCATCTCTCTTATCACTTGGAAGCAAGATCGGTTGTGTATCGAGCCCAACAATTAATAAAAGATAAAATTAATGAAAAGATGATAATAAAATAGGTGATTATAAAGAATAGTTTAGATACCTAATTCTTATAAATACTTTAAATATGTAGTTAAAATGGTATATTGTTTGTTCTGCATGGAACTTACGTGTGAGAGGGAAAGGACAGGTCACAAGCGAAGAAGTAATAAGACAGAAGAGACGATGTCCGGTTTCAATTTCCAACCCAAATGGCATTGTCTCAACGTCCCATTTATGACCATGAAAATTAGGTCGTAGGAATTGGAAGCAACTGGAAACCCAAATCCAACCATCCCATCGGGAATATCTCAATCTCATGTGCAGTTCTCATTTAAAGCTATGGCTTTCCAATCCCAACTCCAACTCCAACCCACCACTTGTATTTTCCTTCAGCAGAATCCCAAACTCAGTTACCACATTTTCCAATCCCCACCTCATGGCAAAGCAAACCATCAATGATTGCTCTAAGTCCAACGACAATCTAGACCTTGTGAAGGCAGCTGCACCTGCATCGGCATGGTACCAGCACGGTTCGAGCTCTGAAAGCAAGTCTGTGGTGGTCCGAGAATCCGATGCCACGCGACGAGATCCGGCACCTTCATGCTACAAGTCGGAAGACATAAAAAACACCAACACGGACGTGGAGATGGAGGGATCGGTCCCCACCCATAATTCTCTCCTGGATCCTTACGAGATCGAAAGCATCTCGAAGCGACTCGATCAGCTGATCGGGTTGAGTGGAGTCAAATTCTACCATGAGCTGTTTATGATCGATGCAGGTGTTAATGATCATCACCCCAAGAGAGAAAACATAAGCAGCAGCACTAGTACCAAGTGGAGAGGGTTTCTGCAAAGGCGTTCGGTGGTATGTGGCAGACTCCATGATGCGGAGGAAACTGCCCTCAGACCCAAAAACCATGTGGCCTCAGCTAAGACGTTGAACCGCAAGGCACGAGCAGCCGGCGTTCGGTGAATTTGCAACCATTGGATTGTAGTGTTGGGTGGTTTTATTCGTACGTATTAAATGCCAAATATATTGGCATTCCGTTCATTCGAACACTTACTGCCATCAAATTTGTCACAGTGATTGTTTCTTTTGAATAAATGCATTTGATTATTAAAAAAAGAAAGCTGTTAGCGTTAGGTGGTCACTAACAATCTAATTTTAAAAAATTATTATACAGTTTCGATTCATAACGTTACCATCTCGTATAAAAAAAGGTAAAGATTTATCTTAAAAAATAAGATAAAAATTATTATTAAATAAAATTATGAATTATATGATGAGTCAGTCTATATAATATTTTTTTTATAATTTTTTACATTAATGAATTGAAAATTAGATTGGATCAGCTCTTTTATATAAAATATGTATTGATTGCTTGGTAAATGCTCAACAAATAGACTATCTATAGTTAACATTGTAAGGTAATTATATTACTTTTATTATTATTTTCTTCAAAGTTAATGAATTTCTTCCACTTTCATACTTTACATTCATTTTTTGTCTTTTCACAAAATGAATATTTATTTATTTAATGTTAAAAGTGCATATTTAACTTAAATTTTAAGTAAAGAATAATAAAATTGTCAAATATAAAAACTTTTATGAGTTTTTTTATTTATATCAAATATTAATATATTGAATGAGATTTTAATGTATTTTATTATTAGAGTTTAGTACCTATTAAAATATAGATAAGATTAATAATAAATGTATATGTCTAAGATTTGTAATCCTTCGTATTCAAGAAAATTATAGTTTAGTTTTATCAGTCTTATATGAGGATAATAAAGTATGCACTATCCAACTTAAAGAAGGATAGATAAAGAATGATAGAAAAAACATATCTTATAAAAAAAAATTTTACTCGTGATCTATAAAAAAAAAAAGACATTGAAGTCTGACGTATTTTTTCATGTGATAATTTGATAGATCTATTTCCTTAGACACTCCCTAATGTTTCATTTGAGAAGTTGATTTACAACATTGTATTGTATCATGCCATATTTGATGTATTTACAAGAAGAGTAAATACGCGTTGAGACAAGAAGTTATATTATGAATTATTATCATATGAGATTAATCAATCAAATATATTTATTTAATTATTTTTTTGTTTTATTTTTTTATTTGGTAAAAAATATTTTTAAATTTAATTTTCAGTAAATATTAGTGAAGACTCACTTGATAAAAATGATGAGATGAAAGCAAATAATTAAAAGAATACATTTGATTAGTTAATCTCATAAATAATGTGATGAAAATGACTTATAATATAATTTCACAAATTAAAGGATAAATCATCGAAATAAGAGTGAAGTCCGTATTACAATTTTGGGTTCCATAAATATATTTTCAATATCGATTAAAATTAAAAATATATATATTTGAGTTTAGAGAGTAACAACCATGAATATGGCGTCGCTATCGGGCTGAATTATTCTTACAAGGATGATTTTACTGCAACTCATAAATTGTGTTGAGGCATGGTTTAGAAAAGAGATTTATTGGAGTTTAAATTTTAAGAAAACAAATTTTAAAAAAAATGGGACTCATCACCGCTACTGATAATGACTAGTGTGATAGGTGATTGAAGAAAACGATTGTAAAATCTAGATAAAAATATAAAGAGAAAAAATTGAAAAGAAGAGAAAGTGAGGGGGAAAACTAATTTTTGTATAGATTCTAAAATATTATTTTGATGTAAATTTGATATTTTAAATAAAAAAAATTTACAAACGGACGTTGAACACTACTGAACACCATTAATGATGAACATTGTTAAACCCTATTAAATTAATTAATAAAAATTTAAAATATCAAGGACTCAATATACAATTAATAAAAGAGTGGTAGACTTAGCATACAATTAATAATTATATACTAAGTATTTGAGATTTTTAATTTTTATTAATTAATTTAATAATTTTTAGCGGTGTTCAATATTAATAGTGTTTAACAATGTCCGACACCCGTCATAAACTCATCCTTTTAAACATCGTTAATTATTTAACAACGATACGATTATTATCGTAATATGTTATTATACAGTCATAGTGTTTATTTTATAAATCATTCCATAGATATTTTCCCCATTTTAGAAATGACGTTGGTGTCGTAATTGGATTTGGAACTGGTTAAGGAATATGTTGTTTTGTTCCTCCCATTTGCAAGTTACGGTTTTTTTTTTCTCTCTAATTAGACATTTCCAAATGGTTATTATATTTCAATATTATTATAATATTTAAAAAGAATATTTAAAATTTAGTGAGGAAAATAAATGTTTTAAAATTTTAATAACTAAAATAGATTACAGAATATCTCTTCCGTTTTAAACTTAAGCACCATTTCTCATTTACCTTCATGGTTTGCTTTTATTTATTTTATTTATTTTAATCCAAAATCCAATTGGATTAAATAATATAAGAGTTTGAGATTTGTTTTGTTTTAAGATGGTTACATAATAAAAGTTTAAAATTTAGGAGAGATTAAACTAGAAGTTAATCATTTTTATTAACGCATCATATCATTAAACTAACAAATATTAACTGCTTAATGACCAAAATAAAACAAAAAAAATAACATAAATGATGTTCATGATAGGATAATCGAATTTAATCGTTTTGTCTGCAATGTACGTGTATTGTTAAAAGATTGAAAAATATACATAAACAAATTCTATTTATAATCACCTTTAAACTATTTGTTTAAAGAAACGACACCAAATGCGTGCCTAATCAAGCATTGAGAAACATAAAGGGATTAGAATGGGCTAATATGACGAGCTAACCTTAACAAAATCTCAGGTACAAGGCGCTTCCTCGGAGGCGCCGAGGCATCCTTGGCAAGAGCTTCCTCATCACCAGCATGGATCACAGCAACCACATGATCAAATAGATCATCCTTTCCACCTCGTAACGGATCCTACATCTCAATTTTAGGGGCGGTAATAAGTCTCTCTATGCCATATGGATATATATTTGTTGTCACAGATTTTAATTGCTCAAGGAACTGGGAAACCTTCAGGTGCAGAAACAGAGAAAAAAAATGCAGTAGCGGGAAAACAATATAAAAGCTAGTTGCTGATACTATTAGGATAACCATTATTTACTTTACTGTTTTCACAGAAAAGCTTCAAGCAGTTTGAGCTACATTCGCAAAAGATCTAGGGAAGATTATTCATTTCCCTGTTAAACTAAACCCACCTTCAGCATCGGCATCCGAATTTATATTGTAGATTAAAAGGACCCTAAGTAGGCATAACATGAAATGCGAAAAATTTATATTCATTTAGTTATATAACACAAATTTTCCATCGGAAGGCCAGATCAGCAAAAGAAGTATATTAATAATGACATTAAAAAGCTAGTGATAACCACTAACCTGTAAAAACAGATCGGTATGGGATTTTCCTTCATATAAAACCACTTCTGCCTCAGCCCCTACTCCTTTAAGAGCTTCTACAAGGTTTATACTGCACAGAAAACGCCAATATCAGGAATAGCAGTTTCTCTGAAAAATTGCAGTAAATCCACTACAGAAGTATGTCTCCACCTCACCATAAATCATTTTTGAGAAAAAATAGTCAAATTATTCCAATTGCAATCATTATTACATAATATATTGTAGGATTCCTGAATAAAATGTAGTAATGACATTAAATACAAGAAAATAATTGGAATATTCTCTCTCTCTCTCTCTCTCTCTCTCTCTCTGTCAGTAATATGCAGTTTGAAAGGCAACAAAGACACTAAACAGTTGACATTTAGGCCAACAGGTATTCTAACCTGGCATCTGATGGTATTGATAAATCTGAAGTTCCATGGAAAAGTTTAATAGGGGGAAGAAGAGAGGCAGCTTCTCTATTGTGTGGATTTTTTATTCTAACTTCAGGAGAAAATTGTTCAAAGGATTCTTCCCCTTCCATGATGCTGTAACATTGAAATAGAACTTCAGTTGGTTAATAAATTGTACACGGGATAATAAAACGTGTAGTAAAATGAAAAGTGTGTATGGTTACAAGAAAAATATCTTCGGAAAAATACCTTAAAAAGATGGAACGATAAAGGCCTCGGTTGTGAAAATGATCAACCAAATTAAATAAATTGTACCTATTCACAATTTAAAAGGAAATAAACATGTATCTGGTTACAACTGTCAATTTATTTATACAATTTAAACAGAGAATAAGCTCATATGATGTGCAACTATCAATAAACAGAAGAGGATTAACTTATGCTATAAAATATATAAAGAGAGGCCAATCACTTTAAGCGGCTAGGCGGACTAGCTCATATGTATATCTTCAAATTTCAAGAAAATCTTTACGTTCTAGAGTCAGTTAAGGAAAATGTTCCCACCAACCTAAAAGAGAAGATAGGTAGGTTTTCAGTTGCTAGTTCTTCAGTACCAAATTCTCACAGCACAGGGTCAAAAAATATTTTCAGCATAATTTTGTAAATTGATAACCAAATGATCACAGCTAAACTAGTTAACTAACTTGAATTGATGTTTGTCTCACGTTTAGAAGGAAAAAGTTACAGTGTTGTAACTAAGGTAAATTTCTTTCAGGAGCACCATAGAATCTCTTTCATAAAATAACATAAAAGCAAGCGGTCAAGGGAAATAAAATTTAGAGAAAAAGAAAGGTAAAAAGAGAGAAGCATGATGCAAACAGAACAAACTGCATTTTATACGAGTAATTCACACTGCAGTGATAGTGTCTTACAAAATAACTTCCAGGAAATCAGAAAGGGTGGGAACTATGATCCAAAAGAGAAAAAGTTATAAAGTGGAAAAACAAACACATGGAAACTAAGGACAGCATATTTGCGCATTATGAACTTAAAACCAACCTACAGTACGAAACAATGTTGTGATTCAAGATAATCAATTCAAAAAAATTGACATGTTTCACAAAGAAATATAGCTAACATCTTTCAGCTGGATTTCATCTGAAGCATTAATGTTTTATAACCATTTCAATGACAGTCATGCACTCTACATAAGAAATGAAAAGTAGTATGTTGCTTCTTCATTATTAGGATATGAACATTTTCAACATACAGAACATATTAAAAAGTTTTAAAATTCATATATCAACATGAACTTGATAGCCTCACATAAAGATCCTTGTAGATCATTATTCTTGTTGCTTAAATGTACTAATTAAGTCCAAAACAATGGGAAGTACAGCTTTCTGCATATCCAACATATCTTATGCAAGCCTCATAATGAAGAACAGATAAAAGTTTACCCTCCAGATAAACCAAAATAAGCTTTGATTTGGGAGACACTCCAGGTGGTGCTTTCTCCTCTAGATTCTTTGATTGCTTGCTCCAAAAGAACACAAGAAGAAATATGTGCCCCCGCCGACTGCCCCATTAAATAGATTCTATTGAAAATAACCATAACAGTGTAAATTGAGATAATATGGATATACGGAAGACATTCAAAACCAAAGAAAGGAGTCAGCCAGCCAGTCACCTATTAGGATCACCTCCATATCTGTCAATGAGATTGCAGACAAAAGAGACACCTTCAGATACATCTTTCACCATGTCACTAATGGTTCCTTGGGGAAAGTTCCTGCATACACATATCAAGAAAAGATGATTAGCGGTAGAAGAAAAGAGACAAGCCTTATAACTTTTACGACAAAATGAGAGTCAGTTAATAACAGGGGGAGGGGGTAAATTGTTTGGAGCATAGAGGCAAAAATATTCATTATGTATGGTATTTCATTAATGAAGTAACAAGTATCTAATTTGACCCTTGGAATATTTCACACGCAGGTGGCATTGTTGGTGAAAGTGAACAGAACACACGCTGTCATGGCATCAACCAAACTAATACCTGTAATCAATACAAGCTACAATGACATCTCTTTCTGCCAATTGCAGTCCTAGAAGTGAACCCCAAGCCTTGTACCTAAATCAACAGAAAGTTCAGAAAGGTGTTATACATTTTCAGTAATATTTAATGGTAAGCTAGATATGGAAGTGGTTGATACACTGATCATTCAAATACACCGAATGAGCAATTTCAGCCTTAAACTCTCTTTAGGTTTATAGATCAGTACAAGAATAGACAATCCAATGCAGAACCCTCTAATGAAATATTAAGGAACTATAAGGCTATATTACATCCAAACATTAAAATGTGACAGATACATCATGCAGAAATCTCATGTCACTCACCCAATTATCCAAGCTCCACCAGTCACAAATACCACAACTGGCTTTGGGCCATTAATATTTGTTGGCAAGTATAAATCCAATCTGTCAAATCATCATCAAAGGTGAAAGTGTTAATTTATAATCTGAGACAAGCAAGTCATAGAATATAACTACTTTTCATTTGATGTGCCAGTTTGATCCCTTGATCACTATAATGAAGAGACCAACATTCTACAAAGAAAATACATGATTGTTGGCCTGACTCCATACATACTTTGTGTCACATATTCACTTACCTATTCCTTGGTTGATCTCCATAAATAATACTCCGTCGCACTTGACTCGAGAAAAAATAACAATATGCAACTGTAGAAGAATAACAAATAATGTATAAGTAATTATTTTTCCATCAATCTGAAGATATTTGAAAGCAACCTACACATATAACTCTTTCTGGCACAGCAAACAACACAGCAATGATCTATCATTTATTCCTATGCAAACAGAAAATATAAGCAACCAATAATATAGAAAATACCTTGAATGAAACCAGGCATAAGAAGCAAAGCATAACAAGCAAGGGCAACTTATCTTGTGTACCACCGGTAGCCTACCCTGAATGCAAATTTATGATTAAAACAATATATAATAATAAAGTTGAAAGCAATACACAATAAGTTTATGGACAGTAACATATAAATTCATATATACGTTTTGAAAAAAACAATTTTGCTGCCCACTGGTTCTATCTGTAAAAATCTAATATATGTACATATATGTTTATATGAAAAAAACTAAAAAGTGAAATATTTTTTGTTGTTCATTAATTCTATCTCTAAAATTTACCTTGCTCTAACTCCATTTTTTTTTTTGAAGTATCCAAATCTAATATCTGTGTTTAACTCATATGTTTGATATGACCCTCTAAGGACCCTTAACGTGCATGAAAAAACTTAAATAAAATTTAAACATACTTATGCTAGGCACATATTTATATCCAATTCGGAGTAGAGTAACATGGTGAAAAGTACCAAAAAGATTATCAACAAAACACATGCAGCAAGGAAATTTGAGAAGGACCAAGCTCAAATATGGCAGAACAAGGTTCGGAATGATAATAACATTTCAATTAAATCATGAAGTGGGTGAAAATTAGCCCAATCTAATAATAGACTCGTAGCTCAACCTATTTTCACACAACTCCGAAGCAACCATTCAGAAAAATTATGGTAATTCACTTTGCTTCTCTTCTAAACACCATATGAGTGTCTAGGCAACCAAAGACAGACTGTATTCGCGAATATTAAACTAATTAATCAAAGCAATTAACTCGATTCTCATAAAAGAGCCATTTCCTCAAAAAATGAACTATGGAAATCAAACTTTTTTTGAAGGAACAAAGAATAATGTAATTGAAATTAACAGATAATATGTGTAACATTGATAATGAATATTATATACCCGAGATATCGGAGGAGAGTCAAGGTTAGTCGCGTTATAAGATAAGTCTCGGCTGCCGCATGGCCGATGTCCCGGCTAAAAGACATTTGCCTTTCCATACTTGCCGGTTTCCGGCGGAACTGCTTCTTCTGGTAGATGCCGAGAGTTGCGAAGATGGAGCCGAGGAACCTGAAAACCAAGCACCTAACATCCAAACATAGATGACTAGCAGTAGCAGTTTCGCAGCGTTGACTGCTGTCATGCATCGGCGGTGACATTGATGTCATCGCCGGCAACTCGATAGGAAAAAAAGAGGAAAGAGAGGATCTCGGATTGACGAAATGATTTTGCTTGTTTTTATTGAATTTTTAATTTCCTTTTTTTTCTTTTTTGGCCACGGCCTCGGCCGGTTCAAGCCGTTTTTGTTCGAGTTTATTTATTCTGTTTTTCTTTGTTGACTGTTGGTGCAGTTACTTTGGAGTGTGTGAAACGTTCTTCTAGCTGGCAAGCAAATAATTGAGGGATAATTATTTTAATAATTTTTTAAATTATTATATTTAAAAAGTAATTATTTTTAAAATAATTATTAATGGTACATACAAATATATAATATTTACTTTTAAGGCTAAACTATATAAATGGTCACTAAATTTTTAATGTAGATTTATTTTGGTAATTGTACTTTTAAAATATTTGATAAAGTTATTAAATTTTAGTTTATATTCGATAAAGTTATTCAACTTTTAGTTTATGTTAGATAAGGTTATCTAACTCTTAGTTCATATTCAATAAGGGAGCCAACTTTTAGTTCGTATTCGATAAGATCGCTCAAGTTTTAGTTTGCATTGGATAAGGTCTCTATCGTTAAATTTCATTAAAAATTATCGTTAGTTTTAATACACCCTTAATAAAAAAAAATAGATTAACTATAATAATCATCACTAAACTTTTTTCTCACTCCTATTTGGGTGACTAAAGTTTAATTTTTTTTAATTCATTAACTTAACTTTTGAATTATTCATATTTTAAACACTCTCAAATACGAACTAAAAGTTGGGCGACCTTATTGAATATTAAGTAATTTTATCGAATATTTAAAAGTATGGTGACCATTTATATAATTTATCATTACTTTAAAATAACCAAGTATATTACTATTGGTGCATATTAATACACACAAGGATTGAGCCAGAATTTAAGATTGAGGGGGGCAAGACATAAATATTTAGAAGTATGGGGATGAATTCTTAAAAAATACAATTTTTAAAAGAATTTAAATAAAAAATAAAATTAAAAAAAAAATCAAGAATGGGAGACGATTACCCTACTCAACTATAACATGACTCCGCTCTCGAATACACGTACGGTACGTATGGGCTCGGATGTGCGAAAGAGTAGGATGGAACTGTCCATATTTTAAATATCGATATTATTTATTTAGTTTATCTAAAAAACTATTAAAATATACTTTAATTTAAAAGATCTTAAATTCATCGTCCAAGTGGCCAGCTAACATAAATAGTTTATTTACTAATATTAACGATTACGAAGGAACTGTCTGTATGTTATTTATTCATTTTTTTATCTATATTTAGACAACTTCATGATACTAATTAGTGCCGTAGGCAGATCAAGCAAGCAACCAATCGCATCACATCACATGTGGATTGTTACCACACTCGCCAGAAATTAATACTTTAAAATATTTATATACCTAATATAATGAATTTCAATCTCGATTCTATTATTAATAATATGGTATAGATTTGTTAAGAGCGAGTGAGGATAGTGTAAGACTGTAATCACTCATTTTTTTATTAAATATTAGCATTTGTAGCATTATTGTAGTAGTAATATTATTAATAAAAATAAAAGAAAAAATGAGAAAAAATGAAAAGAGAAAGAAGAAGAAGAAAGAAAGAAAAGGAAGAATGATGTGGGATTGGAATCCCACATTGGTGGGAAACATGACCTTCCCCTCTCCAAGTGCCTATAAAAGGAGGTGAAGGAACCAATTGGGTGAGGGTAGTACCTTATGATCCTAATTTGAGAGTTTAGCTCTCCCCAAATTTTGGGTGGTTCGATCGAGTCTTATTTTTAGGATTCGATCTAGTTAAAAATTTTGAAGGGGTCGTGGTAGATCTTGGTGGAGAGTTTATTGGGGTTAGTTATTCGAATTTTTAGGTATAATTTCTATCTTTGTATTTTTAATATTTTTAATGAAATATGATTGTTTATTATTAGATTTTAATTTATGTTTTAGATTAATATTTATAGTTGTTTTAATTTATGTTGTAGATTAATATTAATTTATGTTTATGTTTTAGATTAATATTTATGTATGTTTTAATTTATGTTTTTAAATTAATCTTTTATTTGTTAGATTAATATTTATGTTTTTATGTATTTTCATGTAATATTTTTAATTTATTTGTCATGTTTAAGATTACAAGTTTACCTTAATTAATTAATGTGGGCCCCTAAATTCGATCGTAAGCGAGGCCAACTCCAGTGTAGTGGTGGTGGTTCGGACGCTTACCTTCGGGTTTAGGTGCTTTAAAATAAATACGCACATTTAATTAAAAATTAATTCGATCGTCAAATTAGCCCGGAAAATTTAATATTACTGAAGCGATAATTAAATAAAGTACCAATTTTTTGGCGATGTGGGGGTGCTAATCCTTCCCCATCCGTAACCGACTCCCGAACCCCAATTTTTAAATCTCTGGTTTTATGGTGTCCGGTCTACCTAAACGGCCAGTGGCGACTCTAATTTTTCTAAAATCATATTTCAGCCGAAAACCCCACGTGGAAGACATTAATTTCAAAATGACATATCGAAAAATGTTTTCCAACTCAGAAAATGAATTTTTCAGCGAACCAAGTATTCGTGGATTTTTTAGATCGCTACAGATGGCGACTCCGCTGGGGAAAAAATTTTGTTTTTCAAAAACAAAAAATGAGTCGAGCTTTTAAATGATTACCGCTTTACTAATATTAGAGATTCCGGGCTAAAGTAACGATTAAATTAATATTCAATTAAATTTGCGCTTTTATTTTTCTGCATTTAAAATTGACATATAAACCCGTCCTTCTAAGTGGGGGGAAAAGGCTAATGCTTTCATGGAGATATCGTTCTCCCGTGTAGGCCCTAGCTGAAGTACCTTCGGGGCTCCACTACCTTATGCTCTCGTAAGGATATCGTTCCTTCGTATGGGCATAAGCGAACGGGTCCCCCTGAATTGAACTCGGTCAAGATGAGCCTATAATGGGTGATGATCGGGGGCCTTGCTACTCTTAGTAGAGGATAGCTCGGACAATTTGGGTCCCCTTTTAGCACCAACATTGCATGTAGAGAATTAGATTACCCACCCCACTAGAGCCATGCGGATACCCTAAGTGAACTGGACAGAATATCTAGGACTGCTCTTCTCTGTTTACTTTTACGCACATTTAATTACACTTAATTTATTTTTGTATTTATTGTTTTTACCCGGTACTAACTTGGTATCTTCGTGTTTTTGTTTTTGCACGCATCATCACATTTTGCATTGCATTAAGAGGTATTGATTCGAGTGGTTCATCTTACATAGGAAACTTTCACCATGGAAAGGAGGTATCTAAAAACCTCAACTCTAGTGTTAGAAATCGATCAGATACACCGATTAAAGAATGAGTTTCTGTCACAATCAATCAGACCCCTTACTCCTGTTAAAGGACGAGCGAAGAGCCTGATACAATAGTCTACCGAACGTCAATACCAGGTAGTGATCATGTCTTTATTCGGGTATACATCAGAATGTCAGTCTGGGATTCCAAGCCAACATGAAGGATGTAACAGAAACCAAATTTTGATAAATTGTTTATCAAAGACATAGAACCGATATCATCTCATTGTCTAAAGGTCGAATTAGAATCAGACATCAGTCTACCAAGAACAGGTAACAACTATACATTTCGTCTGAGTCTACAACAGAATGACCAACGGGTATTCTAGACAGATGTGAAAGATGTAACAGAAATCCTCAAAGAGTCTAACAATGGAAAGGTTGGTCGAAGGTGTAGAACTAGTACCATTACCATTCTTCATCTTGGGTTCGAATCAGAGTCAGATATCGAACGTCGGGTTAATAAGGTAATAAATTGAATTTTTAAGGGCATCAATGAAGAAATAATTTTTATCAGACTGCAAGAACAAGAACAAGAGATCAGTATATTACCGACCTATTTTACAAGGATCAAGATCACCATTCAGGATTATCAAAGATGATTTAGAACTTTGAAAGAAGTATTAACAGAAAAGAACTGTTACTAGAAGCACCGACACTGCAAGGTTGCTTAGGTAATATTTGATTAAGACCGTTGCTAGACAATCTCGAAGACCAAAGTTTAAAGGGGTAGTCAGAAACAAACAGATCAACTGAGAAGCCCGAAGCTCGTGACGTAACGGAGATTCCTTGGTCAAGCAAGCAACTTAGGGCCATAGGGAATAGGAATTAGGGCTAGTACTTGTGTATAGGATTAGTTTCCCCTAATTTTGTAATGGACCCTCTATTTCCCGTGAAAGTAATCTAGTATGGTGATTACCAACAGGGGTCAATACCTTTAACCCGCATATATTTTGCATCATTGGCATCCGCATATGCATCATACATGCATTTAACCATTTTGACATCATCTAACTATGTGCATATTATGACAACGCATTTTAAAACACTGGCCACACTACATTATAATTTCACATACTATCGAAAGAAAAGAATGAAAGACCGTGTGATCAATCTGGAAAGAGGTCAGAAACACTTAGAGGATCGTCTTGGGGATATTGAATAGAGTATCAGTGCACAGATTGCTCAGTCTCAAGAGTCCATTTTATCCAAGCTTACGGCACTACTAGGCAAGAATCGTGGGAAAGAAAAAGTGAGAAATGAAGAGACCTCTGAGCCAAATGAAGATACCTCTCATCATATGGTTCAATTCATCGCACCAAATGATGCAAACCCTGCCAGAGTATCCGCTAACCAACCAGTTCAGTTTCTCGGGAGCCAGCCTATAGATGTTGAAAGGCTTTGTGAGGAAGAGATCCCCGACCTGAATCTGATCGAGAAGATCAGACATGATGTTTAAGAGAAGTGGGAATTAAAGTTCCGCCTGATGGAAGAAAGGTTCAAGACCATTCAGACTCAAAAGGGGACAGGGAACGATGCTAGTGAGCTAAGTCTCGTACCCGATTTGATCCTACCCCCGAAATTCAAAACTCCAGAATTCAATAAGTATGATGGAACATCGTGCCCTTTCGCACACCTTAGAATGTATTGTCGAAAGATGATTGCTTTCATCAAAGATGAGAAGATTTTGATACATTGCTTTTAGGACAGTCTGACCGGATCTGCAATCCGATGGTACGCTCGGCTTTGTTGCGAGAACATCAGGTCCTAGAAAGACTTATCCAAAGCTTTTTTACAACAGTATAAACATGTAACAGACATGGTACCCAGCCGCATCATGCTAGAAGGTTTGGGGCAAAGGTCCAACGAGAGCCTGCGTCAATACGCTCAACGATGGAGGGAGGTGGCCGCCCAAATTCAACCACATATCCCCGAAAATGAGATCACACCGATGTTCATTAATTCGCTAAAAGGAGTTTTGTATGATCATCTCATCAATCATACTACTCAGAATTTTGTCAATCTCATCAGAATCGGTGAATCTCTAGAGATAGCCCTCAAGAGTGGGAGGATCAACAATGATGACAAGCCCCAAGGGTACGATAAAAAGAATGAAGGTGAAGTGAATGCTATTGGGACCTTCAATTACCCTACGACCGGGACAATGCAAAAAGGAGAAGAAAGCTCTAGAAGGGGGCAAGACATAGCAACATTCACTCCCCTTCCAGTTTCATACAGCGAGCTCTATTCTTAACTATACGAGACAGGTCTGGTACGACCTTATATCCTTACACCCCTCGAGCCTCCATTCCTTGTATGATACAATGTTGTTGCACATTGTGAGTATCATGGAGATATTCTAGGCCATTCTATTGAAAATTGTCACTACTTCAAGAAGTTGGTGCAGAATTTGATTAGTACGGGGGTTTTAAAGTTTGAGGAATAGGGACCTGATCCAGGTTAGTAGTCTGAGGTTTAAAGATTTGACCAAGATGGATTTTGGTGGTGGAAGGTTTTGACTCTCCAGTTTAAATATTTAATCATTTTGTGAAATGAAGTCCAATTTACTACTTTGAGCCCAGAAGGTAGTAGGGACAATTTGTAAGGGCATACATTTAAGAATTAAGTTTTTACCAATTAAACGGTTTTACATTCTTTAATTCTTTGAAAATTAATTTTTAGGAGTTGCCTTTGCTCTTCTATGTACACAAAATCAAACATTTTTGAACATATATGTACATATCATTACACATCAATTCTTGAATTTTAGATGCGGTAACATCTTTGCTTCAATTTCAAAGACCGACTATAAAGTTTTGCATATTTAGAAGAGACTGAATGTCACAGGGATATTGCAAATGAGAGTCTCTACTAGTCTACTTGGGCCAACAGAATAACAATATGAGCGAATAGCAATAGGTAGTTCCCATTTTTAGGAAAACTCTTTCTCAGGCACTTGTTGTTCAAGATCCTTGAATCGGGAGTCGACCTTGAATCCTCTATCCCCTGAAGAACTTCTCAGGACTTCCTCGAATGAGATGACGAATGACATTCCTTAAAAGAGATAAGGTCAAACATATTAAGTGTAAAGATCAAGAAACCATTAAAAGAGATAGCTAAAAGTCATGACATGGTAAAAGAGAGAGAGAGAGAGAGAGAAAGGAGACAAAGACTGAAATGAAATGAATTGAGATAAGAAAATTTTCTTTTAAAAAAAGCACTCTAATGTTCAGATCCTGGTAATAGGCACATCCGAATAAGAGTGCGGTAATCCTGGGGCACTCCGCTGAAGCTTTAACTTGATGAGTGATGGTAATATTTTCAAATCATGACTATGCCGAGTAATTCGGGGTATTGTTGTTTGCTCCATCATTATCCTCGAAACAAAGGACTGTGATGAATTGATTTCCCCAGAAAAGGTAATGGAAACATTTATACATCGATCATGGATCTAAAATTGGTAAGATCATTCTGATCATTCAGGGACATCCAAACTAAATGAGATTGTCTTTAAACCACACTTCCGCCCAAAGGTTAACCTTGCTTCAAGGAACGTCAAACTCCGAAGTGCCTCATCGACACCCAAATGAGGGAAGGATTGGGCAGGTTGAGAAGGTGAGATAATGAGTGCCACATGAAAAAGGGTAGCCACTAGGGAAAGGATTATTCCTTTTGAAAGCCTGATAAGTCTAGAAGAGACTACACATTTTCCTATATCCCCGTAATAGTCGAGGATCCTCTAAATATGCTCTTCATTAGAGTTGAGATTTGCCAGATTGAGGCAAATATGTCATTACATTTGATATTCAGGAAGACAAATATGTTTTAAATGCTTTTTGCAATAAACTTCCAAATTTCATACATTTTCAAAATTTTTATTGCATCAGAAATACATACAAATAAAATTATTTTTTAAGAAAAATGAGAGTCAGCCTCCATTGAGGTACCCCGACAAGTATAGAAAAGAAGTCAGGATACAAAGACGTCCGATCAACCATTATACTGATCCAGAAGAGAATATAAAGAATACAAGCGGGACATCATTGTCCATAAAATGACAGAATCAAAGCTCGAATCTGATGTGACCAGAGGTGTCATGATTACTGACAAAGTTTAGCTAATAAAGCTTACCTAGTAAACGAAATGAGGACTAGGGCACCAAATTTTTGAAATAGGGATTAACAGAAACTTCATGCGTCAATGCATACCCACAGATTACACATGCGCATCTCGAACATACATCACGAACACATGCATAGTGAAAATGCTCATTCATCATCATTTTTTATAAATTATCTTACAATAAAAAATAGATAATGGTCAAGAAGATGGCCGTAACAGAGATTCCGTGCACGTTTGCACC
This sequence comes from Abelmoschus esculentus, assembly GCA_035048815.1. Taxonomy (NCBI): domain Eukaryota; kingdom Viridiplantae; phylum Streptophyta; class Magnoliopsida; order Malvales; family Malvaceae; genus Abelmoschus; species Abelmoschus esculentus. Next base: position 14,751,341 of record JAUCBN010000003.1, read on the forward strand.
TTATGATCCTATGATCCTAATTTGAGAGTTTAGCTCTCCCCAAATTTTGGGTGGTTCGATCGAGTCTTATTTTTAGGATTCGATCTAGTTAAAAATTTTGAAGGGGTTGTGGTAGATCTTGGAGAGTTTATTGGGGTTAGCTATTCGAATTTTTAGGTATAATTTCTATCTTTGTATTTTTAATATTTTTAATGAAATATGATTGTTTATTATTAGATTTTAATTTATGTTTTAGATTAATATTTATAGTTGTTTTAATTTATGTTGTAGATTAATATTAATTTATGTTTTTAAATTAATCTTTTATTTGTTAGATTAATATTTATGTTTTTATGTATTTTCATGTAATATTTTTAATTTATTTGTCATGTTTAAGATTGCATGTTTACCTTAATTAATTAATGCGGGCCCCTAAATTCGATCGTAAGCGAGGCCAACTCCAGTGTAGTGGTGGTGGTTCGGACGCTTACCTTGGGGTTTAGGTGCTTTAAAATAAATGCGCACATTTAATTAAAAATTAATTCGATCGTCAAATTAGCCCGGAAAATTTAATATTACTGAAGCGGTAATTAAATAAAGTACCAATTTTTGGGCGGTGTGGGGGTGCTAATCCTTCCCCATCCGTAACCGACTCCCGAACCCCAATTTTTAAATCTCTGGTTTTATGGTGTCCGGTCTACCTAAACGGCTGGTGGCGACTCCAATTTTTCTAAAATCATATTTCAGCCGAAAACCCCACGTGGAAGACATTAATTTCAAAATGACATATCGAAAAATGTTTTCCAACTCAGAAAATGAATTTTTCAGCGAACCAAGTATTCGTGGATTTTTTAGATCGCTACAAAGACCAAAGGGGATGAATAAGTATAAAATCATGTATATATTTATTCTATCGCTTACGATAAATTTAATTTTTATCTTTATTTTTGTTTTACGATATATTATAGTATCTATATCTATTTATATTTTTTTGACATAAAAATAATTTTAACCTTTAACGTTTATAATTTTTATCGTTTTGGTCCTTATTCTTTTTTGGGATAAATTTAGCTCTTAACCTATATCTTTCAAATAGCTTATTTTTTAACTACTATGATAATTGGACTGTTAAAAATCTAACAATGATGACATATCATATGGATATGATATTATATTTTAAATAACATGGCATATAACCTATCAAATACATATATATATATGAAATATAATTTTATTTTAATATAAAATATAAAATAATTCAAATTCAAATAAAATTTTAAAAATTAATTAATTCTAAAATAAAAGGCTATTAAATATTTTCAAACCTAATTATGATAAAATCAAAGTCCTATCTTAAAAAAATATGAACACAGTTTAAAATTAATTAATTTTTCTAGGTAGGATTTTAATTCTATCGTAGTTAGGTTAAGAATGTTTAATAGTATTTTATTTTAGAATTAATTAATTTTTTTAATATTTTATTTGAATTTAATTATTTTATATTTTATATTAGAATAAAATTATATATATGTGTATTTGATAGGTTAGATGCCATGTTATTTAAAATATATTATCATATGCATATAACATGTCATCATTTTAGATTTTTAACGGTCCAGTTACCATGGTGTTAAAAAAAACCAATTTGTCAAGAAGATATAGGTTAAGGGCTAAATTTATCTCAAAAAATAAGGGCCAAAATGACAAAAATTATAAACGTTAAGGGTTAAAATTATCTTTATGCCTTTTTTTTAATCAACTACAGTATTACAGTAGTATCAGTTTTAAAATATACTCTCAACCATTAAATATTGATTGTTCAAACTAGGGTTGAGCATGTTAAACCGCAAAACTAAAAACCGAACAGAACCGAGGCATTATGGTTTATAAATTTACAAACCGTGTTTAACTGCAGTTAACCGAATTAAACAAATTTGATGTTTTAATTGATTTTTAATTATTTTTATAAGGTAAAAATATATATTTTATACTTAAAATACTGTAGATGTATTTTTATTTTTTACTTAAAAATAAGTTTTTAATAAATATTTATGAAAAAATCTTAAAATTTTTAACTTTTAATGTTTAAAAGTCATAAAATAAAGTTATTTTGTCAAGATAAAATACAAATTTTTAAAAATTAACGTTAATATGAAAAAAACTGAAAACTGAGGTTAACCGAACCAAAAATCGACAGTTACTAAAATATTTTACCGAATTAAATCGACCTGAACCGGATACACCTCTAGCTCAAACACTAAGCTAGTATTAATACTGATGCTTGAATCCGTAATCTCTAAAAATAACAATTATTCCCTTAACCACCGAGAATAGATGATTTATGACTTTATGTTATATCTATCTATACCTAATTAAATATAAAGTGGGTCCAATTTTCATAAAAGTCGGCCAATTGACATAACCCTAACCACACTCTCACATGCCAACCGGAGAATCGTGGATCATACCATATCATCAACACCAAATGGCTGCCTGTCTGCCTGATTACATGATAAGAACATGACATTGAAAATAATTAAATATATGACATTAATTAAATTATATATAAAAAAAACAATACCATAACCCATATTAACAATTTGTTAGAATGCATGATTATAACACCAAATATACGTACGAAATATTATGTCTAAAGACATATAAATGAGCCAAAAATGATAATATTCGTTCTTTTATTCTTGTTGTTTTATGCCTGTCCAGGGTGGAATTTACATTTTATAACTTAAATTTTAAAATATAAAATTAAAGTTAAAAATTTAAATTCTAAAATAAAAGTATATACTCTTATGGATTATTTTTTATATATAAAATAAAAAAATATTTTGATACATAAATTTTTACGTAATCTTTTTAATTTTATCATTTATAAATTAAGTTGTGGTTTAGGATTTTAAGTTACAAAATATAAAATTTAATATTTATGATTAGAATTTAGAATTTAGAATTTATGTTTTAAACTTTAATTTTTAGGTTGTTTGTATTATAAATTTAAGGTTTAGGTTATATAACATAATATGAATGCTTGTATAAATTTTTTTCTATAAATTATATATTAAAATATAATTTAAAATATAATAAGATAAAAAAAACAATATGAATTTAATGAATAATTAAAATTTGTATACAAATATAAATAAGGTATAAAAATTCTAGATGTTCTCTTTCAAAATTCGGTCTCCCACAACTTTAATTTCTTTCTAGTAATTGACTATTGATTTTTGATCACTTGATTTATTATATTATTTTAGTAAAAAATTTTGTTCTTCTGGCGCATATTGTTTTATCTGTGATCTATTTTTTCTATTTTTTTATTCATTTATTTGTTATTGTCTTTGTGACATGATTCCAATCTATTTTAGTGATATTTTTTACTCGTACAAAGATTTTAAATATGTTAGTTATTGATTATGATTTTATTGATGCTCATAAAAAATAAGATCTTTATTTAATTGATAATTATTTATTGATATAATCAGTCATGAATAACAAAAATATTCTACTGATAGTTTAGATTTTTCACCATTCATTTTTTTACTTGTTAGGTATTATTAATAAATAAAGATAAAATAATCAAAAATGCTTTTGAATTTTAATAATATAATTATCTTTATAAAGTATTTATTTTTTATTGGAGGATTATAAAAATCTTAATTGATTAATTTAATTATTTTTTGAATATATTATAATCGTACTGTCTTTTATACTTTTAATAAAAAATTAAGAGTATTGTAAAGATATATAAATGAGGTATACAATATAACTGGAATTATGCTATCAAGATTTTGGTGATCTTGATCTTATCTTATGTCTTAAATAACAGTAATATATTATGACACGTTAGAGACACGTGTGTGGATTTGTCTCTTTCCCGCGTTTGCAAGGACGAGGATACCACAAAACCAAAGCAATGGTCAAGCTTTATTTCAGCCCTCCTTGTCTGTCAGAATTGAAGATAAAATATATGTACATTAATTTTATTACAAGAAAAAATAAATATATAATAAGAGATTATAATTTAGGTGAATATATATTCTAGATACAAATAATATTAAAATTTGATGATGAAAGATAAAATTTAATAACGAAGATATAAAAAATTCGTATTACGATATTAGTGCACGTTGATAGTATGGTCGTTACTATAATTCAATCGCATATAAGAATAAGATAATCAAAAGAACATCATCTTGATTAGTTATGACGACACCAAATCTAATTTTAGTATAAAAAATCAAATAATCGATTAAGAGAAGAAAAACACAGTAAAAGACAAAAAGTATATCAAATAATAAATAAAGTCGTATCACAAAAATAAAATTATTAAATTAAAAAATAAAAAGATATTGATAATCAATAATCAATATAGAACTCATTTATCTTATATTTATTTTCTGTTAGAAAATTTTGCATGCACCACAAAACATGAAAATTTGTATACTATTGCGTTGCCACCTATACAATTCAGTAGAAAATTTCAGCAAATTAGAAAAGCTAGGGAAGGTGAAATGTCATGGCATGGAGAAATATGAACCAGAAGTAGAGAAAGATATTAAACACTGACGAGAGGAAGTGAAGTCCAATCTCTTACGATTGAAATTATGCCTTCAGAACTTCACAACGTGTTCCAGTGCTCAGCAGAAAATGGGAATCACAGCAACTGCAGTGATGGTCAGAATACATGATACAGGAAATTCAGGAGCAAAACAAATAAAAAGTGTTTATAGGCAGCAGAGTGCTTACATTTAAGGAAAAGATTTTAACTTATCACTTACCACACTCCAGAATATTATTTATTAGTCGATAATCAATATATTTGATATCTTGACATACACAATGAGATCATTACTGAATTACTAACAAACTAATGGAATAACCTTATTATAACCTTAATGATACAGTAGATACAATCACTTTCTTAATAGATTTTTTTAAAGATGTAATGTTAAGTTTAATGAATTATTTTGAATTAAAATTAAATTAATAAAATGTATAAATTTTAAAAAGAATAAAATTATTTTTATGTAGAGTCGTTTTAATTTAATAATATATTAATTTATTTGACACAAAATTTAAATCTAATAACTTGTTTGTTTCGAAACATATAACTAAGTAATTAAATTATTAATATTTTTAATATACGTGTTCATGAATCTATAACAAGTAACATATGACATAATTTACTCCTATGCTTTTAACTTATCCATTTCCAAGTCTCCACTCCACTATGTTCATCGACCCAAAATTAAATAATTTAACTACAAACATACTAATAATTGAAAGATTTTTTAAAAATAATGATATGTTAAAAAAATGTACCAAATTTTTTATAAATTTTTTATAAAAGTTATAAGAATTTTTATATAATTTTTTTATATATATCAAAAGTTTTACATATATTATAAGAAATTTGTTATATATCAAAAATTTTATATTTTTTATAAAAAATTCGATATGTACCACAATTTTTACACTAAAATTTGATATATATTAAAAAAATTATACTAAAATTATTATAATTTTTATAAAAAATCGATACAATCATTTTTAATATTTTTTAATCTGATGATTTTTTAAAACTTACCGATAATTGAACCAACCAGAATTGTTTCATTGATGAATTAGATAATTAATGGGAACCACTCCCCACCCCCGCCCCACCCCAAAGAAAATGCGACAATCTCGTGGTTTCATTTATTACAATACAAGCGTTGAGAGGCCCTGTCTAAGAGAGCAGCAAGCTTTGACTTGCTAACTCTGATTGGAATTTCATCCGATAAGATTAGGGAATTTCCATGTCTTTCTCCCAACAAAAAACCAGGCATCTTCAGCCCATGCTCAAACTCAATGGCCTCTTCCACTCTTCTCACAACTTCATCAAAGCAGAAATATCGTCCACAGGCACCATAATCCATGCATTCATACACCTTAACATGAGCTTGACCCACCTGTTTCACATCTGCAATCGCCAAGCAGCCTTGTTGAAACATCTTCAGCCCACCTGCAGACCAACTTATATTTGAATAATTTATGTGTTAGAAACGAGTGTCGGATACGAGTATATTCAGGTTTACGTACCTTTGAGGTATGGCAAAGCATTTGGAAAAGTGGGAGCCATGAGAAAACCAGGGCAGACAGTAACCAGGTTTACTTTTAGTTCCTTTGCTTTCAACCAAGCTACCTTCTCAGCCTTGGTCTTACCCAATGCAAGCCAAAGCTGTGGTCCAAAACAAGTAAACAATGTCATCAATTAAACTTGAAAACAATGTCATCAAGCTATGTTCATAAATCATACCTTATTTTCTCTGCAAAATTCTTCACAGCTCCAACAGCTCTCATCTATAATCCGATCAGTGTTTTGGTTCCTCCAAATGGATGCAACTAGAGATGAAGTGAAGATGCATCTCTTTACATAGGCTGTCTTTGCACATGCTTCCACAACAATCCTTGCCATTTCGGTCTCAAGAAACACCATTTGTTCCTTAAAAATAACCAAACCATGTCAGTTGCAGAACAAACCATTGTTACTGCTACAGTCTATGTCTGTTTAACTTAGATCTTACAGAATACCCAGAGATCCCATGTGGATCAATGAAGGAAGATGTATGAAAAACAGCATGGCAGCCTCTAAAAGCATCACAAAAGCTTTGTAAATCTCCCACCTTGGTCACAACAACACTCTCCAATAGATTCAACTCTTCCACTCCCACCAGATCTTTCATTTCTTCAAAATCCACTGTTCAAAGAATTGCAATTCAATATTCATCAATGTTATTCAGATTCGGTGTTGGAGTGGGTTTAAACAACTTACCTTGGTGTTGAATGGTTACTCGAACAAGGTAACCATGAGACAACAGCTCCTTGACAATGGTAGAACCTAAGCAAGAGTTGCCACTTGTCACACATATCAGTTTCTTGTCTGGTGCACTGAAACTACAACTAAATACATTCCCAACACACTTTTGCTCCTTTCCTGAAATGGGCACCAGCAATGGTGGTGTTGGCACCTCTACTTCTTCCATCTTCATCTCCTACAAGCTAACTCTGAGATAAGGCCCTGGGGATTTTATATGAGAAGCAAGCCCGTGTTGGCGGGTAGGTGGAGAAGATTAGATAGGGAGTCACGAGGGTGGTAAGTACCGTGCAGTGAGCATAGTGGATTTTTTCACGCCACTGTTGGTCGACACTAGGGGGATAACCCCGAGCGGAGCCCAGGCGCTCGGCTGGAGTTCAACCGAGATCGGAATTTTAGGCTCGAATTTGATTTCACCCAAAATAGATAATTTTATTATATTTTTATATGAAATATAGGTCTTTGTTAATTTCTTTTGTAACTAAAATCGAAAACAAAAATCAATATTGAGAAAGGGAAAAAGTGTTTAATTTGTTTTAATTAATTTATTTTTAGTGAATTTCTTCTATTTTATTTTATTATTTTTCTTTTGTTAAAAAAATTATTTATTTTTAGTATATATGTAACATATATAATATAATTATTTCGAGTCTGTTCACAAGTTTTTCGAGTCAAGCTTGAATAAATTCGACCCGGTTTGTTAAAGTCTCAAGCCAAATCGAGCTCAGTAAAGTCGAATCTGAGCCTGAATCAAGTTCACTTGAATCGAACTTTAACCGAACCCAAGTAACTCGCGAGCCGATCAGGCTCATTATCACCCCTAGTAGACAAATATATATAAAATACTACTATTTACTTGAGACTTGCACGGTATCCGAGCTACTTCACATGCAATGTTAACAGAAGCGTGCAGATCGGTACGGTGTAAAATTCATTCCCGTCACAAACTTCAATTTTGTTTAAAAGTATGTGTTATTAAAAGAGTTAAAAATTAATATAATATATAATAATTAAAATTTTGAAAAAAAATGATATGTACTCTTTTAAAATATTTTTATAATTTTTAAATATTTTTAATTAAATAAACTCCTAAGTTAAAAGCTTCATTATCTTATTATCTTTTAAAAACTTAACTTAGACCCCATTATTTAAAAAATTAAACATTTTAAAAATTTAATTTATATATCCAAAAATTTTAAGAATTTTAAATAGGCTTTCTTAAACCCCATTATCAAGATTCGACTTTAAAGGTACGCAAGATATTGATAACATAAGAGAATGCATATTCAAATGGCTTAAATTCTCATTTACCCCTTAAACTATGCACTTTTTCTTAAGTATGTCTCAAAGTATTTGTTTTAGACATTTTGCCCTTAAAAACTATAAACTATAATCTCGATTGACCCATATCGTTTATTGTCGTTAATAAAAAATCATGAACCAACCAGAACTCGTCATATGCCACTAATAAACTAAAAAATAGTTGATTTTAATAAAAGGGGTAAATTTCAAACTAAGTCTGCTAATTTTTTTCGATTTAATCTTAAAAATCTTTATTTAACCTAAAATTGGATCTATTTTTTATTAAATTAGTCTAATAATTTTAACATGCTGACATTTTTTCTAGTTTAGACCTAAAAATTTATATTTAACCCAAAATTGTTCTCTATTTCTTTCTAATTTTTATAATTTAGTCCAAAAACATTGTTAGACCCGAGATTAACCCAATTTCTTTCTATTTTTTATGATTTAGTCCAATATTTTGAATACAATCATATTTTATTCAATTTAGTCCAAAAAAACATTGTTAGATCTGAGATTAACCTTAATTGCTTTCTAATTTTATAATCTAATCCAATATTTTAAATATAATCATATTTTTGTTAAATTTAGTCCAAAAAATCATTGTTATACCCAAAATTAATCTCAATTTATTTCTAAATTTTATAATTTAGTCTAATATATTAATATAATGTCATTTTTGTTTAATTTAGTCCCAAAAGTCATTGTTAGACCCGAAATTAACTCCAATTTCTCTTTAATTTTTATAATTTAGTCTAATATTTTAAATGTAATGCCATTTTTGTTCATTTTAGTCAAAAAATTCATTGTTAGACACGAAATTAACCCCAATTTCTTTCTAATTTGTATAATTTAGTCCAATATATTAATATGATGATATTTTTTGTTCAATTTAGTCCAATGTATTTTTTGTTCAATTTAGTCCAAAAAGTCATCACTAGACCTGAAATTAACCTTAATTTCTTTCCAATTCTTATAATTTAGTCCATATATTAATATGATGATACTTTTGTTCAATGTAATCCAAAAAGTCATTGTTATACCCTTAAATTAACCCCAATTGCTTTCCAATTTTTAAAATCTAGTACAAAATTTTAAATATAATCATACTCTTAGGACTAGTGGTGTAAATGAGCCAAGTCGAGCTCGAGTAGTGCTAAGCTCGACTCAGCTCGTTAAGATTTCGAGTCAAGTTCGAGCTTGAGTAATTTTAAACGAGCTTGAAAAATCTAAGCTCGGCTTGACTTGTTAAGAACTCGAGTCGAGTTTGAGCTTTTTTCGAGCTTTATCGAGTCAAGTATTGACCGATCTTTGATCGTGTTAAACTCGAGTAACTCTTATCTCTCCAGTCTCATTTAAAGTCTAATGGAGAAAAAACTTTGAGTAACTCTTTGATCGTGTTAGATTCGAGTAACTCTTATCTCTCGAGTCTCATTTAAAGTCTAAAGGAGAAAAAACTTTGAGTAACTCTTTGATCGTGTTAGACTCGAGTAACTCTTATCTCTCAAGTCTCATGTAAATTTTAGGTTTTAGTATATTATTTTAGGGTTTAAGACTTATATTTAGGGTTTTAAGTTTAGAAATTTAGATTTTTAAATTATAAAAAAATAGTATATTTATATTTTCGAGTAGCTCATGAGCTTTTTGAGTCGGGTATCTTGTAGCTCGTCTCGTCTCGTCAAGAACTCAAGTTGAGTTCGAGCCGAGTCCAATCGAGTCGAATTTTGACTGATCTTTGACCTAGTCGAGCTCGAGTAACTCGCGATCTATCTCGTTTCATTTACAGCCCTACTTAGGACTACATTAAACATAAATATAATTATATTTAAAATGTTGGACTAAATTATAAAAGTTTGAAGAAATTAATGTTAATTTTGGGTCTAACAATGACTTTTTGGACTAAATTGAACAAAAATATGATTACATTTAAAATATTAAACTAAATTATAAATATTAGAAAGCAATGAGGTTAATTTCTGGTGTAAGAACGACTTTTTGGACTAAATTGAAAAAAAAATATCATCATATTAATATATTGGACTTAATTTTAAAAATTAGAAATAAATTGAGGTTAAATTTGGGTCTAACAATGAATTTTTGAACTAAATTGAACAAACAAAATACCATCATATTAATATATTGGAATAAATTATAAAAATTAGAAAGAAATTGGCATTAATTTCGGGTTAAATATAGATTTCTAGGACTAAGCTGCATAAAAATATACTTATATTAAAAATATTTGGCTAAATTATAAAAATTATAAAGTAGTGTGCGTTAATTGTGGGTTGAATAAAGATTTTGAGGACTAGATTAAAAGATATCAACACATTAAAATTATTGGACTATTTAAAAAAAATAGGCTCAATTTTGGGTTAAATGAAGATTTTTAGGACTACATTATAAAATAAGGTTAATTTTGGGTCAAATATAGATTTTTAGAACTAAACTGCACAAAAATATATTTATATTTAAAACATTAAATTAAATTATAAAAAAATAGAGATCAATTGTGGGTTAAATAAATATTTGAAGGACTAAATTAAATAAAAATATCATCATATTAAATTATTAAAATAATTTATAAAAATTTAAAAATACGTTGAATTTTGCGTTAAATAATTTTTTTAAAAATAAATTGAATAAAAATAAAAAAAATATCAGACTTAACGTGTAATTTACCTCTTTTATTAAAAACAGTTTTTATTTATTAATAATACGTGACATATTTTGATTGGTCTATAATTTTTTTCATTAACAATAATTAATAATAAAACCAAACGAGATCACCCTTTATATTTTAAAGATAAAACATCCTAAACAATACATTAGGGGATTGCTGAACAAAACGTGTACTTTAAAGGATAACTGAGCCTTTAAACTTACTAGCTTATATTTTTAAAGGAAGTTATGAACTCTGAATAGAGACAATAAAATGAACCAAATTAATAATAATAATAAAATTATTGTTTTAGACGGAAACAATTTGGTTCGTTGTTTTTGAAGAAATTGAAGTTTCTTCAAGGCATGAAACGTAGAGCAGATGAAGCAAGGGGTGAAGTGGGTTTAAAACCTCAACTATTTTCTTTTAATCAGAATGGTCAACACATTAAAAAATTATAAAATTTATAAAAAATTTAAAAACACTAACAATATTGAAAATTGTCTTTTTAAAAAAAATAATATTGAGAGAACTGATAAAATAAATTGATTGTAAAATTTTTAACTCGAATATTATATTTGGGTCTGGAGCTCAAACTACGATTATAAGATTTTTGATTTATTTTAGTCCAAAATTTACAGTTGATTTCAAACTTATTTAATTTTCAATCTGATAAAACATAAATATAATTAAAAACATTTATAATGGAGTTTCTTTTAAAATATATTATAAAAATATTTGATTTAATCATTTTAAATTCAAATATAAATTATAACATACGATAAAATTATATAATTTAAATGGGTATTTAAATCAAGCCCCATTCAATTGTAAATCCTATTAGAGAATTTCTACAAAATCAAAGCATAAATGATTTTGAGGCAGCTTTTCAATTTTTTTTATTAGGTTTAGAATTTAGAGTTTAAAGTTATATTTAAATGTGTGTTTTATTTTTGAATGTCTTAAATAATTTTAATATGGATAAGCCTTTTTTGATAATAATCTTCTAATTATCTGAGCCATAAATAATAAATCAGAAGGTTTTAAAAAAAATTAAAAGGACTTAATTTTTTAAAAAGAGTTTTTTATTGTCAACCGAAGAAGTCTAAATTTATTTTTAGATAAGCAAACTTTTAGATCTTGTTTTAAAAGAAAAGAGATTAAAAAAGTTCTATGATTTGATTTTAATATCGGTTAACAATAGTCGAAGAAGGATCATAATGATCGAAAGAGATGAATCATCATCGGTGTTTGAATTTAACGATAATTGAATATATTTTTTGGACATTATTTTTTGTGTTTACAATGAATACGAAAAACATCAAATGTATTTCATCTTAAAAATGATATTTTGAATTAAAGAATTTTTTGTGTGTTATTAAAGAGAGAAATAAAACAAATGGAAAAACTTTTAAAAAGTAAAAAAGTTTCTTTTTTCGGCCAAAAATTGGATTTTATATCTTATTTTGGATTAAAGTCATTAATTTTCTTAATAAATTCTTCACCTTAAAATAATCTCACCCTTAGGACTTTTTGCATTTTAAAACCACCTCTGCTGTCCTCGTTAGTTTCTAAAGTTTTTTTTTTCATTCATATTCAGATTAAATCAGATTTTTAATGGGTAAATACCTTTTCGGTTCCTATAACTTTCATTTTTGTTTTAATTTAGTTCCTTTCTTAAATTTATTTATGATTTAAATGGTTTTATTATACCTACCATCCTTATAATTTCAAATTATTTTTAATTTAGTCACTTTTTAGATTAAATCAGATTTTTAATGAGTAAATACCCTTTTGGTCCATAAAACTTCCAATTTGGTTTTAATTTAGCCCATATTGGTGGTTTAATTCCCTTTTCAGGCCCTTTTTTAAGGTTTATTTGGTATTTAACCCCATTTTCATGCATATTTAAAAATTCAATGTTATTTTATTTTTATTTGACTTTAATCCTTATTTGTTCTCTGTTGTGTTTATGTGTTATATTTAGTTCGCTATGTGGATTATTTGTTCATGTTTGGTTTTATGCCTTTACGATTAGGGGTGTTTATCGAGCGAATCGATCGTAAGTTGTGTATTGTTCGACTCGTGCTCGTTAAAAAAATTTATTGCTCGACTCGACTCGTTGCTCGTTAAAATTGTGCTCAACTCGTGCTCGTTAAAATATTTTGTTGCTCAATTCAAGTCATTGCTCGTTAAACTTGACTTATTGTTCGTTAAGCTCACTAAAAATCTTACCTTATTTTTAATTATAGGTAAAATTTAATATTACCATATGAGGCTTAATATTAACATAAATTAATAAATTTAACCAAAAATATCAAAAGAGTATATAAAACATTTTTAAAATCTAAATTCAAAAGTGACAATTCATAAATACACCAAACTAACATATTAAAATTAAAGTAACAATTCACACGTTAATAATTATTGTTTAGATTTATTTTTCAATGAAATTATTTTAAAATAATTACTAAAAGAATATTTTAAAAAATTAACGAGATGCTCACGAACTTATCGAGTCGAGTTAGACTTTACTCGATTCAACTCGTTAAGGTATTGAGTCGAGTTCTAGTCAAGGTTATCCGAGTAGAGTATTTATCGAGTTTTGACTGAGTCGAGTTCGAGTAGCTCACAAGTTGCTCAACTCGCTAAGCACCCCTATTTAAGATAATTTTAGGGTTTTAAAATTTAATTTATTTAAAACATATATTTGGCTTAACGAGTGTATGCTTAAATTAATTAAATTAAATTTAGGTATTTAGATTAGTTAAAACCTTTAGTAAGAATTAGACTACAATTAATTTAACTAATTTAAAATTTGTCCTTCGCTTCATGAGACATATTTTAAATTAATTAAACTTATTCTATTGCTCTTAATTATTTTAGATAAAATTAATATCTAATTTAGTTTATAATATAAAAATCATAATTAATAATTTAATTTATTTTTAGTATTCTTAGCTTCATGAGATGCAATTTAAAATTAATCAAGTTAATTATTACGATCCAAAATAATCTCGTAAAATATTAAGTTTTTAGATTTTTAGGTTTTGGTCAATTTAATATTAGAATAATTTAGTTAAATAATTAAATCACCAATTATATTTTTTATAATTTGAGCCTTTTTAAGTTATAACTTTAGTGAGTCTCCTACTTTTTTTCTATTTTTTTAATATGACGTACATTTAATTTTTATTCATTTGGCTTTAATATTTTAATAAATATTTTGGAAATTAATTAATCATAATTATTGAAAGGAGGTATTTATTAACTCAAATATTTGTGTCGTGATATTTTAACATAACAGACGTTGATCAAATATTTAAATTAATTTATATTATCTAATAATAATCTTTAAAATAAAAAAATGATAAACCATAATATCATACTTAATTATTTTCATCATGCATAAATGAGATATACTTGAAATAAACAACAAAACAATACGATAATCATACTTGTTCAATATCGATTTAATCTATGAGCCTAATATAAAATCTCTTATTAATTAAATGATTAATTAATTCAAGTACATCAAATACCGAAACCCATTTAACTAAAGATTGTATTCAACTAAGAATGTTTAAATAAATCCAATTTGAATTTGAATGATTTTCAGCCATAATAAAATAACGAATGATTTGGTATTAATTTTAGGTATTATGGATTGTTAATTCTTTCTCACATGTAATCAATTTCTGAATTTATTTTTAATGAATTTTTAATTTTTATGATGTCTGATCTATTTTAATCAAGTGACCAATAACGACTTTAGATTTATCATCAAAATATGATTTTTAAAAAGTTTTAACTAAGAAATAAGTGTCAAAACTATAATTTTTTCTGAGATAAGTGTCTATCTTTTTTTACTCAAATAAGTTCTCAAAATTTTATTCTTTAGTGTTTTAAAGTAACACCATTAAAAAAATCATCACTCAATAATAGATTAATATTTTTTTATTTTAAAAATAAACAAAAAATAAAATAAAATAATTTAAATAATATTCTAAAATTTTCAAAAATTAAAAATAGTCTCAAAATCTTTAAACTTCCCAAACCTTAAAACCAAATATGATTCCTATGAATCGTAACCAACTCATGATTTTTTTTACATCTAGTCTACTTTAATGAAGTGATCGGTAACGATTTTAGATTTATCATCGAAAAGATTTTTAAAAAGATTTAACTAAAAAATAGGTGCCAAAATAATACATTTTTTTTCTGAAATAAGTGTAATATTTTTTTTTGTTGAAATAGGTGTCCATAATTTTATTCCGTTACTGTTTTAAGGTAACACTGTTAAAAGATCATCATTCAATAATATATTGAAAATTTTATTATTTTAAAAATAAACAAAAAATAAAACAAAATAATTTAAATAATATTCTAAAATTTTTAAAAATAAAAAGTCCCAAAATTTTTAAAACCCTCAAACCTTAAAACCAAAATTGGTGTCACTATTGTTGTTGATAACCTTATCAACCCCGTTGTCGACATCTTCTTAGATTACTGCAAATTTTTTTCTAACCACCCATTGTCGATAATCAACATGAAGGATTTCAATTATACGTCAAACAAGAAATATGAAAGGTTTTAGTAGTTTAATGTTTGATTCCAATGCTTTTTGTCGGTTATCGAGATAGATGGTTGGGAGAAACGAACAGTGACCTCAGATACTGACAAGATCCGGTGAGACTATCTGTAACGACTCGGATTTGGATCCGAGTGTCGGGTTAACTTGAGAGTTGGGCTTTGGTTTTGGGCCCCGAGTTTAGTGGTTTTGGGCTGGGCCTTATTGGGCTTGAGTGTTGTGTTTGAGTTTAAGTTATGGGTTGAGGGTATGTTAGTAAATTCATAGATATGATAAGTTGAGGAAAGGGGATGAGGTTTATGTTGCTGCAGAGAGTGAGGTCAGGGGTTAAGTTTTTCTCCCATCTTCTCCCCATTTCAACACAAGGAAAAGTTTAGCCAAAGGTGAGATCTTTGCTTGTTTGTTGGGGTTTTTGTTTCAAAGCTAAAAGAGAAGTTGTAGAGCTAGTTGTGATCCATAAAACAAGTTAAGGAAGAGCTAGTTTGGTGGAGAGAAGGGTTTTATGGGGGTTTAGCTTGAGCTCGGGAATGGACTTTTAGGGGTTTAAATCCATGTTCTTTTAGTGTTTTAAGCTTCTAAAATCTTTTCCAAAGTGTCTAATTCGTTCTTCATCTTTCTCTTGTAGAGAAAGAGGCTTGTGAGCCATCATCAAGCTTAAGAAGGAGAAAAGCTTGAAGAGGTGTGGAGCTTGTTTGGTTGTTGTTGCTTGCTAAGGTTGGTACTCCCAACTCTACCTTCATCATTCACATCATAATAGTATGCATGACATATAAATTTTGTGCTTGTATGTTTGAGTTGAAGCTTGAGAACCATTAATGATGGAATTCATGTTGAGGTGATTGATAGCTGGAAATTTTTCTTAAAACACTCCAAATAATCTTAATATTGAGTAGGAACACTTTAGGATCGATTAAATTAAGTTTGGGATGATCTCTAGAATTTCTAAGTGAAACCTGCAGTTTCGTGCAGGAGTATCGATACCGGTGGCCCGTGTATCGATATCCCTGAGAGAAAAATAGGCTTCTTGGCTAGGGGTATCGAACCATGGTTCGATACTAATACCTCCAGTGGTATTTCCGGTTCGATGCTGGTATCGAATCAGATAGTCCCTCAGTGGTTGACCTTTGAGTTGGTCAAAAGGTACCGATGCTAGTATCGATACCCATGTTTTGATACCCTCTTTGGGTGGATATCGATGCGGGGTGTTTCGATACTCCATCTAAGGGTATCGATACCCCAGTGTATTTTAACCAAGTTTGAGTAGAGATTTAGGGGTCGATGATTTTAGTAAATGCTTCGATTAATCTAAAAGATGCGAAACGAATTACTGAACTAAGATTGATGTTATAACCCTAAAAGACTAAATTGAGATAATCTTAACATATCTTGTTGTGCTAAGATCCTAGTTGGACTGTTTGTGTGGTTTGAGTCCTTGTGTGTTGGAAATCTGGATATCCATAAGTATTGCAATACGTCGAAGGCCATCCGATATAATATGTCGGGTGATGTATTGAAGACTTTTATTCCGAGTGTTGGGCGACCTCACTCGAAGATGTTCGATGTAACATTCTGAGCATGGGGTTGATTGGGCGGCCTTCACCCCTTTCCAAACGTTGGACAGCCTCGTTCGAAGATGTCCGATGTAATATTCCGAGCATAGTATTTTATGACGGTCTCAATCCTGAGTGTAGGATCCCGATGGTGTGTGGACGCGGGCCTCACTCTTGTGTGTTGACTTGATATGATTTGTATATGCTGTGTGCGATAATATACATTCATTTATGCCATGTGATATGCAAGCATGCTAGACCATCATAACATGCATGAGTTTTATATGTAATATTTTACTGCTTATGATATACATGTTGTTGGCCGAGTTTAGCGTACCCACTGAGCTTTTGTAGCTCAGCGTTCGAAATGTGTTTTTGTGCGTAGGTTAGGTGGAGCCGGTCCGTGGAGCATCATCAAGGTTTGGATTTCAGCATCGACCGTGTTGTCAGAGTACACTTATTAGATGTAGTGGACATAGTACTGTGTCGAACTCTATATATAATTTTGTAACTCTGTTTATTTACTTTGGGTCGAATGTTTAAATGATTTTGTAATATTTTAAAGCTTCGTTACTTTAAATTATTTTGAGCTTTCTTTTAACTCAAATGGATTTTATTCATTATATTTGGACTTGAGTTGGTTTTGAAATTGGGCTTGAAGCCGAAATTTTGAATTATAGGTCTTGGGCCGGAGGCCCAATGTGACATTCAGATCGGGGTATTACACTATCGATAACGATAATTGTTTCAATTTTGAGATTTATGAATTTGAGATTTTATTTTTGAAATTTTATTTTTTTAGATTTTTTAAAAATTATTTTTTTGGTATATTTAGAAAAATAAAATAGACACATGTTAAATAGTGATTGAGAGATGAATTTTTTTAACAGTGTTACCTTAAAAATTAACGGAATGACACTTTAGGCATTTATTTTAGCTAAAATAAATATTATACACTTATCTTAGAAAAATGTATAATTTCTTTTTTTTTGGGTGTGTGTGTGAGTTAAACCAACTTTTTAAAGATATTACCTTAAAACATTACCGAAATAACATTTTAGACACTTAATTCAAAAAAAAAACATTAAACATCTATATAGAAAAGGATAAACTACTCCAGTGACCACCCAACTAATTGAGGATACCTATTTTGGTCACGGAACTATCGAACTCGTCAATCAAGCCACCTAAATTATTAAATTGACATATTTTAGTTATTGTCGTAAAAATTCAAACGGAAGTGTTATCACGAATTTTGTATAAAATAATAATAACTGAAAAAATAAATAAAAAATATAAAAAACAATAATAAAAAATTAAAAAAAACACAAAAACAGAAAGCAGAAGATATGAGATGAGGGGGAGTGTTAGGGGATTAGGTTGTTAGGTTGAGAGTTTTTAGATTTGAGGAGTTTGATTGGATTCAGGACTGTGAGTCCAGATCCTTTAAAAGGGGGAGTCTTTAATCGGTTCAGGGGGGAATTTGGATCGAAGGTTCTGGGAAAAAAGGTGGGAAAAATTCAATCAAAGAATCTAAAAGATTGAATCAAAAGAGGATCGAAGGAGGAGCGAAATCTGAAGATTGATCGGTTAAGCTTGGCAAGAGGTAATTTCTTTCATTCTTTGTTGTGTTCCCATGATTTTTTTTGGTTCTTTGTGAGGCCTGAGATCTGAGTTAGGGAGAGGTTGATTTCGGTTGGTTTAGGGTGTTAGCCGAATTTTTTTAGTGTTTAGGAGTGGGTATTGATTTGTTTGAGGTGTTTCGGATGAAGAAAGTAGGTTTTCGGTGTATTTTTAGGGGTTTTTGAGGTTTTCGACGTGTTTGCCGGTGGTCGAACGGTGTTCGGAGTCGGTTTTCGCGGCGACCGAGGTCTCAGAACGGTGGCCAGCGAATGCCCAGTGGTCGCCGAAGGATGGTGGCGTTGGATCGAACGGAGGAGTGTGCGGCAGTTGAAGGGCCGTGTTCATCGTGTTCTTCATTTTCATGAAGAACACGGATGAACACCTTAGGGATTTAGGTGTTTTTGATCCATTTTTGGTCTAGTTTCTGGTTTTTTTATGTTAAGTTCAGAGAATTTTGTAAAGGGGTGAGTCGACCGAGTCAAGAAAAAGCTCAAATGGCCGAGCTGACTCGGCTTTAGGGGGTGTATCGTGGGCAGTACGGTGCCGTTTCACCCAAGGTGGATCTGCGTGTTTTGATCCGGGTCAACCCAGATCCGCGTAAACCCGTAAAACTGGGGAAATTACCTCCTAGATCCTCCCAGGTTTGAACCGTTTACACTGTAGTCACCAGAATCCCTAATTAAGCTCTAAAACTCTAGAATTCACTCAATTTAGTCCCTATTTACCCCTAATTGAACCCCAAACGTAAAAATAATTAATTTAGATATTAATTAGGATTAAAATTAATTTTTAAGACTTAGAAATATTTTAATTAGGTTGTTCATAGAATTTAATTTAATTTCTAAGATAAAATTTAAGATTAATTTAGCCTAGTTAAATCTAATTTAAACTTAAATCGACTCCTAAACTTAAAATT
Organism: Abelmoschus esculentus; assembly: GCA_035048815.1. Taxonomy (NCBI): domain Eukaryota; kingdom Viridiplantae; phylum Streptophyta; class Magnoliopsida; order Malvales; family Malvaceae; genus Abelmoschus; species Abelmoschus esculentus. The sequence continues at coordinate 14,770,835 of JAUCBN010000003.1, forward strand.
AGACATAAATTAGGTTTAATTTAATTCTTAAAACTTAGTAATTATTTTTAATCAAGTTCTTAATTGGATTTAATTTAATTTCTAAGATAAAATTTAAAATTAATTTAACTTAATTGAATCTAATTTAGCCCTAATTGAACTTTAAGACCAAAAATCTATCAAATTAGACTTTAATTAGGATTAATTAAAATTTAGAGTTTAGGAAAAATTTGATTAAATTATTAATTTAATTAAAGATTCTAAACTTTAAAATTAATTAAACTTAATTGAATCTAATTCGTCCCCAAAGTTGAACTCTTGTCAATTTTGTCTTTACCATGTAAGTCCTTTTCAATTTTGATCATCTTGGTTGTAATATGAAATCTCATATTTCTAATGAAAAGTAACTTAGTTCCTTTATTTTGCTTATTTGTTTTATTATGTCTCATTTTAAAAAATCGCATGGCATATTTGTTAGGAGATCACTTAATCATCATTTAGTTAATTAATCTAGAGCCTTCTAGGATTAGTTGCTTTAATTAATTAATTAATTAAGGAGATAATTAGTAACGATTGTATTTGAATCTTATACCTCGGATACACTGAGAGGCCGGTGTTTTGACGTACCATGATGTTGGCCTAAAGAGTGTACCTTGGTATCGAATTAATGTGCTATTAAAAACCTAGAACTTGATAAAATAATCTAGGTTTAGAATTAAATAAAATTGGTAGGTAAATAATTAGTGACATTAGTAAAGTTATTAATTTCGTTAAGTGACAAGATGGTAGTGTCCAAGCATTCGGATGTTATCATACACTTGGCGAAATTAATAATTTAAATAGGGTTTTAAAATTTAATTAATGGAGCCTACCTAGGTTAGAACTTAAAATGAACAAGATAAATAAATGGTCATGCATTTAAACCTTTTGAGGCGGAATTTATATTCCTTTAAATTTGGGTGGGATTTCCTATCTAGAGGACGTCTCATTCAGCCTGAGTTTAAAAGAGAAGTATTTTCTTAATCAAAAGGATATCTTCAATTCAAGCAGTGTTTAATTAACAATGAAGAATTAAATTAATATCTACATTCAAAATATCAAAATACCACGTGAAATTAATAAGGTATCAATTTTTGGGCGTTTGTAAGGGTCGTCCTTACACGTAACCGACTCCCAAACCCATATGTTTTTTAACGAATCTTTGGTTTGTTTTATGGTGTCTGGCCTACCAAAGTGACCGGTGGTGACTCCAAATCAATTTTCAAAATTAAATAATAAGTTTATTCTAAAATTTGGGTTTTTCAAGATTAAAAGTGATAAAATTCGTATTTTTCAAAATCAACTCGCCAGGATATTTTTTCACACTTCTTCGTTTTTAAACGGTCGCGACAGCTTGGCGACTCCGCTAGGGACATAAAAAATTCTTTTTTTGTGTGTCAGGCCTAACTTTTTTAAATTTTTTACGTGGCATTTCGGTATTTTGAATATAGATATTAACTTAATTCTTTATTGTTAAATGAACATTGTTTGAATTAGGGTAGCATTTTTATTTTTGTGATATATCCTGTCATTCATGCATAAGATATAGAGTAGAAACCCACCCCTTTTAGAGCCAAACAAGGACCATAAGATAAGGCGGTATGCTGCCGAAATATCGCTAAAATCAGGATTTCTCTGTTAACATGCTCTCTGGTTATTTATATGCAATTTAACCTGCTCTCTGGTTAATTTTATTTGCATTATAAACTGCTCTCTGGTTATTTTCAGGCACCTCTCTTATTATCTTATTTTGTTTTTTTATTCATCCTACTAACACAATTCTTTCTGTTTCGTTTTGGTCCTTTTATGCACTTTTGTTATTATTTATTTGGCATATCATTTGTATGGGTATTGATTCGGGAAATAGGAAAGTTAGAAGTGTCCAAAAATGTCAGAAAGGATCATTATACGAGAAGATAATATAGAAGTCTGGACATGGTCGGAAGCAGTTCAGCATGAGAAAGGTGATAGCTTACCTTCAGGAAGCGTTTCACCGTTGAAAGTATATGTCACGATCAACACGAATCAGAGTCTGTGTCTCTCCAAAGTTCAGAAAATATGAGAACAGTGGACTAGTGAAATGAAGGAGCAATTCAAGAAGGAATTTGGAGACATCGCATTGTTAGTGAAAGTTCCCATCGACAAACACTTAATTAGAGCAATGACACAGTTCTAGAATCCAGTGTATAATTGTTTCACTTTTGGAAAGATCGAAATGACACCTATATTAGAGGAATATGAGGTTTTGATTAATTGTCCGACAATAAAGAGTGATAGGATATACGTTAAGCCCAACAGCACTTCGGGTTTCAAGAAGAAGTTGATACAGATCACCGGGAATGATAAGGAATTTTGGGACCAGAAGATAACGGGTCACGATCACAACGATGTGAGTGAGGAGAAGCAAAGAGTAAGCTGGAAGGTTTTAAAGGATTTAATAGCCGCTAGTAGTGAAGAGCCTACCAAGGCAAGAAGGATTTACGCTCTTTGTATTTATGGGTTGGTGTTGTTTCCGAAAACTCCCGAGCATATAGACCCATCCACTGTTGGTTTGTTCGAGAGACTATTCAAAGGTGTGAATCTGGTTCCTGTTATTTTAGCCGAGACTTATAGATCATTGACCGCATGCAAGAAGGCCAACGAAGGAAGGTTTTGGGGTTACGCACAGTTACTAGAGGTATGGTTCAGAGGTCATCGTTGGAGCTCGCCGTATAGCGCCTTAAGGTTTAAGACCACTTACTCACCCATTGAAGAGCATCTGAAGAGTTGTGTTTTGGAGAAGAAGACTGAAACCTAATGGAGAGATCTCTTTTGGGACTTGACAGATTCAGATGTCGTTTGGAAAGCCTGCTGGTTGAACAGAGGAACTACTTTTCGATATCGGTGCGGAGATAGAGGTTGGATTCCATTGACGGGTATATGGGGTGGAACAGCTTACTGCCCATTGCTAGTTTCGAGGCAGTTCGGGTCTAGATAGTTCATACCGGCAATAGCGGGGATGACAAGTTTCAGCTACACACCAAACCGAAGGGTACAGATCTAGGATAACTCAGATTGTGAAAGCTTGGGATTCGCCCAGAAGAGTTCAACCTTACCGAGAGTCCGAAGTTATGGCCCGATACGACGAATGGAGGGTGCAAAGGGTGAATGATAGAGCCTTCTGAGGAGTACCGAGGGATGATGGATCATCGTCGAACAAAGTAGCCCAAAAAGCACCATCAACACTGGAAAAACTGAAGGAAGATCGGGATTTGGATTTTCAAAGACAGGAGAGGAAGATCTATGACCTTACGCAAGAGTTGAACTTCACTAAGTATCAAGTAATTACACAAGAGAGGAAAGAAAAAGAGATGACACTTCAGAATGAAAAGTTAAGTCGGGATCTGAGAGAGGTACGAGAAATGTTTGAGGGGCATAAGAGGAAATACTCGAAAGAAGGTGAAAGTAAGATCATTGGGGATTTATCTGACCGCTTAGACAGGATAATGAGAGAAAAGAAAGACTACAAGAAGCTCTACGAGCAGAAGTGCCGTGAAGCAAGGGAAGCGAACTACAAAGCTAGGAAGATGTTAGATAAAGAGTAGGCAAAGAACCTTGAGTTGACAACCCAGGTAGCACAGTTAGAGGAATTGGTTACCAGGTATCACAACGAGGACAAGGTTAAGATGGAAGAAGAAAAGGAGGGTCTACAACAGCAGATTTTCTCGCTTGAGAACCAATTACAAGAGTTGCGAGAGAAGTTAGTCGACTTCGAAGGGGCTTTATGCCAAGATACCGGAGGAGCGTGGAAGAAAAAGTATGAAGCAACGTAGCGTACCATTCAGAGTCAGAATAATGAGCTGGTTAACTTCAAAGGACAAGTCAGAAACATTGCATCTTATGTACGAATATTATCGAGGGAAGCTACAACTCTTCTGAAGCAGCCGAACATCGAGCAAGAGTACGGAGAAACCATTGTACGCCTATTGCATGAGTTAACCAATTTAAGGATTAGGGCTAGCAGTTTTCTGTAGTTAGTTATCTTTAATTTGTAGTGAATACTTTTTGGATAAATGAATATTTTTAAGACACTGTTTTTCGGATTCAATACCCTCTTGCATTCATGCATTCATGCATTCATACATCATATGCATTATTAATTAAAATAAAGTTTATAATAAAAGGTTTTATGGCAGTGAACTCTAAAAATTACAAACATACTATATACATACTCAACACGATCGCGCACAAGAAAGCTAGCAATGGAAGAAAGGCTAAAGAAATTAGAGGAAGATCGTGTTGAATTCCAAAATCGATTGGATGGGACAGAAAACAACATGAAAGATGGTTTTACCAAGGTTCAAGCAGATATTGTCAGTCAGTTAACCGCTTTGTTGGGACCAAGATAAGGTGAGAAAGACAAGGCACCAATGGGAGGGACGGATGAGACTGAAGGACAAACAGAAACTATATCTCACATAAGGGGGCAACCTGAAATATAGTCAGCACCAGGAAGAGTACAGTTCAATTTGGCAGGGGCATCCACAAGTCACCCCGTGGAAGTTGATGATTTCACTCCGAATGTCGACGAGGTCCCAGATCTCAATTTTATGAGCGAAGTAGATAAGATGCGCCAAGACATGGAAAAGAAATATGCCGACCATTTCAAGGCACTCGAGGCGAAGATTGAAGAAATACAAGGGTCAGTTGATAAGAGCACTGATGTATTTGATCTAGGGTTGGTTTCTGATTTGGTCCTACCACCAAAATTTAAGATGACCGATTTTGAGAAATATGATGGAACGTCATGTCCTAGCGCCCATATGATAATGTATTGCCTGAAGATAGCCGCTTTTAGCAAGGATGAGAAGCTGCTGATCCATTGCTTTCAAGATAGCCTGACGGATTCTGCTATCCGATGGTACACACAACTGAGCCGGGAAAACATAAAATCGTGGAAGGACTTATATCATGCTTTTATGGAAAATTATAAACATGTGTCGGAGATGGGACCCACAAGGATTATGTTGCAGTAGATGGGGCAGAAGTCGAATGAAACGTTCTGACAGTATGCTCACAGATGGAGGGATCTGGCCTCTCAAGTGCAGCCTCCATTGATTGAGAGGGAAATGACTCACATGTTCGTGGAAATGTTGAAGGGCCCGATGTACGATTGTTTGTTTACTAGTACATCAATGCAAAACTTCTCTCAGATAGTTACTACCGGAGAGTTGGTGGAAGCAGCTATCAAGAGCGGGAGAATTGAGGGGTCTGACAGCTCTAAAAAGAGCTTCAAGAAGAAGGATAATGAAGTGAATAACGTTAATGTGTACGAAGCACCAAGAAATGTGACGATTTCTAAACCGGAGACAGGAGCAGGCAGCTCGCAGGGTTCAAATAAGAAAGATTCGAAATGGGAAAGGCTGAATTTCACACCTATCTCAGTCATATATGTTGAGCTGTAAACTCAGCTACATGATGCGGATATGATACGTTCGTATTTCATCATACCACTCAAACCTCCATATCCGCATTGGTGTAACCCGAAGACTCAGTGCGAATACCATGCTAAAGTTCACGGACATAGCATCGAGAATTGCACCGCCTTTAAAAGGATTGTTCAAAACATGATTAATACTGAGGTTTTGAAATTCGATGAACCCAGTGTATCTACAAACCCACTGTCGAACCATGGAGGTCGAGGTGTAAATGCGATTGAAGAGGATCAAATGAGTCAGATCAAAATGAGTGTATCGGAGATCCGATCACCATTGAAGTGGGTATTTAAACAGCTTTTCGATAACGGGCTTATATGCCAAGGGATGAGGATGAAGGAATCTGCTGAGGTAGGCTTGTACTGTGAGTTCCACCAGGAACAGGGACATATAATTCAACATTGTAGTGAGTTCAGGAATTTGCTACAAGGAATGATGGACAACAAGGAAGTAGAGTTCTTTGCGAAAGAGGGGGCCCGAAAAGTGATGGACGTATACACGTCTGAAAGAACCAGGCCAAAGTATAACGCAGATAGGCCGTTGGTCATTTCAGCTCGACCAAGGGGATAATTCAGTTGGAGAAGCAAGACCAACAGTTGCTCCTTGCATAGTAATTACTCCTCCAGCACCCTTCCCGTTTAAAGATACACAAAGAGTTCTATGGAATTATGCTGCAAGTGTGGCTGTGCTAAGTAATTCGAAGCCCGTCGAGGAAGTGTAGCCAGGAAAACCTAAAACCGTCGAGAAAGCCGAAATAGAGGAGCCAGTGAATGAGGTAGTACATTTCACAAGAAACGGGAAATGTTACTCACCAGCTCAAGAAAAAGAAGAAGACAAGGCCAAGCATACTGAGAAAAGAAAATTTTTGCAGATCCGATTCAGAAGGTGAATGAGCCTGTCACCGAGGAACAAGCGCATGAATTTTTGAGATTCTTGAAGCACAGTGAGTATAATGTTGTAGAGCAGTTGAAAAAGCAACCAGTCAGAATCTCCATTCTCGATCTATTATTGAGCTCTGAAGGACACCGTGATGCTCTATTAAAGGTGTTAAATCAAACCTTTGTTCCAAAGGACATCTCAATGAACAAGTTGGACCGAATTGTTAATCATATCACTGTAGATAATTATATAACGTTCACTGATGATGAGATCCCGGACGATGGAATGGGGTCTATCAAAGCTTTAAACATCACAACCTATTGTAAGGGACATGTTGTGCCGGGAGTGTTAATTGATAATGGTTCAGCTTTGAACGTGTTACCTATGGCGAATTTGCAAAGGTTACACATAGATGTTGCTCACATGAAAAGCTACCAAAATATGGTCAGAGCATTCGATGGGACTACAAGGGATGTGTTGGACAGAATTGAAGTGTCGTTGTTGATTGGGTCGTCCGTGTACAATATAGATTTTGTTGTAATGGATATTAAGCCAACCTAAAATTGTCTACTCAGAAGGCCTTGGATCCATTCCGCCGGGGGAACGCCGTCATCTCTTCACCAGAAGTTGAAGTTTATAGTAGATGAAAAGCTTGTATGTGTAGGGGCAGAAAAGGACATTATTGTATTTGTTTCCACTGATACGCCTTACGTTCAAGCAAATGAGCAGGCGTTAGAATGTTCTTTCAGGGCCTTGGAGTTCATTAACGCTGCATTTATTGTCGAAGGTACCAAGTTCTCATGCCCGAGGTTGTCGAACTGCACAGAGATGACTGTTAAGTAGGCCCTCGGTAAAGGAGTCAAATCCGAAAGAGGACTACGAAGAAGGTTACAAGGGAGTTTACGCCCAAAGCCCATGGTTATGAAGAAAGGTCGAGCTGGGTTAGGTTTTTCAATTGAGGCGTATTGGAATAAATACGGAAAAGCTGCAGCTAGGAAGCCAACCTCATTGAGTGCAAAGATCGACTTCATCTCTCATGGATTTGTGAATGTCACTGAACAAGCAGAAAAGAATCGTTTAGAGGCTATTAGGCTGCAGGAGGAAGAAATATTCGGGGATGCTTTCGAAGGCTTGACGGTTGGAGTAATTTCTAAAGGACCAAGGATGAATTTACTGGAGAAAATTCGTTTGTGCTTCCCTGACGAGACTTTGAAGAATTGGACCATAGAGGATTTACCTGTAGTTTTCAAAACAGAGTAATGCCATAAAAACCACCCTGTACTTTTTGCCCGCAAGTATAGGAGATTTTCTGTAAAGGGTTTTTTCGTATTTTTCACTAGCAAATAAAGATGTTTTTTTCTTTCTTCAATGGCAAACATTTTTCTTTTCTTTCATTCGCTTCATTCATTTCTTTCTTTATTCATTTATTCTCATCCAAATATACAAGTTTTCTTCGCAGGTTCTCAATCAATGATTGCATGAATGATTCTGTGCCTAAACCCGAAATAGATTTGAAAAGGATCTCTTGTTTAATAAAAATCAATGTGTGAAGATAATGTGGACTATGAGGTTTCTGAAGAATTATTAAGATTGGTAGAGAAAGAAGATAAATAAATCATGCCCCACAAAGAAGAGATAGAGATTCTGAATCTGGGTACCAAAGAAGAGAAAAAGGAAGTCATGATCGGAGCAACGTTTCCGCTAGAGGCAAAACAAAATTTGATAGACTTATTGCGAGAATTCAAGGATGTCTTTGTGTGGTCTTATCAGGATATGCTAGGCTTGAATACTGATATTGTGGTTCACAAACTGCCTATTAGACCAGATTGCAAACCCATACAACAGAAGCTCAGAAGGATGAGACCGGAAATGTTGTTAAAAATCAAAGAGGAGGTATAAAAATAGATCGATGCCGGCTTCCTACAGGTGGCAGCGTACCCAGAATGGGTAGCAAACATAGTCCCCGTACCGAAGAAGGATGGAAAAGTACGGATGTGTGTGGATTATAGGGATTTGAACAGGGCAAGCCCGAAAGATAATTTCCCTTTACCATATATAGATGTTTTGGTAGATAATACTTTGGGTCATTCGTGGTTCTCTTTTATGGATGGATTCTCGGGATACAATCAGATTAAAATGAATCCAGAAGATATCGAGAAAACAACTTTTACCACACTGTAGGGCACGTTCTGCTATAAAGTCATGCCTTTTGGGTTGAAGAATACCGGGGCCACGTATCATAGAGCTATGGTGACACTGTTTCATGACATGATGTACAAAGAAATCGAAGTTTACATGGACGATATGATAGCCAAGTCCCAAATAGAGGATGAACATGTGCAGGATTTGAAAAAGTTGTTCCAAAGGCTACGAAAGTATCAATTGAAGCTTAACCCTAATAAGTGTATGTTTGGGGTTACTTCCGCTAAGCTACTTGGTTTCATGGTCAGCCAAAGGGGCATCGAAATCGATCCCGATAAAGTCAAGGCGATTCAAAATTTGCAACCTGCAAAAACATAGAAAGAGGTTCGGGGCTTCCTCGGAAGATTGAACTACGTCTCTCGGTTTATTTCCCAGTTAACCGATAGATGTGATCCAATCTTTAAACTACTACAGAAGAACAACCCAAGTGAGTGGAACGATGAATGTCAGGAAACATTGGACGAGATCAAACAATACTTGTCAAACGCACCGGTATTGGTGACACATATTCCTGAGAGACCATTAATCCTCTACTTGGCGGTGTTCGAGAATTCCATGGGGTGCGTGCTGGGGAAACATGATGATACTGGAAAGAAGGAAAGAACAATTTATTACCTGAGTAAGAAATTAACCAAGTGTGAAATACGGTACCCGTTTATCCAAAAGATGTGTTGTGTACTTGTTTGGGTTACCCGTCGACTTAGGCAATATCTGTTGTATCACACCACGTGGTTGATATCAAAGCTTGATCCATTAAAGTTTCTGATGGAAGCACCCGCATTGACTGAGAGATTAGCATGTTGGCAAATGTTGTTGTCCGAATTCGATATAGTGTATGTTAGCCAAAAGACAATTAAAGGGAGTACCATAGCTGACTTCCTTGCAAGTAGAGCTTCGGATGATTATGAGCCTCTGAGCTTTGATTTTCCTGATGAGGATGTAATGACCATTTCTGTTGAAGAAAATGAAGAAACAGAAAAATGGAAATTGTATTTTGATGGAGCAGTCAATGCCCTAGGACATGGAATTGGAGTTGTATTGATATCTTCGGATGGTATACATTACCCTCTCACGACCAAGTTAGAATTTTTGTGCACCAACAATATGGCTGAATACGAAACATGCGTTATGGGATTGGAGGCTGCAATAGAAAGAAAGATAAAGGCCTTGAAGGTATACAGAGATTCAGCCTTAGTTATTTATCAACTACGTGGAGAATGAGATACCAAAGACACGAAGTTGATAGAATATCGAAAGTTGATATTAGAGCTAATTGAAGAATTTGAAGAGATAACATTTGTATACCTCCCTAGAGAGGACAACCAAATGGCAGATGCCTTAACTACACTGGCCTCGGTATTCCAAGCAAATAGACCGGAGGATATGATGCTAATCCGAATGCAGAGCTATGAAACATACGCTCATTGCTGCAACTTGGAAGAAGAGGATGGTAATCCTTGGTATTTTGATATTCTACAATACATCAAGTTCCAAGCTTATCCATTTGGAGCTAATGACATTGACAAAAGAACAATCAAGAGAATGGTTGTTGCGTATGTGTTAGATGGCGATGTCTTATACAGAAAAAACAGAGATCAGGTGTTGCTAAGATGTGTCAATGCCCGTGAGGCTAAAAGTATTATTGAAGAAGTACATGATAGAATTTGCGGTATGCACGCCAATGGTTTCTCAATGGCTCGGAAAATCATGAGATATGGATATTATTGGTCTACTATGGAAGGGGATTGCATAGAATATGCCAAAAAGTGTCACAAATGCCAGATCTATGCAGATAAAATCAACTCTCCGCTAGTACCGTTACATACAATGAATTCGCCCTGGCCTTTTGCTGTTTGGAGATTAGATGTAATCGGGCAGATTCACCCCAAGGCTTCAAATGGGCATCGCTTTATCCTAGTGGTTATCGATTATTTCACCAAGTGGATAGAAGCTGTTTCTTATGCTAACATCACGAGAACAACAGTTTGCAAGTTCTTGAAGAAAGAGATTATTTGTCGGTATCGTCTACCAGAACGAATCATCATGGATAATGCTACCAATTTCAACAACAGATTGATAGCAGAAACCTGTGAGCATTTCAAAATAATTCATCACAACTCTGTGGCGTACCGACCAAAGATGAATGGAGCGGTTGAGGCAGCGAATAAGAACATTAAGAAGATTATATCAAAGATGACTGAAACATACAGAGACTGACATGAAAGGCTTTCTTTCGCCTTGTTTGCATACTGAACCTCGATTAGAACTTCTACCGGGGCAACATCATATTCCCTGGTATATGGTACTGAAGTAGTGTTACCACTAGAAGTTGAAATCCCATCTCTTCGAGTATTATCTGAAGTAAAGCTAGATGATGCAGAGTGGGTATAGATTTGTTTGGATCAGTTAAATGTATCAGAAACGGATGATTCAGGCGTACGATAAGAAAGTTCGACCGCGAGAATTCCGAGAGGGAGATCTAGTGCTTAAGAAAATCTTGCCTATACATCAAGATTTCTGAGGGAAATGGATGTCAAATTGGGAAGGGACTTATATTGTCAAAAAGGCTTTTTCCGGAGGCGCACTGATCTTGACTGAAATGGACAGACAAGAATTAAACAAGCCAGTGAATTCCGATTCAGTTAAGAAATATTACGCCTGAAGAATAAAAAGGGAAAAAAGAAAAAGATAAAAGATAAAAGAAAAGGAGAAAAAGAAAATGAAGCGAAAACCCGAAAGGGCACTTCATAAAAAAATGATTAAAAGAAAGAAAAGAGGGGTCGACATGAAAACCCATAAAGGACGTCTCGATACCAACAGAAGATTTAGGTCAAAAACCAGGAATGATGGCTCAAATGCACGATAATAGGTATCCGGTAATTCATGTCTCTCGGTTATCAAGCAATTCAGAAGGATCTTCACATCTGCAAAGTTGGATCCTTATTTGAAGAATGGCTAGACAAGTAGATCATCTTTAAATCTATATCTCGGGAAAAGGCTCAGATGATCGCATGTGATAAGCGCTTGGGAATTTGTATTTTGTTCCTTAACTTTTTCCTTTTAATTGTTTTGCCATGATTGTTTTTACATGCTTGTCATAAATTTACAAAAAACTCTAATAAAGATATTCATTTCTTTCTTCTGAGTCTTCAATTCTATCCAAAGCATCATGCTAGTGAACTAATATGAATTAATGAATATGAAAAATCTTTTGTCATCATTCTGTTTTAAGTTACAGGTAAGATTTATTTTCTGGATCAGGATAACAGAATACAAACGAATATGTTCTGACATTCGGACGAAATCTGACTCGAAAGAACGCCTCAAAGCAGCTTTGTAAAGAAGACAATCATTAAAGATTGCCCTTGATATATGAGATGAAGACCACTAATACGGAAAGAGAGAGAAGAGCCAATCAGACCCTTCAAAGTGGCAAATTGACTGATAATACATGCCTTTCAAGGCAGTACTCATGCATCATAATAGAAACATTTGCATTAGAAGCATACTAATAATACATAATTCTTCTGTTAAATAGGATTCAAGAACTACTATGAAATGATTCAAGGAAAACAACAATAGCAGATATTATTGGCAGCATTCTTGGCGTGAGTCCAAAAAAAGTGGTGTAACATGAAGAATTTCGTAATAAGAAGAACAACCTCAAGTTTCATCGCTTACATCTGGAAAATTTTGTAAATAAGAAGAACATCTCTAGATCTCCCGGAAATGAGGAATTTCGTAATAAGAAGAACAACCTTGATTTCCATCACTTGATGAGTTTGGAGAATTTCGTAATAAGAAGAACAGCTCCAAATTCCATGAGATACGAGAAATTTCGTAATAAGAAGAATAGCCTCAGATTTCACCACTTTTATCTGGAGAATTTCGTAATAAGAAGAACAGCTCCAGATCTTCCGGAGATGAGGAATTTTGTAATAAAAAGAACAGCCTCAAGCTCCACCACTTGATAAGTTTAAGGAATTTCATCTGAAGAATTTTGTAATAAGAAGAACAACTTCAGACCTGGAGAATTTCGTAATAAGAAGAACAGCTCCAGAGACGAGGAATTTCAGAACAAGAGGGACAACTTCAAGTTACGTCATAGGCTTGCTTGAAGAAATTCGTAATAAGAAGAACAGTTTCAAGCTTTGGCCAAAAGGCTTAAAACAAAATTTGTGCTTTTCAGTCTTTGTCCATCTCCTGCTCCGCAGCACTGAGCAAAGAGGGGCAGTTGTTATCACAAATTTTGTATAAAATAATAATAACTGAAAAAATAAATAAAAAATATAAAAAACAATAATAAAAAATTAAAAAAAAACACAAAAATAGAAAACAGAAGATATGAGATGAGGGAGAGTGACCGGATTTGAAGGGATTAGATGAGGGAGAGTTTTAGGGGATTAGGTTGTTAGGTTGAGAGTTTTTAGATTTGAGGAGTTTGATTGGATTCAGGACTGTGAGTCCAGATCCTTTAAAAGGGGGAATATTTAATCGATTCAGGGGGAATTTGGATCGAAGGTTCTGGGAAAAAAGGAGGGAAAAATTCAATCAAAGAATCTGAAAGATTGAATCAAAAGAGGAGAGAAGGAGGAGCGAAATCTGAAGATTGATCGGTTAAGGTTGGCAAGAGGTAATTTCTTTCATTCTTTGTTGTGTTCCCATGATTTTTTTTTGGTTCTTTGTGAGGCCTAAGATTTGAGTTAGGGAGAGGTTGATTTCGGTTGGTTTAGGGTGTTAGCTGAATGTTTTTAGTGTTTAGGAGTGGGTATTGATTTGTTTGAGGTGTTTCGGATTGAAGAAAGTAGGTTTTGGGTGCATTTTTAGGGGTTTTCGAGGTTTTTGAAGTGTTTGTCGGTGGTCGGATGGTGGTCGGAGTCAGTTTTCGTGGCGGCCGGGGTCTCGGAACGGTGGTCGGCGAACGCCCAGTGATAGCCGAAGAATGGTGGCGTTGGATCGAACGGAGGAGTATGCGGCGGTTGAAGGGTCGTGTTCATCGTGTTCTTCATTTTCATGAAGAACATGGATGAACACCTTAGGGATTTAGGTGTTTTTGATCCGTTTTTGGGCTAGTTTATGGGTTTTTTGTGTTAAGTTCAGAGAATTTTGTAAAGGGGTGAGTCGACTGAGTCAAGGAAAAGCTCAAATGACCGAGCTGACTCGGCTTCAGGGGGTGTATCGTGGGAGATACGGCGCCGTTTCACCCAAGGTGGATCCACACGTTTTGATCCGGCTCAACCCGGATCTGCGCAAACCCGTAAAAATGGGGAAATTACCTCCTAGGTCCTCCCAGGTTTGAACCGTTTACACTGTAGTCACCAGAATCCCTAATTAAGCTCTAAAACTCTAGAATTCACTCAATTTAGTCCCTATTTACCCCTAATTGAACCCCAAACATAAAAATAATTAATTTAGATATTAATTAGGATTAAAATTAATTTTTAAGACTTAGAAATATTTTAATTAGGTTGTTCATAGAATTTAATTTAATTTCTAAGATAAAATTTAAGATTAATTTAGCCTAGTTAGATCTAATTTAAACTTAAATTGACCCCTAAACTTAAAATTAGACATAAATTAGGTTTAATTTAATTCTTAAAACTTAGAAATTATTTTTAATCAAGTTCTTAATTGGATTTAATTTAATTTCTAAGATAAAATTTAAAATTAATTTAACCTAATTGAATCTAATTTATCCCTAATTGAACTTTAAGACCAAAAATCTATCAAATCAGACTTTAATTAGGATTAATTAAAATTTAGAGTTTAGGAAAAATTTGTTTAAATTATTAATTTAATTAAATATTCTAAACTTAAAATTAATTAAACTTAATTGAATCTAATTCGTCCCCAAAGTTGAACTCTTGTCAATTTTGTCTTTACCATGTAAGTCCCTTTTCAATTTTGATAATCTTGGTTGTAATATGAATTCTCATATTTCTAATGAAAAGTAACTTAATTCCTTTATTTTGCTTATTTGTTTTATTATGTCTCATTTTAAAAATCACATGGCATATTTGTTAGGAGACACTTAATCATCATTTACTTAATTAATCTAGAGCCTTCTAGGATTAGTTGCTTTAATTAATTAATTAAATAAGGAGATAATTAGTAACGATAGTATTTGAATCTTATACCTCGGATACATTGAGAGGCCGGTGTTTTGACGTACCATGATGTTGGCCTAAAGAGTATACCTTGGTATCGAATTCATGTGCTATTAAAAATCTAGAACTTGATAAAATAATATAGGTTTAGAATTAAATAAAATCGATAGGTAAATAATTAGTGACATTAGTAAATTTATTAATTTAATTAAGTGACAAGATGGTAGTGTCCGAGCATTCGGATGTTATCATACACTTGGAGAAATTAATAATTTAAATAGGGTTTTAATATTTATTTAATGGAGCCTACCTAGGTTAGAACTTAAAATGAACAAGATAAATAAATGGTCATGCATTTAAACCTTTTGAGGCGTAATTTATATTCCTTTAAATTTGGGTGAGATTTCCTATCTAAAGGACGTCTCATTCAGCCCGAGTTTAAAAGAGATGTATTTTCTTAATCAAAAGGATATCTTCAATTCAAGCAGTGTTTAATTAACAATGAAGAATTAAATTAATATCTACATTCAAAATATCAAAATGCCATGTGAAATTAATAAGGTACCAATTTTTGGGCATTTGTAAGGGTCGTCCTTACACGTAACCGACTCCTGAACCCAAATGTTTTTTAACGAATCTCTGGTTTGTTTTATGGTGTCTGGTCTACCAAAGTGGCCGGTGGCGACTCCAAATCAATTTTCAAAATTAAATAATAAGTTTATTCTAAAATTTGGGTTTTTCAAGATTAAAAGTGATAAAATTCGTATTTTTCAAAATCAACTCGCCAGGCTATTTTTCACATATTTTCGATTTTAAAACGGTCGCAACAAGAAGGATGAAGGGACGATGACAAATCCGTTAATAAAAATCTAAAAAATTACATATTTAATTTCTATTATTTATCTGTTAAATCAATTTATTTCTAATTCTAAATTAATTAAATCAATCATCTAATTGGATGGATTAGGACACGTGTCCCATCTATTTTTATTTATTATTTATTAAATTTAATAGATTTTTTTATCAAATTTAATAGTTATTTTATCAAACTAAATTGTGACACATGTCACCATTAGATTGACCATAAACAATGAAAGGAAATAAAATTTAAGACGACATGTGCCACCATTCGATTGATTGATATAAATTGTTAAATTTGATAAAAATCTATTAAACTTAATAAATAAAAATATAAATAGATGGGACACGTGTCCTAATCCGATTGAATGATTGATTTTATTTAATTTAATTAGAATTAGAATTAAATTAATTTAATAGATAAATATTATGGACTAAATGTGTAATTTTTCAGATTTTTATTAACAACCATGTCATTGTCCCAATATCTTTCCATTTGATTTTAACGAATGTGATTAAAATAGGTCAATTAGTAAATTAGGTGACTTGATTACCGAGTTCAATAATTTAATGACTAAAATTAATATCCCAATTAGTTAAATGGTCATTGAAGTTGTTTACCCATAAAAATTATATATTTTAAAACGTGGATACCGTGGATGATTTTTAATTAGTCGCTACAAAGGCGTTTCTGCTCCATTTGTCAACCCTTCCACCACCTCACATCTGACAACAAGATACAGCAGAGGAGATGGACCAGGACCATTAAATTATTTGATGAATTCATTACTTTTTTTAAGGGACAAGTTGCATATTTATATATACAGATCAATCATGTCAACTACTCCATGTTTATTTTTAATGAGGAGTGGATAATCCTGTTGAAAACGACGAATTTGATGCTGAAGATTATTTGAAAACACAGTTTAATCGCATTAAGGCAACATTTGATGTTCAAATGTGAAAGATTTAAGTTAAGAATAACTGGAAATAGCAATCATTCTCTGTAATCATCTTACATAGCATTAGACAACAGTCCAGGAACATTCCATGCTTTATTCGAATGAAATCAAACAGGATCCAGATATAACATAAATGAACTCAATGACAGTAGTGACTGAACCAGCAATATTTCCCTCCTCCGCCGTGTTCGATCTCGTGTTCGTCGCCTCTGCTGTGAACCCACCACAAGAGATTAGTGAGTGAATTCCCATCATCATGACCCTGCAGGTTCTTTATCTTCTCCAAAGCACTCTGTTTGTCATAAATTGCTTCCAAGGCATACACAAACCCTTTCCATCCCTCTCCAACACCATCCCTTTCCAATGCCGGAAGTGTCCAGTTCACGAGCTCTCTAGTGAACTCGATGTCGGAGAATAACACCTCACTGATAGGCAATATGGGGAGCAATTGGATCCCGAGCCGGCATTCTCTCCATTCAGGTGGAGCAAACCAAAGGCCACTGTCTCTCTTGTTGGCCCACAAGACTCCTACTACTCGGTTCTCTCTTGTGAATTCATCTCCGTAAAGAGTGTCTCCTTCCTTCACATGCCACCATGTTTGCGCAGATTGAATCTCCAATGCCGTGAGGGTCGATCCGGTTGCAACAAGATGGGTGTCACCGTAGGCTAACCCCATTAGTGCAGCAGAGTAATATGCATTGACTGCCTCACTAGTGCTCTCTTGGTTTCTTCCATCCGCAAATTCAGTCAACCCTCCAGCCCAAGAATGCAGTTTGTACATATCGAAACACCTCAATCGCGGATAATTCGAATTCGATCGCCTGCCCAGGTTCATGAAATCCGCCACGAGTGAGTAAGCTTGTGGCTTATACCTCCTTCCCCAAGCCGGATCGATCTTGGCCAAGACAGCTATTCCGTAAAGGAAGTAACCGATATGAAAATGGTGATCATTGTAAACACCAAAACCGAAATCCGCCCCTGAATCACTCGACCCTTGTTTAGTCACAATGCCACCCCATTTCGATTCATAAAGAAAACCATTCCCATTGAAAGTCCCTTCCAGCCATGGCTCAATTGTATCCTTCAAGAACTTCCTTATCGCAGGAATCACATCAACATAGCTAACTTCTTCAGCGATCAACGCCAACCTCGCCGCTCTCGCGATCAACTTCCCGTAAAAATAAGACGATGTTGTGGTTATCGCCGACGAATTCAACGCCTCAACGTCCGTCGCAAGAGCAGTCACAATCTCGGCATATGATTCTTCGTTAACCCCTTTAATCGAATGCCAAGTCACTGAAACCTGGTGCGGTTTCAACACCCAGGAATCACCGACAACACCAACAAGCTCCCCATCAATACTTTTGTACTTAAAATTTTCTAAAACCTTAACATCACAGCTATGGCTGGCTAAAATATTAAGATGGAGCGGGTGTGCAAGCATAAGCAAATTACCCCATCCCTTCTTTTCCCATTTATATTCCAAACAGAAGGGCTTAGTCAAAACCGCATCCCCCGAGGTCGGGTAGCAGGGACTGAACTGATCAAGGACGGATTCATACATCGGATCAGAACCGGGTAGCACAGCAATCCGAATAATACCCGAAAACCCATCGGAACCGATGGAAGAAAGGTCATGATTCAAACTGACGGACGAAGACGTATATATAAGCCATGTTTGACCGTTATTAAGCTTGACGGTGTGCTTGGTGAGGGAACTATTGGAAGAAAACGAGAGAATCGCATGAATTGTAGATATCGATATTGGTGTATTCCCTGCTACAGAACAGGTCACAAAAGGACTACCTCGGACGAGAAAGAACCGGAGGTTAGAAGAGGGGAAATCCAGAGTAACACTGAGATCACTGTAAGAAGAGATCACATGGGGTGTGGCGGTGCTATCAACGGCAGAGACGGTAAGATCTGGGACGAAAATTTGGTAAATGAAAGAAGGGTTGTGGAACTGAGATGGGTAGGAGATGGAAAGGGAAGAGTCGGCCGATTTGATGAGATAAGGGTGGATGTATTCGGGTTGGTCGCCATTCTTGAGAGTGAAGTTTTGGAAGAAAGAGTTGGTGGGGAGAGGGGAGGAGAGGAGGTCAGGGGAGAAGAAACGTGAAGGGTCGGGGAGGACGGTGGATTGGACACTGGGGAAGAGGAAAGGGTGGATTTTTTGAGTGATTTGAGGAGGAGGCGACATAGTCGGAGATGGCGAAGGAGAAGGCGAAGGGGCAGGCAGGGCAGGTTGGGGTTGGGGTTTATGAGGTTTCTTAGGCTTTTTAAAGGGCTTGGTGATTAATGTCTTGACTCGTCGCGTGAGTTTTTTCAACATATCTAAAGGGTGGATGGAAGGTGGGAGGAAATCGGGGGACAATTTGACCGTGTCTTCTTCTTGTTTTTGTTTGGTGAGCCCAAGTGGTCGACAGGGACTCACGGCTGCTGCCGGTGTTTCATAATGCTCAAGGCTTCAAGGGACTTGGCTTGCAGGACATGTCTTTGAATTGCGAAGAATAAATTATGAACAATATCAACCTCCAAGCAAGATCAAGAGGGGTTGGATTGGAATCCAAGGGAAGGGGAAGAATATGAAGTTTTTAAGTTATATCGGTAGAACTCGACATTATTTATTGAGATAATTATTTAAAATTGTATCATTCTTTGCAACTAAAATCATTTTAAAAATTTAATTATTTAAAATTGATATCGTTATAGATTTGATGAATAAAATTTTATAGTACGATAAAAATATCTGAAAGGGCCCTTTGTTTCCAATGCTTAAGAGGTAAGCAAAATAGGAAGAGTCGAATTGGAGTCGACACTTATTCCTCCATTTCTGCTATCCTGCGCCTTATTAATGTATATCAGCACGTTTCTTGAAAAGGTAATGAGTTGGGTCTGACTTTCAAGTTTTCTTATCAATCGTAAGCGCTTAATAGCTTAAAAAAATTAAACAGAGATATAACATTTTTAAATATATTTAAACAAAGATTTAACTTTTAATCTGTCGAATAAGAGACTCAATATTTTTAGATCTATTTAGATAAGATAATAATATTTCTTTTACAAAGAAAATTGAATTTTGTTTACAAATAATAGATGATATCATAAGTATAATGCATTTAGAGAATAACGAAGATTAATCCACTAAAATCTTATACAAAATTCAAAGATGAAGAAAGAAGTAAATACTTTCAAATGTATTAGCATATCGTCAAAATCTAAAAACCTTTATATATTTTATTGTATGTATCTAAACATGACATATTACAAGATGAAAAAAGAGTGGTGAACGAGTTAAGTTATCAAATAGATTATTTCATTATTTATGATTAATTATATCGATAAACAATCATCAATCGAGGGATAATTTATCTTTTATGATCACTAATAAAATCATAATTAAAAACTAGCATCGTAAATATCTCTATTTAAACACGAGAAATTATTTTATGGACCGGTTTCACCACGTCATCAATGGTCCCTGACCACTAAAAATTTATCATCTAATTTTTATATTTTTCATGTCATTTTTATAGAAATTATTACATGAACCCGTTCTACCACCTAGGATATGATCCCCAACCAATTAAATTATTCCATATCATATTTACACATAAGCATTGTCCAAATCATCTAATTTAATATCTTTGATTTAAAAAAGGAAAAAAAAATATTACCAAAGATTAATTAAAAAAATTGAACAATAAAAAGGAAGACAACATAAAAAATCTTTGATAATATTTTTTTTCTTTTTTTAAATCAAAGGCATTAAAGTGGATGATTTGGATAATGCTTATGTGTAAATATGATATGAAAAAAATATATTGTGTGCCTTAATTTAATTGGTTGGGACCATATCCTAAATGGTGGAACGGGTCCATGTAATAATTTCTTCATTTTTTAAGAGTGAATCTTCACTTTTTTATTGCCATATAAATAGGTATTGGGTTAAATAGAGATTTATTAGAAAAGAAAAAATAACATAATAAATAAAATTAATTAATAAATTTTTAGTTGTTAAAAACTGGGGATGGGCACGGGTCGGGTCGGATTTTCGGTCCACCCGCACCCGACTCGAAAAATCATACTCTCCACCCGTCACCCGACCCTGGGTTTAGGGTTAAAAAATCCGACCCGACCCAAATCATTAAAAAAATTAAAATTTTAGGGATTAAATGTAAAAAAAATAAAATTTAGGGATCTAATTATAAAAATATTTAATTTTAGTGATCTAATTATAAAAAAAATAATTTTAGCGATCTAATTGTATAAAATATATAAAAAAGGGTCATTATTGCAAATATTCTTAAAATATATATGGGAAATTACACTATTATTCATAGGTCGGGTTGGATTGGATTTTTTTCACCCTAAACCTGAACCCGACCCGACCCCGAATTTTCACCAAAAAATCCGACCCGGTTGGGCCGGGTCGGGTCGAAACCCGTCGGGTTTGGATTCCGTGCCCGTTCCTATTAAAAACTATAGATGACGTGATGAAACCGGTCCATAAAATAATCTAACATTTAAACACCAAACAATTAGGTAAATTGAAATTAAAACAAACAAAAGATAAAACAAAATCTTAAAATAAATATAGCATGAAGAAAAAAAATCACAAAATAATTATTTTTATTAAAAATATATAAAAAAATCATCAACTTAATAATCGATATTTACATTAATATTAATTACCAATCACTAGTTAAAGAAACAAAAGAAAGAGGTTGAGATATTAAAAGGGGTGTAGAGAAAATTTAGGAGGCTGCAAGATCCTAGTATTTTAAAATCTAATCAAATAATTAATTATTTGATTAAAGTTGATGATGTGGTATAGTTTACTTTATTATTTTTATAACGTGTCACAACCTTATTTCATTTCATTTGCTTTAATAAGTAAACGTAAACCCCACACAATGAACATGAATGCTAGTGTGACTCGAAGAGGACAATGAAG
Organism: Abelmoschus esculentus; assembly: GCA_035048815.1. Lineage (NCBI taxonomy): Eukaryota > Viridiplantae > Streptophyta > Magnoliopsida > Malvales > Malvaceae > Abelmoschus > Abelmoschus esculentus. The sequence continues at coordinate 14,792,292 of JAUCBN010000003.1, forward strand.
GCAAGGCAGGCATTTTTATACAAATAATCTTGTTTTAATAATTAATTAGAAAAATAATTTACCAAGCTCAATTATTTAGAAAAATATATTTTTTATGCCTCTCGTGGCCTGGATTCAGGTCGATAAAAAATATTTGAAGTCGTTATTGATTTTTTAAATAAGATAGATCGAAAACATTAAAAAATTTAAATTTTTGAAATTTATGTTTAAAAATACGATTATGTGTGAAAAAGATTAACACTACTATAACATCCGTAAAACGACACTTATTTAGTCACTAATATTTTTCCAATATAATTTGGGCATATTAAAGCTCTACTAAGCCCTAATTTTATATATTTTTAAATGTTCAAGTTTTTACTTTAATTAAAAATATGCAAGTGAAGTGATATTTAACTAAGTTATTAGTGGTAACTAGGGGTGTTCATTATCGGGTACCCGATTTTTTGGATAGTGATTTTTTGGCTCGTGTATCGATCTGTTTATATCGGGTATTCGTTATCGGGTACCCAACTAATTGGGTAACAGGTATCCGGTTCCTATATATATTTTTAATTTTTTTATTTTAAAATTAAAAAAAATCACATATTAAATATAAAATTTAAAATTTTATAATATATGAATAACCATAAATATTTGTGATTTAAAATTATTTTTAAAATATTTTAATGTATATATACACATATATTTATTAGAGTTTATCGTTAAAATGATATTAAAAATATTAATATCATTTTTTTCTTTCAATATTAACAAATTAAAAAAATATATTTGAAATTTTTAAAAATTAAAAGTATATAATACAAACATATTAATGAACTTACCATAAAAATATAATTTAAAACTATAAAATATATAATTTTAAATTAGTCGGGTCAAATCGGGTACCTGGTAATTAGAAAAAATCGGTCCAAGTCTGACCTAATTATTCTCGGGTCGGGTACCCGGCCCAGTCGAGTAATTTTTTTTCAGAATTACCCGTCATTTTTATTTCGGATAGTCAGGTAATCGGGTCGGGTCAATCGGGTCAGATAATTTTAAACACCCCTCGTGCTAACTAACTTTTATTAAATGATTTATTAAAGCCTAATCAATTAGATTTAAGCATGATTTGGTGAACCTAATTTAGAGAGTCTAACCTATGAAACTAATTTATTAGGGAATTGACTTAATGGTTAAACTTCAGAGATAGCACTAATTAAGTGATTCCTAAACTACGAACTTTAATTACTTAAATAATGAACCTAACCTAAAAGCTAAAATAAGGGTTTTATTCTTAACACAAAAATACAAAGCATGATAATAAAAATAACTTAGTAGTGTCAAATTAAAAAAAAAAAATCGTGAGATCAAAAATCATGATTAAGCAAATGAGGACTAAATAACATGGAATCAAAATTAAAGGCTAAATAAAAAAAGACAAAACTAATAAATTAAAAATAGAAAGGATGAAATCAGCATGCAAAGTGAATATGTATTCACTTTAGAAAGAGGAGTCATGTCATGAAAATCTTCGAGATAAACGATTATAATCAAATATATAATAAGATCTGATTTTGTTGCTCTGGATAATTCAGAAAAAAAATTAAATACCTACGATAATTTCTTGAGGATATCCTTGAATGAAAAAAATATGTGCCCTCCGTATATATACTGTGATAGTTAAGTAATAATTGCTAGAGCACAAAATTTTTTGTATAATGGTAAGTCAAGACATATGCATCGACGACATAATACCGTTAGACAATTGATATCAAATGAAGTTATCTCTATTAATTTTGTAAGATCAAAAGACAATATACGAATCTATTAACTAAAGGGATAAACCAAGATCAAGTTGAGAAAACATGAAAAATAAAAAGACTAAAAACCCATGAAAAATAAAAGTTCTATGTGAAGAAAAACTCTACCTAATTAACTAGAGATCCAAGAACTAAGTTCAAAGGGACATCTTTATTACATAGACCAGATCAAGCACTATAGGGGAATTTTACCCCCAGCCTATTTTTATGATATAAACAGTGATAAAAAGAGGTATAGGATAAGTAAAGTTTTTAATGATCATTGTATGTTTTGGTGAGCCAAACAACATAAATCACCTATATAAGAGTGAAGTAGGACCGCTTCAGGAAGACTATTGGACATAATTCTTTTAAACTTTTGCAAAACCAGACGATGTCCATGAACATATGGATATAACCATAAAAATTAAAATTCTTTTCAGAGAGATAGTTGTGTTAAGTATATCATCGTTTTCATAAAAGATTAAAGAGTTTAAGGACATCACATCTACTTATTAATTAATAAAGTAAATATACTTTCACAAAGGAATGTTCAAAGGAGGAAACTTGCTTATTCTATGCATCTATTGATCATAGAACTATCACCACATCGAGTTAAAATATTTTGATAAAATCAACAATTTCATTCATGTGGAGGATTGTTGAAAAAAATAGTGAAAAATAGACAACTTTGAGTCATATTTCAAAAGAGTAAAGATGAAGATTCGAATAAAAAATTTATTGGGTGTTATTTTACTTCATAGATCTTTACAACAGTATCTCATATACTCAAAATGGTCGAGTGATGAATGAGAAAATAATGCTCAGAGTAAGAAATAAAAAAACCTTTATCCCATATGGATGAGATAAATAAAGTGGGAAGTGTTTATATCTACTTACCCACATTATGATTATTGAATGAAATGGGTTAACATTGTGCCTTATGCACAAGATGATGTGAATCTAATCCCATTTGGGTTAAGGCCCACTTTTATAACATGGACAATATGAATGTTCAAACCGATTAAGTTCATTGTGAATCATGAATATCTTACCTGTTGTGATTAAGTAATTTTTCTGAAATAGCCTATCTTTTTTATATTAAATCGATAAAGCTGACTATTCATGGTAGTATTCAAATTAATATAATATTATTTTCAAAATTAAAAAAAAAAAATCTAATTCAGAATATTTATCTGACAAGAGTTATTCTTATTGTTGTATCTTGAGAGACAAATGATCAAAGCAAATTCAAGCACCGCAAAATGATCGAAACTTGTCTTAAGAAAACTACTTTTTGCATGCCTCAATATTATCATCTCAACTTTAATTTCGGTTTGATTTCTCTTTTTTTTTGTTTTTAATTTTTAATTAAATTTATTTTGTTTTTTTATATCGTCTTGGATCGATCACTTTGCAACACATTTAAAGTTCTTACTGCAAGCAAAAAATTCAATGATTTAGCTATCACTTCTTCGCATTAGTTTTTTCCCCTTCAAATTGTTAAATAAAATTGTGCCAAAGAACATCATCACAAGTATAATCAGGATCACTGTGTTATCACTTCTCTTAAGCTAAAATAGATCTATGAGTATCGCATTTTTTTGACTTGATAATTTGAAATTGTTAGCATATTTAGATAAAATATGTGGTCTATTAGACGAGGGAGAATTCTCTTTTGTGAGGCCATAAAAATTATCTCAAAATTATAATATTCTTTTATTGGTATATAAAACTTGATTGTTAAATGGAATTCACCCTACTAGTTTAGTCGAGTCATTATGCTAAGTTCTAAATGGATTTTTCTTTATATGTCGTATAGTATTAAAATTTCAAAATAATTAGACAGCAAAGAATTAGAATCATACCGTTTGTTTTATATATCATAACAAATTTTTCTATCCTAATCATCGAAGTTATACTTCGTGTATCAATGGTTAAGTTTACCCTCGACAGCAACAGAGTCAGTATTTGGTATTAAAGACAAAACATAAATATTTAAAATGAGATATAAATTTATAAATAAATTATTTTTTAATTAAATAAAAAACAAAAACAAAAAATTGTCTCTCCCCACCCAAGTAACTTGTCCCTCCCCTGAACTGTTTACTAACTCGGATTTTGATGAGTTTGAGGCAAATACAACTTTTAAAGATCCAAATCTTGGAAACTATTCGTAATAACAACATTCCTCTTGTATCTGTTGGTAATGCTAAATCCAACATTGGGAAGGAAGGTAACAATGAGACAGTATGTCCTTGGACATAGGAAGGGATTTAGGATACTCGGTCTCCGTTAATTTTGTTTTTATATATTAAATAGAAATAAAAATTTAAAATATATAATCTTTTATAAATTTTTTGGTTTTTATTAATAAATATATTTTAATTTTTTTATAAAAAAATTTTAGTTTCATGGTTGTGATTGGGGAATGACCGATTAGACTATGGAATGAAAGGATGTGAAGCGAGGACGGCAGTTGAGAATGGGGAGAAGATGGTGGAGTGGGGGTCGGTTCATGGGGAGCAAGGGAGATTATGGAAATGTGGGGAATAATCAGTTAGGGTTTTTAACATATATACAATATATATGGTAGTGAAGGGTATTTTTAATTTATCTTTAAAAAATAAAGAAAAAAAAAACTAAATGAAAATGTAGACATTAGGTATTAAGTACTTTCTCAATATGAAATATTCATTTATTTAAAGAAAAATTTATAACGGATATCGAATATAGTTGAATGTCACTAACATTAAACACCACTGAATACTATTAAATAATTAATAAAAAAAACTTAATATATAATTATAAATTGTTTAAAATAAGATTTCTATTAAATTATTTTTACATATTATATATATTTTTTCAAATAATTAAATAAAATATAAATCATAATTAATTTAAAAAATAAAAAATTTTAAACTCTAAACCTTAAAACTAAAAGCCAAATCCTAAAAAACTAAATATTAAACTCCTAACCCTAAAATATAAAATCTTAAAAACCTAAACCCATAACTTAAAATACTAAACCATAAACACTAAATCCAAATCCAAATCCTAAATTTTTAAACCCTAAAATAACCAAAACCTTAAAACCATAAACCATAAACCATGAAATCATAAATCATAAACTAATTTTGGGTTTTAAATTTAGGGTTTAGACCTTTAGAGTTTCAAATTTTTTGTTTTAGAGTTATGTTTCTAGTTTAGGTTTTATGGTACATGATTTTATTGTATTGCTTTTATATTTTATGATTTAGTGTTTTGGGTTTTAGTGTTTAAGATTTATTATTTTTATATCTTTGAGTTTAGGGTTTAGGATTTATATTTTATTTTTTAAATTAAAAATTATTGATTTATTAAAAAATATAATATAATATATAAATAATATGTTTAAAATTATATGTTGAGTCCTTAAAATTTTTAATCTTTATTAATTAATTTAATAATATTCAATTGTATTCAACGTTAATAATATTTAACGTTATTCGACGCAAATAATAAAATTATGAAAATAATGATTTAATGAAAAATTTGTTGAACTATTTTTTTCAGTACTTCTGTCCTCATAAAAATCAAAAGTAATGGACTACGTTTGATATGAAATATTGATTAAGGGTCTAATATTTTAAATATTGAAAGAAATAATATGGATTAATTATTTTTTAAATATAATTTAACCTGGAATAAATTAAGTGTAATGGCCAACACTATTTGGATTCTTTAGTACCGTTTTCATTACAAAAAATCCACTTGCATGGATTTTGTTCCAAAAGAAAAAGAGGGCAATTTGGGAATAACAAAGCAAAAAAGGGAAAAAGAAATAAAAAAAGAATAAATAATTTCCAAAACGGAAAAACGTTAAACGTAGCTATATCACTTCCACATGATAATAATAATGTAGAATTTCATTATTTTTTTTATTTTATCATTATTATTATTGAATTAATTAAGGATGGATAATTTTAATCTCATGATTAATTTATAAATTTTTAAAAAATTATAATTAGGTTCTTATAATTTGTTAGGATTCGTTTTTTATCGGTTTTTGTTGTAATTGAATTTTGACTTTGTATGAATACATAGGATCTAATTAAAACATCTAGATAAAATAATATTTTAATAAAAAATTTAAAATTATTTATCGAGGTAATTCTCCAAATTAACTTTAATATTTTCCGTGTAACTCATTCGAGTCGGATGGTTTCTGGACTGATATTAATAATAGTAATAATAGAGACGTGAAGGAATGCGTGGTGTGCCTTCCCACCTCTTAAATTGCACACACTAGCAGTTCAGTATTCAACTCCCTCCTCCTCTCCTTCTCAAACTCTTCTCCAGGTTAATTTCTCTCTCTTCTGCTCCCCTTTGGGCTTTGGGTCTTTCATCTAATGAATTTCCTTTTCCATCTTTCTGTAAATTAACAGGTTTGTATAAACATGGTGATGATGAGCATAGAGAGAATGGTGGGATGCTTGAAATCAAAACTCAGGAGCCTCAAGATGACGAAGAAGCATTACGACAAGGTGGAAAAGAGCGAGAGCATGAGGATAGAAATCAGGAGCAGAAAAGCACGGAAGCTCATACAACAGACACTCAAGATAGCAGATTCCCCCACAACCAAGACGTTTGCTTTCTGAAACCTCCTCCTACGCTGCCTGTAATCCCGTATATATTCATATGCTTATTATGAGTTATGCCTATGAATTTCAAATAAATCAACCCTTCCTTTCTCTGCAACATTTAAACTTTATTTCATTTCACCATAACCATAGCAAGAAGATGTTGTTTACTTGGATACAGAGATTTAAAAACGGTTTGTTATTTCCGTTATTATTTAAACGGTCGATAACGATCCGTTATTTTTGATATTATACTGTCATTTTAAAAACTTCATGAGTTTCGTTATGTTCGTAACTGCAATAAATATGACGTGATCGAAAATGTTTTGTAAATCCCTACTTAGATACAAGAAGCATAACTAAAGATTTCTTTTTTAATTTTTATTATTTTATTTATTTAAAAAATAATTTATTTATAAATTTATCTCATTTTTAAATATTTATTTTTTATTTTTAAATTCCGACTATATCCCTGACTATACGTCTGCCTCTCTGTATATAAAAGTTTACATTTTTATATAGTATACTAGTTAGTTAAAGCATATCCTCAATAGATTCAATGGCTATGAAATTTTCAAATTTTATACTAATTTAATTTTATACTCTTTCATATAACTTTCTATCTTAACCCCTTGTGTTGGTCCCTGTAAAGAAGAGTTTTATAGTTTAAAATCAAAAGCTTTGCGTCGACCCACGTGGTAAAGCAGAGACAAGACAAAACATTCGGTCATGGGATGATAGGAGTTTTCCATAAACCTTTCGTTCAGGGTTTTGGCCTGAAACTAAGAGAGTAGTTTTCTATAAACTGTATGCAAGGCAGATGCAAAACAACAAATGGCAAAAGAATTAGGAAATAAAGCACATATCACACTGGTTTTTTAAATGCAATATTATTGATATGACTCAGAGGAAGTCATGGAATATTGTCCACAGAGAGACATATTAGGAAGAAAAAAATTACATATTGTCACATGATTATTATCCTCTTCTTAAAAGAATGTCTGATAGGATGTGCAGCGCTACCGTACATATATCGACCTTTTTTTTACCTCTTATCACAGTTGTTCACCTTGTCTACCCCTCTTTTGAGCATTCACCGTAAATCAGGTAGTTAAAGGGTCGTTCTGATATCACTTGTCACGAGACCATTACCTTCTTTTTAAAAGACTTGTCTAATAAAATGTGCAGCGCCAACAAAACTTTCCTTTTCTATCAGATATGGGATTAATGTTTCTTATCTACTTTTAAACGTGACAATATGCTTATATTATTATACTTTTAAAGATATACTAAAATTATCAACTAAATATAAGATAAGAAATACGAATAAAAGTTGTTTTATCTTTCGACCATATTTTTTTTGATTCCCTATTAAAAGACGTATAATAAAAAAAACGATTTCAGAAAATACGTGGAACATGTATATATGAGGCCATGAATATGTAATTCTTGTCACGTGAATATGATGTGTCAAGGGTGGGACATCATGCAATAAAAAAATCTCTATTATGGGAGAGATTATATCATAGGTTCAACTTACTACGTCAGCTGTAGTCTTTAGTCAATGAAAATTACCCATTTTATCACTAATCAGCTATATAATTAATATAATTTTTAGAAATTATATTTTTAAAATGACATAAAAATTATGAGTGAAGATTCATTGGTTGAAAAAAAATGAGTTAGAGATTAATAGTAAAATAAGTGGTTATTATTGGATTGGATCATAATTGACGTGGTGAACCGGGTTCATGATATAATTTCTCCTATTATGGAGTATAAAGTATCCTTTCGAAAGATAACAAAAAATATTTATCCACGTCATCACTAAAAGCTGTCCATAAAAATATTATTGCTTATGAAAAAACATTTTATTTTTGTGAAATTATTTTTTTTTTCAGAAACTTTTCTTTGCTTTTTTATATTGTCGCTTAAACAACATTTGAACTGCCCTTTCGGTAGTTATCACAAAAACCATTGGCATCAAAAGAGCATGAAACGTGTTCCAACTAAAACTGAACAACACTGTTTTGGCAGTTATTTCCTGTCATGTTGCAGTGTGGGTCTCGGATTCCAATACCATCTTGTTATTCTTCTTATCAGGGTTTATCGTAGTGGTTTAAAGATTTTAAAAACTCATTACAATTTAATAAAATGTGAACTTTAAAGATTATTATACATAATATCTATTAATTTTAAAAATATAATTCTTAAAAATAATTGTCTATTTTAGGAATTCTTATTCGGTCATTTCTATTACGTCTGTCCAGAATCTTAATATTTCTGCAGAAGCAATAGTAATAGTAATAATCTATAAGATTCTATAATCAGTTATCACATTTAAAAAATAATTATAACGCTTTAACTATTATAACTCGTATTTCTTAAGATTGTTTTTAAAAATTTTATAAAAAAATTTTAAATTTAATATCATCTAATGAATGTAGTTTATCAAAATTTAGGAATCCTCTGTTTTAGGAGGCCTTATGCAATAGCTCCTATTAGGGGTGGGCAAAAAACCCGGTTACTCAATCCTAGATCCGATTAGATCCGGTGGATTTTTATCCGGAATTAATTCCGGTGGGACCGAAACTGGATCTAAAATTTAAGTCTCGGTTATAACTGAGACCGAGACTAGATCTTAATTTTTTGGACCCGGTACCCGATGGGTAACCGGGACCAATATAAAATACCCAATATTAATTTATTAGGACCACGATAGCCCAAAACTCAAGCCCAAAAATCTTTTATTAATTGTTTATTTCACACTTAAAAACGATTCTCACCGTTTCATTTCTTTCTATTCTTATTTTTTTTCTTGAATCCTATTTGCTCTCAGAATATTATAGTTGACGTTTTGTATACCATCATCCTTTCAAATTTGATTCAAAGGTAAGTCTCACTTTCTCTTATATGTGTTCTGTTCTTTTCTTTTTACTGATTTTATGCTAATTTTTAATTTTTTTCGACAGTGATGGACTTTGTATCAAATCAAGTTATTTTAGATAATGATCAAAGTAACGCAAAAAAGAAAAAATCAAAAATGAAGCCACAAGTTAAAGTCGGAGATAAGAGAAAATCGGAGTATTGAAGTCATTATTGAGACATCAAAGATCCAACAACTGATAAAATTATAAAGGTGAAATGCAAATATTGTAGTAAGTTTTTGATTGTTAACATTGATAACGGTACTTCAAATTTAAAGAAACATCTAGGCTCTTGTCCTAAGTATACTCTAAACATAGATAAAAAACAAAAGATGATTTCTGTTTTTAGGGCTACTCCAACTGATACACCTACTGTTAGTAATTGAGAATTTGATCAGAATATATGTAGGCTTGCTCTTGCGAAAATGGTAATTGTTGATGAGCAATCTTTTTCTATAGTCGAGCGTGAAGGGTTTAGATTTTTTTATAGTGTTGTTGTCCCTCAATTTCAAATTCCTTCACGTTACACAGTAGCGAGAGATGTAAAAAATCTGTTTACATGTGAGAAGGAAAAATTAAAAAAAATTCTGAAAGGTGTGAAATTGAGAGTTGCTTTGACAACTGATTGTTGGTCTTCAATTCAAAATTTTAATTATTTGTATTTGACTGCTCATTTTATTGATGATAATTGAAAGTTACACAAGCGAATTCTGAATTTTCAATTGATGGATAATCATAAAGGTAAAGAGATTGAGAAAGTTGTTAAAGCTTACATTCTTCAATGGAAGATTAAAAATAAAATATCATGTTTAACTGTTGATAATGTAAGCTCAAATGATATGGCTATGGGATATTTAAAGGCAAATTTTCATGAAAAACTTATTTTAGAAGGTAACCATTTTCACATGATATGTGTTTGTCATGTTTTAAATTTGATTGTGAAAGATGGTTTGCATATAGTGAAAGATGTAATAACTAGAATCCGTAGTACCGTTAGATATGTGAGAAGTTCTCCTTCGAGAGCTAAAGTGTTTGCTCGCTTTTCTATGCTTGTGAAAGTATCTTGTAAAGGTTTTGCATGTCTTGATATGTCTACAAGGTGGAATTCTACATATCTCATGCTTGTAACTGCATTAAAATTTGAGAAAGCTTTCAATAGGTATAAGGAAGATGACCCTGATTTTAGTAAAAAGCTGAAAGATGGAATTCCTACAAGAAAGATTGGGCAAATGCTAAAGTATTGGTTGTGTGTTTGAACAATTTTATGAGACAACTAAGAGATTGTTTGGTAGTATATATGTCACTGCCAATATGCATTTTCATGAAATATTGAGTGTGGTTACTTCACTTTTGGAGTGAAAAAGTTCTAATGATTCGGATCTTAGAAATATGGGTAGCCAAATGAGAGAAAAATTTGATAAGTATTATGGAGATTTTAACAAGACAAATATCATGATGTTAATTGCAGTGGTTCTTGATCCTCGATATAAGTTGAGATTTGTGAAATTTTCTCTTAAGAAACTTTTTCCACTTGAGTTTACTAAGGTAGATGTCATGTAACACCCTGTTTTTCCCCCAAATTAAAAGTTTAAATCCCTAATCTAAAACCCTAGATTTTGGGAAAAAATTAGTGACATTTCTGTAATTTCTAGTATTTAACGGGTTCACATTAAAATCTTGAAATATCCAGACCCTTTTTGAGCAATTTTACCATTTGTTTTTGATATCAATTCTCTTCCATCTTTCACATTTCGAGTTCGATTTGAGAATTAATTTTCTTTAATTCTTAATTCGTTTTTCTTCTTTATTTCTTTTCTTCTGTTGAAACCATTTGAGAAGGCAAAATCATTGTTTTCCTCCTTTGTTTCCTCTGCTCGTTCAATCCAGTGTCTTCAAAGCTTTCGTTCGGGTTGTTGGTAGTGTTTTGGGTAATCATTCCATCCTTGGTTTTGTGCTTTCGGTTTGGTTGTTGGTGTGTTGTTCTGATATAGGTTGATTCGTATAAGAGAGCAAGGTTTCATCTACGTTTCAAGCGTGAATAAAGAGGTTGTTTTGTTGAGTTGGAAAGTGGTTTAAAGTTGGGTTTCGATTCTCGATTTAAGGGTGTTTTGGTTGTGTTTTATTCGATTTCTGGGGGTTTAAGAGTGTTTAGAATCGAATCTGGGAGGGGGAGTGTATCCGAAATTAGTTGAATCTAGGAAAACCAGATTTTTCTAGGAATTTTCTAGGTTTTCTAGATTTTTCGAGAAAATCTGGGAAATTCCAGATTTTTCGAGAAAATCCAGGGACCCGACCCGACCCGATCGATTGACTGACTCGGTCGATTCGACATTCGAACTACTGACGTCAGCATTGACCTAATGACGTCACTGCTGACGTCAACGGTGACTAGTGCTGACATCAGCAATTGACTTTTTCTGACCCGATTCCACTTTATGTTTTTCGATGTCCTGAGTTCGATGGTGTTGTCCGTTTTTCAAAATTCAAACCCAAAATGTCATTTTTAGGGCTTTTAAGTTTGAATGTCTTGTCTAGAATATGTTTTTATCGAATTCTAAAATCATTTCTGTTTGCTTTAGGTGACATAGACTCCGACCCTAAGCAATTACCTCCTCCTCCTCCTGGACGACCTCCTGTTCATCAGCATTCGGGACCCGTACGTGAGTTTCGATTTTTTTCTAATTAGTTTACTTTTTGGTATAGTGGCATAGTAGTGTCTAATATTCTATACTCGTAGGTTCTACACCGACTTATTCTATTGGTAGAGCCGAGTCCAATCGATGTCAGTATCGTCGTTGAGGTTTCTACTTAAGGTGTGTTCTCTTTTGTAAATTCTGTTTATTTCCGTGTGTGCAGTTTCTGTCATGTATAAGCAGGTTCATACATCATTATGTATTGTTCTGTTACTAAGTTACATTTTTTATTCTGATTATCATGCATGCCTCCTGTTAGAATATAAGGCTTACATTTTGATTCTGTATCTGCACTCATTTCATCTGGTTGGATATTCTGTACGGGAAAGTTTAGTGATTTATTCACTTCTGTTCAGTTGTTCTGTAATATACGACTTTTGTTCAATGGCTCTACCTGCGGATCGAGTTCCCACTTCTGTTTGGTGTGATGGAGTTAAAGTGGTTCAGGGGGAACCTACTCTTCTGATGGTGTTCGAAGTTGAGGGCATATCATGCATACATGATGTCATCTGTTATACTGTTTTCTGTTTTTGTTTACCTGCACACTAGAGACACACTAGGCTCCCTAGCTTACACTCTTTCAGTTTCCTATTTCAGATCTCCGATCTAGACTTTTACGGTACTTGGAGGTTACTGCTTTCAGACTATTTACGTATGTTTCATAGTTTTCAGAATAATCATAATTATTCCGGATATTTTGTTATTTGTAATAAACCTTGGATTTGGATTTTATTTCGGACTTTCTGAACTGTAATGTTTATTAAACTTATGGGTTGAACTTTATTTAATGGTTTGTTAAGTTTTCAGTATTTTAAATTATTAATTATTTTAATAATTTATCTGAATCATATTATTTAATTAATAAAATCCTAACTTGCAAATCAAATTTCAGTAATGAAAAAAACTAACTTTTATTCTAAGAAATTAGGTAAATTTTAGGGGTTACATGCCATGTGTGATCATTTATATGATTTCCTTCAAAAGTTATATGATTTTTATGGTGCTAAAGTTTCTTCCTCTTCAAAGAATTCTGTTCATGGTTCTAAATTACATAAGATTGGTGTTGATGACAGTGAGAATGTAATGTCCTCACAAATTGAAAACTTGAGCAATCTTTATAATGAATTTGATAAAGAAGATGCTAAAGGTGTTGTGGATAAATGAGAATTAGACCCTTATCTTGAAAAAACAAGAGAAAAAAGAAAAGCTGATGATTTTCAAATTTTGTATTGGTGGAAAATGAAAAGTGATAAATATAAGATCCTTGCAGAAATGGCTAAGGATATTTTAGCCATACCGGTTTCAACAGTTTCTAATGAATCTGTATTTAGTACATCAAGTCGTGTACTTGATCAATTTCGTAGTAGTTTGGAGCCAAAAACAGTGAAAGCTTTGGTTTGTGCTCAAAATTAATTAAAGGCATCAAATATATGTGTTGATATAGAATAATTTTTTGAAGATGTTCAGAGATATGAAGAAGGTAATATATTATGTTATATTATTTTTAATCTCTTATATTTTCTCTTTTCATGACTTATTATAATATTTATTTTCTTCATTCCAGAATTGGAAGACAATGAATCGAGTGGTTGTTGAAGAAGTTGAAAAATAATTAAAGGCATTCTTTTATTTTTCTTTATTAAACTTTCTGGTGGTTTTGTTTGTAATGGACATTAAAATGTTCTTTTTTTATATTTCTTATTATCAAACTTTTTTTTATATATGAATGGTGATCATGACTTATTTTAAAATTTTAATCTTTGATCCTTATGTATGAATAGTGACTATGATTAATTGATCAGGTACCCGGTATTGGTATTGGTTCCCACCAATACCGGGACCAATTCTTGAAATTTAGGATCCGGTTTGATCGGATCCGGGATTAATTTTAATTTTCAAGAACCGATAGTTACCGGGACCGAAATCAATTTTAGGTAAATTGACCGGGTACCCGGTCTTGCCCACCCCTAGCTCCTATTGTACATGTTTTTTTCTCAAAAAAAAGGTGTTTATACAGAATTAAATACCATAAAACTAGTTCATTGTATTATAAAAACATGTTATAGTAGCATACTTTTCTCGATACAAACATGAATATAGTAACGGATAAAGGAGATTGTTAATCAGATTAATACCATCTACCAAGTACTATCCCTGTAAAAATGTTGAATTATATAATTCTCACCTCCTAGCAGGATTTCCACCTAGAGTGGGTGGCTCGTATATATTGACCGGAATTATATAATTCCAATTATTGATTCTAATATAGGATTTTGTCTATCCTTTTGTAGATACTCTACTATGCCACCGCGTCGAGGTACACGTTTAGCGACTGGTAGAGGTCGTGGCCGAGGTCGTTCTGCTGGATCTACTAGTGATGTTCCGCCTCTTGTGGATTCGTCACAGGATCAGAGTTTAGCCCAAGATATAGGAGAAGAGGATTTACCTAAGGTTCAGACCGAGGCTTAGTAGGTCGTGGTTGATCAACCGGTCTAGAGTGAGGAACCTTATATTTCTGGGGACAACGAGACTGTTGGTTTGGATTCTGTTACCATGCTGAGGAAACTACTCCAATATTTGTGTTAGAATGAGGGTGCTAGAAAACCCATCTCTACCGAATTTCTTGCTGCTGGGATGACCATGTTTGATGGCAAGACCGATACAGACTCAGCCGAAGCAGAGTACTGGCTGAAGAAGCTTCCGCGACTGTTCGTTGAGATGGAATACCCCTCTGATAGGAAACTGAGTGTAGTCATATCGTTACTTCAGGGAGAGGCCCTGAACTGATGGGAGGCAAAAGAGAGAGTTACTGCTTCGGAGAAGATTATTGAGAGTTTTTCAAACAGGCCTTTGAGGATAGATATGTTAGACCCGAGTATCTGGCCAAGTGCCGTGATAACTTCCTGAATCTGTAACAGAATGATATGTCGGTGAATGATTATAAGATTGAGTTCCTCCGTCTGCTCCAGTATGCTTCTGGTATTGTTTCCACTTAGAAATAAAAGTATGACCATTTTTTGAAAGGACTCTGGGTACCATTGAAGATTATTGCTGCTACTCACCACGACACAGAATATAAGATGATCACTCGGCGTGCCAGGACAGCCGAGCGTAATGAGAGTTTGAGAGTTCAACTGAAATCTCAGGGACAGGATAGAGGTAGACGATAGTTTGCAGTACCTGCTCAACACAGTTAGAGTTTTCAATCCAGAAAGAGGTGTCGTGATGAGTTTGAGCCATCGAGTTCTGCACGATCTAAACCAACTGCTTCTGTTGTTCCTGCTGCTAGTGGAGCTGGGTCCACTAGTACTTGAGCCCTGCCTTAGTGTTCGTTCTGTAAGAAGTGGCACTCAGGAGAGTATCGTATGCGGAGTGGAGCCTGTTTCTATTGTAGTTCTTATGATCACCGACTTAGGAATTGTCTAGTGACACCACAGTCTGGTTATACTCCGGGGTAATCTCAGGTATCAGTTCAGGCTCCTACAGCGGGGAGAGGTCAGGGCAGACCTGCTGCATCTGGTACCGGTAGTAGAGGCAGACCCAGTCAGTTCAGAGGATCTGCCAGATCAGGGAGAGGATCTCATCCAAGATTGGTTTATGCGACGAAAAGGCATAAAGACCGTGATGAGCTAGACGTCATTGTTTGTACTTTTTCTATACATGTTATTTCCTTCTTCGCACTGTTGGATAATGGGTCTACACACTCCTATATTTCTAGCTCTGTGTTTAGGTTTCTGAAAATTCTTGTAGAGGATACTAGTAGTTCTATCTAAGTTTATAGTCCAATAGGTAACCCTGTGGTGGTTACCAAAGTGTATAAAGATTGTCCTCTTGAGGTTCAAGGGGAAATCTTTTCTGCTAATCTGATGGAGCTACTGTTTGGAGAGTTTGACTTGATTTTGGGAATGGATTGACTGTCAGCACACCAAGTTACTCTGGACTGTGAACGTAAAAGGACAACTCTGAGGTCTTATGATGACCGTGAGGTAACCCTTATCGATGAGCGTAGAGGTTATCTGTCTAATCTTATATCAGCCCTGAAAGCTGAAAAGATGATCAGGAATGGATCTGTGGTTTATCTTGGATACATTCTTAACCTGAGGCAATCTAATTCTGGGATGAATAAGATCAGAGTTGTGTGTGAGTTTCCTGATGTTTTTCCAGAAGAGTTACCGGGAGTGCCCCTAAGCGGGAAGAGGTAGAATTCGGTATTAACTTATATCCGGGGACTACTCCAGTGTCTATGACACCATATCAGATGGCTCCGAAAGAACTTAAGGAGCTCAAGGTTCAGTTACAAGAACTTCTGGATAGAGGTTTTATACGACCCAGTGTCTCTCCGTGGGGAGATACAGTTTTTTTGTTAAAAAGAAAGATAGGTCTTTGCGTCTGTGTATCGACAATCGGAAGTTGAACAAGTTGACCATCAAGAATAAGTACCCTCTCTCCCGTATCGATGATCTGTTTGATCAGTTCCGAGGAGCTTCTATGTTTTCTAAGATAGACCTGAGGTCTGGTTATTACCAGCTCAAGGTTAAGGATTCTGACGTGTTCAAAACAGCTTTCCAAACTCGTTATGGTCACTATGAGTTTCTGGTAATACCCTTCGGTCTTACGAATGCCCCTGCAGTATTCATGGACATGATGAATAGGGTGTTTCGACCCTATCTGGATCAATTTGTTGTGGTCTTCATAGATGATATTCTGGTCTATTCCAAGTCTGAAGATGAGCATGAGCAGCATCTCCGTATTGTATTACAGACTCTGAGAGAGAAGCAGTTTTATGCAAAATTCAGTAAATGTGAGTTCTAGCTTTCGGAGGTTGTTTTTTTGGGGCATGTTGTTTCAGCTAAGGGTATTCAGGTTGATCCGAAGAAGATTGAAGCTATAATGGATTGGAAACAACCTAAGAATGTGACTGAGGTCCATAGCTTTCTAGGATTAGCCGATTACTATCAGAGGTTTGTGAAGGGTTTTTCGTTTATTGCCACTTCGCTATCTAAACTTTTGAGAAAAGATGATTTGTTTATATGGTCTGATGCTCAGCAGGAAAGTTTTGAGAAACTGAAATCTATTCTGACACAAGCATCAGTTTTGATACAACCATAGTTAGGAAAACCCTATATAGTTTATAGTGATGCCTCGTATACCGGTTTGGGATATGTTCTGATGTGGGATGGGAAGGTAGTGGCTTATGCTTCTCGTTAGTTAAAACCACATGAGTGTAACTATCCGACCCACGATCTTGAGTTAGCGACAGTGATCTTTGCTCTGAAAATCTGGAGACACTATCTCTATGGAGAGAAGTGTTATATATCTTCACGGATCACAAGAGTTTGAAATACCTTCTCACTCAAAAGGAGCTTAATCTGAGATAGCAACGTTGGTTGGAGCTTCTGAAAGATTATGACTGTAAGATTGATTATCATCCTGGTAAAGCTAATATCGTTGCGGATGCCTTGAGTCGCAACGCCATTTCAGATCTGAGAGCTCTTTTTGCTCGGTTGAGTTTATTTGAGGATGGTAGTTTGTTGACTGAGCTCCGCGTGGTTCCTACTTTGGTATCTGATATTCAGGCTGAACAGCCTAATGATCCGTACTTGGTTCATCGTATTGCTAAAGTTAAGGAGGGAACTTCTCAGGACTTTTCTCTGAATCAGGATGGTGTTTTATGTTTCCGGGGTCGATACCGTGTTCCAAGGAACTTTGAGTTGAAACAGGTGATCCTTTGAGAAGTCCATGATAGTCTGTATTCTATGCATCCTGGTGGTGATAAGATGTATAAGAATCTCCGGGAGAAGTATTGGTGGAAGGGTCTCAAGAGAGACGTCAGTTTTTTGTCTAAGTGCTTAACTTGCCAGAAAGTCAAAGCAGAGCATCAGTTCCATCTGGACTTCTTCAACATATTAAGATTCCTCAGTGGAAATGGAAGCGGGTAACTATGGATTTTGTCAGTGGTTTACCTTTGACTCCATCAAAGAAGGATTTGTTTGGGTCATTGTGGATCGATTGACCAAGTTTGTGCACTTCATTCCTGTTAAGACTACTTATTCTTTGAGTAAGTTGGCCCAGTTATACATCTCTAAGATTGTTCGGTTACATGGAGTGCCTCTATCTATTATATCTGATCGGGATCCGAAGTTTACATCTAAGTTTTAGGGATCTTTACATACTGCTCTGAGTACTCGGTTGAACTTCAGCACTGCTTATCACCCTCAGACCGATGGTTAGTTTGAGCGTGTGATTCAGATCCTTGAGGATATGTTGAGAAGATGTATTCTGGATTTTAGAGATAGTTAAGGGGATTTCTTACCGTTGGCAGAGTTTGCATATAATAATAGTTATCAGGCCATAATTAAGATGGCACCTTTTGAGGCTCTGTATGGACGTAAGTGTCGCACCCCTATTAATTGGATTGAGCTTAATGAGCACCGATTGTTGGGTCCAGATCTTGTACATGAGGTTGAGGAGACAGTCAGGTTGATTCGGGACCGGTTGAAGGCTACTTTTGATAGATAGAAATCTTACGCAGATTTGAGGCGTAAGGATCTTAAGTTTGAGGTTGGTGATGAGGTTTTTCTGAAAGTAAGGATCTTAAGTTTGAGGTTGGTGATGAGGTTTTTCTGAAAGTATCTCGTGGAGGAAGGTACTGCGTTTTGGCCGTAAGGGCAAACTTAGTCCCCGTTATATCGGACCTTACCGTATTATTAGATGTGTTAGACCTGTAGCTTATCAACTTGAGTTACCACCAAAGCTTAAGCGTATCCATAATGTGTTTCATGTTTCTATACTGAGAAGCTATCAAGTTGATCCGTCTCATGTTTTGTCAGTTGAGGATTTTAACATCCGTCCAGATTTGTGTTATGAGGAGGAACCCTTTGAGATCATTGCTCAGGATCAGAAAGTCCTTCGGAGGAAAACCATTAAAATGGTTAAGGTTCTCTGACGTAATCGAGGTTATGATAAAGCTACGTAAGAGCCTAAATCAGTTATCAAAGCCTAGTATCCACATCTCTTTAATCTAGGTAAATTTCGAGGACGAAATTTCTGTAAGGGGGAGAGTTGTAGCACCTTGTTTTTCCCCTAAATTAAAAGTTTAAATCCTTAATCTGAAACCTAGATTTTGGAGAAAAATCAGTGGCTTTTCTATAATTTCTGGTATTTAACGGGTTCACTTTCAAATCTTGAAATATCCAGGCCCTTTTGAGGTAATTTTACCATTTTGTTTCTGATATCAATTCCCTCCCATCTTTCACGTTTCGGGTTCGATTTGAGAATTAATTTTCTTTAATTCTTAATTCGTTTTCCTTCTTTATTTCTTTTCTTCCGTTGAAACCATTTGAGAAAGCAAAATCATTGTTTTCCTCCTTTATTTCCTCTGCTCGTTCAATCCAGTGTCTTCAAAGCTTTCGTTCCGGTTGTTGGTAGTGTTTTGGGTAAGCATTCAATCCTTGGTTTTGTGCTTTCGGTTTGGTTGTTGGTGTGTTGTTCTGATATAGGTTG
Organism: Abelmoschus esculentus; assembly: GCA_035048815.1. NCBI lineage: Eukaryota > Viridiplantae > Streptophyta > Magnoliopsida > Malvales > Malvaceae > Abelmoschus > Abelmoschus esculentus. The sequence goes on from JAUCBN010000003.1 coordinate 14,811,818, forward strand.
ATTCGTATAAGAGAGCAGGGTTTCGTCTACGTTTCAAGCGTGAATAAGAGGGTTGTTTTGTTGAGTTGGAAAGTGGTTTAAAGTTGGGTTTCGATTCTCAGTGTAAGAGTGTTTTGGTTGTGTTTTATTCGATTTCTAGGGGTTTAGAAGTGTTTAGAATCAAATCTAGGAGGGGGAAGTGTATCCGAAATTAGTTGAATTTGGGAAAACCAGATTTTTCTGGGAATTTACTGGGTTCTCCAGATTTTCCCTGAAAATCTGGGTTTTCCAAATTTTTCGAGAAAATCAAAGGAGCCGACCCAACCCGTTGATCGGCCTGATTGACCCGATACCTGACCCACTAACGTCACTACTGACGTTATCTGCTGACGTCAGCATTGGCATGATGGCTTTACTACTGACGTCTGCGTTGATCAATGCTGACGTCAGCAATAGACTTTTTCTGACTCGGTCTCATTCTATATTTTTCGATATCCTGAGTCCGATGATGCTGTTCATTTTTCAAAATTCGAACCGAATTGTCATTTTTAGGGCTTTTAAGTTTGAATGTCTTGTTTGGAAGATGTTTTTATCGAATTATGAAATCGTTTCTGTTTGCTTCAGGTGACATAGACTCCGACCCTGAACAATTGACTCCTCCTCCTCTTGGACGACCTCCTATTCATCAGCATTCGGGACCCGCACGTGAGTTTCGATTTATTTCTAATTAGTTTACTTTTTGGTATAGTGGCATAGTAGTGTGTCTAATATTCTGTACTCGTAGATTCTACACCGGCTCATTCTAGTGGTAGAGCCGAGTCCAATCGACGTCAGTATCGTCGTTGAGCTTTCTGCTTAAGGTGTGTTCTCTTCTGTAAATTTCGTTTATTTCCGTGTGTGCAGTTTCTATCATGTATAAGCAGGTTCATACATCATTATGCCTTGTTCTGTTACTAAGTTACATTTTTTATTTTGATTATCATGCATGCCTCCTGTTAGAATATAAGGCTTACATTTTGATTTTGTATCTGCACTCATTTCATCTGGTTGGATATTCTGTACGGGAAAGTTTAGTGATTTATTCACTTCTGTTCAGTTGTTCTGTAATATACGACTTCTGTTCAGTGGCTCTACCTGCGGATCGAGTTCCCACTTCTGTTTGGTGTGATAGAGTTAAAGTGGTTCAGGGGGAACCTACTCTTCTGATGGTGTTCGAAGTTGAGGGCATATCATGCATACATGATGTCATCTGTTATACTGTTATACTGTTTTTGTTTACCTGCACACTAGAGACACACTAGGCTCCCTAGCTTACACTCTTTCAGTTTCCTGTTTCAGATCTCCGATCTAGACTTTTACGGTACTTGGAGGTTACTGCTTTCAGACTATTTACGTATGTTTCATAGTTTTCAGAATAATCATAATTATTCCGGATATTTTGTTATTTGTAATAAACCTTGGATTTGGATTTTATTTCGGACTTTCTGAACTGTAATGTTTATTAAACTTATGGGTTGAACTTTATTTAATGGTTTGTTAAGTTTTCAGTATTTTAAATTATTAATTATTTTAATAATTTATTTGAATCATATTATTTAATTAATAAAACCCTAACTTGCAAATCAAGTTTCAGTAACGAAAACCCCTAACTTTTATTCTAAGAAATTAGGTAAATTTTAGGGGTTACATGCCATGTGTGATCATTTATATGATTTCCTTCAAAAGTTATATGATTTTTATGGTGCTAAAGTTTCTTCCTCTTCAAAGAATTTTGTTCATGGTTCTAAATTACATAAGATAGGTGTTGATGACAGTGAGAATGTAATGTCCTCACAAATTAAAAACTTGAACAATCTTTATAATGAATTTGATAAAAAAGATGTTAAAGGTGTTGTGGATAAATGCGAATTAGACCCTTATCTTGAAGAAACAAGAGAAAAAAAGAGAAGCCGATGATTTTCAGATTTTGTATTAGTGGAAAATGAAAAATGATAAATACAAGATCTTGGCAGAAATGGCTAAGGATATTTTAGCCATACTGGTTTCAATAGTTTCTAGTGAATCTGTATTTAGTACATCAAGTCGTGTACTTGATCAATTTTGTAGTAGTTTGGGGCAAAAAACAGTGAAAGCTTTGGTTTGTACTCAAAATTAGTTAAGGGCATCAAATATATGTGTTGATATAGAATAATTTTTTGAAGATGTTTAGAGATAGGAAGAAGGTAATAGATTATGTTATATTATTTTTAATTTCTTATATTTTCTTTTTTTATGACTTATTATGATATTTATTTTCTTCATTTCAGAATTGGAAGACAATGAATCGAGTGTTGTTGAAGAAGTTGAAAAATAATTAAAGGCGTTCTTTTATTTTTCTTTATTAAACTTTCTGGTGGTTTTGTTTGTAATGGACATTAGAATGTTCTTTTTTTCTATTTCTTATTATCAAACTTTTTTTTATATATGAATGGTGATCATGACTTATTTTAAAATTTTAATCTTTGATCCTTATGTATGAATAGTGACTATGATTAATTGACCAGGTACCCGGTATTGGTATTGGTTCCCACCAATACCGGGATCAATTCTTGAAATTTAGGATCCGGTTTGATCGGAACCAGGACCAGTTCTAATTTTCAAGAACCGATAGTTACCGGGACCGAAATCAATTGTAAATCGACCGGGTATCCGGTCTTGCCCACCCCTAGCTCCTATTGTACCTGTTTTTTTCTCAAAAAAAAAAAGGTGTTTATACAGAATTAAATACCATAAAACTAGTTCATTGTATTATAAAAACATGTTATAGTAGCATACTTTTCTCGATACAAACATGAATATGTAATGGCTAAAGGAGATTGTTAATCAGATTAATACCATCTACCAAGTACTATCCCTGTAAAAATGTTGAATTATATAATTCTCACCTCCTAGCAGGATTTCCACCTAGAGTGGGTGGCTCGTATATGTTTCCAGCTTGACCGGAAGGTGTTGCAGATCCATAAGGTCCGTTATTCTGTGTTGCTGCTTGTCCGTGTGGCCCAGCAAGACTTCTTGCTGCTGCATCATAGGTTGCACACTTGGATGGATCATTTAGAGATCCTCTTTGTTGATCATAGACATGGGTTATTTGACTGTCGTAACTAAGTCCTATCTGTGCGTCATAAACTGGCAACCTTTGTGAGTCATAACCAGTCGCTCTTGATAAATCATAGACAGGTCCTCTAGGCATCTCGTAGCCGGACCTCATAGGTGCAGGTCCTGGCAGGGATTGACTTCCAACATGAACAGAACTGGCACCTACATTTGCACCAATAGCAGCGGGTGGTAGAGCACCATGTCTCTGTGATGCAGAATGAGAAGAATGTCACTAATCTACAAGATAGAAGAATTAGCAGAAGAAACACAATTTTCAATACATTGAATCACAGATGTAATGACATTAGCAACCACGGAGGCAGAGTGGGAAGAACTCTACTGTTGTTTGTGCAGTTACTGTTCTAATCCATACTTTAAAAATGCTAATTAATCCATTTTTATATAAACAAGCATCAACTTTGATATAATGTACAGCAGTTGAACTTGAACCCATACTCACAACTCATTCATATTTCAGCACAGACAGATTTATGCCATCATGGGAGATTACGCACCTGGTGAATACCAAAACCATCTTCATATGTATTTAGTCCCACAGGATGTCCAGAAACATCATTCTCATTGTTTCCTGTGGCACTGTCATATTGCCCAACTGCATGTGTTTCGTATATGAGCCATCAACATTGGTAATAGGGGGGGGGGGGGGGGGGGTTTACTTAAAAAAAGATCACAAGAAAGGATACCGATTCTTTTGTCAACATTAGAAGCATTCGTCAACTCGGCTCTAAGCTTCTCCACTTCCCTAGTCATGGTCATATAATTTTTCTCCATCACCTGAAGAGATTCAAGGTGATCATTGTAAAGTTTCTTCTCATAGTCAAATGTAGCCCTGCAAGATCAAGAATGGGTTATCACATATTTGCGACACATGGAACTTAAACAACTCCAGAAAGAAAGATCTGAAAGAACTTTAACTGGATGACCAGGCAAAGCTCAGGGAGGAGAAAGAAGAAGGAAAACTTTTTTTAAAAAAAAACTTCAGCAAACTTCCAAACAATAGAAAGAAAAAAGTTTTAGTATTAATTTCCTGTTCAATAATAGTCACCCTACTTTAATCTTTCTCAACTTTTCCACAAAAACATCCATAGATAAGAGAGCATGACAAAAACCTGCAATGCTGATATTCCTGTCTCAGGCTCTCAAGTTCTGCCATCATAGCTGGAATATGTTGCACATCTACATGAGCTCTCTGAATCTCTTGATTTAATTGATGCACTCTGGAAAAAAGTTCTTCCCTAGCTAAAACCAAATTCTGAGCTTCAGAATGTGCCCGCTGCAACCCTATCTTAACAGGCTCTGCTGCTTTCAATTCAGTTTCCATCTTAGTTATTTTATCTGTAAGGCTCTTCATTTGTTGTTCTCTTTCAGATGTTACGGCTCCAATCTGAGCATGCAAAATCTGCAACTCATGCTGTGCAGCAGCAAGTTCCTGTCTCAATGTCCCATGGGTAGCAGCGATTCTCTGATTTTCTGTACCAAGTCTCCGCATCTCCACATGCTGTGCAGCAAGCTTTTGTTCCATGATTTCTGGAGGCAACATATCAAAATGTGGAAAAGGGCCTGGACGGGGTGGAATTCCTATACCAAATGGTTCAGAATGTGCCATGCCAGGGCCTGGGAGAGGATGCCTAAGATGAGGGGGTGGAATTCTACCTTTACTTCCCATTTTTTGTGGCTACTGTATGACCTGAGGAAAGAAATCTGACTTATAAGTTCTAAGAGCACTGCCATGTTCTCACTTTGATTTGACTTCGTAAAGAAATTTGAAAACTATTCATGCATCATGTGACATGAATAACAAATGGATATTAATACAATGCTTTGGGACTTTTGTCCATACATGCAACACAACACAGTCAAGTAGCAATAAAAAGAACAGAGCAACTGAACCTGAACTCAAAAGAAAAAAACTTTATGTAATAATATGTAGAAGACTTCAATAAACAATTAAAATTATAATTTATAATCAAAGTGATTCTTCCTTCGCGATATCCTAGTTCATTGCATTTCACTCATGCAATTTTTGAAGTTAAAAGACAATCATATCATCACAAGGTCCAGTATATTATATATAAAGTCGATCCACTGTAGACACTTACCAAACAATCAATCATATAAATAAGAAAAATGCCATAAAGAGAACAACAAAACTCATAACATACAGTAAAAAGGACCCTTATCTACAACTAAAGTGGTAAGCCCGGCCAACAGCAATAGGAATCCCTTGTTTGTTTCCATGTCAATATCAATGTAGCTCAATAGTCTAAGCAGTCAACTAATCGTCCAATTCAAAATAAAGCCTCCTCTATGTACCACTAAATCCACCCATCTTCCAATATTTATATTCCACAAGTTAAATTCTAGAAGATGGAGTAGGTTCCTCTGGAACCAATTGAAATCATATACCAGTCATGGAAAGTCTGGGAATTACATCCAGAAAAAGGTACTAATCATCACAGGAAGATTCAGAAGCTTAACAAAAAGATTCAGGTGTAATTAGACCTAACTTGAATTTCATATTAAAGATACCAAGAACAGTTTAACATTTTTTCCCTTTCCCCTTTTCTGCGTCTTCCTAATCGAAGTTGTCAATCCCAACAACCAAAAACAATAAAGAAGCTTCTGGCACATTAATAGTGTGGCTATATAAAGTACATCCTATTTGCAAACATAGGATGGTATCACAATCCTTAGTTGCTCATAAACAAAGAAATCATTTTTGTCCAAGTAAAGATGTTAACTAGGGATTAGAAAGCAACTTATCAGAATATTCAGAACATTTGGTGTCCAAGGGAATTTTGATAATTTTTGTTTTTCTAGACAAATAATTAGGGCTTTTATGTTGAATTGAGTTTACCCTAGCAAAGTCGTGGAAACTCCATTCCTTTATTTCTACTTTGTTCTCTCTACTACTGCTATGATGCCTCAAGCTACAAATCACAGCAAAATAGCAAAACCATGAGTTTATTTCCTTTTCATTCCACTGCCTCAGAAAGTTCCAGCATATCTTTCCCTGATATCCTACTCAGTGTTCCAATCCCTGTCCCTAAATTCCTACCAAAAACCTTAAAAACTGTAAGCAGGAAGGCTTCTCCAAAGGCATTCTAAAGCAGAACTACTTTCCAATCTATAAGGGATGGTAACGACTAACGAAGGAGCATACAGTAGATGACAACTATAACCAAAATAAAACACAGGTGCAGGTATCTCTCGTTTATGTATAGAACACAAAACACTATCTTCCTAAGGCCAGATAAAGCTTATTTGAATTCTACAGATTTGAATGACATTCACCATTGTAAAGCAAATGTTCACACACACATGCATATACATACATTCAGATGCGTAAGTACATAATCTTACCTGTCCAATGGCAATATCACTTAGATGAATAAATCAAACCTTTTCTACAAAAATTATATAAAAAAAATCCAAGAAATACAACAGTTTTCTCCCATAAGAAAGAAAGATCCATTCATTCAATAATAATCATAATAATAATTGCTATATTTTCAGAGATTCATTGCAAAAACCAGCGTGAAATGTGATTTTATGATCATTTAAATATAATTCATTTTCAACTTCGGAACATCAACAATGGATTGTAGAGCTTGGATTCTTATCTCAGGAATTTCAATTCATTAAAGTAAAGCTAAACCCTATAAACAATTAACAAGAACATCACCGGAACTTTTAATTACAAAAGAAAAGAGAGAGAGGGAGAGAAATATACAGAAAATCCAGCGACAATTTACGAATCCCCGAATAAATGCCGTTCGTCCTCAAGATTGTTGCAGAGATTTCCGATCCAAGGAAATAATAAAACCCTCTATTTACTTACTTTTCTTTTATTCTCTTCACTGTAATGGAATTCAACCTTCCTTGAAAATGATAATGAGTAAATTACAGAATAAGTCCTTTAATTATAAGTAAACGTATATTTTGGCCTCAAATATATATAGAAATTACAATTTAATCACTCAAGTTTCTATTTGTAATAAAGAGATGAGAAAACTACACTGACGGTCACCAAAATATAACTGTTTTCCTGTTTTGGTTACCAAACTAAATTCATCAAAAAAACATCCCTAACATTATGGGATGCTGACATGGATTTTTAAAATATTTTTAATATTATTTTCATCAATATAATTGCTGAGCTAAAGTTTGTATGAAATCTTATCGAATAAGAAAAGGTACTTTTTTCCCTTTGACACACTCGGTTATCCCTAAATCGAGTAAGTTAATTTTTTTAATAAGAATCTATTACCTTTTAAAAAATTATTATTATTATTATTATTATTATTTATTTCCTCGCAAAAATAAGGGTAAAAATGCGAGAAGAAGTAATATTGAATTTAAAATTAAAGTGAATAAAAATATTTAAATGATATTCGAAATATATATATATTATTTTTATAATTTAAAATGAAGTTGTAGTGATATATATATATATATATATTTGTGTATATATATATTTGGGGTAATGTTAGGGACATTTTTATATATAAAAAAAAGTTTAATTTGGTGACTAAAACTAAAAAACAAAAATAGTTTAATGATCATTCATGTAATTTTTCCTTAAAAACCTTTTATTGGACATTAACTACATTTTACATTGCATTTTGCTCACTCAATTTTCAATTTTTATTCAATTTTACAATGTACTTTATAATTTTTCACATGTCAGTTCAAGATTTATTCTCCATTGGTAGGGACAGAGTCAAGATTTAAGGTTGAGGGGAGCAAAACATAAATAATTAAAAGTAAAGGGGCAAATTTATAAAAAAAATATAATTTTTAAAAGAATATAAATAAAAAGATAAAAATAAAAAAATTCTTCTGAAGTAGAGAGCGATTGTCTCCTTCTTACCTCATGTAGTTTCGTCCCTGACTATCGGTTTGGTGTTTTACTTCCTGAATCCGTAAAGAAAAACAAGAAGGATATTTTCATCTTGAAATATTGCACTATCATATTAAGAAATTGACCTAAATTCTAATCAATAGTATTCAATTGAATTCTAATTAATTCTATTGGTTAAAAATTACTTAATTATATTAAACATATTTAATATAATAAATATTCCTTAAGAAAAAGAAATCTTAATGAAGAAGACATCTTGATGATTGAGTTTTTGTTAATCAAGTTACATACCCTATAAATATCGTAAAATGTACACCCTAATACTAATATCTATATCGGACAATAGTTATTATACTATAATTATTATAGAAAATTTCTTAATAAAAAATTTTCGCGTATCGATATCAAAGTTATCGAATAATATTTATTGCGGAAAAAACATTCTTCAACAGTTATATTTAATTCTTAAAACATCGAAACAATTAAAAAACAATAAAAGAATATAAAAATAAATCTTTAAAATTTCTTTAACAATAAAACAATAATTCTAAAGCATCAGCAATATCCAAAATCACAAAGAGCTTCAATTCCATATTCTAAAGCATCAGCAATATCCAAAATTACAAAGAGCTTCAATTCCATATTTTCTCATATACGCTTGAAAGCTTTTCTTTGTATTTCCAATCGTAAATGCGATGCGGACTTTAATTAGGGGTGTATATTCGGTTAATTTGGACAGTGGTCGAATCGAATAACTAAAACTAAATTATTTAAAAATTTTAACCGTTAACCGAATCGGATTATCTATAATCGAATTAATTGAACCAAAATTATTTTGGTTAATTATTCGAATTAATTAAATTAATCGAAATTTATTATAACTTTTGGTTAAATTACATAATAAGTCACTAAATTATGGTAAAATAATTTTTTAGTCACTAAACTTTCATTTTATGCTAATTTAATAAAAAATAGTGATCATTGTATAATATAAAAAAATTTAATGAACATTTTTATAATTTTTAAAAGTTAAATGACTAAAAATAAATATAATATATAATATATAATAATTCGGTTAATTCGACTAATTAATTGATTTTAAACCGAATTAACTGATAACCGAATTTAAAAAAATAATTATTAACTGAACTTACCTAAAATTAATCGACCGAATTAACCAAAATAATTTTAGTTTGATCAATTAATTCGATCAAAACTGAATAATGCACGCAACTAGCTTTAGTGAGCTTCATTTGTTTAAAGAAATTTCTTTTAAGAGTTTTCATAATTTATTTATTTATTTATTTATATTCATCTTTATAAAAAGATTCATTAGATTTTAGGATATAAGTCTAGGCAATAAGTGTAAGATTATCTCTTTCTCCTAAAAGAAAAAAAAAATAAATTAGTGAATTTGTAAAATTTTTAGTGTGATAATTATGATAATGGATGTAGACTCTATTAAGGGAATAGAACTACTATAAATCATTTTTTTACAATTTGCTCTCACATTTTTAAATTGTTAATTAACCCCCTCTTAACAAGTCAGGAAGACACTTGTGTATATTTAAATATGCCTAAGGTATCCAAAAAAACTATAAAACATACCATTAAAATTCAAATTAATAAAAATATATATAAATATTTAAATTAAATTTAAAATTTAAAACTACAAATACTTACATTATTTTCGAATTCATTCTCAATAACAAATTGATGTCTTTCAGACCTTTAATCAACCCAATATTCGTTAAATTAAAAACTCACCTATAAAAATAAAAAAATTAAAAGATAGAGAATCAATACCTACCTCAAGCATAGTGAAAAAACGTATAGATTACAAATGATCAGTTTAGGGCATAAAGAGGGCATTCGAAAACATGCCCAGGACTGCAACAAAAGAAAACAACCTCCAATATCATACTTATCGGGATAAGTGGTCTTGCATAACTCCCTAAGGAGACATACTAAAACAATCGATCCCTAACTCAGTTTGTCAGCTTTATCAAAATTCATCAAGTACTATAAATATATAAGATAAATTTTATTGTGATTTTATTCGACATTAATATCTTACTAATTATTATTAAAATATGAACGCGTACACATGCCTACAATAAAATAAAAAATATTATTATATAAAATTTGAAATATATTTAAATAACATTTTAAAAGAAAAAAATTATCATGATTGTTCTATCAGCGTCGTCGGGTAAAACACTAAATTCATCATTTAACCATCACAAGAGCACCAACCAACCATTCAATTTCTTTGGCAAAGCACACAAAAACAGTAAAGAAAGGTCATGTCAATCTCTACTACCCTGACTAGTAATAATGTCTCCATCAACCGAAAAATCGAGAATGTGCGATATATCTTTTAAAGTTATTGTTGTCTCACCGCATGGAAGGTGAAATATGTGTCTCTGACCTCCATCGCTCTACTAGAATATTAATTATATCTATGTTCAGTTTGACACCACTAATAATTTTGGAGACCTGTCCGAAATCGACTATAGAAATATAGTCCTCACAATAAAATCCGGACCTCAAGTCAATTGATTATAAAAAAAACATCTAAAAAATGTTCAGACATTAATATTAAAAAATAAATATAAAAAATGTAAAATAAAATTTAAAAAAACTTACATTAAGACGCCAGTAGTCAAAAATATGTTCCTGATCTAATCTGATTAACTCTGTTATAATTATAAAAATTGAGATTTTAACTGAGAAATTGAATAAAGAGGTTGATATTTTTGGTGTAAGTAAAAAGGGGATGGATGAACCTATTTATAGAAAAATTTGCATTGGTTCCCATGTAAAAAATTAAGGAACTTCGCATTCTGCAAGTTGCGAAGTAGTAGTTATAAAAGTACTTCACATCCTATAAGATGAAATTTTTTTTAAATTTGAATGTGATCAATAAATTTTAATGGTTCGAATTAACTACGATAAATTAAAACGATTCAACAAACTTTGCATAAAAAATACAATTAATTATAAAAAAGCAGATAAGATAAAAATCACATCAATCAAACTCAGCGATATCTAAAATACGAAATAATAATTCACATTTTATAAAAACGAAATTCAACAACCTATACAAAAACGAATATTCTTCGAACTAAAGTTTGAATGAAGTTAATTTTTAAATAAAAAAATATTGATCCAATAAAGCCGCATACCCTCCTCTATTAAAAATTATAATTTGACATTTTTATTAAAAAGACAATAATTTAGTAGTCTTGAGCGAACGTGGATACGTAATTGGCTTAAAGTTAAAACCTGGTCTACTGTGGAAGTTTGAAAACTCTGTCGCCTCCTTCTCTGATCTATTCTCTACGGATTAATCAAATAGAAAATCCTTCTTCATTTTATTGATCAAAAGACACCAAATTTTCGTGTTCTTCTGAGTAAACCCATCCCTCAAAACCTTCAAAACAACAAAAATTCTCTTTCCTTTTGTTTTCTGGTTCTTGCATGCCAGTCTTGCTTGTGGTACAGAAATGGGGGTTCCGGTGATCAAATTTCCAATCTTTGTGGTAATTAGACTATTGGGAATCGTAATAACAGCTATTCTTTTGACATGGACTTTTCATTACAGGGGAGGAATGGCTCTCATCTCCGATAACAAAGATCTCATCTTTAATGTAATCTCTTCCCTCTTCAGCCTTTTTCTAATATTTTTTTTGGTAGAGAATAAATAAATTTCGTTTTAATTGATTTATAGATACTTGGTTTTGATTTTTCTTTAATGGGTTGTTTGCATTTTGCTTTCCTCCATTTTCTTTTGTTACATCTGGTGATCCATTGATCTTCTTGCCATTTTGCTTTACAATTTGTGATTATATTTATAAGCTGGAAATTATGATACATTGGATATTAATGTTTTCTTTGTTTAACTTCAAGACATACTGCCATTCTTCACAGTGTCTAATTGTATAATGCAGTTCACAAATGATAAAATATGAAGGTCAACATTTATTTTTAGGTAAATTTTGTTACTGATTTTGGTACATTTCCCCCCACTTGGAAGGGGGAAGTAAAAGAAAACCAGAAGGCATATTTGCAGATAAATGAGCAATGTTTTTGAGTTATTAAAAATGAAAAAAAAATGATTTCTATGCAGAATTACATCTACACTGAACAATTATGTCAGAACTGATATTATGTCTTGCATTTGTTCCTTTTTAATCTTTTACAGTTATGTTTGCTTTGAAATGATCTGAAAGGTATCTATTAAAAATAATACCATGACAAACCCCTAAATATTATCTTTCTTTGTTCAACCTGTATTTTCTTTTCCATTTCAGAAAACTGAATTTTGTTGTGTACTTATTGCAGGTCCATCCTGTTTTGATGGTCATTGGACTAGTGCTCTTAAATGGAGAAGGTGAATGCCATTTTTTATTGCATAAGCATGTTCTTGAAGCTGCAACTTTTTTTTATGTGCTTCCTCTTAATCTCCTTTAAAGTTCTATATTTGTCCTTATGGAATGATTTATTTATTCAGATTGAATTATATCAAATTGGACAAGATGAAAGAATAAATATATATTCTGAAAAAAATTATGATGCATGTCTAGAAATTGATTTAGATAGTTTTCTGAGAACATATCCTGTTTTCATCATGGTTTTTCTGAGAACATATCCTGTTTTCGTCACGTGTAGGTTTACTGAGGTTTCTTTAGGACTTATGAAGTGAATTGCCTCTAAATTCCTAATAGAGCTACTCTAATATTTTCTGTATCTCTAAAATCTTCTGCGGTTTCTTTATTTTTCCATCACCTGATTTTGCTTGAGAAATTAAGGGAATTGTCATGATTTCCTAAAAGGGTATTTATTTGAAAGTATATACACTATGCTTTTTGTTTTATCTTTTGAGATATTATTGATATTGTGGACTTGGAAGGCTGCTGCGTAAAATATTTTAAGCGTTTGTAAAACTTAGTTCATTAACTATGATACTTGCATTAGCTGATAAGCACAAGTTCGTTTCTGTGCTTTGTTTCTCTACATATATCTTACCGGAAGCTGTTATTCCTATTAGATAGATATTTTCAGGTGCTATACTCATCTATTTTCTGGTTTCAATAGATGTATGGATTTACTTCTTCCATGCAGGGAAGAAAGTAAGCTAAGTTCCATAAAGTTTTCTCCTTCGGGTTTGCAGGATTTCATTGCCCCCTTCCTTCTTTGTTCAGTAATTTATTATCAAGCTTAATTCAAAGTTCCATTTCTTGAAGGAAATCATCCTATAATGATATTTAGAATGTTGTTGTAATACATTGTAACATGGTAAACAATATTCAGCCCGTTTTGATCTGCCATAGTGCGGTGAAAGAACATTCTAATTACTTGCTGCCTTGGTGTGAAATAGTGACTTGTCTACAAATCTTGTGTTCTCAAAGAGAACTTAGTTTTACAATTAGAAAGTATGAACTTGAACTTTTATGGAAACCTAAAAAAGTCACTATCTTTACCATCTTGCTCTGTTTAACTCTCGTTTGGTATTTGATTAATGAAGCCATGCTGGCGTACAAGACTGTTTCCGGGACGAAAAGTTTCAAAAAGTTAGTTCATCTTACAGTTCAATGCATTGCTTTTATCTTGAGTATTATTGGTGTATGGGCTGCTTTGAAGTTCCACAACGATAGGGGCATTGAAAACTTCTACAGTCTACACTCATGGTTAGGCCTAGCGTGCCTTTTCTTGTTCGGCATCCAGGTTCTACTCTGTTCCTTTCCAGTGCATTTTGGCTCCATTTTGTGAAGTTATGGATCTTAATCATATCTTGTATTCTGCCTTTACTTTCTTCTGCACCAGTGGGCTGCTGGATTCGCAACATATTGGTACCCGGGTGGCACTCGAAACAGCAGAGCCGCATTGTTGCCATGGCACGTGTTCTTCGGGATGTATACATATGCACTTGCTGTTGCTACTACTACTACGGGTATCCTAGAGAAGCTTACTTTTCTTCAAACCAACCGGGTAATATCGCGCTACTCTACCGAAGCTTTGATGGTAAACTCTTTGGGTATACTGATTGTTGTCCTGGGTGGTACTGTGATTCTGGCCACGCTCACTCCGGTGAATGGAAGAAGCGATCACAAAGGACCAACGGAATAGGTACAGTTGTCTACCGAGGGGACTAAATGGCCGCTGTAATAAAATCCGAAGAGACTAGTGCTTGTTAATCCGCCATGGAACTTGGAGTTGTTGATTGTTCAATATTTGATCTCATATCTCATCATATTTACAATTCAAGTAATTTCTCTCTTACAAGCCATGAAGTTAGTTCGCAGTAAGTTACATGGATGATTAAGGTTTGACTTGCTCCATAGATGAAAATAGAGTCTTAAACGAATTAAATGAATGTTTAATGAGAAGTTTATTTATTTATTAAATGAACGGATATGAATAAGATTTATTTATTTATTTAAATAAATGATGAATATGAAGTTTGTTTGTTAAATAAATGAACTTTAAGATTTTTTTTTATCTATGATTTATGCATGAGTTTATCGCATTGAAACAAATTAAACTTGAAGTTGAAGGTTATATTAATGAATTTTGTGTTTACTTCTGTTGTGGTTTAAGCTTGTTATGTTTGTTCATATTTGTTTGCGTATGTTTATCGTTTAGGTAAATGAACACGAATAAGTTATATTTTTTAACGAACGAATAAAAATAAAAAAATTATATTTATTTAGTTCTTTATGTTCCTTAGTTTATTTAGTTAAAAATAAAGCATAATTTAGTGATTCGTTCGTTTTTTATTAATGTTACGATATGATTATAAATTAATATTATAAAATAATATCTATTTTTTGTTTTTTATATTTAAAAACATATACAATATATGGTCGAATAAGTCTTCTTTATTTTTTTTCCGGATAAATAGTCGAATAAGTCATCTCTGAGTGTTGGTATTCACTATTGATGTTTCTTTCGATTTCAATTCAACTTTATGGTTCTAATTGAGCCCAAAGTTTTTGACTTTTGCTCCTCATTCTTATAGAGAGCAAAACTTGAATCAATTTGAAAAATAATAATAACTTGGTTCAATTCAAGATAAAAATATTTGATTTGTCTTAATTCGATTCAAAATTTTATAAATTCGAATCGATTTGAAAATTTTCAAATAAAGTTTAAATAGTAAAATAAAAATTTAAATAACTCGAATAATTCAAAATTTTTAATAGTTAGTGGATTTATTTTTTGACCCTAATCGAGTGCTCAGCCGTACTCATTCTCTTTATCATCACAACTCTAATTTATGATTATCTTTTCTTTTCTTTTCAACATCACACTATGACCTAATCTTTCTGATCCTAAATATCAATTTAATTCAATTCAATGTGTTCGTAAATATGGTTTAGGGATGATACTCAGACAGGACATGTTTCGTAAATTCATTTTTGGTCGTTCATTGGGTAAGATTATAACCTGCAATGTCATGAGTAGTGTAGCAAATAACGAGCATTGTTGGACAAGAGGCGAGGTTGAACATGTCCGAGCAGACATCGACAGAGATAGAATTTTATGCAATGAATATAAACTATTAAAAAATTATATTAAAAATATAAAAAATATAAAATTTTAAAAATTTTAAAATATAAAATTAAATTATTAATATAAAATATGATATATATAAAACATAAAATAACTTAAATCAATATTTTTGAAAGGATAATCGACTTTGAGAAGACATTCCCTAAAGAAGATGTACTTGACACAAATATTTATGCATGCAGGGGTTCTGGAGGAAGAGAAACAATATTAAAAAGGATTTAGGTTTTAATTCGGGGATTTTTTTTAATTTATAAATTTATTATAGTTGATATTTGATTCAATTATTTAAAAAAATTATAAATATATTATATATAAGAGTAATTTAATTAAATTTTTATTTTAAATAATTTTTTATTATATATTAGGTTATTTTTTTAATTAATTAATTTAATAATTTATCAGTGATCGGATATAAAATTTTTCAAAAAATTTAGGTCAAAATCAACACAAATTTATTTGAAAGCGATTCATATTTTAAATAAATTTAATTTTGATTTTAGTAATTTAAAAATATATATCTTAATAAATCTTTAAATTTAAACAGATAATTCAAAATTTCAAAAATTAAAACGGTGAAATAAAATTGATAAAACTTATAGGTGGCGGGTCTGCTTTTAGTGGTAAATTTTGACAAATAATCCAAATAAAAGTAAAAAATTTAACTATTGAAATAATTATTTTTATTTTTTAGTATATATTTGGTCATTAATTTTGAAAACTTACTGATAAAATTATTTATGCTTTTATTAAGATTATTTATTAAGATATTTATTATCGTTAAAATATTAAGATCATTAATTTTAATTTAACTATTAAAATCATTTATTAAGATATTTATTATAGTTAAAATTTAATAAAAAATTAATCTGATATAATAAAATAAATAAAATATTTAGATAATTTTTAAACTATTATTATACTTTTATTTTGATCTTCAAAATAAAAAAAAAATAGATAAATTACATAGACAGTTAAACATTAGAAATCCAACTTTCGTCGTCACTAACAAAAGAACGCAAGAGAGAACGGGAGATAAAATAGAGAGGGTTTCGATGAGGAATTTTATTAAATATTTATAGAATTGAATGCGTAACTATATAATTATTTTCTATTTTGGTAATTAAAATAAAAACAAAATAATAGTTTAAAGATTATTTAAGTATTGTTTTTCTTTATATCAAATCCCGTTAAAGTTTGAAGTCAACAAAAGTCTCAATAATTAAAAATTTACGGATAAAAAACGTAAGCGACTTTATCAATCATTTTTCAAAAATTGATGATCATATTTATATTCAGAGAAAACAAAAATAATTATTTTAATAGTTCATCTTAATAAAAATTAAGAATATAAGATATATTGAAAGAAACTTTGGGATCTAGGTAAAAATTAGAGTGTTTAGAAGATAACACCTCTAAACACTGTTATATATATATATATATTATTTTTTTGAGTAAGATGATAAAACGTTAGATACAAACAATGTCAAAGCTTTGATAAGCTTAATTAATTAAGCTGATAACTTTCTCTGATTTTTAGTGAGAGGTCTTATATGATAGGACGTCATTTGAAGGTGATATTCTATTCTTAAATTTTAACACGTAATAACGAAAGATCATTTGTATATTTAACTTGATTCGGTGTATATATGAATATAAAAAGGAAAAAAACTAATACAATATGTTTAGTATTTGAGAAAATAAATTAAGAGAGTTTAAGGTGAAAATCGTTGAAGAGGTAAATATTTTTGAATTATATTTAATTCTCGTATAAACTTTTTATGTTTATTTAATTTTAATTAGTTATTTTTTGTAGTTAATGTTATTATATATAGTTTTTTGTATTTATAAATGTAATAAAAAATTATCATGTATATTTATGACTGTTTTCTTAATATGTAGATAGAATAAATTTATCAATAGATTATGACAATAAAAATCTCGTTCATTGTTGGGATGAAACACTTGATGATTTCATTGAGTATAAAAAATATTGTGTCGATTACGAAAGATGATGTTATTCATTTACTTAATATTGGTGATATTAATTTTGTTAAGATAATTGTGATTGAGGGTAATTATGATTGATATTGATATTGATATTGTGTTAAATTTAACTTCTTTAAATTTAGAAAATAATCTCTCACAATATAATTTAACATAACCATACTATCTTAAATTTATTATTAAAAGGAATAACCACAACTATTCTTAAAAATTATCTCTCACATTGGAAGCTGAATTTATTGCTTGCATGTATTCTTTTACGGGTTTATTTGAAAGTTTTTTTTATTATTATTTATTATCGTATGTATTTTTTTCGGTTTTATTTTTTATTAATAAGACACGTAATAATAATTACTTATTCATCTTAATTTATATCCGCTTGTCAGCCATCACATCTCATTTAAAACATCTTAATAATTAATGCCAAAATTATCCATCTACCAATTTTCTCGATTGCTTATTCCAAAGGAACGAGCAATTAATGTTGTATGGTCAGAAACTCATTGGCACCAAAAAATTATATTATGGGTCAGTCCCATCACGTGTTTATAGGACCGACCAATGATAACTATCCACTTCATCAACTTTTTTATGTCATATTTTTTTTTCAGGTGAATCTTCATTTTAAAAATTAAAAAAATAATGAGATGGATAATTATCATTGTTCGGTCTCATAGATGACGTGGTAAGACTGACCCATGATATAATTTCTCCATTGGCACGATGTTTTGGATTTCATCTCAATTCTTAGTTTTTCACAGAAATAAGATTCTTTATTATTGTGAATCGGTCATTTGGGACAAAAAACGATTAATGAATGGACATTTAAAATTAGACGTGGATTGTTTTGAAATATTGTTATCGATAAACATTTTTTCTCTACCGCAACAACAATAAAAAGTACAATCTTAAATGAGTGTGTGTTTTTCTTTTTATTCTCTCTTTTTTTAAAAGAGTATCAGTTTTTACCAAAGAGATTGGTAAACAACATGCAATGTCTGAAATTTAACGTATTGTGTACGTAGAACATTCTCGTCGAAAGATTCACCTATTTAAACCAGACATACGATGTGAGTCAATCCAAATTAGTTAAGGTGTAACCTTAAAAATTGTTATTAGTAGAGCGTTAATCCAAGAATAAAAATAATAATAAAATATTATTACATTTAAACGAAAATTACAAAATATGAACAATACAACATATTTAATCAAACCGATTTAACTGTGTTGAGGTTAAAACGAGCGTAATTTCCTTAAGATAGATTTTCGGTCATTTATATGATGCTCGAATTCATTGGTTGTTTGTCTCCAAAGATATCATTTGTGGAGATCACGAACTTATTCTTGCCTTCGCCTATCACCGAAAATAACTTTTGAAAAACCCACAGAGTAAAACAAGAGAAAAGTTTTATGGTTTTCATTGTATATTGAAACCAAAGAAAGACATGCTATTCATAGGGATTTCATTGAAAATTTGCCATAATAGAGCATTTAATATTGAAAATTATTTTTTTTCTTTTATAGACAAATTTTTAAAATTATTATTCGAATTAAAGATAACTTTTAATATTTAACCTTTTAATTTTAAAATAAAATTTGATAAATATATTCTCTTATTTGAGAAAAAATTATTTTAAATTTAGGTCAAAATATCTACAAGCCCTTGTGGGAACAAATCAATTCAAATTCTTACGTTACCCGCACGTTTGTACATTCATGAACAAATAAATGATTCAATATTTTCCTCAGTAATATTTAAGTTAATTTTTCATTAAAAGGTTTATATATTTTTAAATGATTTTGACAAAATAATTCTACCAAACATATCGATAACAAATATGATCAGTTAACAAAAGCATTATTCCTTTTATGTCAACATTTAAAATTTTTAAAATGCGTGCAAAATGCGTTTTTTGCAAAACACATTTATTTTTGCCAGACACTATAGAAATTAGATGTCAAAAATAATTCACGTCCTAAAGAACACAATTTTTGTGCAAGATTCGTTATTGCTTAGACCCGAATTTTATGATATAAATATTTGCCGATAAGTATTACGTCATGCAAATTCAAATTAAAAACCAACTATGTTGTAGTGATTTAAGTTTTTAATTATATTATAGCTACTAATGACAATAAACCATGTATCAGAAAAATTTTTAACAAATAAATTTTCTAAAATTATTATTTATTGGTATATGTAATTGCATATAAGATGAGTACATGGTATTGGTGGGATACTAATTATGCAAGATATGTGTTGCGACTTTTTGTTCAAAATGAATAACAAATCACAATATTCGAGAAATGTGAGATTTTCTTAAACTGCTTATATATCCACTTGAAAACATATTCATGATATATTGATTTTAGTTTTCTCCAATAAAAAATAAGCATGATTGTGATATATTTGTCGATAAATCTAAGATGCAACCAATAGTACACTATAAAAGTACAAACTTATAAAAATGTATTCTCCAACATCAAGCAAATTCACCTTAAATATGATTACCGAACATGGCGGATCCAAGAAAATTTTTGAGGGTGTGCACAAATGAAATCTCAAAATTTTAAGATAGGCATAACATATAAATATTAAAAAAAAGATTAACTCATAAAAATTTAAAAATTTAAAGTCAAATATAAGAAGTTTAGAAAGTTCTAGGATGCACTTGCATCCGCCGGTGACTATCAAGCCCTATGTTAAACAACAACATGTCACAAAACACGTGTTTTTTGGGCCACAAGTTTAGTTTAAAAATCTTATCAACTCATTTGAAAACAAATTATGCGTTGAGTAGGTCACGAGTTCAGTTTATTTTATAAAATATTCAAATAACGGATATTACAATCCACATCAAACGGAACTCGCGTTTTATAAAAAACGAGTTTATAAAACATGTCAACTCTTGTTTTGTGGTGTTTTTTCCATGATATTTTTAAAAGAGAATATATATCTAATATAACCTATAGATTATATTACCATCAACCATATGGTCATTTAAGTAATTTATCTTTAAATTTAATTAAAAAAATATATAATTTATTAATTTTAAATTAAAACGACTAATTTGAACAAGGTTGGTCGGGTCTCGGCAAAGTTCAACTTTAGGATTTTATTATTAAATTTTGAATCTTATCTATAGACATATCTATTCTAAATAAAATACAAAAGATAATAGATTTATATTATAGATGTATTACCATATATATATCGACCGGAACAATTTATTCATTTACTTTGATCAAGATGTAAATTTAGTAATATTATTTTGTAGTTTTTTCGGTGTCGGTTGTGAGGGGAGCACCCCGAGCTGTCGTTCAGGGTCCCCGATTAGTTTAAAGCTCTAAATTTAATTATTTATATTTTTTTAATTTTATTTTTTTATAATTTATTAAATAAAATAATTAATTTAATGATTAAAATTAATTTTTTTCTTGATAAATAAATAAACAAATAAATCTAACAATAAAAATAATATATTTGAAATATTAAAAATTCTTTTTTCGATGTCATTTTTTATATCTAGCGCTAAAAAATAAATTTTAAGCTCTAACTCTAAATTTTAAATCATAAATTCTACACACTATACCAATACCTTGAATTTTAATATTAAATCATAATTTTAAACTTTATTTTTTTTGTTGGTGGGTACTAAAAATTGGGTAAAATTAATTTTTACTTACAGCCCCAAAAATTTCTGAGAGATGAAGATTTGTGAAATATAAAGTTGGTAAAATTATAAATGTCATGAGAAAACATGGTGCTGCATAGTAAAATATAAGTATAAAGATAATTTTAACCCTTAACATTTATAGTTTTTGTCGTTTTGGCCCTTATTTTTTTAGGGATAAATTTAGCCCTTAACCTATATCTTTTTCGAATTGTGCTTATATTTTTTATTATATTTTTTGATTTTTAAATAAAAATATAAACCCAATTCGAAAAAGATTTTGATTTTATCATAGTTAGGGTTAAGAATGTTTAATAATCTATTATTTTAATTAATTTTTAATATTTTATTTGAATTTTAATTGTTTTATATTTTATATTAGAATAAAATTATATTCTATATATATATATATGTATTTGATAGGTTACATTCTATATCATTTAAAATTATATTCCATATCTATATTATCGTTAAATTTTTAACGGTCCAGTCATCAAACTAGTTAAAAAATAAGCTATTTGTCAAAAAGATATAGGTTAAGGGTTAAATTTATCCAAAAAAGAATAAGTGCCAAAACGACAAAAACTATAAACGTTAGGGGTTAAAATTATCTTTATGCCTAAAATATATTATCATTCATAAACGTTACCGAATTAGAATTTTTGTAACCGTCACCTTGGTTAATTTGTTCGCACCAAATCATTTAAGGTAGAGTGTAATTAACCCATTTGTAAAGTGTAACATCATCTTCGAGTGCCTGGAATAGCTAGAAATTCTTGGCAGAATCCTATTGGTCAACTAAATTCACAGTCTACCTGATAAGAATGTGAAGGACTAGACTCAATTATATAAATAGCCATTGCAGTAGCACTACGTTCAGACAAAGACATATACATACACTATCTCTTGTCACGGTTGTTCAACCCTGTTTATCACTCTTATGGGCACTCAACATGAAATCGGGCAGTCAAAATATCGCTCTGATATCACTTATCACTGTGTCATTATCCTCTTCCTAAAACATATGTCTTATAGGATATACAACGCAATCGTATATATCTCAAGATTTTGTTTTTCATTTTTAATATAGAGTTAATATTTTTTGTCTTTTTAGGTAATATATTAGTCTTTTAGGATAAGGGTAATGATCTTATGACAAGTGGTATCAGAGCGACTATTTGAAAAAATGTCTGAAAAGTTCTATGGTTTTCATTGTATATTGAAAACCAATGGATTTAATTCTAAAATAAAATTTAACAAATATATTCTCTTATTTAGAAAAAATATTTTAAATTTGGATCAAAACATTTACAGACCCTTGTGGACCCAAATCAATTCAAATATTTATGTTACTCTCATCGTGCATGTTGTACATTCACAAATTGATAAATGATTAATATTTTCCTCAATAATATTTAGGTTAATTTCTCATTAAAAGCTTCATATACTTTTGACTAATTTTGATAAAATAGTTCTAACAAAGATATCGATAACAAACATTATCAATTAACACAAATATATTTTTTTATGTCAATTTTTAAAATGCGTTCTAAACACATTTTTTGAAAAACACAAATTTGTATTTGCCTGACAAGTTTATTTCATAAAAAATTTGAATAACGAATATTATAATCCATATCAAACGAAACTCACGTTTTATAAAAAACGAGTTTAAAAAACACGTAAACTCTTGTTTTGGGGTGTTTTTTTCAATTATATCCCTGAAAAAGAATATTTATCCAATATAATTTATTGATTATATTGCCACCAACTCTATGGTCATTTAAGTAATTCATCTTTAAATTTAATTAAAAATATATAATTTAATATTTTTAAATTAAAATGACTAATTTGGGCAAAATGGGTTGGGTTTGGTCAAAGTTCAACCTTAGAATTTTATTATTCAATTCTGAACCTTATCAATAAACTTATCTATTCCAAATAAAATGTGAAAGATGATAGATTTATATTATAAATGTATTATCATATATATCGACCGTAACAATTTATTCATGTATTTTGAGTAAAATGTAAATTTAGTAATATTATTTTGTAGTTTTGTCAGTGCAGGTTATGAGGGGAGCACCCCGAGCAGTCGTTCGGGGTCCTCGATTAGTTTAGAACTCTAAATTTAGTTATTTATATTTTTAATTTATTTTAATTTATTAAATAAATTAATTAATTTAATTATTAAAATTATTTATATATATAAATTAATCTAACAATAAAAATAATGTATTTAAAATATTAAAAATTCTTTTTTGGATGTCATTTTTATATCTAATGCTAAAAAAATAAATTTTAAGCTCTAACACTAAATTTTAAATCATAAATTCTACATACTACACCAATACCTTAAATTTTAATATTAAATCATAATTCTAAACTTTATTTTATTTGTTGGTGGATACTAAAAAAAGGGTAAAATTAATTTTCACTTATGGCTCCAAAAATTCCTGAGAGATGGAGTTTGGTGAAATATAAAGTTGATAAGATTATAAGTGCCATGAGAAAACATGGTAATGTATAGTAAAATATACTACCATTCATAGAAGTTACTGAATTAGAACTTTTGTAACCGTCACCTTAGTTAGTTTGTTTTTACTAATATATTTGAGGTAGAGTTAATAGGGACGATCAAGATTGAGTATTCGATCAATTTGATTAACTCTTAAACCCGACCTAAAAGAAATAGGTCGAATATAAGAAGTCGCGTTTGAAAACTTTATCCTCAAGAAAACTAATTTTAAAAATTATACTTTAATTTAAAATAAAATCATAGTGATAACATAAATATTCAAAATATCTCAAAGTTTCAAAATAATAACCTGAATAACTAAAAATAGTTTCGTTTTGATTTGAAATAACTGAATTTAATCCGAGATCCTCCAAGTACCGCATCGCCTAAAGTTCAAAGATCTGTAAGAAAACTAAGGGGATAAACTAAAGAGCTAAGTGTGTCTCTAAGATGCAGATAAAAACAATAAAACATAGTTTATAAAATTATTTTTCAAAATAATATTTTCAAAAAATAAAAAACGTTTCATATAAATAATTTTCTCAAGAGTAAAATTTTAGAAAAAATGCAAATCATGATGTATGGATGATATCATACGCACAACACAAATCCCAACTATAACGTCACCAGTCTGAGCGTTGGAGTTCCCTAGAACCCTCACCTATAAAGTCACCAAAATCTGAGAGTAGTCTTAAAATTATATTAAAAGTAATTTATAATGCAAACAAATTAAATTTATTTACATGTTCCAAAAAGATAAAATATTTTGTCTGAATGTTGTGCTACTGCAATGGCTATTTATAGGAGTGAGTCCAGTCTTTCATGTTATTATCAGGTAGACTGTGAATTCAGTTGGCTAACAGGATTCTGTCAAAATTTTCCAGCTCTGTTCCAGGGGCTCCAAGATGACGGTTACAATTTATAAATGACTTAATCACTAGGTTGGGCAAAAAATACGATTATACGGTCTCGGATTCGGTAAAACCCGATAGATTTTTGTCTGGTATTAGTTTTAGCGAGATCAAGATTGGATCCAAAATTTAGGTTCCGGTCATAACAGGACAAGGATTGAATCTTGATTTTTTGGATCTGGTACTCAGTGGGTACCCAATAGGACCAGGACCAATATCAAATATCCAGTATTAATTTTTTTTGTTTATTTTTCTTATCAAACTTTCACTTTAAGTATAATATTTTGAGTGTAACTAGTTTTAAAACTTTAATTTTCAAGTCTACAATATTCTAATTTTATTATTTAATATTATTATTAATAGTTGAATTTTTTACTTTAATTACGCAAATTTTTTAAGGATAAGCTAATTGATCATGTACCCGGTATTGGAACCGGACCCACCAGTAACGGGACGAATTCTTGAAATTTAAGAACCGATATGATCGGATCGGTTCCAATTTCCAAAAACCAATGATTACCGGAACCAAAACCGGAACCAATTCTATTCAAATTATAACACCCCCAAAAATTATTTCTAAATTTAAACCCCTAGTTTTCAGATTCCTAATTTTTGGAAACCCTATTTCTTTTAATATTATATATTATATAAAAAGTTTTAAATAAATAAATAAAATCCCTTTGAAATTTTACAACCTTTTATTAATATTTATAATATTTATATTTTAATCTAATAGAATTCTATTTTTATTTGGAATCAGTTATTATTCTCTATAAATACATATTTTGGTCTAAGAGAAAATCCTCAATTTTTTCTTTCATCAAGATTCTCTTAAGCCTTTGTTCTCATTCTTTATTTCTGTTCAAGTTCAAGACTATGTTATTCAGTATTTTGAGTCATTTCGGCTTAGATGTGTTCTCTTACTGGTGCTATATGTGTTTTTCGTAAAATATAATTTTCTGTGACATGCTTAATATTTTGTGTTTTAAAAAATACTCGTGTTTTTTTGCTAGCATGTCTAATTTTTGTATTGTAAATCTGATTGTTTATTTATGTTACCATGCATACAGATCATTGTGTTTTGAGAAATATATGAAAATTTTCGGATTTGAGATTTTTAGATTTGAGAGTAAATGTGTTTTATATCCTGTGAATTTTTGTTTTTGGACAAATTAAAATTTCGGATAAATTATCATTTCAGATTGAATTATGATTATTTTTGAATTTTCAAATCATGTTATATTATATTGTGTGCATGGGATGTGTTTGTGTACGAAGGAAGTCGTGTCTAATTATTTTGAAAGATCCAAATAATACAATTTTCATTGGAAATGATATTGGGAAGTCGTGTCTAATTTTCATTTGTCATATAAACTTTTTATGTTTATTTAATTATAATTAGTTAATCTTTTTAGTTAAGGTTATTATATGTAGTTTTTTTACTTATAAATTTAATAAAAAATTATCATGTATATTTATGACCCTTTTTTAATACGTAGATAGAATAAACCCATCAATAGATCGTGACAATAAAAACTTAATTAATTGTTGGGTTAAAACACTTAAATATTTTATTGAGTAAAAAAATATTGTACCTATTACGAAAGATGATATTATTCATTTATTTAATATTGATGATATTGATATTGTTAAGACAATTGCGATCGAGGGTAATGGTTTGAATGTTCAAGATGCTGTTTAGGCCACTTGTCGCTAGATTTACGTTAAAAATAAACAACTTATTTAAGGTTTTATTCAAACAGAACTTATTGTAGAAGATATTTGGGCAAATGATATTGTTAGAATAACGTTGACAGATGAGTAACATATTTGAAGTTATGTTGACATATTAAATAAATAATTTATATAAATTTATTTATTTGATGAAGAATTCAAACTCAATTAAAATCTAGAGATGTAATTTATTTAATAATGACATTTATTTATTTTAAATAAATAATATATATTAGAACAAATTCCTTATCCAATAGAAAAATTAAATCCAATCAAATCTATATAATAAAATTGTTTATTTCATATTATTTTTCAAAAATAATAAAATAAATAAAATATTCTATGGTAAAACTACGAATTTAATTTCTTTAAATTTAAAAAATAATCTCTCACAATATAGTTTAACATAACCATACTATCTTAAATTTATTATTAAAAGCAATAATTTTCCTATTGAATGGGTGTATGCTTTACTTTTTTTAAAGAGTGTCATTTGCTGTCAAAAGAGATTGGTTTAAGTATTAAGCAACCTCTAAGGTCCCAGGTTTAAAGTATTGTGTATGTAGAAAATTCTCGTCAAGAGACTCATTTAAATCAGGCATGTGCTATGAATCAATCCGAATTAATTAGGTTGTAACCCCAAAACTTGTTATAAATAAAGCGTTAATCCAAGAATAAAATAATAATAAAATTGTATTTTTATTTAAAGGAACATTACAAAATAAGAATGATACAATATATTTAAATCAAACCTATTTAATCGTGTCTAGACCTGCACGAACACAGTTTCTTTAAGATAGATTTTCGGTCACTCCTATGATGCTCGAATTCGTTGGTCGATTGTATGCCAAGATATAACAACAAACGATCAACCATAGTTTCACTACCATGGAGATCACGAACTAATTACTCTTGTCTTCGCCTATCACCAAAAATAACTTTTGAAAAGCCCGTAGAGTAAAACAAGAGAAAAGTTCTATGGTTTTCATTGTGTATCGAAACTAAACAAAAGACATGCTATTCATAGAGATTTCATTGAAAATTTGACCTAATAGAGAATTTAATATTGAGAATCAATTTATTCTTTTAGAGACAATTTTCAAAATTACTATTTGAATTAAAGGTAACTTTTAATATTAAACCTAAGGGTGAGCAAAACTCGACTCGAAAAAATTAAATTTCTCGATTCAAATCGAGGTGAAAAAAATTGACTCGTTTTAACTCGACTCGAAATTTTATAAACTCGAATCGACTCGAAAAATTTTCAAATTAAGTTCAAGTTGTAAAATGAAAATCGAATACCTCGAATAACTCGAAATTTTTAGTAATTATAGAGGTTAATTGCACATTTAATCGTGTAGTTTTATTTTCAATCCCTTCTTTTTCTTCTTTTATATTTTGATTTTTTTATAATCTAATCACGTTCTAGATTTATTTTTTAATTTTTTTAATAAAATTTTTATTTGTATCTTTTATATTATTTTTTTTAATTTTATAATTAATTTATCATTATTCTAGTTTTAGTCTTACCTAAATAAGAAGGAAGTTATTAATAAAACCTGTAATTTAATAAAATGACACATGTTAAAAATAATATAAAGAAATATGTATGTAAGTATAAAAAGAAAGCCGTTTAAATTACAAAAAAACTATATTATAGTATTATAAATAGTATAATTAAAATTTATATATGAAATCGAAAAATCGAATCGACTCGAATTCGCTAAAATTGACTCGAATCGAAAAAATTTTAAAAAGAGTTTAAATTGAAAAATATGATGACTCAACTCGAATAACTCGAAATTTTTTGACTCGACTCGACTCGCTCGAATGCTCACCCCTAATTAAACCTTTTAATTTTGAAATAGAATTTGACAAGCATATTCTCTTATTTGAGATTTTTTTTTTAAATTTGGGTCAAAATATCCATAGGCTCCTGTGGGTCCAAATCAATTCGAATATTTATGTTACCCTCGTCGTGTACGTCTACACATTTATGAACTCTCGTCGTGCACGTCTACCCATTTACGAATCATTTTTCATTAAAAGCTTCATATATTTTTTGAATGATTTTGACAAAATAGTTCTACCAAACACATCAAACATGACCCATTAACAAAAGCATTACTCTTTTTTATGTTATTATTTAAAATTTTTAAAATGCGTGCTAAACGTATTTCCTAAACACAAATTTATTTGTTCCTGAAATGATAGAAATCATATGTAAAAAGTAGTTCACGTCCAGAAGAACGCAATTCTAGTGCAGGATTCTTCGTTGCCTAAACCCGAGTTTTATGTTATAAATAATTGACAATAAGCTTTACGCCTTGCGAATTCAAATTAAAAATTAACTATTTTGTAGTGCTTTAAGTTTTTATTATATTATAGCTATTAATGGCAATAGACCACGTATCTAAAAAAATTGTAGAAAATAGATTTATCGGATATTAAGATTTATTGATATATTAGGTTGCGCAAAAGATAAGTACATGGTATTGGTGGGACATCAATTCTGCTGAGATAAAAATTTAGCTTGATAGAACTATCTTGTTGATATCTCAAGAGAAAATGATTGTGATGTTATGATGAGGGTCGTTGATATGTTCACATGACAATAAACTTGATTGCGACAATTAATTTATCTTTATAGAGAATATTTTATTTACATATCACATTTGTTGTCAAGACGGCATATTATTGACTTGCTATATTCTTTGCAAACCTAGAAAAACAAGCTAAAAATTGAATGACAAGTGATCACACATTCATTCTAAATCTTCAACAAATATTTTAAATATATCGTGCACATATAAACACGATGAGTGTGATATTTTTTTGTCATGAACATCACTTTACAATTATTAAATTTTCGCAACCACTTGAAAGGGTATCTTAAAACAATTACATTATTAGTTTAGAAGAAAAAACATATGATTGTTGTGTGTTTTAAAAATTGAAGTATTTGTATGACACAAAACTCAAACCCTATGTTATATAACTGCATGACACAAAACTCGTGTCTTATGGGCCACAAGTTAAATTTAAAAATCCCATCAACTCGTTTGAAAATAAATTATGCAGAAATCGTTTTGTGTAGGCCACGAGTTTAATTTATTTCATAAAATATTCGAATAACGAATATTATAATTCATATCAAACGAAACTCACGTTTTATAAAAAATGAATTCAAAAAACACATCAACTCTTGTTTGTGGTGTTTTTTCCATTATATTCTCGAAAGAGAATATTCATCCAATATAACTTATTGTTCATATTACCACCAATTATATGACCATTTAAGTAATTTATCTTTAAATTTAATTAAATATATAATATATTATAACTAAATTAAAATGACTAATTTGGACAAGGTAAGTCAGGTCTGGTCAAAGTTCAACCTTAGGATTTTATTACTGAATTTTGAACCTTATCCATAGACACATGTCATGAGGCCATTACCCTCTTTCGAAAAGACATGTCAAATAGGATATGCAATGTCATCGTATATATCTTAAGATTTTATTTTTCTTTTCCGATATAGAATTAATATTCTTTGTCTTTTTTAGGCATGATATTAGTCTTTTAGGAAGAGGGTAATGTCCCTGTGACAAGTGATATCATAATGACTATTTGAAAAACATATCTGAAAAGTTTTATGGTTTTCATTGTGTATAGAAATCAAGAGATTTAATTCTAAAATAAAATTTGACAAATATATTCTCTTATTTGAGGAAAAATTATTTTAAATTTGGGTCAAAAATATTTACAGACCTTTATGGGCCCAGATCAATTCAAAAATTTACATTACCTTCATCGTGCACGTTTATACATTACAAATTGATAAATGATTAATATTTTCCTTAACAATATTTAGGTTAATTTTTCAATAAAAGCTTCATATATTTTTGAATGATTTTAATAAAATAATTATATCAAATATATCGATAACAAACATTATCGGTTAACAAAAGCATTATTCTTATTAATGTCAATATATAAAAAATTTAAAATGCATGCTAAACGCATTTTTTTGTAAAACATAATCTTATTTTTGTCTGGCACGATAAAAAATAGATGCCAAAAGTAATTCACCTCATAAAGAACACAATTTTTGTACAAAATTCGTTGTTGTTTAGACCCGAATTTTATGTTATAAATAATTGTCAAAAATTATTACGTCATACAAATTTAAATTAAAAACAACTATGTTTTAGTGATTTAAGTTTTTAATTACATTATAGCTACTAATGGCAATAGACCACGTATCCGAAAATTTTTTGATAATTAAATTTTTAGAATAGTGTAATTTATTGGTATATGTAGTTTCATATGAGTAAAAGATATTTGTGGAATACTAACTTTGCTAAGATATATATTATAACTTCTTGTTCAAAACGAGTAACAAATCACAATATTAAAAAATGTGATTTTTTTAAAGTGCCTATATATCCACTTAAAAACGTATTTATGAAATATTGATTCGAGTTTCCACCAATAAGAAATGAGCATGATTGTTATATAGTTGCTGATGAACCTGAGATGCAACCGTAGTACACTGTAAAAGTATACTTATAAAAATGTATTCCCAACATCATACAAATTCACCTTAAATATGACTATCGAGGCCTATGTTAAACAACTGTATAACACAGAACTCATGTTTTGTGGGTCACAAGTTCAATTTAAAAATCTTATCAACTCGTTTTAAAACAAATTATGCAGAACTCGCGTCGAGTAGGCTACGAGTTTAGTTTATTTCATAAAATATTCGAATAATGGATATTATAATCCATATCAAACGAAACTCACGTTTTATAAAAAACGACTTCAGAAAATACGTCAACTCTCGTTTTTTGGGTGTTTTTTTTCCATTCTATTTTTGAAAAAGAATATTTATCCAATATAACCTATTGATTATATTCAGAGTCGGCTCTGGGGGTGGGCAATAAGGGCGACGGCCCAGGGCCCACCCCTATTAAGGGCCCTAAATTTTAATTTTTCATTAAATATATTTAATTTTAATTTTTTAATATTTATTATTAAAATTTAATTTTTAATATTTATTATTATGGATTGATTATTTTTTAATACTTATTATTTTACGATTTTATTTTTTAGTATTTATTATTATGTTTTTTTCTAATATTTATATTAATTCTACTATTAAAATTTAATTTTTATTATTTTTTATTATGATTCTTAAATTTTATTTTTTTGTAATTCTTGTTGCTAGGGGTCTATCTTTTACTAAACTTATTATTAGGGGTACTCTAAAAAATATTTTTTTAATATTTATTTATTTATTTTATTTGCTATTAGAGTCACAATTTTTTCTAACACTTGTTATTAAGAGTCTAATTTTAAAATTTATTTTTTGATATTTATTGTAAGAAACCTATTTTTTTAATATATTTGATATTAAAGTCTAATTTTTTTAATACTTATATATAAGAGGTTTATTTTTTTCAATAATTATTAATAGGACCATAGTTTTTCAATACTTGTTATTAGAAGTTAAGTTTTTCACAATATTTGTTATTAGATGTTTACTCTTAAAATTTATTTTCCTCGTATTTATTATTAATGATTAATTTTTTATCAATATTTGTTATTAGGGACCTAATTTTTTCTAATATTTTTTAATAAACATATACTTAATTTAATTTTATTATTTTTTATTAAAAAAAGATTTCTTATATTTATTATTAAAGGCCAATTTTTTTATGTTTGCTCTAGGGCCACTAAAATCTCAGAAACGGTTCTGATTATATTGCTACCAACCAAATAACCATTTAAGTAATTTATCTTTAAATATAATTAAAAATATATAATTTATTATTTTTAAATTAAAATGACTAATTTGGACAAGGTGGGTCAGGTCTAACCAAAGTTTAACCTTAAAATTTTATTATTAAATTCTAAACCTTATCCATAGAAATATCTATTCAAAATAAAATGTGAAAGATGATAGATTTATATTATAGATGTATTACCATATATATTAACTGAAATAATTTATTCATGTACTTTGGTCGAAATGTAAATTTAATAATATTATTTTGAAGTTTTGTCAATGCCGATTGTGAGGAGAGTACCCGAGCAGTCATTCAGGGTCCCGATTAATTTAGGTCTCTAAATTTAATTATTTATATTTTTAATTTTTATTTTTATATTTTATTGAATAAATTAATTAATTTAATGATTAAAATTAATTATTTTCTAGATATATAAATAAATAAATCTAACAATAAAAATAATGTATTTAAAATATTAAAAATTCTTTTTTAAATGTAATTTTTATATCTAACGCTAAAAGATTAAATTTTAAGCTCTAACTCTAAATTTTAAATTATAAATTTTACGCATTATACCAGTACTTTAAACTTTAATATTAAATTATAATTATAAACTTTAACTTTTTCTTTTGTTTTTAGTGGATACAAAAAATGGGATAAAATTAATTTTTACTTATGGAGACAAAAATTTATGAGAGATGGAGTTTGGTGAAATATAAAATTGGTAAGATTATAAATGCCATGAGAAAACATGGTAATGTATAGTAAAATATTATTAACATTCATAGACATTACCTAATTAGAACTTTTGTAACCGTCACTTTGATTTGTTTGTACCAATCCATTTTGGTGAGTAAGATCGGATACTCGATCAAATTAAATAGAATTAGTCTCGGCCTCGATAATTATCGGTTTTTGAAAATTAGAACCATCTTAGTTTCGATCACATCGATTCTTAAATTTTAAGAACCGGTCCCGTTATTGATGGGTACCGGTTCCAATATCGGGTACCCTTTCAATTAGTTTATTCTTAAAATTTTTTGATTAATTGAAGTAAAAAAAAATTATAAGCACCAAGAATAATATTAAAATATAAAATTAAAAATTGTAGACTTGAAAATTAAAATTTTAAAACTAGTTATACACATAATATTACACATAAAGAGTGTTTAATAAAAAAAAATAAACAAAAGAAAACTAATATCGGATATTTGGTATTGATCCTGGTCCTACTAGATACCCAGCGAATATCGAATTCAAAAAATCAAGTCCTTGTCCTGATTATGACCGAGACCTAAATTTTAGATCATGTCCCGGTCCCACCAAAACTAGTACCACATA
Organism: Abelmoschus esculentus; assembly: GCA_035048815.1. NCBI lineage: Eukaryota > Viridiplantae > Streptophyta > Magnoliopsida > Malvales > Malvaceae > Abelmoschus > Abelmoschus esculentus. The sequence goes on from JAUCBN010000003.1 coordinate 14,845,372, forward strand.
AAAATTTATCGGGTCTTACCAAATCTAGGTCCGAGATCGAATAATCGTGTTTTTTTGCTCAACCCTAGTAATTAACTCATTTGTAAGTTGTAATCGTCATCTTGGAGTGCGAGGAACAGAGCTGAAAAATCTTGACAGAATCTTATTGGCCAACTGAATTCACTGTCTACCTGATAAGAACGAGAAGGTCTGGATTCAGTCCTATAAATAACCATTGCAACAGTACTGCGTTCTGACAAATACATACACAGACACTGGTTCTTGTATTGTCTTCGGTATTTACAGGAACAACGGAAGACGCGTATTTGCAGCAGTTCGTAGATGTGTCTACAATTTCAATCAAGCTATTTATTTGCATTATAAATTTCTTATTTGTAAATTATTTTTAATGTAATTGTTTTATTATATTTTATTGAAGGGTTTGTATTTAAGATTAGATTTTCATTTTTCATATAAACTTTTTATGTTTATTTAATTTTAATTAGATATTTTTTAGTTAATGTTATTATATGTAGTTTTTGTATTTATAAATTTAACAATACAAAATGAATTCTCTAAAGATAATATTCATCTAATATAACCTATTGATCATATTACCACCAATTTTACGGTCATTTAAGTAATTTATCTTTAAATTTAATTAAAGATATATAAAATTTATTATAATTAAATTAAAATACTAATTTGGACAAAGGTATCGTTACCCTCTTTATAAAAAACATGTTTTGATAAGATGTACAATGCAACTATATATATCTCAAGACCTTATTTTTTTTTCCGATGAGAGATTAATACAGCGTGATATTATCCCCCACTCAACCTCGTGATGCCGTTGTCACGAGTTTCTGCTCTCGTGATTGACCTTTTTTCACGGTTGTTCAATCCTGTCTACCCCTCTGATAGGCGCTCAGCATGAAATCTAATAGTGAAAAGGTCACTTAATACCACTTGTCATGGGTCATTACTCTCTTCCTAAAAGATATGTCTGATAGGATGTGCAACACCACCGTATATCTCAAGACCTCCTTTTTCGTTTTCGATATTGAATTAATGCTCCTTGCCTCTATTTAGGCGTTTTATTAGTTTAAGAAGAAGATAATAGTCCCTTGATAAGTAGTAAGTGATCCTTTGAAAAAAAATTCTAAAAAGTTGTACGGTTTTCATTGCCTATTAAAACTAAAGTAAAGGCATGTCATTCATAGGGATTTCATTGGAAATTTGACATAATAAAGCATTTAATATTGAAAATCATTTTATTCTTTGATAGACTTTTAAAATTACTATTTGAATTAAAGGTAACTTTTAATATTTAATCTTTTCATTTTAAAATAAAATTTGACAAATATATTTTCTTATTTGAAAAAAAAATTAAATTTTGGTCAAAATATTTGTAGCCCTTTGTGGGCACAGACCAATTCAAATATTTATGTTACCCTCATCATACACATTTGTACATTCACGAACCGATAAATAATTAAATATTTTTTTAATAATGTTTAGGTCAATTTCTCATTAAAAGCTTTATATATTTTTAATGATTTTGATAATATAATTCTACCAAACATATCGATAACAAACATAATCAGTTAACAAAAACATTATTCTTTTTATGTTAATATTTAAAAACGTTAAAAATACGTACTAAACGCGTTTTTTTCAAAACACAAATTTATTTTTCCCTGACATGATAAAAATTAAATTTCAAAAGTAATTCACGTCCTAAAAACATAATTTTTGTGCAAGATTCATTGTTGCTTAGAGCAATTTTATGCTATAAATAATTGTCGGTAAGTATTGCGCCATGCAAATTCAAATTAAAAACCAACTATGTTGTAGTGATTTAAGATTTTAATTATATTATATCTACTAATGACAATAGATCACGTATCTGAAAATTGTTTGATAAATAAAATTTTCGGATATTGTGATTTATTAGTATATGTTGTTGCATATAAGATGAGTACAAAGTATTTGTGGGATACTAATTCTGTAAATATATGTGTTGTAATTTTTTGTTTAAAATGAATAAAAATCACAATATTCGAAAATGTAAGGTTTTCTTAAAATACCTATATATCCACTTTGTTAACACGAATTTCTTTTTAAAAAATAATAAAAAAAAAATAATTGAAAAATCAAATAAAAATATAAAAAAAATATAAAAAAAAAAAGAAAATTTGAAGATATGGGAGAGTTTTAGATTTAGTGGGGATTATGTTGAGGGATAGTAATAGAATTTTTAGGGATTTGGTAGTTTTTTATTTGAGTTATGATTGTTGAAAAATCCTTTAAATAGAGACCTTCGAATCTGAAAAAAGGGGAATAGAATGAAAGGATCTGAAAGTTTGAACCAGTAGAGGAATCGGAAGAGAAGGGGGGAATCGAAGAGGAGGAGGTCGGTGAAAGGCAAGCACTTGACGGGAATCATCCGAAAGTATTGGTGAGAGTTTTTTCTTGGTTGTTTCTTACTTTTTTTCATGTTAGATTAGATGTTAATTAGGTATTAATTTAATTTTAAGGCTTAGGAATAATTTAATTAGGTTCTTGGGTGAATTTAATTTAATTTCTAAAGTTGAATTTAAGATTATTTTAATCTAATTAAATCTAGTTTGAACCTAAATTGAACCCTAAAACTCAAAATTAGTTAATTTAGATATTAATTAGGTTTAATTTTTTTTTAAAAGGCTTAGAAATTATTTAATTAAGTTTTTAGTTGAATTTAATTTAGTTTCTAAGATAAAATTTAAAATTAATTTAACCTAATTAGATCTAATTTAGCCTAAGTGAACCTTAAAACTAAATTTCCATCAAATTTGACTTTAATTAGGATTAATTAAAATTTAAAACTTAGAAAAATTTGATTAAATTATTAATTTAATTAAAGATTCTAAACCTTAAAATTAATTAAACTTAATTAAATCTAATTCATCCCTTGAAATTGAACTCTTGGCTTTTTTTGTCCTTACCATGTAAATCCTTTTGTGCTCAATTTTGATCATCTTGGTTGTAATTCGAACTCCCATATTTTCTAATGAAAAGTAATCAAGTTCCTTTATTTTGCTTATTTGTTTTATTTTATTTAATTATGTTTCATTTTTAAAAATCATATGGCATATTTGTTAGGAGATCACTTAATCATCATTTAGTTAATTAATTTAGAGTCTTCTAGGATTAGTTGCTTTAATTAATTAATTAAATAGGGAGATAATTAGTACCATGATGTTGGCCTAAAGAGTGTACCTTGGTATCGAATTCATGTGCTATTAAAAACCTAGAATTTGATGAAAATTTAGGTTTAGAATTAAATAAAATTGGTAGGTAAAAATTAGTGATATTAGTAATTTAAATAGGTTTTAAGATTTAATTAATGGAGCCCTCGTAGATTAGAACTTAAAATGAACAAGATAAATAAATGGTCATGTATTTAAATCTTTTGAGGGGGAATTTATATTTCTTTAAATTTGGGTGAGATTTCCTATCTAGAGGACGTCTCATTCGGCCCGAGTTTAAAAAGGATATATTTTCTTAATCAAAAGGATATCCTCAATTCAAGCAATGTTTAATTAACAATGAAGAATTAAATTAATATCTATATTCAAAATATCAAAATGCCACGTAAAATTAATAAGGTACCAATTTTTGGGCGTTTGTAAGGGTCGTCCTTACACGTAACGGACTCCCGAACCCAAATGTTTTTGACGAATCTCTGGTTTGTTTTATGGTGTCTAGCCTACCAAAGTAGCCGGTGGCGACTCCAAATCAATTTTTAAAATTATTTTTTAAAAAAATTCAAATAATATATGTTTTCAATAAAATTTGTTTTTTTCATGATTAAAAGTAAATAAACTCGATTTCTTCAAAATTAATTCGTCAGGCTATTTTCACACGTTTTCGATTTTTAAACGGTCGCGACACACTTGAAAGCGTATTTATGATATATTGATTCTAGTTTCCTCCAATTATAAATAAGCATGACTTTGATATAGTTGCCGATGAACCTAAGATGCAACGAGTAGTACACCGTAAAATTACAAACTTATAAAAATGTATTTCCCAATATCATGCAAATTCACCTTAAATATGATTACACAAAACTCGTGTTTTGTGGGTCACAATTGCATGACACAAAACTCGTGTTTTGTGGGTCACAAGTTTAGTTTAAAAATCTTATCAACTCGTTTGAAAATAAATTATGCAGAACTCGCATCGAGTAGGCCCTGAGTTCAGTTTATTTCATAAAATATTTGAATAACGGATATTATAATCCACATCAAATGGAACTCGCGTTTTATAAAAAACAAGTTCAGAAAACTAGTCAACTCTAGTTTTTTTGGGTATTTTTCTATTATATTCTTAGAAGACAATATTTATCTAATATAACCTATTGATAGGATGGCAAAAATACTCGTCCCTGACCCGACCTGACCCGGTCAGGTTTTTCTCTCTAAATTTTGAGGATCGGGGCGGGGCGGAGAAGTCATGAAATCGGGTCGGGTCGGGGTCGGGTATTTGTATAAAATTCTTTACCCCGCCCCGGTATATTTTTATATATTTTATTATATTTATAAAAATATCATTATACATAAACATTTTTATGGGTTTTAAGTAATTTTTATACTTTTGAAGTTTATTCTTATAATAAAAAATTATTAGATGTTGTTCAAATTTCAATATATTCGATTATGTTAGTCGAGGATTCAATTTTTTTTTTTAAATATGTAATTTAACATGTGTGTAATTTAAATTATATTTTATTTTATTTTTTTTACATAGATTTAAAGTTACTTAAAAACCATAATTTATAATTATGATAAAAGATTTATCGAATCTAACTTTTATCGTTGACGAATATTATTTTTTTAATTTTTCGGATCAGGTCGGATCAGGGTCGTGTTTAGGAAATAGTATGTCGGGGCAGGACGGGACGGATAAATTAATATTTAAACCCGGGGCGGGGCGGGATCGGGTTTAAGAATTTCCAAATCGGGGCAGCCAAAACCCAGCCCCGCCCCGGTGCCATCCCTACCTATTGATTATATTACCAACAACCCTATGGTCATTTAAATAATTTATCTTTAAATTTAATTAATATATATATATAATTTATTATTTTTAATTAAAATGACTAATTTGATCAAGGTAGATCGGGTTTGGCCAAAGTTCAACCTTAGGTTATTATTGAATTTTGAACTTTATTCATAGATATTTTTATTTCAAATAAAATACGAAAGATGGTAGATTTATATTATAGATGTATTATTATATATATCGACCGGAACAATTTATTCATGTACTTTGGTTAAAATATAAATTTAATAATGGTATTTTATAGTTTTGTCGGTGTTGGTTGTGAGGGGAGCACCCCGAGCATTCGTTCAGGGTCCCCCCGAGTAGTTTAGGGTTCTAAATTTAATTATTTTTATTTTTATAATTTATTAAATTAATTAATTAATTTAATGATTAAAATTATTTTTTTAGATATATAAATAAATAAAAATAAAAATAAAAATAATGTATTTGAAATATTAGAAATTCTTTTTTAGATATCATTTGTTATATCTAACACTAAAAAAAAATTAAGCTCTAACTCTTAATTTTAAATCATAAATTTTACACACTACACCAATACTTTAAACTTTAATATTAAATCATAATTCTAAACTTTAAAATTTTACTATTAATAGTGAGTACTAAAAAAGGGTAAATATTAATTTTCACTCATCTGAAAATTTTTGAGACATGGTGTTAGGTGAAAGATAAAGTTGGTAATATTTAAATGCCATAAAAAAATATGGTAATGTATAGTAAAATATATTACCATTCATATACGTTACCGAATTAGAGTTTTTGTAACCTACACCTTGGTTAGTTTGTTTGTACTAATCCATTTGGGGGTAACGTGTAATTTACCCATTTGTAATGTGTAACGTGATCTTGGAGTGTGTGGAATCAGAGCTGGAAATTCTTGGCAGAATTCTATTGGTCAATTGAATTCATAGTCTACCTGATAAGAACATGAAGGACTAGACTCAGTTCTATAAGTAGCCATTGCAGCGGCACTGTTTTCAAATAAAGACATACACATACACTGTCTCTTGTATCGTCTTCGGTATTTGCTGAAGCAATGGCAGACGCGTACTTGCAGGAGTTCGTAGATTTGTCTAAAATGTTCAATCAAGTTATTCTGGGAAAACTTTTGCCGACCAGTCTGTGGGAGCCTCTGCCCCATGTCGTGCAAACTTGGCTGCGTATCTACCTTGCCGGGCTTCTGCTTTACTTCGCCTCGGGCTTCCTGTGGTGCTTTGTTATTTACTACTGGAAACGCGGTGTTTATGTTGCCGAAGGTGTTGTTCCTGTTTCTGTCTTACTTTCTTTCAGTTAACTTATTTATTTTTATGAGTTTACAGTGACTGATCATGGCGTTATTAAGAAGGATCGAGTTAACTGCATCACACGTCCTCAAACTATACTCTTTTTCTCGTTTATGCTTCCCTTTTCTTATTACATCATAGCTGGTGTTAATGCAGATGCTATCCCTACAAATAAAGCCATGCTCTTGCAAATTGGTATTGGCATGTATGCCTGGCCAATTTACTGCGCTCTCCCGACTTTCGTCGAGTACTTAACCGAAAACGGGTGGACAAGAAGCTATTCCAATATCTCCGAAGTCGGCTGGCCTCTCTACATACTGCACGTATTCCTTTATCTCACGGTGCTAGAGGTCGGGATTTACTGGATGCACAGACTGATGCACGAGATCAAACCTCTATACAAGCATGTTCATTTAACCCACCATATCTACAACAAGCAACATACCATTTCTCCTTGGGCTGGTAAATTCAGATACCCATAGGCTTACTCTCGCACCGGAGTTCGAGTAACATATACGAGTCGATAACCCATGTGTCTTTGTTTCAGGTTTGGCAATTCACCCTATGGATGGACTCCTAGAGGCTACACCTCATATTATAACGTCCTTGATCGTGCCGAGTCATTATCTAACTCAGATCTGTCTGATGACGTTCGAGGCCATCTGGGCGATGAACATTCATGATTGTATCGACGGCGGAATGTGGCCCTTGATGGGTTCTGGATTCCACACAATTCACCACATTACATATCGCCATAACTACGGCCACTACACCGTTTGGATGGATTGGATGCTCGGAACCCTGCTCGAACCGACTACTGTGGAAGGGAAGATCAAAGTGAAGTAATTGTGTGACTGTGCCTATCTTGGCATGCATGTCTTGTTTTGTTTTCAAGTGTGTCGCCGGTACATGTTAATCGAGTCTGTCTGAAATGTGGACATTGCATGCCTTGCACTTGGCGTTGGTCAGTTTAACAAAAGAACTTTGTACTGGAATAAGATATGTTGGAGTTTAATAGGGGAGTTCGGTCTCCTGTGTTTCCTTTGAGCTTTTTGTTTTTATTTTACTCCTTCCGTCCTATGTTTTTTTTGTCCATTGTTGATTTTTCATGTAGTTTTAGAAAAAAAAATTGTGTAAAAAATATGATGTAAAATAATTGAAATGATAATTTTATCCTTAAAAAATTAAATTTTATTTTGCTAGAAAACAAAAGAAAGGATAGAAAAGAAAATGTACCTTATAAAAGTTGTTGATTTTTTTCGATGAGACATTTTAAATTAGACAATTTTAAAACACAAAAGGGACACCATATATGGGACAAAGGGAGTAGTATTTATTTTTCCTATTAAATTTGTTGTTATTTTTTAAAAAAAATTACTCGAATTTATTATTTTGGAAAATTCAATAATTCTTTTGTACCTTATCTCTCACTTTTGAAAAAAAATCAAAGACTAATTTTTTATTTTAATTATTTTATTAATCATATCTTACAATTTTTTTGAAAGTCTGTAAAAAATAAACAAGAAAGAATTTAACTGGGATGGAGAAAGTATTTTTTATGTTTATTTTATTTTTTAATTTTCTTATATTTTAATGTACCCATTAAAACGAACTTAATGAATAATTTTTTGAGTCATTTACAATTTAAATCATTGAACTTATCCTCAATTTTCGTATAGGTCACAAACCTTTGATTTAATCAGATTAAATCATTAAACTTTTATTATTAATAAATTATATCATTCACACTAACATTGTTAAATGTTTTAATGAAAAAGCTAACTCAATAATTCTACTAGACATGTTTTTTCATGTCAGCAAGTTAATATTAATTAAAATTAAAGAAAAAATATTATTTTTTACATTAAATTATTAAAAAAATTTAGTAAATTGATATCGATTGAATTATAATTTTTTAATAATTTAATATAAAAAATATTTTAAATATATTTTTGAACTTTAATTAATATTAACATGTTGACATGAAAAAATATGTCTAATTTTTTAAATATATTTTTTAATAATTGCAAATGACTCTAATTTTTATTTTTTATTGACTCACAGATAAAATAGATGTTGACCGTCATTTACTGATAAACAATTTTCAAGGTTATAAATATAATAAAATTAGTACATAAAGATAATTTTAACCCTTAACGTTTATAATTTTTATCGTTTTAGACCTTATTTTTTTGGATAAATTTAACTCTTAACTTATATTTTTTTTGACAAATAACTTATTTTTAAACCACTATGATAATTGTACCTTTAAAATTCTAACAATGATAACATGTCATATGCATATGATAATATATTTTAAATGATATAGCATTTAACCTATCAAATATATATATATTAAATGAAATATAATTTTATTCCAATATTAAATATAAAACAATTAAAATTTAAATAAAATATTAAAAATTAATTATTTCTAAAATAAAATGCTACTAAAAATTCTCAACCCTAACTACGATAAAATCAAAATCCTATCTTAAAAAATTAATATTTTTAATTCTAAATTTTGTTCATATTTTTTAAGATAAAACTTTGATTCTATCGTAGTTAGGGTTGAGTATTTTTAGTAGCATTTTATTTTAGGATTAATTTATTTTTAATATTTTATTTAAATTTTAATTATTTTATATTTTATATTAGAATAAAATTATATTATATATATATGTATTTGATAGGTTAGATGTCATGTCATTTAAAATATATTATCTATGCATATGACATGTCATCATTGTTAGATTTTTAACGGTCTAGTTATCATGATAGTTAAAAAATAAGCTATTTGTCAGAAAGATATAAGTTAAGAGCTAAATTTATCCCCAAAAAAGAATAAGGACCAAAACGATAAAAATTATAAACGTTAAGGGTTAAGATTATCTTTATGCCAAAAATTAATATATCTTTATTCGATAAATAATTTTTAAGACTATAAATATAATATAATGAATATTTTCAAGGTTATAAATATAATAAAATTAATATATCTTTATCAAATAAATAATTTTTACGACTATAAATATAATATAATTAATATATTTTTTTAGTATATTAATAAGAAAAAACAATCTAACTCAAAGAAACATTTTGACTTGCCGTACTGTCTTGGCGCAGCTTCTCCAAAATCTCATTAAAAGCCTCTAAATATTTGCAGCATTCGAAAAGTGTGTTGTTGGAAATATTAACCGCAAAATGAGACGTTAGAACTGATTTAATATAAAAATATATAAGCAAACAATAACAGTATCGTGGTGAACCATTGTCTTAAAAACAAATCGGTCCGATGTATGTAATCGTAACAGTTAGTCGAATACCCTCTAAGATTAACACATCTTTACAAGAATTTGTATACCTAAAAGCTGGAGCAGATTTAGGTGGTATTTCTCTTCACTTGTAATAAAAAAATGGAGTAAAAGAAATAAATTTAGTGAAAATAATGTTTCTCAAAGTTATTTATTTTTGTGTGTGTGATTAAAATGAGCTCAAATGACTCATATTTATAGTACAAAGTAGGGGTAAAATAATAAAATGTAATAATTAAAGAGTTTTTGTAAAATGAATCTTGATATATAAATAGTCCGGGTTTAAAATAAATATGAACATACATATAGTCAAAGTTCAAACGTTTTGAACACTTATTAGATAATTAAAATGTGTCTTAAAATTAGCTATAATGGCTAGTAATTAAAACTATTCCATTAAAACTATTTTTAATATTCAAAATTTTAAACCATTTAAATATTAAAAATACTATAATCTTTAGACAATAATTTATCAGTGTTTATATTTAAAAAGAATTCTTCTGAATTTTCTATATATATATATAATAGAACGCGCACATATGTATTTTAACACGTTTTTAGGATTATGATATAAAAATAGGTTTTTAGAATTAATATTAAGTGATTTGGGTTGTTACACCCGAATTTTGGGTAAATAAAATAAATAAATAACAGGAAAAATAATAAAAATAATAAAATTTAAATTGAAGATATGGGAGAGATTTTCGGTTGGTGTGGGGAGTTGGTTGAGAGATTTTTTGGAGATATTGTTGAGTTGGTTGTGAACTCCTTGGATGATTAGGACTGTGAATTTGAGTCCTTTAAAAGGGGGGAATCGAATAGGGGAAGGGAATCGGAGGAAAAGAGGAATGGATCATCGGATTGTTCATCAACGAAAAGACAAGGCGTTTGGTGGCAAGGGAGGGAAATAAAAAACAAAAAGAGAAGGTGGTACCGGTGAGATTTTGATTTCTCGGTTGGGAGAACCTTACACGACAACATCCGGGGAAACCAAAACTAGATCGATTTCCATTCCGGCTCGTTTTAACCATGAACGACACACTGGAACCAACGAAACCGATTTTCTGTGGATGTGCGAGGGATCATTTGTCAACAAAGAGAGTCACGGCGTATGTTTATCGATTCTGGCGAGTTGGATTTCACCGTGTACCTATCACTGTACATGCAAATCAATTGCATCAGTGGATTCAATTCCAAATGCAATAACTCATGTTGTTTTGTTAATGGAAAAGTCAATTGAAAGGTAATAATTTTATTCATTTCTTTGTTTATTTTTTATTTAATTTATATATATTAATTATATGTTTATTTATTTATAATATAAGCCATTTAGTCTAAAATTCACCTAGGCATGGTAATTGGACTTTAGATTTATAAATCAGCTTGATCTTGTGTCTTTTATGTTATGTTTTAATTCCGTATTTATTTGTATGCTTGTATTTTTTAAAAAATTCATGTAGTATATTTATTTAGGACAATATTTAATTTACTTACATAATTAAATTAGAGTCTTTTTAGGTTAGTCACTTTAATTAAATAATTAATTTTAAATTAAATTAATTTTAATAGTGAGATAATTATAGAAACGTTAGCATTTAAATCTTATAACTCGGATACACTAAATGGTCGGTGTTTTGACCTACAATGATTTAGGTTTAGAATTAAATAAAATTGATTAGGTAAATAATTAGTGACATTAATAATATTATTAACTTTGCTAACTGGCAAGATGGTAGTGTCCGAGCATTCGGGTGTTATCATACACTGAGTGAAATTAATAATTTAAATAGGATTTAAACAAATAGAACATTTTTAGGTTAGAACTTAAAATGAACAAGATAATAAATGATCATGCATTTAAAACCTTTTGAGGCGAAATATATTTTTCTTATCCAAAAGAATATCTTCAATTCGAACGATATTTAGTTAATAATAAAGAATTAAATTAATATCTATATTTAAAATACCGAAATGTCGCGTGTAATTAGTAAGGTATCAATTTTGGGCCTTTGTAAGGATCGTCCTTACACGTAACCGACTCTCGAACCCAAATACTTTTAACGAATCTCTGGTTTATTTTATGGTGTCTGACCTACCAAAGTAGTCAATAGCGACTCCAAATTATTTTTTAATATGTTTTAATGAGACTCCAATCTTCAAACTAACAATTAAAAATTTGTAAAAACTCGATTTTCTTAAATTCACTCGCTAGGCTATTTTTCACACCTTCTGGTTTTAAAATGGTCGCGACATGGGTTATTAATTAAAATTATAGGTTATAGGTTATTAAAATAGGCCCTTGGAATTCTTAGATCAATTAGAATTAGGATTGGATCAAAGCCCCTTAAAGATTCAAAGTTTTAGCTTAGTTTATAAAATTATTCTTAAGTTTTCAATTTTTACAAAATAGTCACTATATTCAAAATCTTAGAGATTGAAGGGTCAATTTTTGAAATAGAGTTGACCAAAGTCAAATATATATCAAATAAGGATTTTAAGATATTTTTCTATAATTTATTTTCATTTAAAACTAATTTTTAAGTATTTAATCCTGAACTAAGCTATATCGACAAAATCGGTTCACTAACTTCTAGGCCCATTTTTGGGGCGTTACATAGCAATAACGATATTAATTGCTTAAGCACTAGTGAACGTGTCTGGAACTATCTAAGATAAATGAACGAATTTAGAACTTTCTAAGATAAGGGTTAACTCATAACACACAACTAACATCTTTATCCACCGAAATCGTCGATGTATTAGAAAATATATAAATATATAAAATACATATATAAACAAGTATAGTCATTTGACCTCAGGATTCTAGTAAGTTTATTAGAAAATTGCCTAATATTTTTCATAGAAGGTGGTTAATCCTTCACACTTACGTAGGTTATTTTATCAAATTTATCTCAACATAAACCATTCAAATAAGAGATATGAAATAATTAAAAGCTTTTTTCACAAGCTCAACCTCTTAAAAATATGTGAATTCTTTAAGTTCTTTTATAAAATGAACCCTCCAAACTCTAGAATAAGAATTCATTAAGAATAAATATACAACCTCTTTAATTGGTAAATTCAATAAGTTCTTCTCAAAAGAACAACACAAACACTTTGAGATTGAATTCATTAAGAGTTTAAGAAAACCTATCCTCTCTAGTGACAAGTTCATTCAGTCATTCACGATGGAACTACCCATTCTCACAGGGCTATGAACTTGTTAAGAGTAATTATTCAATAATATCAATAAATTTGTCAAGTTTTTCTAGCTAAGATCACCAAAAAACTGGGCTATAAATTTATTAAAAGTAATAAAATTCTACCTAAGCATGTACATTATTCGTCATAGAAATACGTAGTATGAATGTATACTATGAGTACTCTTCATGGTTTCATTTAACCACATTGAACTTAGATAATTAAGTTGGGTATCCACCACGAATTTTTCTACCAATGATGGGCTTTAGACCCATCCCCTCTACTAATCTAAAATCAATTTTTGACCTAACCCTTTGGTAAATGGATCAACTAGATTCTTTTTCGATTTTACATACTCTAAAGAGAATAATCTATTTCTTATTAAATGTCTCACAGATTTATGTATTATGCAAATCTGTCTTTTCTTATCATTGTAAGTTTGGATCTTCACCACACATATCGCAGCTTGTGAATCACATAATAAAAACACCGGAGGAGTCAATTTTCCCTATAAAGGAATTTCTTCTAAAAGATTTATAAGTCATTCAGCTTCTTACCCAGACAGATTCAAAGTAATGAACTCTGATTCCATAGTAAAACGAGTGATGCAAGTTTCGTTACAACACCTAAAGTAAAGACGTAATCACTCGTTGAGCTTACTTCATCATTATCAGTAACTCAGTTGGCATCACAATATCTTTATGAGATTGAAGAAAAGTCAACGAACTCAAGTTTTCAATCTATAGTACTTTTAAGATACTTTAGTAGCGTCTAAGTGCAATCCAATATTCACTACTAGGACTATGAGTATATCTACTTAATTTACTCATTGCATAGGCAATATCAAGTCGAGTATAGATCATTAAGAACATTAGGCTTTCAATAATTTTAGCATACGGGAAACGCTATTTTCTTTATTCTTAAAGAGATATACACTAGATTCATAAGGAGTTCGTACAGGATTGACATCAAGGCTTTTCTCATATTTTAACTTCAAGGCTCTCATGATTACGAAGGATTTTCTTTCGTATTAATGGGGGAATGTTGTTAATACTTATTTTTAACCATTGTTTTAAGGTTATTTAATTCTATTTTAAATAGAATTAAATTATGTTTAGAAATGATAATTTTGTCCTCATTATCTAGTTATAAATATTGGCATATTTTCTTATTTGATATATCCATGAGCAAGTGTTTATTATAGAAACACTCTATTTGATTTTCTTAAATCTATATTTAGTGTTGTTTTTGAGTTGAGAGAAGATCTATACCATCAGAGTTCGTTCTATCTTTTGGGTGTAAGAAATTTGGAGAGTCGTGTTAACCTCAAGGGGTGTTCATCCATTGTAACGATTATACACATCGGGGCAAATTCACTTTCAAGGCAGTGGTTAATATCACGACACGGTTTGGTTCGAATAATAATTTTATTATTTTTCAGTCAATTCTAACGCTTCGTGGTATAGTAGTCTATTTTTCCAACATATGTCCCATCAATGACGGAACATACAAAAAAGAGGTCCAGTCTCCATAAATCATTATTTTTATATATTAAATAAAAAAAGTAAAATATACAATTTTCTCTAAAACAATTATTTTTTTAATATTTGTCAACAAAAAATTTTAAAATATATATTTTAATCTATTTTTATAATAAATTTTTAATTCTGCCCTATGTAATGTTACATGCAGCAAGATTGCTTCTACCACTTATATAGCTGAAGCGAATTGACCAATCCTTCTTAAACAAAGCATTCAGGTGGGGAAAATTAAAATTCCCACATTATTAACATCATAATATTTTTTTTTTACCAGTAAACAAATTATTAAAAGATTATTTAAGGTGATTAAATTAAAAAAAGTGAACAAAACTCAGTTCATCTTAATATTGTGATCTCTCATTGTAAGAAATAAGAATTTTATTCGTATCCTACTCCATAACTTAACCCTAATCATTATTATTTTTCAGTTACGTAGATATTAGATGTGGACTTATTATTGTGTTTTGATTTTAATCTTTGATTTAGTATATTCAGGAAATGTGCAAATCTAGATAAGCAGAATTTATTAAGATTCATATAAACAATTTATTAAGAGTAATTCAACAATTTATTGAACACATAATTTAAAGATTGTTTTTTTCATTTATGCTGCCACATTAACTAGATAGATGACTCGGAGAATGGACAAAGTTTTTTCCTTGGATTTCATTAGCGATGTAAACGGGTCGGATCGGGTTTTTGGCTGCCCTGATTTTGATTTAAAATTTAAATCTTTCTATCCGATTCGATCTTAATATTTTTATCTCTGATCCGACCTGATTTTAATATTTTTATCCTCGATCCGACTCGATTCAATATTATAAATATCATATCTTAATTCTGACCCGACCTAGATATTTTAATAAAAAAACTTGAATAAATCCGACATGACACGAAAAAAATAATAAAAATATTAAATATTATATATAAAAATATATAAATATACTAAGTCGGGTCGGAGAATTTTCATCCTAAACTTGACCGCAATCAGACCCAACTTTATTTTTTGATCACCCGACCCGAATCCGATTTTTAAAATAAAAAAACTCATCCAGATGGGGTCTGATCGGGTTGGTACTTAACGAAGACGGATCAAATTATCATCCTAAATTTCATAGAAACAATTTATTAAACATATAATTTGAAAGAACAAAAGAATAGAGGTAAAATGAATTTTAATCTTTAGCTTTAATTGAATATGATATTAGTGAGTTAGAATTTGGGATAAGGAGAATTCATGATTTTAACGTGGCTTGTATTCTAAAAGTTGGCTTCTCTTTATTCTCAGATTTGTACTTTTATCCTTAGGAATAAGATTTATTATTTATATTTTATCAGAAAGGTTATATTATATTCTTTAATTTATTTAGAAATATAAAATTATGGTATTCAGTTAATGGATTATAAAATTATTAGAGTGCATGTTTTACAAAGTTATTATTATGATATATTTTCTTTTAATTAATCAAACTTTTAGAATATTAAAGTAAAAATATTTGCTTAAAAATTCTGAAACATATTTTTCTGTTATTTCTAATTTATATAAATCTTTTTTTATAAAATTATTACACAAATAATTGAGTGTGGTTATTAGTTTTTAATATTATAGTATAATATTATATATTTTAATATTTATAATCTATTATAATCTTATATTTAAAAATATAAAAAAAAAATCATAGGCCAGTATAGTAATTATCACATTCACTATTAAATCAAAATATATTAATAATAACTAACTATAAATATTATATTTATATATTTTATTACATAATTCATATTAAAATTTAAAATTATAATATGACTTAAAATTAAATATATAATTTTTACCATATAAATAAAAAATACCATTTTTAGAAAAAGAACTAATCCGAATTTTTCATCCGGAAACAAATGCCAACAAAGATATATAAAAAAAAACTTAAAAAAAAACAAAAAACTCTCGCCGTCTGTGGGAATCGAACCCACGACCACGTGATTAAAAGCCACGCGCTCTACCGGCTGAGCTAAGAGGGCCTGATGCTTAAAATTAAATATTATTTTTTATGTCTTAAATTTACGTTAAGATTAGTTGAAAACTGATCATTTTAAGGTCTAAAAGTTTAATGTAATTAATTTGAAATGTACCCTTGATTTATTGGGTATAATTTTAAATTAATTAAATTAAATTTAGGCCTAGATAAGTTGAAACCTTTACTAGGTTTTGGCTCTAATTAATTTAGTTAATTTAAATGTGTTTGTGTCTTAATTTGACGAATGTTAAATTAATTAAATTTATTTATTTATTTCTTAGTTAATTTAGGATAAATCATGTATTTGACTTGAAAATACAAAAAAAACATAATTATTAATTTGATTAATCTTAAATAATGTTCATGGTTTAATGAGATGCTAGTTTAAAATTAATTAATTAATTAATTAATTTAATTTAAGATCATTCATAAAATGTTAGGGGTTTTCTAGGTACTTTTAGGATTTAATTAATTTAAGATAAATATTAGACAAGCTTAGTTAATAATCAGATTACTAATCAATATTTTATAATTTAAGTTTTTTTTTTATAATTGACACTGAATTTTTATTAAATCCATAGAAAATATTATAATTACGATGAATTCAAAAAAAAACAAAAAAAAGTAAAATATTTTCTATGGAGATAAGCATACCATCAAAATCCAGAAGCTTCCTAAATCCCCTTGTCTTTGTCCAATCGAGACACATAACGGGTGAATAAGGAGAAGTGAGCGATCTAAACCATCATGTAGAATATTCCGCTACCCAGGACTGATTATATTGGTACACAACCATCAACCGAGTGAGGATCTAACCATCAATGACCACCGACAAAATCATAATCAGAAACTAGCGTCGATTCAAATCTCTGCAACAATTGGTTGCTAGGGTATGCTGAATCATGTCACAAGGACAAATAAAATAAACCACAAAAATAAAAATAAAAAATGTGTCAAAAGGACAGAGGAAACGCTTGCCATGAAAGTAGAGATTCTTATTAACATATAAGAAAATAAAAAAAATAAAATAATAGAAATTCGGTGGTCGACAACTAATATAAAATTAATTATCGACCATCGATTACAAAACAGAAGAGATGAAGAACGACAATAGCAAAGAGAAAAAACCTAAAGAATATTATAAAAGAGAAAAAACCCTAAAATTATATATTAATTTAAGTCTTTTTAGGTTGGAACTTTAGTGTACTTGGGGTTTTAATTCCAACTTTTCTATGTCATGCATTTTTTTTTAATTTTCATTTATATGGTCTAGTTTTAATTTGAATATTTTGTTAATAAATTAACTTAAAATATAGAAAGTAGATGTTTATTAATTTCGATATTTATATCGTAATAGTCTTGACTTAATAGATATTGATCAAATATTTGAATTAATTTTTATTGTCTGGTGATAAATTTTAACTTGATTTGAATTCTATAAAACATAACATCATTTTTAAATACTTGTATCATGTATAAAGGTAATGCACAAGATTTGAATCATAATTTATCTCGATAATTAGACTTATTTAATATCTATTTAATTTATGGTATGAAGTATTGTGACTATTATTAATTAAATGCTTAATTAATTCAAATCTACCAATTTAACATAAAAACTCATCTAATTAAGATCCATATCCAATTAAGAACATTTAATTAAATTTAATTTAAATTTTAAAAAATTTTATTACTTAAAAGCAACATATATTTTCATACCAATTTTCAAAAGTGATGAGGTTGTTAATTTTTCTTTATACGTAATCAATTTCTAAACCCTTTTTAGTAGAATCTCTAATTTTACGGTATACAACTAAGTAGGCACAAGTAATTTTCTCTCAAAGATCTACAAGCAATATTTTCTAGGCATTGAAGTTATCTATGGTTGTCTCACCGTTCCGTTAATAAAATCCTATTTTTATTTTAATAAAATTTTATTTAATTTTTGTTTTCTTCTCACCATTATTTTCTATCTCTGGATCGACTTCAATAACAACTATAAGACATTTTTGTTATTTTTTATTTTTTAAAAAAAATGTTATTTCTTTTAACCAAATATGTTTTTTAATTTTTAAAAGATCAATTAAAAATTATTTTTCAAAACTAAACAGACCCTTAATATTTCTATTCGTTGGTATGTTTGTAAAATATTTCATGTATTTTGCATAAACTTGCATCGAATCAAAAATAATAGGTTTCGATTTGATACATTTTAACTTGTAAATATATAAAAGGTTAACTACCGAAGTGATTACTTATATTTTTATCTTATATAAGTTGCTCATCGATTTTAAAAAACGACCAGTAAGATCATTTATGTTTTAGGTATAAATTTTTAATCATTTAAGTTTTTATTACAGCTAAACATTAACGAGAAATTGATCAATAAAAAAATAAATTACTTTAATAATCCGTAAATTATTTATTTATATAATTATATATTTAATTTCCGCATTTAAAAGCGGTTCTTATCTTAAATGCCATCTTTGATTGCCTAACATCATTATCCCGAACTACACATATTTGCTGCTCAGGTTCCTAACAGGGTTCATCACCTGTGGGGTTGGGCTTTGCTCCTTTCTGTTAGCCACCAAACAGCAACAACAGCGTGAAAAAGTAATAAAACAGTTTTAGATGGCTTGAGTCTTACTGTTTGCTTGCTGTCTTTGGATTAGTTGTTGCTAATATCGCTGAAAGTTGGTGGGGTTGAAATAAATCTAACAGCGACCTCTAATGCCTTTATTTTGGTACGCAGAATGTCAAGTTTTATCTGTACTAAATGCAGTGATCGGTGGTGTTACATAAAATTCTAACCTGGAAACAAGGATTTAAAAAACGTTTTCAATCACGTTTTCGGTCGCGCTGTATTTATTGCAGTTGTGGACATAACAGTTGTTATCGCGGTTGTTGCGAGAGTCACAGTTTTTTTTTTTTAAATTCGTACAACTTATTATGAGAGTTTTTGAAATAACGGTTATTATCAACTGTTATATAAATTATTTTTATTTTTGTGATTAAAGTATGATTGGATTAATAGTTCAGAGGTTATTTAGATAATTTATTATTTGTATATTTATTTTCGTTTAAAAAATAAATATTAAAAAGTTAAAGGAAATAAAAACTTATCTTCAAAAATAGATATTATAAAATTGTATTTAGTATCTAATTTTTTTTTAAAAAAATATTTTTTAAATATTTAAATTAAATTATAGTTATTAAAAAGTTTTATTATAATAATACTAAATAAAATTGGATTAAGTAAACCAAAATTTAAAATTGTAAACAAAGTTAAAATTATAAAAACTCTTATTTTTATTTTTCCGTTTCTCTAAAATATTTCCAACTATTTTTTTATGTTTTCAAAATTTAACACAATTTTATTTTATTTTTTAATTTTATAACCAAACATATTTTCTTTTATAATTTTTATTTTTTAAAATGAAAATAAAATAAAAACCACACGTAATCTCTATAAAGCATTTCCTTTCATTCTTTCTTTTTTATAACCCATAAAGAATCTTCCCTAGTCCCGACAATTGTAAGGCCTATCAAGTTTCGGCCTAACAATAACATCACCCACCGGGTAAGTAATTTATGTACCACAAAGACTAGACAGCCAGGAGCCGCACCCTATTGTTTATCATCTTCTACGGTTCTCTTTGTAGCATAAAGAGGTTAATCCGAATTGATTAAATAAATTAAATACATATTAAAGAAAATTGTACATAATCGAATTAAATCAAAATAGTTTATTGAAGCTTGTACAAATATAATCTCTTTAAAATAGATTTATTGTTTTTTAAACTAGAGCGAGACATGATTTATATAAGAAAGTGATTAGGTTAAACATAAAAATAAAAAATACCGTTATAAAGATCTTATAAAATAAAATAGGACCTAATAATATTATTATTTAAATATTTATCTATAATTAGGGTGGGCAAAAAACTCGTTTTGGATCTGGTAAGATCCGATATATTTTTATCTGGTATTGGTTTCGGTGAGACCGGGATTGGATCCAAAATTTAGGTCCCGATCATAACTGAGATGGGGCTGGATCTTATTTTTTGAACCCGATACCCGGTGGGAATCCAATAGGACCGAGATCAATACCAAATATCCGGTATTGGTTTTCTTTTGTTTACTTTTTTATCAATCTTTCTCTTTATGTATGAATATTATGAGTACGACTAGTTTTAAGATTTTAATTTTCAAGCCTACAATATTCTAATTTTATTATTTAATATTACTATTGGTGGTTTTCCAATTACTCAATTTTTTTAAGAATAAACTACTTGACCGGATACTCGATATTGGCATCGGTTCCCACTAGTAACGAGAGCAGTTCTTAAAATTTAGAATCCGGTGTGACTGGGACTGAAACTAGTTCTAAATTTCAGAAACCGATGATTATCGGAACCGGGACCAATACTGTTCAAATTGGTTGGGTATGTACTCTTATCCACCCCTTTCTGTACCCTATTTATATCTTAAATATGCCAATTCTTAAAAAAAGAAAAACATCCAAATTAAATAACTTAATATATTTTATGATTTAAATGTCGCCTCTTATCCTGTGTCTGTAGGTCCATTAAGGTGTACGGTTGCATTACATTGGTTGGTTGTTGGTTGAGTGGAGGATGCCATTCAAAGCACAAATGCACCATAGTGGTTGGATCGAAACATTAATTGCCAATTGCCAATTGCCATCCAGTCATTATGAAGATCAGACGGAGCCTATCCACAACTACAACCAAGGAGACACAACAAGCATAGGGTAGGTAAGGATTTAAAAAATGTATAAATATATAAAATAATAGTATATAGTACCAAAAATTATTATATTATTTCAGTTCATCGCGTTATTTATAATCGTAACTCTCCTTAAAAATTCTTTCTCTGTACTACATTTTGAAGGTACACCCATTTTGATTATTACATAAAAATCATTTTTGTCCCTTCCATTATAGCAACAAAAGTTGGGACGTCGGGTATAGAAAGTTGTCATCAACTAGGCATAATAAATTGTATTTTGGTACAAATACTTAATTCCTACCTAAACTATTTATTGTCTTTCATCCGACAACCCCTTCAATTATAAATACCAGATGTCTAGGTAATGACCCACGAGACAAACTTTAGTCGTTTAGATCCGGTTGATATATATATAAATCAAGGGTGAATTTAGAAATTTGGGGGGTTAAATTGAAATATAATTTTGTTATTTTAGAGGGATTAAAATAGGATTTATCATTAAGATGGGTGCATATTCCGATACCTTGCTCATGGTCATGCCGTCTAGAATGAGTGATCGGTTGAGTTGAATTACGTTAAAAAATTTTGAGTTATTTAATTCTTTTATTTTATATTTAATTTTAACTTAAATTCTTTTTAATTTTCAACGGCTAAAAGGAGAACAAAATTAGTTATTGTTCATCCTTGATTCACGCTGAGAAATATTATCAAGGCATGAACAATTAACATTCTTTTATGTTAGAAATAATGAAAACCATTGAAGAATGTTTCCTCGAACTTTAAAGGTTAGGATCAATTACCCAAAAAATAGCTCTATTCTCAATTACCCAATCAGTTGTCAAGTTGACCAGGTAATACAGATTGAAGTCAATTGAAGAAAGGATTGAACAACACAAGCAACTAATTGCCCAAACAATTTATTTAATTATCACTCTACTCTATTTATTTAATTATTTTCTCTTTTTTCTATTAACTTTATTTTGTTTAGTTTATTTTACTTGATATTTATCACCTTCAATATTACTCCTTTTACAGGATAATAAAAGCAATGTGATACAAACCAATCCTTGTATAGATATTATTTTTACTATATTATTATTTGCGATGTATATATTTACATCGTTTGCGTTACACTCATATCGCGTAATAAGTTTTTGATGTTTTTATCGGGGATTGATAACTGTTGTGAGCTTTATGTAAAAAATTAGAACATGACCTATTCAAAAATTAATGATGAAAGATAAAAATCAAATTAACTATCGATTAATAAAAAATAAAATTTTAAGATAGAACGATTATTATTTTTTTTATTTTCAAAAGGACACATAACTAATATGAATATTGAAAGAAAAAAAAACTGTCATCTTAACAAACTATTACTTTTAAAATCAGTTGGTACAGTTTTAGAATAATAAATGTTAAGAAAAACACTAAAATAATAAAATAACTAAAAAATCAAAACAGTTCGTGAACAAAAATATAATTAATCCTCGCCTTTATGTGCGTTAATCACACCCACCAACAAGTAGGTGCTTTCATACCGTATTAATTAAAAGAGGAATACTCTATTGTTTAGTATTTTTATTTAAATTCTACGTTAAAAATTAGATTTAGGGTTTAGGGTTTAAGATTATGATATATAATTAAGGTTTAAAAATTTTAAAATAAGATTCTCTTAGGATATAATATTTAAAATTTAAAATTTAAGGTTAGAGTTTAATTTTTTAATTTTTAATAGTAAGTATAAAAAATATCAAAAAATAAAATATTTTTATCCGATTGATCTATTGTTTTGATATTTTATAACGTTAACAGAGTGTTATGACTTATTTTTTAAAAAAAAATATTCATATTATACATATAAATTAGGAGTCAACATGTTCCATGTAGGGACGGAACTACTAAGGGGATGTGGGACAATGGAGTGAAGAGGGGCAATCGTCCCCTATCCCCGAATTTTTTTTTGTCTCTATTTAATTTTCTCTAAAATTATATTTTTTATGAATTTACCCCTACTTCTAAACGTTTATGTTTTGCCCCATCAACCCTAAATTCTCGCTCCTTCCCTGGTTTCATGCATTCTGTGTCTGTGTTTTCTATATAAACACGCACACTCTGGATGCATACACAGTGGGGTTTGAAACTGTAAACACCAGAAATCTTCAAATTCTTTGAAAATGAGTAAAACCTCAGACAAAAACTTTCTTCCACTAGACTTGGTGAGCTTCAGAGATGAGTCCAAAACAGTGATTGATTTCATTGCCGACTACTATAAAAACATAGAGAAATACCCGGTTCAGAGCAAAGTAGAGCCAGGATACTTGTTGTCCAAGTTACCCGATTCGGCTCCATATAGCCCTGATTCACTCGAGGAGGTACTCAATGATGTGAGTGACAGCATTTTACCAGGACTTACTCATTGGCAAAGTCCTAGTTTCTTTGCCTACTATCAAGCCAGTTCTAGCACTGCTGGATTCCTGGGAGAGATGCTTTGTTCTGCTTTTAATGTGGTTGGTTTCAACTGGATCGCGTCTCCGGCTGCTACTGAACTCGAATCCCTTGTCCTTGATTGGATGGGGAAAATGTTGAGGCTGCCGTCTTCCTTTTTGTTCTCCGGAACTGGCGGTGGTGTCATTCATGGCACGACCTGTGAGGCTGTGGTTTGCACTTTGGCTGCTGCTAGAGACAAGGCCTTGAAAGAACTTGGTGGTAATTGGGAGAATATAACCAAGTTCGTGGTTTATGCATCGGATCAAACTCATTTCACTTTCCAAAAGGCTGCGAAACTGGTCGGCATTCCCCCGTCGAATTTCCGATTCCTTCAAACATCTTTCGCCACCGAGTTTGCAATGTCACCAGAACTACTTCGCTCGACTATCCAAGATGATGTCCAGTCAGGCTTGGTGCCGTTGTACATATGTGCAACCCTTGGGACAACAGCCTGTGGAGCTGTTGATCCTATTGCGGAATTAGGCAGAATTGCTAACGAATACAAGCTTTGGCTTCACATTGATGCAGCTCATGCAGGAAATGCTTGCATTTGCCCCGAGTTCCGGCCTTTCCTCGATGGAGTCGAACTTGCATCGTCTCTCAGCATGAATCCACATAAATGGTTTCTCACCAACATGGATTGTTGTTGCCTGTGGCTCAAGGAACCGCGATTCTTAATCAATTCATTATCGTCCAATCCAGAATATCTTGAAAACAATGCAAGTAAATCCAACGTTGTGGTGGACTACAAAGACTGGCAAGTCACATTGAGCAGACGATTTCGAGCACTGAAGCTTTGGATCATAATCCGACGACATGGTGTCGAAAATCTTATGCACCACATTCGCTCCGATGTCGAGTTAGCTAAGCAATTCGAGTCACTCATAGTCGAAGATGAAAGGTTCGAGATCGTGGTTCCAAGAAGGATCGTACTGGTTTTGTTCAGGCTTAAACCAAAGCACGGTCTAGACGGCAATGAATTAAACCGCAAACTGCTGGATGCCATAAATTCTAGTGGACGAGCTTTCCTGACACAAGGAGTTGTGTCTGGGATTTACGCCATTCGATGCGTCGTTGGAGCAACCCTAACCGAAGCTCGTCATATGAAGGATCTATGGAGTCTTATTCAAGACAAAGCTCGACTCGTACTGCTCCAAAACAGCCCGTAAATCTCTGCTCTAACATTTTCTTTGAGCTTCAACTTCTCATCCCATCCCATCCCATTCCCCGGTGTGGAATTGTTTCGAAATGCGTGACTCTTCAATGCCTTGATCGGTGTTAGGAATTGAAATAAATTTGAAGGTTGTGGTTGGTGAGAAGTCGAACAGTTAAAGACACCATTTACTTCCTATGCGACAAATAGAAGAATAAACGATTCTAAATAGATTTCAATCCCCTTCTTTCCATTGTTGTGAGAAATGAATATAGCGTTTGAAGCTTCACTTTTTTTGTCTGCAAATGACAAGTTTGTTCTTATTTTCTTTAATCTTTTTTTATAAAGATTGTGGAGGTCTGTTTGAATTATGGGTGTTCTTTGTTAAGATTTAAAATAATGGAGAGAGTGAAATTAATTGTAAAAATTAAATACTATGGGATTTGTGTTTGAATTCAAATACAACATTGATAGTAATGTAAGAACAATAAATGATGGGTATCGAACATAAATCCCAGCCGATATTCACTTTTCTTTCAAAAATTTTTTTCTAATTGCTCCTCACTTTATTATTTGCCGTGGTTGACAATTAATTTTATTATTTATTGTCGACTATCGAATCTATTATTTTTATTTTTAATTTTAACAATAATCTCTACTTCTATAACATGTTTTTTTATCCTTATGACACGTTTTTTTCTGTCTTTATGATATGTTTTTTATTTTGTTTTATATTTTGATTCATCTATCTTTGTGGCATATTTTAGCATACCCTAACGACCATTTGTTGTTCACACAGAGATTCAATCGACGCTAGTTTCTGATTTATGTTTTTGTCGGTGGTCAATTGGAAAGTTATATCCCCACTCGTTTGATGGTTTATTTACCGATAAAATCTCTTGGATAGCGATACTTTTTATATGATAGTTTGGATCACGTACAACATCTTCCTTCTTTATGCGTCTTGTTTGGACAGAAACAAGAAGATTTAAGAAGCCTCTGAATCTTGTTAGTATGTTTTTGGGTTGTAAGATTTTTTGAATTATTTAATTTAATTATTTATTTCTTAGATCTAATATAATGATATTTCTTTTATAAATTTAATAAAAATTCAATAACATTTATAAAAATAATAATAATAAATGATGGGATTAAATTTTAGTTTGGCGAGTATATTTATTTTTTTAATAGAAAAGGTGTAACCCATGATTCATGAACTTGCTTTTAACTTTAACCCTAGACAAGTATCTAAAGGTTTAACATATTTTCCCTCCACAATCCCATCCTAGGAACATGATCTGTCCCATTCCAGCTGTCCTTTCCCTGTCCCAATTAGGGAATGCACTGCATTTGTATTTCTTCCCTGCTGAAATCCCCCCGTACCTGTATTCTATACTCTCAAGTCACTCTCCAACATGAATTGGCAACAGAGAGAGAGAGATATTTATCCTCACACTGTTTATTCCTAGTCTGGATGATTATACAAATAATAGAGGGGTCGATGCTACTACACAATGGACGTCTGAGCTATTAGGAGTGAAAATCGTCCGCTGTTAATTATGTTTTACTACGTAATGGACGTCTGAGTTATTATGTCATTTTTATTGTATCTGTTCAAAACTCGTTGGGTACAAAAATAACATGAAATCTATAAGAAAATGAAAAGAGAGAGAGGATGTACCAATATTCAACATATTTTCGAATATGAATCAAGGGATCCGACTCTCTAAAGTCCAAATCCATGGATAAGCTTGAAAAAAAAGAATGTACCAATATCCCAGTGCGAGTAACATGGGGAACAGCTTTAATTCTGATTAGGACAATTGATATCTAACTAGACACAGATTTGATTTGCAGGAAAGTGAGGTTGGAAGCATATTGATTTGCTTTATAGAAAACAAGAAAGAAAAGGCCAAAAGTGCAGTCAAAGTGGCCATGTCAAATGGAAGCAATCCTCTTCTACATATCCATCTTTTGCCCATTTCTCCAGCTGTTCCCCCACATGTGAACTTGTCCCCTGCATCATTTTGCTACCACAATCACTTTTCTTACCTTTTACAGGAGTATGTTTGGATTCATGTTTCTTGATGCATACCTGTGTGTTTTTGAAGCAGTCGGTTTCCATGTTTGGGTTGTAAGAAGATGCGGCCGCCGCAAGCTCCATTGAAAGAAACTGGAATTAGAAGAAGAAAAGTTTGTTCATAAGGTGTTTGTGGTAGTAAGTTAGTAACTTGGGAGCTAAGAAACATCATATTTTGTTTTTACAGGACATTCAATTTACCTCAACTTGGTTCTGTAATGAATGAACATAATTGATGATCTCATCCAGCATAACAGCCATCCCCATTGTCTGTCAAAATCCGGTTGCAGTCGTGAACTGATGTTGAATTTATAGATGTTCATTGCAAAATAAGTAGAGATTCGTTCAAGTACCTTGTGGCATCCTGGAACAAGGTCTTGCAAACACCTCATTTTCTCATTTATTTTCTCCCTTCTTACCTGATAAAAGAAAGTGAGGCACTGTTACTTGTAACTCACTCATCGACATCGTTTCCATAAGATCGTTTATTCGGACAAAAATGGATAAATCTACCCTTTCTGCTAAACTGTGACTGTCAGTAGCTTGACCCCTTTTTGCTCTTACATGATCTACTTTCTCCTCGTTCTTTGCTTTCCTCCCTTTCCCTAATCTCTGAAAAAAAACATCAACAATATGGTAAAAGGAGATGCATAAAGGCTCAAACCTCAAATACAAGTGGATCACACACATTGTTTTTCCTGATCTTGGTGTTTCCTCCATGTTCATTAGTGGAAACTGCTGGAGACAAGATGCTCGGTCGTTGTTCCATCGCTTTTCTCTTCCTGCTTTCGACCGTAACACGTTCATTCTGGACCGCCATCGAAGTATGACCGGTTGGTGTTGCAGTGAGGCTGCCTGTGAGCACAGGTGGAAATTCATGGAATTGGTGGGCCAACAAGGTTTCTAATGAGAAATCAGCAGCAGCAATGTTGAAATTATCCAACAGAGTTGAATTCAGCTCTGAAGATTGCTTTGTCATTTCCATTCCGGCATCCATTTCTGACACAGGCTGAGAGATGTCCTAAAACCCTGCAGGTGTTGTCTGAATTCCACTCATATAAAAAACTATCAACACCGGAAGCAGATTACAGGCCTCAATTATAGGTGTAGCTCAGTTTTTTGAATAAAGTACGAATTGATAACACATGGGAGTTCCAAGTAGAGATTTCTTTATCTAATCCTGAACTTTTTTCCCCTTTTGGTAGGCTCCATTGAGAAGATTACAGATATCCCAATGGAATGGGCCATTGTAACTTTTGAAGTGGAGTTCGAACATTGGAATCTATATAAAGTTTCCTTTTTGCTGTCAGAAAAAATATGGTATAAGGTTCAGGCAGAGTAGTAGTAGTCCATGTTACATGGATTCACCGCCGACGGTCGCCTCGCCCTATCGATGTCGACATTGCGTGTCCACTGTTTCTAGTTTAAGCATAAAATACAGATGGTGTAAACCATTGATGCCAATACTAGATGACGGTGGAAGCCGCTGCAGAGAAAGAACCGAGCAACGGCAATTGACTCCCGACAAATATTTGAGGATGAACACACATAAAATTTTAAAATTTTAAGGTGGGCGTAACTCATAAACATTTAAAAATTTAAAAAACTAACTCATAAAATTTTAAAAAAATTAAAGACAATTTTAAAAAATTCAGGGTGGGTCTGTGCCCATCCTACCAACTACATGCATCTGCCACTGGATTTATATTAAATTTTATAAAATTTAAGTTCAATCTAATTAATAATCAGACTTTTAAAAACCTAAATATGAATCTAAATACAATTACATAAATCCAAGTTTGATCTAATAAAATATTTAAAATCTAAATTCAAATCCTAAAGTCTAACTTCAATTATTTTTTTCTTTT
This sequence comes from Abelmoschus esculentus, assembly GCA_035048815.1. NCBI lineage: Eukaryota > Viridiplantae > Streptophyta > Magnoliopsida > Malvales > Malvaceae > Abelmoschus > Abelmoschus esculentus. The sequence continues at coordinate 14,874,157 of JAUCBN010000003.1, forward strand.
TAAAATAACAACTTAAATAAATATCTTTAAATAAAAAATAATTTTAATTAAACAAATATATTTAAACTAATATATAAATAAATCTTAACAAATATTATAATCTAAAATAAAATAAATTAAAATAACAACTTAAACTTAGAAAAAAAAATATTCTTACATAAACTACTATTATTTTATTAATCTAATAACATAACTTTTTTTAAATCACAATTATTAAGTATCTAATAAATATTATAATCCAATAAAATAAATTAAAAATATAATTAAAATGTTCAACCATCAACATTTAATATAAAAAAATTCTAACCTTCAAACTTTTATTATTTCAATAAAACTCAACAAATGCTTATAAAAAAAACATAAGTTAAATTATAGAAGATATTAATATACATAAATTAAAGAAAGCATAAGATATTAATATACATAAACTTTTAATTTGTCTACATGACAATAGTATGTCAGCACGTACATTTATTTAGATTTTTCATACCATTTCAAGATATTTAATGTTACTTGACAAACATCTTTTATTTGCGCGGTAACGGATGAAGCTACTTTATATGGTGGGTTTAGGCTCACCTTGAACGTTCACTCTAAACTTTTTGAAGCTCATATATTTGTCTTCAATTTTTTAAAATTTTATGAGTTAATCTTTAATTTTTTAATATTTATGAGTTACACGCACTCTGAAATTTTAAAATTTTATGTGCCACCTTCAAAATTTTTTGATCCACCAATGCATCTGAAAGAACATTTTAAACTAAAATAAAATTTCAAGGGTTAAAATACTTTAAAAAATAAAAGTTCAAATAACTATTTATTATAAATAGATTTTTCACAATAATATAATATTTTCAACTCTAAATTCATTTAATTAAATATTTTATCATGACACAAACAATACACTTATATAGTATTTTTTTAAAATTAAGAATTTATATATTTTCTTAAACATGACAAACTTGTATATATTCCAGTACAATAGAAAGATATAAGTTTTCATTAGATATAGCCTTCAGTCTTCAATCTTCCATTATTTTATCGATCATCCATTTAATGGCGACATCTGTGGTGTCTTGAGCAGCCACGATTATATGGATTTGCCTGTACGGGAGGAGCTTTTGGGTCAGGATGGCATCCCGGATGTGGACCACCAGGTCTCTTGCAAGGATCCAGGACGGTTTCATGGATGTGTGTAGCACCACCAGGTGCAGCTGCATCAACTTGGATCTCCGACATCATGATTAAAGTCAAGCAAATAAGCAATGTCTTCAGGCTTGAAAAACCCATGATTGGATATCCTAAGAGATATCCACAAGTGTACATAGATTTATAGGGATTGTATGAGACCCAATTTTAGAAAGAAAGAACTTAAATCATGGGATTTAGTTTTTAAACTTTTAGAATATTTTATACTATTAATAGATCTTTTACGATAAAATTAGAATGTACGAAATCGGATATAAAAGATAATTTCGTCGTCATAAATACAATAAGAATGTCTAAAAATAGAACTTATGTAACGGTTTTCAAAAACACTAATCCTAATAAAAGTTTGGATTCAGAAGTGAGATTGTTGTTTCGATAGCTTATTTTCGGATTTGATTAGATTGAAACTATCTAGAAGTTTTATGAAATCATCTATAGGACATATTGAACCATTGTTAGTTAGATTGACCATAACACATGTTGTTTACGAATGAAATGATGTCGTTTTCGAAAATTCATATATGCTTATGTATTTGAGTCAAGCTTTTTTCTTAAAATGTGATCTTTTAATTTTTTATGCATATTACTTTATACCATATTATGCATTGATTTGTCACAATAATTAGGAATTTAAAAATAGGTGATTAGATTAATTTTATGTTCGGTTTAGTCAGTTGGGTCAAATAAGACATAAGTCATTTCAAGTTGATTTGATATTTTAGTTTGATTAAGATCAAGTACGGGTCAATTTTCCGGTCATGTTCATTTTAGTTCGGATTTATTTCAAGTTGGATTTATTTTAGTTCGATTCAAAATGGTTTGGGTTGATTCAATTAATTAATGGGTTAATTCGGGTTCGGTTGGACTTTAAGTCCGATTCATTTTAGGTAGGTTTAATTTTAGGTGATTAATTCGAGTTTCTAATTGTTATTAAGTTTGAGATTTGCATAATTAGTTGATAGATTTTGGGTTGGGTCATTTTGAGTGAACTATTTAATGCCTTTCATGAACACAAATTATATTAAAAATAAATCTTGTGTATATTAGAATGAACAAAAATATTATTATATCATATGATTTATATCTAAAATATTAAAATAAATTATAAAATTTAAAAATTAATAAGGATCAATTTCAATAAAAAATAAATTTTTAGGGACAAACATGAACAAAAACATCATCATATTAAAACATTAAAATAAAATAAAAAAACGAATATGAATCGATTTGAAAAAAAAATAAAGTTTTAACAACTATAATAAAAAAACTACACTAAATCATAAAAAAACGAATAAAGGATAATTTTTACTAAAAATAAAGTTTTATAGATTATAATAAGTAATAATATAATGATATTAGAAAAATTAAATTAAATTAATTTTTTAAAAAATAAATACTGATCAATTTAAATCCCTAATGCATAAAATCCAAACCCTAAATCTTAAAATCACTAATAAATAAAATACAAACCGAACTCATATATATTTTATGTGTAAAAATAGCATAATATAACATTATATTATAAATAAATTTAAATATATTAATTCATATCTAAAATATTGAATTACTACTACGCATTTTTAATATTTTCTTTTGTTTTTATAATTTTATTAATTTTGAATTATAAAAATAAAAAATTTAAAAAGGGTGAGAGTAAATATTTTAATATATTTTATTTTAAGTAATTAAGTTTTAGATCTCGTCATTTTAAAAATTATTAAAATAATTAATGATTTATATCAATGTATATGATTAGAGATACATATCTATATATAATATTTACTTTTGACTCGTGTTAATTATTATAATTTATTTAAAATATAAATTTTAATTTTCTATTTAATGTTATAATAAAAAATAAAGACTATTTTTTTCAATTTTTTGGTCACCTCAAATACATGTTATATATATATATTATAGATATAAATTATAAACTATTTTAGTTTACGTAAGTTTTTCAATTTCAATTTAAAAATTTATATTGAATCTATGACTTTTAAGTTTAGAATGTAATGTTTAAATTTTAAATTTTAAAATTATAATTTAAATTTTTAAAATTTTAAAATTTAAATATAAATAATTTATAATATTTTATACATTAAAATATAACTCATAATTTTACTGTTCTATCATTTTCTCCTAAATTAATTATTTAACTCAAACTTTTAAGCAACTAAGCATTGGCGGTCAACTCCCAGCGTGGCAGGCCAAACCAAAACACACGGGAATCTCTGCTTTCCGCCACCTGTCGCATGATCATTGGACGACTCCCTCTTTTTTCCATACTCTCTTTTGATACAACAATTTCTTTTGAAAAATAAAATAGATAAAAAAATCAGCGCTCTTGATTTCTTCACTCTTCACTCCTCACTCCCTATAATAATTTTCTCCGCTTGCTCATTTCCACCAACAAATCTGAAGAAAAATAAAAGAAAGGGAGAAAATATCGTCGATCGGTACGGTATTCTGGATCAGCGATTTTTTGTTGATAATTTTAGATTTTATCTCTTTACTTTGAGATGTATAGGGTTTCAAGTTTTCTTATACATTTCCTGATTTTGTTAATGATTTTTTGATTGATGCAATGAATGGTTTTGCAGCTTGCTTTTCTGGATCAATTTAAGTGGTTTAGATTCAATCTGTTTGGGATTTTAGCTTTTCATTGCTTGATTTGACTATTAGGGTTTTTTATTTTCTTTTTGTTGCGATAAATTGGGCGAAAATGAATCAGGACATTTTGTTGATAAGATATAGAGTGGATAAGTTTCTCTACAGAATAACAGTTTGGATACTGTGAAACTGTTGGAACAGAAAAGATAGGAGTTAGTGACAATGACATATCTTCCTTGCAGTTTAGATCTTATTGTTTATTTAATTGATTTTAGAACGTATTTTTGGTGCTTTTAGAACAAATTAGATCGGATCTGTTTGATAATTTGAAAAAAGACTAGAACTACTGATTGAATACTGTTTTAATGCTTTAGGGTTGAGGAATGAGAATGTATGTAATTATTGTTCTAGATATGGATGCTGCTGTTTTAATACTGTTTTAAATCTTTCTGTATTTGCAGGATTAAGTATTAGATTGATATTGTAAAGATGTCTCCAACAGAATCATCACGGGAGGAAAATGTTTACCTGGCCAAGTTGGCTGAGCAAGCTGAACCTTACGAGGAAATGGTGGAGTTCATGGAGAAAGTTGCAAAGACCGTGGATGTTGAGGAACTGACTGTTGAGGAACGGAACCTTCTCTCCGTGGCTTACAAAAATGTTATTGGAGCAAGGAGGGCTTCATGGAGGATCATCTCTTCCATTGAGCAGAAGGAAGAGAGTAGAGGAAATGAAGATCATGTTGCACAAATAAAGGAGTACAGGGGCAAGATTGAAGCTGAGCTCAGCAAGATCTGTGATGGGATATTGAACCTTCTTGAATCTAACCTCATCCCTTCGGCCTCATCGGCCGAGTCGAAGGTGTTTTACCTTAAGATGAAGGGTGATTATCACAGGTATCTGGCTGAGTTTAAGACTGGTGCTGAGAGGAAGGAAGCTGCCGAGAATACTTTGTTGGCTTACAAGTCTGCTCAGGTGGGTGAATTGGTGATGCTGTTTTGTCAGTATTAGTTGTTTTCTCTATAATTCCTGAGCATCCACTGAAGTGTTAAGATAGAATTTCTTGCTTCTCTTTATTTTTGTTTATGATGGCAGGATATTGCTCTTGCTGAGCTCGCTCCTACTCACCCAATTAGGCTTGGACTTGCCCTTAACTTCTCTGTTTTCTACTATGAAATCCTCAACTCACCTGACCGTGCCTGCAATCTTGCAAAACAGGTGCTTATTCTCTACTGCTATGCTATTAATATATTATTATTATTTTGTTAGTTCAGTCATTGATCTAGAACTGCTAATAAACTAAACTCTGCAGTTTTTTAATTGTCTTGGTGTGGTTTGTTGGTTCTGGATGGAATAGTAAATTGTTTTAATCTAATCCCATCCAAACTGGATTTAGTTGTGATGACAGCTCCTTATATCTGAGTTAGTTGCATGTTTGAGGAGCCAACCTGTTAACAGCTAAAATAATTACTGTTCTAATCTGGTTGATACCCAGAGTGCTACGGACATTGAATAGGAAAAAGTTTGAATTGATTACTCTATATGAACTCATTTTGTTTATGAAGTCATTATTGAAATAAGTTTTCGTGTTATAGCTTAAACCACATATGAACTGAAATGTTTGTTATTGCTTTTATCCATACGCTGTCTGGTAATGTTGTAAACTGATATCCATTTTACTGGGATTTATTTATTTAGTGTATTCAAGGTATGAAGATTAGATTGTTGTTCTTATGTGAAGAACCAGAAATGGCTTCTCACGGACATGAAGTGATTTTCTAAAGGTTGCTTGTCAGCTAAAAATAAAATGACATGGGTTTAATTTGGCAGGCTTTTGATGAGGCTATTTCTGAGTTGGATACTTTGGGCGAGGAATCTTACAAGGATAGTACATTAATCATGCAACTTCTCCGGGACAATCTGACCCTTTGGACATCTGACATCACGGTATCTAACGCACACTCTTTCCCGTCCTTTTGTGTGTACACAATCATGAAAATTTCATTAAGCTCTACTGTCTATAGACATCAAATAAAACTCTTTTTAAATTGCCATGAGTTTTTGCACCAGCATGGCTTTTAGAAATGCCAGGAGCTATCTTCTCGAGCAAACCTTTTTTGCTTTCATCATCATGACCACAGCTATCTACCATAGTGTCTACCATAGATTATTCTCAGGACTAACATCCCTAAGGTTCAATTGATCTCCAAGATAACCCCTTGCTTTTTAACAGTATTAATGTTCTGCCACAGTGTACAAGGAAAACACATTTGACCTTATCACATTAATTTCAGAACTAATATTTTAATGTTATTGGATTGCTGTTATCTCATGACTCATGTTAATTGTTTCATTGGTAGTGTTGTTGGATATCCCTTTTCAAGTTTGATGGGTTTTTTTGAGTTCTGAGTTGAGATGATTTCTTGTTTTTCGATCAATATACTTTGTTCCTTGATTTTAGGACGAGGCTGGAGACGAGATCAAGGAAGCTTCGAAAGAGTCGGGCGAGGGACAGCAGTGATGAGATAAGTTCATAAGAGTTGTGCTCTGTACCTTATATTTGCAGGTTTACAATACATAGATGCAATGTTTGTTGTTTTTCGAGTTTGTGTTTTATTTTTTGAATGCATTCATCTTGGAGTCCAAACGATCCTCTGAATTATTTCTGTGCTTTAGTCTTGGACAAGAAGAATTTGGTTTGGTTTGATTTGTTTTTCCTGTGTTAGTGCTAAATCAGTGCGTTTGCCAATCAATATTTTCTTTGAATTTTAGTTACTTGCTGTTGTAAGCTAGTATCCATTTGCTTAGTGATTTTTATTTCTTAGGAGTCTTGAAAGACGAGTAATTTAGAAAATGGTAATTTATCATTAAACTATTTAATTGATTTTATTTTAATTATCTGATGTTAAGATCTAACAGAAATAAAATAATAGTTAAAATAAAATTTGTATAATTATACATTTGGTCCTTTTTAGTTATTATACTAATTTGATCTTATTTAAATTTTAATTTAATTAAATAAAATTAATCAATTAATCAGATAATCATATGTATCGTCATCTAATTAGATATATTTTTAATTAAAAATTTATTTTATTTATATCTAATATATCTATTTTTTAATTAGGCAACGATGCGCGTCTAATTAAAAAAAGTTAAAGGAAAAAAGTTTATCTTGATGGGGGTGTGAACTTAATACAAAAAAACTAAGCTTTTATTACTACAGCAACTATTCAATAGTGATATAAATTACATCATTTTATATATTTTATAATAAAATAAAGGCTGAAGAAAAAAGTATAAATATATAATTATATTTAAACTATAATGATTCAAACATGAGTTACATAAGATGTGTAAAAACACGCATCACTAAGTTAATTCGAACAATTATATTAAAATTATTTTAATTATAATTAAAGAAAGATTTAAAATAATATATATTATCCGAACAATTTTATCAATAATGATCTATTTCTTTTTTAAAAAATATATAATTTATAAAACATATTTTAAGAAAATTATTAACGCGTATAAAATAAAAATAAATAAATTTATTAATTATAAAAATTATATATAATCACTGAATTAAAATATTTAATAAAAAATAAAATTATTAATTAAATTAAAGAACTAGATTCAATATTATAGAAATATATAATTAAAATAAATTGTCTTTTAAACTATATCAAAATCTTTTAAGTTATTCTCTAAATATGAGTGATTTTAGTCTAATTTTATAAAATTTAAGGATAAAATAGATAAAAAAAATTAAGAGGCAAGTTAAGAAATCAAGCATAGTTTAAGGGTAAAAAGTGCATTAAGCTTAAAATAAGAGTGAAAAATAGGTTTCACTTTAATAATACATGTGTTTTTACACATCTCATGTGACCGTGTTTAAGTCTCATCTCAAGCATGCTTTTTTTTTTCTTAATATTTATTTTATTATAAGATATATATAAAATAATATTGTTGAATCAGTTACAGTGTTACAGTAATATTTATTCTAAAATATATTCACAATCATTAGATATTGATCGTTCAATCATTATACTAATATTATTGATGCTTAAACCCGTAATCTTTAAGAATAACCATCATTCCCTTCGCTGTTAAAACTAGATGGCTCAACTTTCCCAATAGGGGTTATATAGATTTAAACCCCACCAAGGACACGTTTTTTTTCTTTAATTTTTCTTTAACCATGATATTGATTCAAGGGAAATAGATATATTAAATTTTAAATAAATTAAAAAATAAAGTAAATTTATTTAATTGGACGATGATATATCATTATTTGATTGATTTATTAATTTTATTTAATTAAATCAAAATTAAAATTAAATTGCTATAATAAGTAATTAATATGAACCAAATGTGTAATTATATAAATTTTACTTTAGATATCATGTCACGTCTTTATTATATTTTAACGGTAGTTGGTCAAAATAAAATTATTTGAATAATTTAATAATCAAATTTTTAATTTTTATAATTCGGTGCTTAAAATAGGTCAAACCTAATAGTTGGGTATCACGTAGTTTACCTATAATAAAATATAGGCTTAAAGGTTCAATAATCCCTTAAACTTTTGTAAAAAAATCAATTAAACCCTTACACATTTTTGCATACAATTAAGCCCTCAAACTCAAGAAAAAAATTTAATTTAACCCTTAAACTTTTGCAAAAGATCAATTAAGCTTTTAAATTTTTTTACATCCAACTATGCCTTCAAACTCAAGAAAAAAAATTATTTGACCCTTTCACCAACTTTGGTATTTAACTTTAATGATTTTTTTGAAAAATCTTTGAAACATGTCGTAAAAAGATAGTACCACTTATCGTATTTAAGAAATTTTAATTTTTTAAAAAATATACAAAATCTAAATATTTTATAAAAAAATTTTGAGAATTCTAAAATTATTTTAAAATATAAAATTATTTTTTTGTAATTGTATACTAATATTTAATATTTTTAGTTTTTATTTTTTTTAATCTTTTAAAAATTATTATTTATTATTTTAAATTAAATTTTAGAATTAAAAATATTTTTTAGGATTTTTATATGATTTTAAAAATTCTTAAAAATGAAAAGTGATATAATTTTTTTACAATAAGTGTCTAAAAAATTTCCAAAAAAAAACTTTAGAGTTAACGTTTAAGGTTGGTTAAAGGTCCAAATTATTATTATTATTATTTTGAGTTTGAGGGTTTAATTGGACGTAAATATAATTAAGGACTTGATTGATTTTTTATAAAAGTTTAAGGGCTTAATCGGGTACAAAAAAATTTAAGAGCTTTATTGATTTTTATATAAAAGTTTAAGGGCTTATTGAAGCTTTAAGCCTAAAATATAGACGATAGATATCCTACTTGTGCTTCTGTTTGCCATAGAATCTTCAAAGATCTGTATAATCCAATTTATACTTTCTTAGTGACAGACCAATTAAAATTATATTATGTTTAAGCTATGCATGCATACAATATTATTACTACTACTATTGTGCATTGGACTTTGGATTCCCATGAAAGATCATACAAAGATGAAAATGGTTAACAAGACGATTTTAATAAGATTTTAAAAAACGACGAAGTACCCGAATATGTCTCTAATTATTCGATTACTTTTCTCGTAGCATACTCTGACCCGGTTCCCTATCAGGCTGGGAAGAGGTGTTACACTCATGTTCCAAAGTGGACTAGGAATAGTTACTCTGGATAATGGAATATGGATTCACTTTTCTGGTGCTTTTGGTTGTATACTAATCACTAGAACCATTCCAAGTGCCATTGCTGAAAAGCTAAGGAGTCTTAATCAGATAGATAAAAGGTTCCTTTTGGGTCTTTTATGATTCTCAATAAGCATCATAAGGTTTATTGTTACTTGTGTAATCATCATTCATTCTCTCTTTTTCTGTTGGTCAAAAAGGCTTAGGACACAGAAAGTCTCAGACAGCCTTCCAACTGTTAGTGTTGGAGACAACTTGTAGCCTGCATACTCCTCATGAGTCACCTTTTTCTTTATCAGAAAAGTTCAGGTAATACCATAATACATTTTATGGGAATTGGCTTCTAGGTCAAGAAAGTGAAACTTATATTCTTGCAATAAATTATTCTCCAACTGCATAATAGTGTTAATGTTCCAGCAGGAGTGATTCAATCAGACATGAGTTTCCATTTCCACAACCTCATCTTGCACCTGATTTGCCATGCAGATTGATGTATCTGTATTGGAAACTCATGTCTTGACAGAGTAAAAATCTTCTATCTCTTTATTGTGCTTTTTTTTATGTCTCTTACTTAAAAATCTTAAAAAATTAAATTTCAAACCCTAACCTATACCCTACACCCTAAAAAATACACACCTACCCCTAATTCCCTGAATCCTAACTACAACCTCTAACCTTAAACCCTAAACCCACTAATTTAAAGTGGAGACACTAATAAAGACATGATTAGGAGGTAAACAATTTGTACCTGACACCCACAAAGTTTATAACTTGCAAGGGAACAAAAATAGTGTTTTTTATTCTTTAATTCCAAGTAGGGTGAATTTCTTATGTTTTTCTAATAGAAATTTTTGATTGCTGATATGAAATCATTAGTCAAAAGTTGACACAACACTTTTTTTCTTTGGGAACAGAAGAAATCTGAGGCATGGAGTAACAGAGCAGCAGAATAATTGAGGTTAGATGTATAAAAACATGTAATAAAAGAGCAACCTAAATTATTACCAAAGTTTTAACTTTTAAATTAAATGGGTAATGTTTCTTTCAGCAACCTAAATTACTTCAAAAGTCATAAACTTTTTAAGTTTGAAGGGTCACCTAAATTATTATCAAAATTCTTGACGATCTAAATTATTACCAAAATGGTTAACTTTTTAAGTTGAAAGCGTAACATTTTCTTTTGATAACCTAAATATATTAAAATGCTAACTACTTAAGTTGAAAGGGTAATATTTTTTTAACCTAAATTATTATCAAAATCGTTAATTTTTTAAGTTGAAAGGGTATCATATCCTATGACAACCTAAATTATTATTAAAATCATTATTTTTTAAATTAAAAAAATAATATCTTTTTACCAACCTAAATTATTATCAAAATTATTAATTTTTTTAAGTTGAAAGGGTAACATTTCCTTCAACAATCTAAATTATTACCCAAAGTCCAAAACTTTAAGTTAAAAGGGTAACATTTTCTTCGACCACCTAAACTATTCCTAATAACCAACTTTTTAACTTGAAAGGGTACTGTTAAAATTATTATCAAAATCGTTAATTTTTTAGTTAAAGGGGATATTTTATTCGTCAACCTCAGTTATTACCAAACCATTAACTTTTTAGGTTAGAAGATAACCTTGTTATAATCACATTTAATGAAAAAAACCATTATCATGGACATAGGAATAAACATCTGAGGTGTTAGGGAAGAACACTTGTCATTCCTAATTGAAGAACAAAAGCTTGCACGTGAACAGAGAGAGCTGGCAGCCATTGTTGCATGGTATGAACTATGAAGGACAAGAAACAAAACACAAACATCACAATCATGGACACTAACTACAAAAATGTCACAGAACCAAAACAAACATAAGACAGTTTCTGAAACACCCCCCTGTCTAATCATGCCTACACTGCTACTTTCATTGTCACCTTCACATTCAAAGTTCAAACTGTTCTTCAAAATAGGAAACTTCAAATTACAAAAATAAAACCCTTTTTGATTGAAAATATTACAGAATCTCAACAATCCCACACCACCATGTTATTTGTTTTAACCATCTTTTGCTGTCTCTAAACTGAGGCAAAACAGCAGTTACTTTTCCTTTTTGATCTCTGCTTCTTTCTTTGTCTTTTTCTCATCCATGATAAGCACCCTGCAATTTCTTTAATTTCTTCTTCTTTTGTGTCTTCATGTTCCATTGTGTTTTCCACTTCAACCTGCAGTACCTCCAACGTCTCAATTCTCAGCTCAAACACCATACTTATAACATATACATATACTTTATAAGATTGTTTACTAATGCAAAACTGAGATTTGCATTGGAATTGATGAATTGGCTTTGCCTATTATGTTCTGCCATTGATAAGACTGCGGCAAGGACTTGAAGACAAATCCGACAGTGTGTGGAGGAAAAGATGCAGGCTTGTTTAGGCAAATCCAATAGGATTGCATGTACATATCAATCTTAGGAGGGACCAGATAAAGATATTGTTAGTTTCCCCCACAATTCAATTATTTTCCTGCAGTAAAACAGGCTAGTTTGGGGTGGGGTGGAGTGGAAGGGCATAGCATTTTAGACTTTGGGGACCAAATAATCTTTACAGTCCCCCACAGTGCCACTATGTCACTGTTCAGACAATCAAGCAATCTTGTAAACATGCCACAATATGGCAAGGGGTATGTAAGGACTAATCAAAGCAGCTTTATGATTGTGAACAGACAATTTGGATGCTAGAAGAAGAAGCATTTGCATGCATTCCATGAATAGATATGTGTTTATTAAGTACTTAGAAATTTTGCAAGCCTGTGAGCTAGCAGGGGCAGAGGTGTGTGAGTCATTGCATTGGTTTTATGTTCTGTAATAACTATTTTGAGGACCAGGGTAATGATTTTTTCTTTTTGTCCTTTGCTTTTAAAAGTTACCTCAAAAGGGGGAAATTGAAAATGAAAGCATAGTCAACAGTCAAAGAAATGGCATGAACATGTTGGAACAAGCCTAAATTGTGTTTCATGGGGAAGAACATACCTGTTCATTAGCTTTCGGTTTGGTGTTAGAATCGGTCGAATCACCGGTTTCCGTCCCGCAACGCATCAATGCTCTCTCTGTGATCGAAGGGGTTGAAGCAGGGGTAAGACTACCCGAACCGAGATCAGGTGGTGTGCTCTGAGTTCCCACATCTCGAGTCAAGCTCCCGGCTTTCTTTTCTGCATACTCCAAAATAAGTTTTTTCAGGTGATGGAAAATGAAGCAGGCAAGCAGCAAGCCTTTAGAGTTTCAGACACGGACCTGGAAATTGAAGTATGTCTTGTGGAACTGTCCTTGTAGACTTGGTTGCAACATGACAGGATGAATGGGAATAAACAAGTGGAGCAGACATGGTGATTCGATTCCTAAAGTTCCGAAACGACCTTCCACTTAGTGTCTTTGCAGATAAACATTCCATTGGAACCTCTCCTGAAAGAGGGTTGCAAATGTACTTTTCTGCTTCATTCCACTTGGAATTCAAAGCAACCCCCTCTGGTGACAAACATTCCCAAGTATTGTACACTGTTCTTGCCTGCAATGCTACAAAAAACCGAACACACAAAACACAGTTAAATTTGAACGATTCAGAAAGCAAAGAAGTATGAATTCGACAGTCACCTTTAAGAGCTGTCGTAAACGAGTATGTCGCAGGGTCAATCTCATCTGTAAAAATAAAAAACCATGGGAAAACATGTAGAGCAAAACCAAGCTTTTGCATGGAACAGGGTCAAGAGAGGATTGTACCTTTCAAAGAATATCCAGGAGATGAAGCAGTGCTAGAAATGGTTATATTCGATCTAAAAGACCTTGAATCTTCTCTGAAACTTCTGATATACGAAGCCGAATATCGTCTCGAAGCGATGCTTTCACGGCTGATTCGTGCCTTGACACTCCATTCCCTCAAACTAAACTCTGGATCGTCATACCTTCTCGAGCTACAAGAAGATTGTTCCATGGCAGATGCCATGAATGATCATGAATTGAAGGCTTCTAAAATTTTTGTATAAATTTCAAACCCTGTGGGTGCTGCTCTAGCAGATGCCTGTGCTAGGAATCTTTCTTTACCAGACTTTCAATTGTGAAAAAGCAACCTTTTCATGGAGGAATTTAAAGGCTGCCTCAAAGTGTGAGTTATCTTTTTTACAAGAAGATTGTTCCATCTCTTTCTATCCGCAAATTATGCTATGGTTAAATTAGGCATAATGGTTAAATAAAATGTAGGGTTAAATGTGTAATTATTTAAATTTTATTTAATTGTTACGTCAGCGTTGTTATTTTTTGTTAGAATTTTGACGGCGGTGACCTAAATAGGTAGGGTTTTAAAGTTGGATGACCTAATTGACGAGTTCGTTAGTTGGGTAGCCAAAATAGATATCCCCAATTAATTCGGTGGTCATGGGGTAGTTTACCCTAAACTTTTTATGTGTTCATACTTGGTTTAAGATTGATTAAAACATCAGATGATCGTTCCATCTCTTATATATATATTTGAACTTTGGGTGATATGAGACTTAGAGGATCTTATATTTTATTTGATTATTTTATTATTTGATACAAAACTAATTTTACTTATCCAGATTATTATTTATTATTTTGAGATATTAATGTGATTTCATACTTTGAAACTAGTTAAGTTTTGAGATTGTTTTCGATGTTTATTTACTATAGTTTATATTAAGATATTTTTATTAAATATTCAAATTTTAGTTATAACACTTGTTTTTAAATATTATAAGATATTTTTCAAATCATTGTTATACATTATTCTTAAATTGAATTATAATTTTTTTAAAAAATAAAATTTTCAGACATAACTTTTTAAATTTAACCTGTTTTTTAACCGGATTTAAGATTACGATACGTGTTCATTATAAAACCCACGACTATAAATTTATGGTTTCACCTTACCTTTTAAATTCAAAAACTATATAAAAGTGGGTTTTAGATTGAATTACTGTTTGTATCCAGTACAGAAAGCTCTGTCCTCATGCATTTTTTCCCACACTAAGTTCCAATTGGAACACAAATTATTACTAAAGTGGGTCATGGCCAGGACGTTGTGCGTTTCCTTTTGTTGCATTGCTGAAACTAGGTAGGGCAGATAGGGTTATTGTGCTGCCATATGCATTGCCAGACCAGGGATTGTTGATGTGGATTGACCTACAACTCGAGTGAAACACAACTTTGATGAAATAGTTTCTTCAACATATCCGAATCTATTTTTTTAAAAACAAATCAAAAATACTTACGCTGTGATAAATAATAACGGACTAACCTTTTAATACGTTTTAAGTGTTTGTAAATTTTAAGGTTAAACCGATTAGACCTTTACGTCGCTTTTTAATATTCATATGAAATTTTTTATATGAAAGGCTCAAACTCTTATTAAATGGAAGGCATATGGAGAATTAATGACATTTGTTACCAAGAAAACAAAGGTTGTCAACCTTAACAACTCCAACCCCTCATATAATGTAATGAAAAGTTGTGGTCCATGGCAAAGGTAAGATATGGTGCCTGAAACAACTCTCACCAACAAGAATCACAGGCATGGGACAAGGGAAGGGGCATCAATACAAACAGAATAAATAAATAGACGATTTACACCTTTCACTTAAACAGTTAAAGTAGAGATTAATTCTATCGAGTCGATAGGTAAAAAAATAACATAATTCTCCAATTTTAAGGTTAAATCATTCCATCATTTTAGATGTTTCAATTTAAAAGCTGTGACAGATACTGGGATGACCAAGTCTGCTTCATACGGACATTATACTAGTTGGGGTACCTTCTGTTGTGTTGTTTTCTTATGGGCTGTTTGGATAGAGGGAAACTAATGGGGGCCGAGAAAAGTGAGGGGAGAACATGCATGTGCAATGAAATGTGCTTGTCATCGTCAGTGGAAAATAGTTTAAAAATGAAAATTGGAAGGCTGGTGGGTCCATTTAGGACCATCAGTTTTGTCTGATTTATAGGAATGTAAGTTTCACAGAAAGGCCCAGGTTCTCTCACACACCCCAATTCAGAAGTGACACCATTTTTTTCTATATTTGTTTTGTTTAATCTTTAAATAATTTGGAGGGTGGATTCACTGTTTTTTATAATTATTTATCATTGATTGAAGATTAATCTATGGTTAAGATTAAAAGAATTATTTAAGTATTTGTGTCATTTTAGATATTTTTGAAATCATGAATGAAATTTTAAAAATAATCTTATATAGATGAAATATAATTTAGGTCAGGCCTTAGATAAGAGTAATAAGGGCACCCCATGGCCCATCATTCAAGGAAATTAAATATTTGTATTTTGTTTGAATTATTGTATTATTATTAAGGATTTAATTTTTTTATATATATTGTTAGGGTTTATTTTTAATATTTGTTAATAAGATTAATTTTTTAATATTTATCATTTTCACATTTGAATCCTTATATACAAGAATTATTTTAACGTGATTGAAATGTTCAGATTGTACACGTGTTCTGAGAGACGAATAAAGTGTCAGATGGTTTGGTTAAATTGTTGAGGAACGCTACACTTGAGACTCGTATCTTTTATGAGATTTCGTTGGTTGTTAGAGATTTGGTTGTTGCGGATCGTAAGGGAGCTTTAAGAGGCGATTGAGAATGAATCCTTTGTAGTTTTCATGCTTGTTGGTCTCATGTGATGCATATTTTGTGGTATAAGATATTTTTATAGGTACTCTTTTTCTCTACATAGGTTTAAGTAGGTTTTTAATGACGCATGTGAAATACCTCCCATGTATGATTTTTTAATTAATAAAATCATATTATTTCATCAAAAACTCAGTTACTTCGAGACTGATTATTAAGATTTAGTTTTTTTAATATTAATTAATATGTATGTTGTTTAAAATTTATTTATTTTCAAGTAATTTAATGACAATGATTTAAATAATAATATGTAATTATAATAATGACCGTTCCATAATGATAGTGACATTATTTAAGATCATGATACTCGTAATTGTTATATTCACAAATAACATATGTAATTAAAAAACTTCACAAACAATGACTAAAATATCATTTTTTACATTCTCAATGTTAAAATTCAAATCCTTGATTTTATTTAAAAATTGGCTTAAGGGTTTAATAAGTCTTTAAATTTTTATAAAAAATCAATTAAACCCTTAAACTTTTTTACACTCAATTATGCCCTCAAACTCAAGAAAAAAAATCAATTCAGACCTTAGACTTTTTTAAACTCAATTAAGCCCTCAAACTTAAGAAAAAAAATCAATTCAGACCTTAAACTTTTTTAACACTCAATTAAACCCTCAAACTCAAAAAAATCAATTTGGTCCTTTAACCAACTTTGACCGTTAACTTTAACTTTTTAACACGTGTTGCAACAAAATAACATTACTTTAAAATTATATAAAATATTTTTAATTCCAAAATTTTTAATTTTTAAAATTATATAAAAATCTTGAAAAATATTTTTAAAATATAAAATATTTTTAATTTCAAAATTTAATTTAAATGATAGATAATAATTTTTTAAAAAGATTAAAAACTAAAAAAATATAAATATTAAATATTAGTATACAATTATAAAAAATTATTTTTGTATTTTAAATTAATTTTAGAATTTTCAAAAAAAAATCAATTTTTTAGATTTTTTTGTATATTTTTAAATTTTAAAATTTCTTAAAAACGATAAGTGATATTATCTTATTATGACAAGTGTCAAAAAATTTTAAAAAAACGTTAAAGTTAATGGTCAAAGGGCCAAATTGATTTTTTTCTTGACTTTAAGGGCTTAATTGAATGCAAAAAAAAAGTTTAAGGGCTTAATTGATTTTTTATAAGAGTTTAAGGGCTAAATTGATTTTTTTTCTTGAGTTTGAGGGATTTATTGAGTGTAAAAATATTTAAGGGCTCGATTGATTTTTTTGCAAAAATTCAAGGGCTTATTGAACCCTTAAGCCTTAAAAATTTAATTCCTCATTATATTGGTTTTAATTTTATTTTATTTCACTTATTACTTTTTCTGAACTTTGTTATATTTTTTTACAATATTTTATTTTTGCAAATTTGAATTATATTTCTGTTTATTTAATTAATTCAATATTTTTAAAAATTGATAAATATTTATAATCATCTTGATTTAGTCATAGTTAAATTGTGATAATGGGAGTTTGCCAATGAATTATTATATATAATTTTATGTTAATGTTGATGAATTCATCATTTATCGTTAATAATGTAATTTTTTATAAAATATTTATAAAATAATATAACAATAGATTTATAAAAAAAATAAATCCAATAGAAAACTTTATATATACTATGACATCAGCAGTTGGTAGGGGAGTTCAATAATAATTGACTCGGTTGGTTTGATCTAACTATTTGATAATTTGAATAAAAATAATCGAGAATTTATCTAAAAAATTTAGATCAGATATTTGGTATATCATTTTTTAGATTAGGATTGGATCACAATATTAAAAATTTACGGGTATCCAGTTATTTTTAAGATTCGATTCTTTATTTTAAATATAATTAATATTTTAACAAAATACACTTATATTTATTATATTTGATACAATCTGAATTTTAAATCTCAATCCCTCAAACTTTATTTTTAAAAAACAATTAAGATTCATTGTAAAAAAATTAGGAGCAATAACTTTTAAATATATATTAGCCAAATAATACACTTCAAAGTTTACAATATAAACTAGTTAGGTGATATATCTGAATATTTCTCATTTATAATTAATTTTAAATCATTAATTTTTTTACTAAGATTATATATTATTAATTTTTAAAATTTAAACTTAAAGGAAAAAAACTGATACGCATAAGCCGAATTTATGGATACCCAAATTTTACGATTACTCGATTAATGAGTATTCGAAAGCCACAAACTAAGACACGGACCGAGAAATATGTTACTCGAAGATTGCTCGAAATTTCGGATACCCAATATTAAACACCCTTACCGATAGGAGTGGCGGACGTACACAGAGTCAACGACTGTTTTGGCTTAAAAAACAATGAAAAATAAAAGTAAACGAAAAGGCACATATATTGAATATGTATAATAATTAGGGGTATTTAAAAATAATTGACTCATTTTATTTGATCTATTTATTTGACTGGCCAAAAATAAATAATTGGATATTTATTTTAAAAAATTGGGTCGAATATCTAATCTGTTGTTTTTGAGTTGAACTCGAATCGTAATATTAAAATTTTTTAGGTATTCAATTATTTTGTGTACTTGGTTCTGAATTTTTTTAATATTTCATTTTAAAATATAATTATTATTTAAATAAAATATTCTTACATTTATTATATTCTCATATCAAATAATCTAATTTTTAAATCTTGATCTCTCAAACTTTATTTAAAAAAAATTAGGTTTAAAATTACAATATAAACTAGTTAGGTAATATATCTATATATTTAAATATTTTTTACTTAAAATTAATTTTTACATTTAGATTGTATATTATGAATTTTTAAATTTTATAAATTTCTTATACTATCTTAAAAACAAATTTAAAGAAAAAAATAATTTAATACCCATAACTCAAATTTATAGGTACTCAAAAATTACTAACATGAACATAAACCAAAAAATATATTATCCGAAAAATTAGATATCCGATTTTAAATACTATTTCCCCATAACAAAAAGAATTAACAAAATGCATATAAAAGGAAAAGTGTGTGGGTCCAATCATGAAACAGAGCGATGAAACAACAGGAAAGATCAAGCGAACACAACCAATCCCATCATCTCATCAGAAGCATCACAAACCTATACAGACCAAACACGAATAGAAACAAAAGCCTTCAGCCTTGCTTTTTAAAAAAACATGAGAAACCCACTCTCAGACCAAGCAACAACAAGAAACAGAAACGGAAGCAAGAACACTCCTTGTTGCAGCAAGGTAGGGATCAAAAAGGGACCATGGACACCTGAAGAGGACCAGCTATTGGCTACTTACATCAACAAAGAAGGAGAAGGACGATGGAGGACTCTGCCGAAGAGGGCAGGACTCTTACGTTGCGGAAAAAGCTGTCGCCTCCGTTGGATGAACTACCTGCGACCCTCCGTCAAGAGAGGTCAGATCACCCCCGACGAAGAGGATCTCATTCTTCGCCTTCACCGCCTTCTCGGCAATCGGTATATTTTCCTGCCCTCTCTACAGTTATTGGTGCTTATCACGAATTTCGCTTCTAGGGTTTCGAATTAATATTTTCAGTTTCGAAACATAACCAGAGGGTTATAAGTTTAGGGTTTCAATATTTCGAGCTTTTAAACTCGATCTTGTTCGAACCCAATTCATTGCGTATGATTAATCAATTTACTGGGCAGATGGTCGCTCATAGCGGGAAGAATACCTGGGCGTACTGACAATGAGATTAAGAACTACTGGAACTCTCACCTGAGTAAAAAGTTGATCAGCCAAGGCATAGATCCGAGAACCCACAAGCCTTTTAACCCTAACCAATCACCAATCCATGTCAAAACTTGTTCATCCTCCCAAAATCCTGGACCCATTACTGGTACAATCCCCAACCCAGATATTAATCCTCCAGCTTCTCCCAGCGGCGGTCAAACCATTGCTGCAGGCAAAGAAAACGAGTATTTCCGAAACCATTATCAAACTGATGACGCACCGATAGCCCATGTGTTCACCGGTGAAGGTTGTGGATTAGAAATGATAAGCAGCTGCAGCAACCAAAACCAAGGGATTATAAGAAACAAGGATGAAGATTACGAGGATATCAATTCCTGCAACGATGATGTCTTCTCTTCCTTTCTCAACTCATTGATAAACGAAGATGCTTTTGCCAACCAGAATCCCATGCAACAGCTGACCAATGGAGTTCCACAAGCCGACCATGCATTGGTTTCAATCACAGCATCAAGTTTGGGGGAGAATTTCAACCAAAATGACCCCAAGAGGGGTAATGATCATCATCTCAACTAGCTCTTCCCAACCCTCCTCTTGCCTTGCACTATGAAATCAATACAACTGCACAAGATATATACAGTGTTACAGGGCCCAGGGATTGGCTATTATTTTATGTATGTTAATAGTCTGCTATTGTTCCACTTAATTCCTCATCCTATGTTTGTGTTTTCAAAATTTATTATATGTATCATTGTAAACGAAGATATGAG
Source organism: Abelmoschus esculentus (assembly GCA_035048815.1). Lineage (NCBI taxonomy): Eukaryota > Viridiplantae > Streptophyta > Magnoliopsida > Malvales > Malvaceae > Abelmoschus > Abelmoschus esculentus. Next base: position 14,894,905 of record JAUCBN010000003.1, read on the forward strand.
TGGGAACAATGCACTGATTTGAACTTCTGTGTGATGTGATTTTCAGGTGATCAATATATTTAAGCTTATTTGATGAAATTTCCATTGATTTCTCAACGTCTGCTTCCAATAATTACCTATAATCTTCATGAATCCATGTATGGCAAGGCCAGTTCAAGTCTAAGGGTCGGTAACTATTGTTGTAGAACCATTTTTTTGTTTCACCTAATTAAGCTTTTCATGTTTTTTTTAATACGTGAAGAAGATAAGTAGAGGAAAAAGAGTCCACTTGGTAATCCTCGTAGACAAAGAAAACCAACAATAATCAACTTTTGCTACATGCGATAGATCGTCAGACACCAAAATTAAGATCTTATTTAAAGGTAACGTGAACAACCGACGATCCAAATCGACCTCCTCTAAGGTAGCTACATGCTTAATTTGAGATAGTTTAGCCATGCTCTCTGCAACTCTATTAGTCGTCTAACGAACGTGACTAACCCGCACCTCCAAATCTCTAGCTAAAAAATCCAAAATAACCCTCCCTAACAACAGAAAACTCATATTCTAAGCTGAGTTACGCTCTATAAGCATGCAGACAACATCGAAACTATCTGCCTCAAGTCGCAACCCGAGAGTTGCAGGTCTTCGAGCCCATGTAGTTTAATAACCACATAAATAAAAGTAAATAATATATTGTTTATATCTCTAGCCAAGAGTTGCAGGTCATTAGCAATGTCTTCGTCTATTTATCTACATGTCTTCGTCTATGAATACAAAGTTTGCTAGATATCCAATGATAACTGAGGAAAAATACTTTTTTATTATTTTGAAAAAAGTGAGCTAAAGGGTTTTCTGACTTGTGGAGTGATTTTGTAGTAATAATTTTTCCTTACACATTCAAACTAGAATGTTTAGCTGAAATTAATGAGATGGTTGAGGGTACAAACTCCATGCACGTGTGTCGGAGATTGAAGATAGAGAGTCTTTTGCAATTGTGTTTGTATGGGTTTCGCATCATTCAAGGTTTCATGGCTTTAGGTGGACGGTAAAAACAGAATATTACGCGTACAAGGCTTATCACGTTATTTGTGATCTAGTTAATAAAATTTATTTATTTTATGATAATTATTTTATAAATATCTTTTTTTATATAAAAAAATATAAAAATTTACCTAAAATAATAAATTTAATAAATCTTATTTATAAAAATTATAGATAACGCAATTTATCGGATTCATCTAACATATTTTTTTTTTCTGTGAAAGGAAAGGAATCTCATGGCCTTGGTCCCTTATGTACTTATTGGACAAGGAGTGGATTGTGGACCTAGCAAAGTGTCCCATCCTCTTATCGAAGTGTAACAAAGGCAAACAGTATGTGTGAATCCTCTCCCAACTAATTCAATTAAAAATATTACACATATAAAAGTTATATATTGATTGACTAAGTATTAATGTTTTTATAAAGAGTTAGCTTTAATGTATTAATTATATGGATTAGAAATGTTTACACATACTTTGTACATAAAAACTAAGATGTTTAGATCATATATAACATGTAATATATGGTATGTGTTGGTGTACAAAATAAAAGAGGGGTATTGGATGGTTCATCCAATAAAACTAGGTAGGGATGAATAGAGGAAGACTGGAAGGGGCAATTGTGCCTTTAAAAAAATTAAATTTTTATATAATTTAAGTATTTTATTTACATTTTTTATTGATTATTTGATTTTCTTGGTGTGCGGTGTTGCGATCATGGTTGCGATGGATTGGAGGAAGCTTTTGTTTGGGGGAAATATGAAGCAATCTTTGGATTTCTTTCCCCCTCCCACGGGTTCTGATGAGCTCACCATTGTTCCACCTTTTGAGGTGTTCAATGAGGGTGCGGCGGATTGACAGTATTCGTTGGTTGGGCAATTCATTGGTGCGGCCCCAAATTTCACCGCTCTTAAAAAAATTGTGGAGACGTTATGGGGAAAAAGTTCTCTTTTGCTAATAAGAGTTCAAGAGATTGGGTGTTGGAGAATGGTCCATGGCACATCCAGCACAAGCCTTTGGTGCTTCGCAAGTGGGAACCTAATTTGCCAAGTTTGGATTTTGATTTGGCTAGAATGCCTGTTTGGGTGCAATTGTTTAATGTTCCTTTGGAACTTTTCAATCGGATAGGGTTAAGCTACATTGCTAGTGGGGTAGGTAACCCTTTATATATGGATTCGATCACGACGTCTCGTGAGAGGCTGGAGTTTGCGAAAGTCTGTGTTGAAGTTCATACAGGATAGGTAGTGCCTCGTGAAATCCCTGTCCGAATGAGAGATGGTCCAGTTGTGAAAGTAAGGGTTATAGTGCCTTGGATGCTAGCGTGTTGTGCTCATTGCAAAACATTTGGCCATTCGGGGAGAACTTGTACAATGACTAATGTTGACATTGCTGGTAATGTTGATACTGCAGGTGAAAGAATCCCTTCAAGTGGTGATAATGTTTGTGTGAACTCAGTTCCTGTGATTAAAGAAGGGAGAGATGTGGGGTTGTTTCCTGTAGTTAGTCAGGAAATTGCTGAGAATTCCCTTGAGTTAAATATAAATGATGGTTTGACAAATGTATCCTTCAATGAGAATTCTCATTCTAGGGGAAAAGTAAAGGGTGAGGAGGCAAGAAAAAATTTAGTGTCTTCAAAAAACAAGTTTGAATTGTTATCTGAAGATGTAGGAGATAAGAGGGAGGGCATGATCCGCCAACCTCGTACTGCGTCTTTGGGAGTGGCTCATTTGCTTTAGGAAATCAAGGTTAAGAAAGGTGATAAAGTTAAACAAGTGGGAAAGAGTAGTGGTGGTAGAGGGGGGTCTTCTTCTTCTGCTATATGTTAGTAGCCTTTTGGAATGTGAGGGTTTAATCACCCTCTAAAGCAGAAGAAGGTTATGCAGAGGTTGGGAAAATTAAATGTGAAAGTTGTTTGCTTGTTGGAAACTAGAGTAAGGGAGCAAAATTTTCAGAGTAGTTTTGCTAAGTTGGTAGGAAGATGAAACTGTCATGCCACTTATTCCAGTAGTGATAATGGCAGAATATGGTTATTGTGGAGGAAGGATGTGTAGATGTATATTCTTTTTAGTGATAGTTAAGTTGTTACTGTAAAATTAGTGTTGAAGGGTAAGGAGATGATTCTTTCTGCTGTGTATGATAGTAATAGCAGAATTGAGAGAAGGGAGTTGTGGCATCAGTTAGTACAGAGTGAGAGGTTGGTAGGGCCTTTTCCTTGGCTTGTGGGAGGGGATTTTAATGTTGTGATGCATGCGATGGAGAGCTCTGATTTTGATAGGTTGGGGAACTATATCACTTTAGATATGGTGGAGTTTACTGATTGTCTGAGCGAGGTTGGATTGTAGGATCATCCATTTGTTGGACCGAGTTTCACTTATTCTAACAAATAAGATGATACTTTTTTGGCCAGGAAATTGGATCGGGTTTTGGTGAACTCTAACTGGTATGGGATGAATCCTCATACTAAGGTGGAATTTCTTGCCCCAGAGATCTCAGACCACTGTCTTGCTTGGATTAGGTAGGTTATTGATGCACCTGTATCGCAGCTTAAACCTTTTAAATTCTTCAATTTCTAGACTGCTCATGAGTTTAAGAGAATTGTAGAGAGATCATGGGGGGATGCTGTTGTAGGTAACCCTATGCAAGTTTTGTTTGAAAAACTGAAAAGATTAAAAATCCCTCTGAGAGCTCTGAATCAGAAGAATTCTGCTGAAATTTTAGGAAGAGTGGAGGATAAGAGGAAACAACTTGAAGTGGTGCAGCTAGCTAATCTGGATCATGGTGGTAGGGATGCTGAAGCTGAGATGCAATTACAGGCTGAGTTACTAGAGTTGGAAAGGGCTGAAACCTGATTTCTTTAATAGAAAGCCAAGGTATAGTGGCTCCAAGAGGGGGATAAGGAGACTAAATTCTTTCATTCATTTGTTGCTGAAAAAAGGAGTAAAGACACCATTCAATTTTTGCACACTGATGAGGGTAATAAATTGGAGTCTTTTGAGGATATGGCTACTGAAGTGATTCGTTTTTTCTCAAAATAAATTGGTTCAGTGAATGCTGGAGTATCTGGTTGTAGAGTGGAGGTTTTGAGGGGGCTCTTGCAAGGGGATCTACCTGAAGGTTCTTGTTCTCTTTTGGTTCGAGAAGTGTCTGCTGAGGAAATTAAAGATACAATTTTTTCCCAAGGTAAGGACAAAGCCCTTGGTCCTGATGGATATACTTCTTGATTCTTTAAGTAGGCTTGTGAGATAGTAGACAGTGATTTTTTGCAAGCTGTGAGATATTTCTTTTCCTTTTCTTATTTGTTGCTGGGATTTAATGTCACTGATGTCACCTTAGTTCCTAAAATCCTTAATGCATGTATGGTGAAGGATTTTAGGCCTATTTCTTGTTGTTTTGTTGTCTATAAGACCATTACTAAGATCCTAGTAGGTAGACTTAATAGTGTGTTAGTTGATTTAATTACTATAAATTAGTCAGCTTTTATTAGGGGGAGGAGTATTGTTGATAATACATTGTTAGCTCAAGAATTAGTAAAAGGGTATGGTAGGAAGATTATTTCCCCTAGATGTGCTCTAAAAATGGACTTGCATAAGGCGTTTGATTCTGTTAGTTGGGATTTTATATTGAATTTGTTACAGGCAATGGGGCTGCCTGAGAAATTTCGGGGGTGGATTAGAGTTTGTTTCATTGGAAGTAGATTTTCAATCTCTTTGAATAGGAGTTTAGTAGGTTTTTTCAATGGAAAAAGAGGAGTTAGGCAAGGGAACCCACTTTCCCCTTATCTCTTTATGATTGTGATGAATGCATTATCTAATTTGCTGGATAAAGCAGTTGAAATAGGAATTTTTTAGTATCATCCTAAGTGCAAAGAGGTAAACATTACTCACCTCTGTTTTGTTGATGACCTGTTAATATTTTACAAAGAAAATCTGCATTTTTTAATTGGTATACAAAGTGTTTTAGAGAAGTTTTATAAGATGACTGGGTTGAAGTTAAATGTGTCAAAATCTGAGCTCTTTATGGCTGGAGTCTCTTTGGAGGAGCAGGATAGGATGAGGGATGATATTGGATTTAAGATTGGATCTCTCCCTGTGCGATACTTAAGAGTTCTTCTAGTAACGAGAAGATTGCATAAGAATGACTGTCTGGTGCTAATTGAGAAGATCAAAGCTAAGTTGAGGCATTGGTCAAAATTAAATTTGAGTTACTAACTACTGGTGTAGGCAGTTAGTACTTTCTAAAGAAGTCATTGAATAGATTGAACAGTTGTGTTTGCGATTCTTTTGGAGGGGTCAGGATAGTACTGGACAGTGTGCAAGAGTTAGTTGGAAGCATGTTTGTGGTCCCAAGAATGAGGGGGGGACTAGGGCTCAAGGATGTGAAGACTTAGAACCAGGCATGTCTAGTCCTATTGTTGAAGAAATTGTTGGCTAGTGAGGGCTCTTTGTGGGTGGCTTGGGTGCATAAGTATGTTATTAAAGAGGAAAACATCTGGAGTTTGGATTTGAAACAAAGACATAGTTGGTATCTAAGGAAAATTCTACGGTAGAGGGACACGTTGCAAAGCCTGTTGAGGAGGGGGCATAACAAATGGACCATGGGTGCAATATAGAATGCGATTCGTGAATCACGGAACATAGTTCAGTGACATAATTTGGTGTGGTATAGCCTTCATGTCCCAAAGCATGCTTTTATTCTTTGGATGTGAATGCTTAATCGGTTGCCAACGAAGGATAGGCTTCGGAGAATGGGGCTTCAGATTGAGGAATGTTGTGTGCTATGTGGAAGTGCACATGAAACCAGGGATCATCTCTTTGCAGGTTGTAGTTATTCATGAGCTATATGGCCTGTTGTGTTGGATTTGTGTGGACTATGCAGGGGTATATTTGATTGGGATGTGGAGGTACAGTGGTTGAGTGCAAAATTGAAAAGGAAATCCTTGTTGGTTTATGTTTTGAAGGTTGCATGGAGTGTCTATGTGTACTTCATTTGAGAGGAGAGGAATAAAAGATTGTTTAGACATTCTTTTAGGCCTGCTGATAGTATTTTGGATTGTGTAAAAGAGGTTATTCGTATTCAATCTCGAAATAAAATTATAAACTTTGGTGATGTAAATGGGAACATATGTACATCTTGGGGAATTCTTTAGGGATGGATGCCTAAGTGTACTATAGGAGTTGTTCTTTTGTCTTGGATAAAATTACACTTATCCAAAAAAAATTATAAAAAAAATTATGACACTATATAAAATTTTGTATCTATCTCTAAAACGAAAATTATTGATCAGTTGAAATAGTTCAAACAAACAGGGTAAAAATTCTCTGCCTTTTTGTCATGCCTCTTGTTAATTTTTTTAAAAAAATTAAATTTTAAACCCTAACCCTTTTTTTATATCCTAAACCCTAATTTCTACGCCCTAAAAAATACACTATACTCTTAATTTCATATCCCCTAATCTTGAATCCTATACTTTACACCATAAACTTCTAATTTAAATCGAAAATAAATAAAGATATAAGAATAAGCAGAAAATTTACACCCTAACAAATATTAATTTTGATGGTTGGGAATCGTTCATTTAAAGAGGACTAAAAGCCATCTAGTGGAAAAATTATATCATGGGTCAATCCCACCACCTGTCCATAGGACCAACCAATAAAAACTGCCCACTTCATCAATTTTTCCATGTCATAATTTTTTCCCAAGTGAATCTTCACTTGGAAAATTAAAAAATAATGAGGTGGATAGTTTTTATTGGTTGGTCCCATGGATGATGTGGTGGGACTGACCCATGATATAATTTCTCCATTTAATGATTGAATAATGGGAGAAGATCAACAAGAAATCAGGAGGGCTATATTTGCGGAGACGATGAGTTTTATTTTATTATTTAAATTTTGTTTAATTTTTTAAAAATAATTTTTAAAAATTAAAGTTAATTGTTTAAATATTTTTTAATAAATTATATGTTTATATGTTGATTTATGTCGATTTATTTTTTCGGATTCGTTGAGTTATTCAATTGACCTTATTTGTTTCCTTTGTAAAAATGATGTAAAAACATGATATCATTTATTTGAGGATCATGTTTTTTCAAGACAATTATGAGAATAGATATTGAGAAATTGTGATTTGAATATGCCTCATAATTGTTGAACTGAAGTCCTTGAGTGGATATTACAGTAGGAAAAAGGTCGTTCGTTAAGAACTACCACTCTTCGGTTAGCTTGGTGTAGATCGATTTACTATATATGACAAGAAAGAAACAAATGGTTACATGGTAAACTGGGACGTTCAAATTTTAAAATTCTTGCTATAGTAAAGCATGATGTTAGAAATAGAATGGTAGATTGTAAAAATAATCTCTTTTGATGGTCATTTAGATGCAAATTGGAGACTCACGGAAAAATTAGCACATAGTAAAACATGATGATGTTCAATCTTTACTGATTGTTGGTTAGACGTATGCTTTTAAATTTTATTCTTATTTTTTATTGAGTGATGTAACTTGAAGTTTCTTGGATGAGTAAAATTCATTTATCCAAAAAAAATATTTTTTCAAGGTTTAAGCCTAAATTTTTATTCTTAAAGGAACAGTGTGTCTTGTCGTTGAACTTAATACTTATTATTTTTTATATATTTTTTGAGCAATATTCGGATATAATTTTAGATACATTACTTGCTGATGTTAGTGGTAATTTAAATTAATTTGATTTTTTAAGCTAGAAGTCAATATGTGTACTCTTTTTAAGAAATTTTTGAATGAGGTATCATATTTTTCTTTTCTTCATCAAAAAATATTAGTTTAATTGTCTAAAAAACCCTTAAATTTTTAATAAAAAATTAATTAAGTCTTTGAATTTATTTTGCACTCAATTAAATTCTTAAACAAAAAATTAATCAATTAATCTCTTAAACCAAAAAATTAAATAAACTAAACCCTTTGACCCATTTTGACTATTAAATCTTGACAATTTTTTTCCAGATATTATTGGCACATGATAATATTATAATTTTATCATGTTTTATTTAAAAAAATAAAAAAAATATTTTTTATAAATTTTATAAGTTATTTTAGAATTTTTAGAATATTTAAAGAATTTTTTAAATAAAATAAAAATTCTAAAATGTATCAAGCGAAAATATTGTGGCACGTTGCACTGTAATAGTGAATCAAAAAATTATTCAAATTTAATGGTCAAAATTAGTTAAATGACTTAATTAATTTAAATTCTTAGTTCAAGGGCTTAATTAATTCAATTTCTTGGTTCAAAGGCTTAATTAAGCGTAATAGAAGTTTAAGGGTTTAATTGAGATTTTTAAAAAATTCAAGGGCTTTTTTGAACCTTAAACTAAAAATATTTATTATTATTATTATTATATTATTTTATTTTTGTATAATCTTTAAGTAAAAAATATTAAAATCTATTATTTAATTATTTTATTTTATTTTATTTATTATTTATGGAATATATTTATAAAATATAATATTTACATAATCCCACCCTCTATGTGTCACATGATTAGTGTACCTATATACTTAGTAAATATAACTATATACAAGGGTAAAATTGGAAATTTCCTATCAAGGACATGATTGAAATATAAACTCTTGTGAGGGTTGAAATATGTAACTTTATAATTTTTAAAGGATCACATTACAAAGTCTGGGCATTTTGAGGCTAATAAGAAATTGATTTGTTTGTATTATACAGTCTAAAGTATTAAGATACATCCTACCACACCGGATCAACTACCAGTCTTAATTTCCATACAAAGTCTCTTGAGATTGGTAGCTGAATGACTTGTCCGTACCCAACCAGTCTCCTTTTGCCCCATAAACTATTAGTTATAAACAAAATATTGCAGCTAAGAATCAAACCCATAAATAATGGTCAACAATTCTCTTTTTGGACCTAAACAATCAGTTCATATATAAAAACGAATAATATGAAAAATATTTTTTTATATAAATTTGATCTAATTGAACCGATGAAGATTACGGTTTAATTTTCGAGTACGGTCAATTTTTTATGGCTTGTATAATCTAAAGTTAGATGATGATTAGAGTTTAGTTTTATATTATTGTTAGAAAGTGTTTTTTAAAATAAATATTAGGCTTTCAACATCATAAATAACTAAAAATGGATAGATTTTGACAAGAAAAAGTGTTTTTCCCACAAACTTTCCATCATAAATACAAGAATTAAATATAAGGACTGAACCTAATAGTGTTTTTTACAAGTATACCTAACACGTTTAATGTCATAATTTGTATCTTTTAAGAATAATTGATTGATATAACCGTTTCTTAAAAGATGACTAATCCTTGTACAAAGATAATTGATTCTCTTAATAGTTTTATTTAGGGTCAGTTTGGTGGAGGTTTTAGAAAGTTGAGCTGGATGGAGAAATCGCGTTTTAGGAGAAGTATCAGATTTTAGTTTTTTCAACAATTGTGATTGAGATCGAGTATGGTAGAGAAGCAAGGTGAAGCAACACAAAATTTGAGGCGTTCGGTGGAGTTTTTTTGTTTAACAGCTAAAAATTACGTCGAACGGAACCTTAATAACTTTATCATAAGTCTAAATAAATTAGATCTATACAAAAAAATCTCTTAATAGTTTTAGTTATAGTTTAGTTAAATTAGATAAAAAAAACATCATATTGTATTTTGGTTCGTATTTTTAATCTATATTATAATTTTAAACACCTAAATAGTTCAATGATGAGTTCTCCTATCCTAAAAGAACTCCTACACTAGGAAACATAAGCAAATCACTTCATAGGACATCGTCCAACAACATTCATCATCCACGTACCAATGTTTTCAACATAACAACCTAGGATGATAAAGAAACTAAAGGTAAAGGAAAGACTCACCTGAAATGTTTGATGTAGTGGAAGCCGAAGCCGTAGCCGTCTCAGGGCCGAACACTCTGGTGGTTTACACGGCTGTAATGAAGCAGGGGAGGAGCAGAGGAGTCTCTTTGTAGTATAAGAACAGGCAAGGTGTTTGTTAATGGTGGAAACTTGTATACTGAACTGAGAATGGCAAAATATATAACCTTGGTTTGAAGGGTAGATTTCGATACCGGCGGCTGGGTAGCTTCAGTGTGGACCAACCAAACGTTCTTACAGAAAAAAAAAATGTTAGACAGACCAAACTTTCTGGCTTGCTTGCTTGTGTGTTTTGTTGTTATAATTTTCTTTACTTTCTGACACTCTTTATCATTAGAAGTAATTAACATTGATTAATGGTAATTGGTTTTGTTTAAGAATTTTAATTCTGTTGGATAACAAAATCGAAATAACCCAGAATTGATTTTACGATTATTAAAGAATTATTGTGAATTCTGGTTCAGAAAACGAAAAATATTAAACGGATATCGAAAATCTATTTAAGTGATATTTGGGTTTTAGTGACCAAAATATAAGATTAAAAAATTAAAGGGACTGAATTGAAAAATGGGTAATACTAGGAACCCTTAGATAACTATAATTTCTAAATAATTGTCTTCACTGACTAGAGATTTTTTGACAGTTAATTGATTTTCTAAATTTATTTTTCATTTAACTAATTTTCAATGATTTCCTTATCATATTTTCTATCATTTTCTCTCTCTTTCTTTCACATAAACTTCTGAATTCTTGTTTGTTTTATATGGAATTTACTTTACTAGATTTTCTTTTGATTCCTAACAAAACCTCACAAAAAAATCTCAAATTTTTTCTTATTTTCTAATCTTTTTCAAAAAAAATGTTACATCAGTTTTGGTTTGATTTTTTTAGAGGATTATTTTTTACGTTTCTAAAAATTAAAATTTTTTATTGATATTATCAAGTAATTAACTGATTTATAACTTGATTTTATAATTTAATTCAAGAAATTCATATTTAATGGTGATTTTGGTGTTTTGCTTAAAATCTTGATACAAATGTATTGGCAAGCATGTTCTATGTGTAGACAGATATAGGGGAGTCCCTTCGGTGAGTGGTTGAATTGAATTAACCGAAATTTTTAAAATTTTAATTGTTAACCGAACTGAATTATCTTTAATTGAATTAATTAAACCAAAATTATTTCGGTTAATTAACTAAATTAACTGAAATTTATTATAAATTTTAGTTAAATTACATAATAAGTCACTAAATTATTCTAAAATAATTTTGTATTCAGTAAACTTTTATTTTATATTAATTTAATATAAATTTTAGTAATCATTTTATAGTATAAAAAAATTTAATAAACATTTTATGATTTTTTAAAAGTTAAATGACTAAAAATATATATATAATATTTTTATTATATGATAATTTCAGTTAATTCGATTCATTAATCGATTTCAAACCGAATTAATCGATAACCAAATTTTCAAAAGACAAATTAAACGTTAATCAAATTTACCAAAAATTAATTGACCGAATTAACCAAAATAATTTCGGTTTGATCGATTAATTTGATTAAAACCGAATAATACTCCCCTAACTAGATATTTAAGGTTCCTTAAAGCATTGGTCCCAATGTTATTTGTTTTATGATCGAGTTTTAGACTGTTTCGGCATTCTTTTCGTCAATCCGGTTTAGTTTTGGTTATTTTGGCCATTGTTGGTATGGCAAATTTTGTTCACAACTCAGAACTCAGATACAAAGCTGACCCACACCGATACATATGGCAACAAAGATCTTTATATATATTACACACCAGATCTGTACTTGCCTTTCACAGAGAAACAACAGATATAAGAGAAACAGAGAACTAGAAAGGGAGAGAATATCCACGGAGATACGTTGAATCCACACCAGTCTCACGCACCAGGGCAACTCTTCCAGTCCGAGCAACCTGCAACACAGGAAGCGAAACAAATAAATATATACAGGTTGAAGAACCATATAACTAGTCAGAAACAAAAAGGGGAATGGACAACAGGAAAACATGCAAAAAATGTTATGAAACTTAAGCCACTGACCTCACAAATTCCATAGGGTTCTAATAATCCCTGAAGAGCAACCAGCTTGTTCAAATCACCTGTCAGCTGCAGAGAGAAGGACTAGAGTACCTTAGATGATGAGGATCCAAAAAATCATCAAAGTATAGATTTTGAAGATTGTTGTAGCAGGAGAAGGTGACTTAAGGTAGAACAAGATGTGACCTCAAGAGTAATTGTGTGATCAGACACATCAACAACTTTTGCTCGGAATATGCTAGCAAGGTCAAGGACATCCCGTCGAGCAGAAGGGTTCACAGCAACTTTTATCAACATCAGCTTTCTCTCTGCAAATGGTAAGTGAGTCATATCCTGCACCTGAAACACATGATTCAAATAAGCCATTTTTTTCTTTACCTCAAAGAATTTCTGTTAGATATATTGCACTACTTAGCCTGCATTCTCTGAATTTTAAAATTCTTGTCCTATGCCTCTCACCTCATAAAGATCCACTGACTTCCGGAGTTGCTGAACCAATTTTCCTATTTTTTCATCTGTTCCTGGAACAACGATTGTAATGCGAGAAAGATCATCTTTTTCAGCAGGTCCTACAGCTAGACTCTGCCATAAGTCTTGCATGAGCTACCCGGCAAAAACAGAAGGCAAATGGAAAATGCAGCATGAAGCAAAACCAAGCTGACCTGAATATTATCGCCTCTTCGGGAAATAACCCCGGTAATGACATTTAGGACACCAGGAGTGTCATTCACGATCATAGATAAAGTGTGTGACTCAATCCTTGATGACTGAAACATAGAATGAAACACATGAAGAACACACAAGACTCAAATGTACAAGCATCGGAATACAACAACAAAAACTCACACCAGTAGGAACAAATGGCTAGGAGAAATAGATTATTGGTATACTGTAAAGAGAAGTATCGTACATCTCCGTCGTAGAGAACTCCCCAATGAGCATCGAGAACTTGATTTATTGGAAAGCTGCCAGAAGGTTCCATGGGATATGCATCACCCTTCATGCGACAAATACAAACTTTTGAGATTCTCCAATGTCCTAAGAATGGCATGCATATTGCAAAGCCTTCCAAGTAAAAGAAAAAAGTGCATACCTTTGGGTATATATTGACATCACCATTATCTAGCAGTTTTGCATCCCTTAAAACCTCACCATTAGATGATGTACCTTCAAGATCTGGATAAGAAGCAACACCAAATCCCCAAAATGGAGCAGTCTTCCCCATCTTCTCACGCCTCAGAGCAATCTATCATGATCATCATATTCAAATCTTAGTAAACACATTGATTTGATAGAATGATGGACCTCAATTCAATGGAACTTTCACAATTAAAACCAAAGACTTTATAATAGTTGTTAAAACCAGTTAATGCTTCCTTTCACATGTAACTCAACAAGGGTTTATGTTACATATCACGATGGTTGGTCTAATTATTCGAATCATGCTCTAAACTGTTAATATTGAAACTTTCTATTGAATCTCATGCTAATATCGTTGCAAGTTTACAGGGATTTCATACCTTTCCAGTCCTTGCAAGTTCTTTTATCCCAAACTTGCTCATATTTCTTTGAACAGCTGCCATCTTTCCTGGGTCTCCAGTAACCTGAGATGTGCATATGCAATAAAATATAACAGATGAACAAAAAAATAAAATTAATCATGAAATGCTATAAGATCAAAACTCACCTCAATAGTCAAGGAATGTTCTGAAGTATCCACAATGCTTGCTCGGAAGATGTCTGCCAGCCCCATTATCTAAAAAGTGTAGTACAAATTAATGACTGAAAATGCAGATGTAGAAAACTTTAGATGTTCACAGTTCACATGATAACAGAAATTAGAAGCTCGCTTCCAAACAACAGGCCACGGTACCTCGGCACGAGTTGCTGGATTGGTGTTGAGTTTCATAAGCATTAGTTCACGTTCTACATGAGGTTCCATCGAGATATCATCTACCTGATAAACAAGGTAATGAATGTAAAGATGGCAAATAAATCAAAGTTAAATCCGACCCTCACAATTGACATTAACAAGCTAAATCATAGTTGAAATTTATGACCTTGATGACATTAACAAGCTTGTGAAGTTGCTCAACAGCCTGTCGAAGAATCTTTTCAGTCCCGGAGACAACAATGGTAAACAGAGCCTTGTCCTTGTTGAGACCAACAGCAAGTGACTCAATGTTGTAACCCCTTCGGGCAAACACCCCCACTATCCTGTTCAAGATTCCACTCTCATCCCCGACGAACACCGAAATCGTATGGCATTTCACCCTGACAGAAACACAATATTATAGCACAAGCTCCGACTGGAAAATAAAATGTAAAAGAAAACACAATTATGTCCCCTTTTTTAACACTAACTTGGAAGCAGTTGTCGGGGAGAAAGTCTCCGTGAGAGGCAGCGCTGCATTGGGTTTGTCGGTCGTGGCAAAGGGAACATGCATGGCCCTTGAGCTCGAGAATTGAAAAGCTAACTCCTTTGCTTTGGACCCAATATTGGTATTGGTAAGGCTGCATTGTCTCCAACTAAAATGAAGACCACCGGTGGTCTTTGATAAAAATGTTCTCTTCATCGGAATGGTGGCCGAGAGTAAAGCCGTCGCCATGTCTGGTTTTTCTTTACTGCTCGGTTGTTTGTTAGAACTTGGAAGTGGAGACTAAGAGCTCAAACCTTTATAAAGTTTAAAGGCACGAAACAAGATATGGATTCTCATGCAACGAGTTACATGTGAATAGTGATAATAATAATATATTTTTATTTATTTTATGTTTAACAGATAATAATCTTAGTTAAGTGCCAAACAAAATTAGGACAGCTTATTCTCTGTTGGATTCTTTAGTACACGTGTTATAACTGCTGTTTTCAATAAACAAACAAAATTAGGACAACTCATTCTCTGTTGGATTCTTTAGTACACGTGTTATAACTGCTGTTTTCAATAAAACTAACTGCATGTGCTATAAACATGTATAATTTTGCAGGGTTTTAATTTGAAATATGATGTCATATAAAGGTTTTAGTGAAGATTTTTGCTCTTTTTTTTCTCTCATCT
Organism: Abelmoschus esculentus; assembly: GCA_035048815.1. Lineage (NCBI taxonomy): Eukaryota > Viridiplantae > Streptophyta > Magnoliopsida > Malvales > Malvaceae > Abelmoschus > Abelmoschus esculentus. Next base: position 14,909,948 of record JAUCBN010000003.1, read on the forward strand.
TTCATTTATAAGATTTTTCTAAAATGATTTAAAGTTCTTCCATGCTTCTTTTATAATTAACAGTTTACAGTAACAGGTAAAATATTCATTATCCAAAATATGTATTTTTCAAGTTTATTTTTCCTCTCATCTTTTATTTTTTAGATTTTTATGAATTGATTTGAATTTTTTTTTAAATTACTTTTATAAATGGTATTATTCTTTTACAGTAACGGTTAAAGATTCAGTGTTCGATAAATGTCTTTATTTTCTTTTTAAAATATAAGACAAAAGATAAGCGTTCATAATTTCATTGTCTTCTTTGAAACACCAATTGAAATCGGAAAAAAAATTAACTTCCTTGAAATTGTTGGAACTTTTGACTTAGTAAAATATCGTCCATTAACTATTCATTATCTCTTTTAAAAACGAATTTGTCTCAATGTATATAATCATTATCACAAACTTTCATCCTCTCAAAGTTAGTATAGTTGCTTCGAATATTCATACATCTGAATATCAAATTATACAATTGGTGATATTGTTCTACTCATAGCACAGAAAAAAAATGCTTAAAGATTGTTGTAAAATTCAAGTGATTCTCGGAGCAATTAATAGTTGCATCTATCCCGTTCTAACCGATTGAATCCAGTCAATTTCTTAAAGTTAGTTGTTAGAACAATTATTGATCGATAATTGTTATAATACAATACAGAACGCGTACAAAAACGTATTAAAGATATGTGTAATCATAATCGCAATTATTAAATAATAGTTGTTATACTACAACACAAAACGCGTACAAAAACGTATTAAAGATATGTGTAATCATAATCGCAATTATTAAACAATCATTACTATAATACAACACAAAACGCGCATGTAACGTATTGAAGACACGTATAATCATAACTATAATTATTAAACAATCATTGCTATAATACAATACAAAACGCGCACGAACGTATCGAACACACGTGTAATCACAACCACAATATTAAACAATCATTGCTATAATACAACACAGAACGCGCACGAATGTGTCGAAGACACGTGTAATCACAATCATAATATTAAACAATCATTGCTATATTATAATACAAAACGTGCACGAACGTATTAAAGACACGTGCAATCATAACCACAATTATTAAGCAATCATTGATATAATACAACACAAAACGCGCACGAACGTATTAAAGACACGTGTAATCACAATCACAATTATTAAACAACCATTGCTATAATACAATACAAAACGCGCACGAATGTATTAAAGACACGTGTAATCACAACCACAATTATTAAACAACCATTGTTATAATACAATACAAAACGCACACGAATGTATTAAAGACACGTATAATCTCAATTATAATCCGACGACAACATACACATGCAAAAAACTGTCCTCTAGCACTCAACAAGAAAAGAAAGAAAAGATATTAAGAATATTCTTTTAAAGTTATTTTTATGTGATATATAGTCCTTACACTTTTTAAGCATTATGAAAAATCTTTTAAATATTTCTAAATTAATTTGAATTTCTCTTATTCTATTGTTATAGGATATAAATCCTTTACTTCTTTCCCATGCATCCATTTGTACTTTTGTTTTAAATTAGAGAGTTTAGGGTTTAATATTAGGGGTTGTTGTTAGGGTTTAGGGAATTAGGGGTAAGGTGTATTTTTTAGGGTGTAAGGTTTAGGGTTTAGGATATAAAAATTAGGGTTAGGATTTAAAATTTAATTTTTTTAAAAAAAATTTAACAGGAGACACAAAAGAATGCATAAAAGAGATGTAAAGGATTTTTGCTCATTATTATAAATGACACTATTCATTTTATAAAATCATATAAAAAATATATAATTCTATAAATATTTTTATCCTCTTTATCAAACGTGAAAAAATAAACTTTTAATGAATTTAATATTATTTAAAAAAACACTATTTCAGATGAATAAAATTGAATTATAAAATTTAATAGTAGTTTTTATTAAATAAATATTATAATTTACTTCATTAAAAATCTTCCTATCTCTAAAATAGAGAAAAAGAGTATCACATGAAAGTATTTACAAAGTAAAAACAAATTTAACATAAATCCAAACAGAAAAGAAGTATAAGATCAAAAAATTAATCTAACTCTCAAACAACAACGATACAAAACAACTCACAACCTGAATAAAAACAAACACACAAAGAGAACAAATAAGATTAGACATCATGACTAACGCCCACACTATCAAGAGGTCATAAATAATTATTCCATAATAGGACAACCACAACTCAATTTAATAACTTTTTTAAAACATTAACTCTTTTATTGTTGATAAAATATGAAACAAAGAAATACGTTTTTTTACGTATTAATTATTATCGAGCTTTTGAAAATAATAATTTTTTATTTATAATATAAATTAGATTAAAAAATATATTTTTTATATTTCTAAATAATTTTGAAGTGATTATAAAGTGATATTTTTTATACATTTTTTAATTCTACGGATGAAGAGAAAAATAAATTTTGTATATCAAAATATACCGATAAAGGTTTTGAGCATAAATTATAAACTATTGATAAAAATATCTTAAATAAAGTTAATGATGCGTATCTTAATGTTTGCGAATAGAGTTGGTAGGGTGGCTCCTAATCTCCTACAATGGATCTCTACAAAATAGAATCTAAATTAATCAACCGATAAATTAAATATTTATAAAAAAATATATATTATTGACTAAATTATTTTTCGAACTCATCGTGACCGAGTTCAAGGTAATGTTATTGTGAGTTCAAAAAAGATGTACAAAATGCTTTATAAGTAATCATTTGTTTCGACGACACTAAGATATTTAAATTTAAAAAAGTCATTTCTAAAATAAAAATATACAGATGAGATGTTTAATCTATTAAGTAAGGTCAAAAATTCAAACTTTAACATGCTCTAATATTATGAATGGAATAAATCAGATTAAAAATTCTTTTATAATAAAATTTTATAATACTCAATCTAAATGAATCGAATAATAAGTCGGTAGGATACTTGATACAGAAGATGAGTTGCCACCATTGTCACTACAATAAATTAAAAAATAATAGGAGCTGTGGAATATATTCAATTTTTTTAACAATCAGTAATTTACTAAAAAAAATTAGAGAATAAATTGTGGTTGACCAACGAGAAAGAACTGTATGATAAGGCAATTAGGAAGTTTCCACCGTACGATGATCTTCGTATGTATTTTTTTAATTTTTAAATAATTATTTATCAATAATTTAAAAATATATAATTATTTATTAATTTAAATTATCCATTTTAATTATTTAATAATTTAAAAAATATATTAAATTAAAAGAATTTTACATTATATGACGTGATCTTATTTTATATATAATTTAGTATATGCAATAAACCAGCGTAAAACCATGCGACAGTTAATAATAATATATCCTCACGAACATTTAACACGTTATTAAAAAGGGTAAAATGCAATGGAGATCATTTAATTATAGGTAAGGTTATATTTAGGTCACCTAATTATTAAAAGTTACATTTGAGTCACTTATTTATGGGTAAGGTTATATTTGGGTCACCTAATTATTAAAGGTTACATTTAGATCACTTAAAATAAATAAAGTTACATTTGGGTCACTCTTCATATTTGAAAAAAGTTTATCAATTCGTATATTAAATTAATTAATAATTTCAAATAAAACACTCTAATGTTAATAAAGTTATACAAATGATTTAGAAAAAAAACAATCAAATTAATGTACCTTTTCAAATATAAAAGGTGACCCAAATATAACCTTACTTATAATTGAGTGACCCAAATATAACCTTTAATAATTGGGTGATCTAAATGTAACTTTACCCATAAATAAGTGACTTAAATGTAATTTTTAATAATTAGGTGACTCAAATATAACTATACCCATAATTAAGTGATCTTTATTGCATTTTACCCTATTAAAAACTGTATACAACATTGGAACAAGCTGCGAGCATTATGGAGTCAACAGAGCAGTCTCCGGCGGCAGCTTTTGCCGACAACCTTAGCAGATTCCTCCCTGCCGTCAACAGGAATCCCCATCACGTTCCCATCTTCCTCATTAGATGGGATGGGATTGAGTTGAGCGACCACTGAATCCAGACACGAAATACAACATCACTAATCATCTTCATGCTGTTTAAGAAAACTAACTAACAGAAACCAATCTTAATGTACTTTCCCGAAAAATGAGCATTTTTGTAAGAAAAAAATGAGTTATTGTAAAAGAGACTTTTTAGAAGAAAAAAAAAAAGAGAGATTCGTGATTTTTTTGTATTTAAACGTAAAATTTTAGACCTCCGTTTCAAAAAAGTCATCAATAGAGAAAATTTACTCCCACAAAAAAATAATCACATCCGAGATCTAAATTGGTATTTTACTATATTTACTTACCTGCTTAAAGGGGAATTATATTTTCTAATTTCCGATAATTAAAATTTAGGGATTTCGTAATAATTAAGTCAAAATTTAACTATTGATTTTATGTTATTTTTCTAGATTAAGCACTTTCGTATTTTATAAGCGTTTTTTTTCTAGATTTTGTGTTAAAAGAAGAAACCTTTGGATCATAGAATGTAAGTCTTTTTTAGTTGGCAAGTTAAAAAGGTACAAAAATTGAGCACTGAAGCAGCTATCATTTTTAAAAAGGTTTCTGATCTGAAAGAGATCAAATCAGATTGGTTATGGGATGAAGTTCGATTAAAACATGATAAACTTTCCAGATAAAAGATGCTTTAGTTTCCTTTTCACATCCCTAGACAGTCTATAATTGTTTGGATGACCATCTTTGATAGGCTTCCCATAAAAGATAGATTGTTGAGAATGAGGTGTATGGTTGAAGAGAAATGTGTATTATGCGAGTCTAGACAAGAGATGAAAGGTCATCTTTTCTTAGTGTGTTTACAATAGTCTGGAAATCCATACTCAATATCTGCTTAATTAGGAGAGAATGAAAATTAGGAAGAGGATGATTCATGGGCGGTAAATACTCTCAAAAAAATTTCTTACTTGTCATGATCCTCAAGCTAGCATGGTGTAGTTTTTTTATATCATATCTGGGTAGAAAAGAACAATAGAATCTTCAAACATGTAAAGCTAGTTCCCGATAAGATTGTAATTGCTGTTAGATTTGATGTGAGTGTTAAATTGAGAGGCAAGAGAATTGATCGTAAAGATATTATTAATATTCAACTTTGTAATATCTAAAAGATCCAATAGTAATTTGAATCTCTTCTAACATTATAACTTATTCTAACATTATAACTTATTGTAACTTAGCTACTTTTGAACTTAATATATGCTACGTTGATCTAAAAAAATTTCTAATTTTCTATTAACTTTCATATCATTTTTTTTATCTTTAAACTTTTTTTTTTCCTTTTTCCTTTTCCTAATAAATGACAGCCAATCGGGCTGCCAAACATCAAGCCTGGGGGCAGCAATAAGGTGTGCCATTTGTTAGGCAATTACGTCCACCAAGAGCTTCTTTGTACAATAACTAAATTCTTCAATATATTGTTTACTTAATTAAGTACATACTTTCATGCTGCAATTTATTTTCAACTTATAAGATTATTTATATCATTATATTCTTTTCACTTTTTTCCTTTCCTTCTTCTGTCCTTAATAATGGCAGCCATAAGCCTTGGGGGCTCAATTGCTTGAAAGCTGCACCTATTACGACAAAATCCAACTAATTAAGACCACCAGTAGCTTACGTATAGGTAACACATACAGGTATTGGTACTCCATAAACGTGACCTTTCATTTAGAAATAAAAATGCCTAGCTGGTCATATTTCCATCTAAATAGGGCATGATGATGAAGCTGGGACCACAAGCCAAAATGAATGTTCCTTAGGGAAAACATAGTAGTGACTGAGCAAGACGGGAAAATTAATAGTTTGTTGCATTGCTTCGGCAACAGAAATATGTAAACAACTTAACTGAGCACGTACTTTGAAAATATCAGCCTTGTTTATATCAAATTTATTGCATGAAAAGGTATCACTTCTAATGGCTGAAGATCTTAATGCTACTCCTAAGGTAGAGCAGACAAGCCTGCAAGCTCTAATCATGCAGGCATATCCTTTTGGCCCATCTGTAGAGATATTGACTGATAGCATGGAACATGAGAATGAAGAAGCTTGTATGTCAAGTGGGGAGGGTGGTGCAACACCAGCCTTGTCTGTAGTACCAATTCCAGAATCCGATTTGCCTCTTATTTTAAGTTGCAAATCACTGAGAAAGAAATCTCAGTGAACCTTGGCAATTGGCATGCCAAGTTCACCTGGTATCCTTGCAACCGAAGGGTACATATTTTCTGCCAAACCCGATTCACAGAGAAGGGTGGTGGACATACAAAGCTGAGGGTTAACTACTACTCTAGGCATGCCTTTATATAAAGCAGGAGCTATCTTGCCTTGGTATGGTTATGCCCTTCCGATACCACTACACAGTTTACTTAACCAACCCCATGCGGAGAAATTTGGGCTTGAAATAGACCCAACATAACAGTCTATTTTGTTGGAGAAGCCATTCAGAAAGTAACAGATTTAAGGGGCAACTGTGACTTATGTATTGTTCTGCCGTGCAGCTGTATCCAAAGTCTCAGAACTACAATCACGGAGAGTCTTCTTTCCTTGTTTCATCAAGGCCCATCTCTCTTTGTTCCATGAGCCATTTGAACTTGAACTGCACCAACGTCAATGATGGGGTCCGCACATGCAGGTCCATGGTGCAATTAAATGTCATTAATCAAGTTGAAAAACAGCAATTAAATCAACACACACGCCAAGGCAAAGATCAACATATGTTAGTCCATGGCCAAGGGGGTTCAATAATTTAAGATTTATGTACCCGCAAGCAAGACATACATATGGACAAAATCCATGTGACCCTTTTTAGTATTTTTTATACTCAAATACTAAAAAAACAAATTTTATGTTCTGACCTTAACCCTAAACCTTAAACCCTAAAACTACTCTTTAATTCTAATTCTTTCAATTTAACCTCAAGTCTTAACCTTAAACCTTAATCCTAATTTTTAAGTACAGTGACATAAATAAGAATATCAGATTTCTATTCAGAGAAATACATTCTTCACTGAAAATTTGAGTTTTTCTGCGTTTTAAACTCTATAAAATAATTTTTAATAATATATGTATCCATCTTGTTCAAATGAAGCAAATGAATGGGATGTGTGTTGCTAAAGTCCAAGTCAAACAAGTTTGAATCCCAAACAAGGCTTGGAACCCTAACTAGGACTTTATAGGGTTCATTTATTTATCTCTTAACAAATTAAGGTGAACGTAAACCCCAAGGAAAAGGAGGGAAGAATGAGCATTCCCAGGGCTTGTTGTTAGCTCATGTATGAGAATTCTATTTCATATATATATATAATAGTATAGACTAACCACATATCCAGGCATGAGGACTGGCCATGCAGTATTTTAATGTTGAAATTTAATTAAATAAGTTTATCAATAGGCACAAATCCCATCTCTCTCTAGTTTGACTTGACTAGATGTCGTTATTCATGCCATTTTGCAAGCCTAGCTAGAAAAGTATTACTAATAATCAGGATCGTTTCAAAAATTTTTGATAACCTGAGCGAAAATTTATTTTTTTTAATTTTTTTAATGTTTTATTTATGTACCAATAATAAAAAAAGTTTAGACTTTAAAATTATGAATTAAGATCGAAGTTTAATATATTGATGTAGTGTTTAAATTTTAGGGTTAGTGCTTAAAATTTATATTTTTAGTGTTAGACATAAAAAATAATATCGAAATTATTTAATATTTCAAACATATTATTTTTATTATTAGATTATTTATTTATATATCTAAAAATTAAATTTAGGGGCCTAGAATGATCGGGAGCCTGAGTGGCTGCTCAGGGTGCTCCCTCACAGCCGGCCATGCAATAAGTATATTTTTATCAAACTTTTATCAATGCATCAAGGAGGATCATATGTGTCATTATCAATAAAAACTACAATTATATATAATTAATGTCTGTTTTATAGTTCATGTTCGAGTTTTATGATCTCTTGAAAAAGTATGATTGACCATAAAATAAGGGGACAAAGTTCAAATATGTAAAAATACCATTAGGAGATAAACTTTCAGTCTTGTTATGAATTCATCCCCGAGTAAAAAGTATCTTATCATTATAACTAACGTTTGCTAATCATACGAATTTATTACAAATTTATAATGATCAAATCCTAATTTGACCGATACGATAATACTCGAAAATTCAAGATAAAGAGGTGGTGATGGGATCAAATAAGGAGGCATAGGAGAAGGATCTCTTTAATAAAGTAACAACTTCACTTGGAAATCTTTTCTTTCTTTTGAGGTATAAGAAGACACCTTATTTGAATAGATTGCATGGATAAGTGCACATAAATAGTTTAATCCAAATCTGCAGAGAGTGTGTGGCAACATGGATCGGCAATGGCAAACAATGCAGTAGTCTTGTAACACTAAAGCTGGAGCCTGGAGAGAGGAATTATGATTTCCAAGAAGGCACGGGTGCGACGCTGAGTTCTCCAATGCAATCCCACTGCCCACTGACAAATTTTTTGTGTCAATATCTGTTTATATTTACTAACCCTAACTCTGGCTTTGGTTTTGCTGCTTCTTATGACCTTTATCATTGCCTCTCAGTCTTGTATTTGCTGCCCAAAACTAATTTAATTGTATATGTATGTCATAAGATTAAAAAAAAAATATGTATATACAAAATAATATAACTAATTAATTTTAACTTATATAGGGTCATAAATTAAGAGAAAATATTTGATGCATTGAAATTGAAATATTTTATAAATAATTTTATTTTAGAGTTTATGAGTTTAAGTTAAAATTAGTTATTTATAATGTAAGGGTTATAATTAAAATTTTTGGATTTAGAATTATATGATTAGATATTTAGGGTTTAGATTTTAAAATTTAAATGAATATGCTTATGTATTTTTTACATAGATAGTGCATCGTATAATAACTCAAAAATTAATTTTGGGTATTTTATAAATTAAAAGTTTTAATATAAAAAATATTGTCAATGTCCTAGCTTAAGATTAAAAAAAAGTACTTAGAATTAAGGATAAAATGATCACTAACCCCCTTTTTTTAAAAAATAAAACGATAACCAAATTTTCAAATATCAAAAAATGATATTTAAACTTTACATTCTATAATAAAATTTTAATAATAACACATTTAATCCTATATGTAATTATATATAACGACTCAAATTTTCAAGTCAACGATTTGGGAATTGACTTTGATAATGGGCCTTTGTGTTGGTTAGAGTAATCGGACCCAATTGGCCCAATTTGAGCCTTATTGAATGAGAAAAAAGTTGATTGGGCTTGGGTGGTGACCATTTTGTAATAAGGTTGAAGATAGAGGGGTTTATGTGTGATTTTACCTTCATGTTTAACGTTTAACTTTAAATGTATCACCAATATATTGTTGGTCATTACATGAGTTTTTATAACTAATAACCTAATAATCCATAAATTGTTAACACTTATTATCTAGATTAAATCCTTTAATTAACTCACTTCAGAATCGAATCTATTAAATATTAACAAGTTAAGTGATCATTTGTGTGATTTACAAATAAATAAATCTCTACAATAAGGTGGTGACACGTGTTGACATTAATTGAGTAATTATTTTATTTTATTTAATTAAAATTAAAAATAAGTAACTAACATGGATTAAATGTGTATAAATTTTCAGAAACAACTATATCACCCTTCAGTTAAATTTTAACGGTTGATGATTGAAATAAGATTAATTAAATAGTTAGATGATCAAAATAAAATATATCAATAATTAGGTAATCACCCAAATAATTTATCCTATTAAATATCAGATTGGAACCAGAAATTTCAATATATTATATATTCGTATGGTCTTATGTACCTACAGAGATTCATGCGCCTTACCAACCAGAAATGATCTCTAAGTTTTTCTCCATCCATGTGTTTATATATAAATATAAAAGCGTAATAACGAATAAATTTATACGAATATAAATAAATATATTATTGAACACTCACAAACAAAATAAACTAATAAAACTTATATTCGTATTTGTTTTTTTAATTAAACAAATAAAATATCTTACTTATTTTAATTTGTTTAATTAATAAATGATTATAACTAAATTTTTCGTAAAATAATTTACGAATGATTCGTTAAATATTTAGTTCATTTACACCCTAGTTCTATTGCTATATATAGTAATCATATGAACATGCAATGAGTTAGTCAATTCTAATCAATACTTAAAGTTAACCATATGAACATTTTAGGGAAAGTTACTCGATCGAATCAGGTATTTAATTCGAGAATAATTATATTAAGTTTGGGTTGAATTTTTAATTATTGAGTACCCGACACAATTTAATTCATTTTAATATATATTTTTTAGTTATAAATTATATTTTTTGTTTTAAATTTTTTAATATTTGTATCTAAAATTAAATTTAAATCTCTAAATTAATTTTATGTTGTATTATATACTTTTTAAGTTTTAAATATATTTTTATTAATATGTTAATAGTGAGAAAACTATATTAGTATTTTTAATGTTATCTCAATGATAAACTTTAATAAATATATAGGCATATATATTTAAATATTTTAAAATTAACTTTAAATGATTAATTTTTATGTCTAATAATGTATTATATAAGATTATAAAATTTATGTGTTTAGTATGTGATTTTTTTTAATTTAAAAAAATTATAAACCAATTACTTGTTATTTGATTAATCAGGTACCCAAATTTTATAGGTATTCAATTTAAATAGATCAAGACTTAGACAAAAAATTTAATATCCGAAGAAATTAGTTACTTGATAATGAACACCGCAGAATAAATATAGATTGTTATCTTTAAAATATCAATCATATATAAAATTATAAAAATAGAAAATCAAATTATTTTTTAGTATTTGATGTATATTATTTATATTATTTATATCTTTTCACATTGATAAATCAAATGGTATTAAATACTTAAGTATGTTTAAACTTATTATTATGTATATTTTATGAACAATAATACTAATCGAATGGTATTCAATTGACAAAATCAAATTAATTTTAATTTGGAATTGTATCCGCGTTAGTTATTGATTATGATTTTATCAGTAATCATTAAAAGTTAGATTTTTATTTAGTTGATTGTTGTGTACCGATGAAATCAGTTTTGAGTAACGGAATATTCTGCCTGATGATTTAAACCGTTCACCACTCATTATTCACATGTTATGCATCTCGATTGAACAAAGATAAAAATATTTTAAAAAAAATTCTGAATTTTAATAGTATACTTATCTCTAAAAAAACAATTTTTTTACTTTAAAGATTTTCTGAATATATTATAATATAATATTTTCTATAATTTTAATAAAAATTCAGTAATAATTATAAAAAAATAGAATATAATAAGTCACGACATACGTGCAATGATCAAAGGGACACGAATCCAGTCCAAAACAAATAAGCTACTGCCATAGAAAGGACAAATTTTCAAACCAAAGACAGATTAATTAATGTTGTTTTTTTAATTAGAGTGAAGAAAAAAGTACTTCTAATTAATTAAATAATTAATTAATAAATTATTGTGGCAGTGGTGGTGGTTTGTCATTTATCGAGTATCCGTAGGGGGAACGCTGTTCACTCTTAATTGCCAAAACCAGACAGATTTGCAAAGCTAATGGCACCATGGTTGGCCACTACCACCCTTTCTTCCCAATACTTAATTTACGTAAACATCTCATTTTCACAAAAAATTATATTATGAGTCAGTCTCACCACGTATCCATGAGATCAATCCTTAATAACTATCACTTCAGCAATTTTGTTATGTTATATTTTTTTAAAGTTAATCTTGATTTGAAAAATTAAAATTTGTTAAGGTGGGTAGTTTTTAATGGTAGGTCTCATGGATAACGTGATAAAACTGACATATGATATAATTTCTCCATTTTCACACACTTGGTTTTGACCATCGGGCGGCAACCAGATATTCCCGCCCCTATGCCGGCTTATTTCTTCTCTTTACCAGAACCAAAACCCTAACTCATTGCAGGCTCTGAAACTTCAACCTACTAAGCTATAGCTAAGCAAGTTCGTGGTTTGTTTTACTATATAGGCAGGTTTTCTGAACAGTAAATGTTTTTCTACGTCGTCGTTTTCGAGATTTAAATTTATATATTTTTAAATAATTATAATGTGTTTTATCATTATATTTAATACTTATTATCAAATTAATTATGTTTAACATACGTTTTCTTGATTGGTTTTAAAAATATTTTTGGTACGTCGCCAAAAGATTAAAAAAAAAACATGTGGCAACATATTAAGTGTCGGTATGGCATGATAAATACGTGGCATTAATTCCATTAATGGGACCAAGACATACTTCATTTGGATGCCTCCAAACTCAAAACATATCCAATAAATAAGTTTAATTACAATTAATTAATCGAGAGATGGCAACATGTCATCAGAAAGAATTGCCAAGCTAGATGATCATGCTTGTTTTGACACGAGTTTACACGCATGATGAGCTAGATGATCATGCTTGTTTTTAAATTCTAAAAATACATGTTACACCCATATTCAGAAGAGTGGGTTATTGACAAACGCAATAAAAACAATCGCACATGGATTCTTAAAAAGAGGTTCAAAATTTCTATAAACTATATTCATTGAAAATGATGTTAATCTTGTAAATCATTGTAAAAAAATTTGAAAATGCTCTTAAGAAATAAAGTTATAATTCTTAAAACGTAATAATTATGTCCTAAATATAACAATTAAGTATAAAATCTTATTGATTATTCCTATTACTATTGTTTTAGTAAAACTAGTGAGATTTTGAAAAGATATAATAGAAACAACCACACAGGGCCCTGAAAAGGACAATTGCTTTTAAGGGTCATATTTGAGAACTAATATAATTATGAACAATTACTTTTAAGGATCACATTTTAATAAATTACACAGTACCTTAAAATCTTTGAATCGCTTTTGATTCAAAATCTTAACCATAAATGTTGATCTTAAATCTTAAATATAAACTTTCAATCTAATTTTTTAATAATAAGCCGTAAATAAAGAGAGAGAGAAAAACTGAATTTTTACTCATCATATTTGGGGAATTACTAGACCATACTAGGCCTAGCATTGGCCAACCCTACGAGGATGGCGAGTCTAGCTAGGTCAAAAGTGACATCCTCTCTCATGGAGAGAGATAAGAGAGGGTAAGTGGTAATTCTGAGTCTAAGAAGAGGTTTGAAAGCAAAGGGTGTGTGGGGAAACATGAATGATTAAGAGTAGTAGATTGGCGAGAACATTTATTTTTACAGTGGAGCAAGTAGCAAGTAGCAAGTAGCAAGTAGCAATATGCAGGCTTTCCCATTAATTTAATGCCAAAACTTAAGTTGAGCCCCATGTGTTTTACCCTTTGATTCCTTTCTTGACCGTCAAACTTACACTCTTGTTGTTTTTGCTTTGCTTTGCACCCTTCGAGATCATACCATCTCTCTCTCCCTTTCTGCAACACTTTATCTCTTTATTTATTGTCTTTGTCTACAGTCTCCACCCATTCCATTCATAATTATCAGCTTCATTTACTTTTACCCTAAACCAGAATCATATCTTTACAGCATATACATATACATATAAATATACATATCCATGTGTGTGTAATATTTCAGATTGCTCATCATATGTGCAATTAGGTTAGATCTAACCAGTGGTATGTGTTACGTCCGAAAAGAAGCAAAGTATGTTAATCTCATATCGAAAAAGAAAAAGAAATCTTAAAATATATATACGATGGCGTTGCATATCTTATTAGACATGTTTTTAAGAAGAGGGTCATTCATATAGAGAGTGAGACCAAAGAAAATTAAGTTGCCATGTAGTTGACAACAAGAGCATAAAAATTGTGAGAGTTTCCATTTTGATCCTTGAGATATTAGATTTTCATCCAATCTGTCCCTGAAAACTGAAAAAGAAAGTGTGTCTTGAGATAAGGGTGCAAAGTGCAAACCCTTCTCCATATATATTTTATTTTTTAAAAGAATAAACATCAGATTCTCCTCTACCCTCCTTTTCTTGCAGTATTTGCATTTGTAATATCTCTTTCTTTTTAATGAAAAGGAAATCCAAAAAATATTGTCAGACCTGCATGAATTATTGTTATGTGAAGTGCAGAAGAGAGAGTCATTTAGCGAGCAGAAAACTCATGTTTCTGATAAAATTACTAGAATTTTTTTTACCTTTTTATTATGTTTTTTATTAAAATTTTTTAAAAAAATAAATTTTAAATTTTTATTTTTTATATCTTAAATCCTATATCCTTAAAAATATACCCTACCCTTAATTCCCTAAACCCTAACCATAACCCTAACTTTAAATCCTAAATCCTCTAATTTGAAACGGAGGCATGAAAAGAGGTAGACGATTTTCACCCCTCTAATAACACCATTTTTTATATTTTTTATTAAAAATTTTAAATAAATAAATAAATTTTAAATCGTAACCCTAATTTTAACGTTTTAAACTCTAAACCCTAAAAATATATTTTATCTTTAATTTTCTAAATTTTAATCATAACTTTTAATCCTATCACTAGATACTAAACATTAAATTTATTAATTTACAGTAGGACATTAAAGAAGAAACAATAGAAAAATAGATGATTCGCCCCTTTTGCTGCTGGTATCAACTCTTTAATTAGCAAGAACTGAGATGTCTACGTGTGGTTGGTAGCCTTTGAGCAGATTTCATTGTGAATGAAGCGATGTGTGAGCAAATGGTGTTGAATCAATGGGTATGGAGAGGGGCTGCGTCTGGCTGTTTTCTCCCACTTTGTCAGACATATATATTTATATACTCCCCATCTTTCTGCTACAGCCTACAGGTGTTTCACAGAAAATAAAAGAGGAAGGAAACAAAGTATTCTTTCAAAATCCATGTATATACACTAATAGTATATGTAATCTGTAAAAATCTGAAGGTACACACGTGCAGACTCATAAGTACTAAAATTACTAATCTCCTTCTAGAGCCAGCTTTATCTGATTCTAAGAATGGAAGGGGGAAGTATTTTTCATTTTTATTAGGTTTAATATTTAAATTGGTGACCTTTGTGGGAATTTTTAGTGTCTAAACTTTTTTTTAGCTTTAAATAGCTATTTAAAGTTTTAATAGGATCATTTTAAGTGTCTAACCATTAAATATAAATATTATTGTTTTTATTATTTATTATTATTATATTTATTTTTTAATATAATTTATTTATAATTTACTAATTTTAAACTTCAAAACTCTAAATTATCATCATTATCATCGTTCATCATCATTAGAGATCACCACTATCGTCGTCGGACTACTACGATTGCTTTTCCTAACCACCCATCACTAATAATCAGTGGTAAGTGTGTCGATCGGCTTCGTAATGTCGAAAGAAACCAAAATCGCGAAAATAAAGTCATTGACATACCTATCGTTGGTTATAAGCGATCGTTAGTTTGGGGAAACAATCATATGGTCCGGCATCGATAATAATGGTTTCCGGTGATGTAGTAAATAGTGACAACAATGATAATTTGAAGATTTTGGGTTTTGGGTTAGGGATAGGGGACTATTTTATAAGAATTTAAAACTGACAATTTTAAAAAAGTAAAAAATTTATTTAAAAATTAAAAATTAAAATTTGTCACTCGTCATATCTTTTTGGCAAACAATTTTTTACTCATAGTTATGCACTTAAAATGACCTAAATTGAAACATTTACCTTTATTAAGAGCTAAAAATAGTTTAGACACCAAAAATGATCCACAAGTATAGTTTGGACATCTATTTAAATATTAAGCCTTTTTATTATAAACAAGGCGAGAAATCTTACGTTGAAACGAAGCGATACCATAAATTAGACGAGTGATTAAAAATATTTATATATTTATTATTTTGTATGAATTTAAATTTTAATATTTATTTTAAAGATATAATTGAATAAAAAAATAAAGAGAAAAAAGGCTGTTTCAATTTGCTTCGGATCATAAATAGTTAGACCTCTAAGAATTTTACATAATTTATTAAAGCGAATTTTTAATTTTTAAAAATAATATTTATTATTTTTAATTAAAAATAAATTTAATAAAAACCGAGTTTTAAATGAAAAAAAAAAACATGTTAATATTTTAAAAGTTTAAACTAAATTTTGTAAAACTTTTGAAGAGTTTAAGAAACCGCACTCTTTCTTTCTTATGGGTGGAAATCATCTATCCCAAATCACGTTTTTTTATTTTTATTTTGAATTAATGAATTTATGATTTAGGACATAAGATTTAAGATTAGGATTTGTAATTAAGATTTAAAGAATAAGGGGTACGATGTAGGGTTTCGGATGTAAAATATTAGGGTTAGAATTTAAATTTTTTTAATGACATAAGGAGGAGCATGATTAGGGGCAAAGAATTTCTATTTTTTTCTCATCAGTTTATCACCCATCCCATGATAATAGAAATTTCTTACCCCTAAATGATTTTTTTTCTATGCTCTCCCCTAAAAATATTTAAAATTAAATTTTAAATCTTAATCTTCGTTTTTACGATCCTAAAATCTACCCTTAAAAATATACATTAACCTTAATTTCTTAAACCTTAACTATAATCCTTAATTTTAAATTATAAACCCTAAATTCAATATCTTATATCAGAGATAAAAAATATATATAATAAAATAGCATAAGATTTTCAAACCCTAAAATCCTTTTAACTGGGATTTTTGAATTATGACTATATACTTTATTAGTGAATCCTATAATCATACATAATATCATTTATTAATCCCTTAACAATGCATTGAACATATTTTAATGTTATTACTTCACCAGAGAGAAACATTTCACTATAAATATTCAACCTTTTTTTATGCTTTGGAAGAGATGAATTCTGTTCAATGGTTTTGACCTTTCCTATTCTCTCTTTTCCTTGTGCACTGCTCAAAGGATGTTCATCTAGCTTCTGCCTCGTGTACTGCTTTGATGCATGAGCTAATCCAACATCTCCCGTTTCATTTCACTTCCTATGGCTCCCATTAACAACTGGTTGGCATTTTCTTTGTCATCTGATCAACAACTCTCATCACAATCCATTGATCATCAAGATCATCACTCCGGTGAAATCTCCCGTTCAGATGGGACCGGTGATGACTGTTTTGGTCTAGCCTCGGCTACTTCTCTCAACCTTCCGCCACCGTTTGGCATTCTTGAAGCCTTTAGTAGAAACAATCAATCTCAAGGTTTGGTTTGGTTTTTAAATCTAATAAGTTCAACCGAAACCCTAATCCTTGATGGTGTTCTTATATCATTTCTCTTCCTGCAGATTGGAATATGAAGGGTTTAGGTATGAACTCAGATGAAAACGGTAAGACAAGCTCAGAGCTTTCCATGTTCATGGGTGGTAGTTCATGTAATAGCCAGAACCAAGAACCAAAGCTTGAAAATTTTCTCGGAAACAACTTTTTCTCCGGTCATCAACAGAACGATCTCCATGGCTGTAATACCTTGTACAACAACACCGGTGAGTACATGTTCCCCAGTTCTTTACAGAACCCGTCACAAGGAATAACAACAAATACGAGAACAATCAAGGGAGAAGATGACAATATCAACAGAGGTATTAACGGCGGAAGTAGCTCCATCGGTTTGTCCATGATCAAGACGTGGTTAAGGAACCAACCAGCACCGACTCAAGCCGAGGCCAAAAACAACGGCGGTGCTTCACAATCTTTGTCTCTTTCGATGAGCACCGGTGCACAAACGGGGTCTCCTTTGCCTCTCCTAACCACAACAAGCACCGGTGGCGGAGAGAGCTCATCCTCCAATAATAATAATACGCAGCAAAAGACACCGACATGTATGGATACTACCCCAAGCGGTGCAAGTGAAGCGACGCCAAGGAAATCTATTGACACTTTTGGCCAAAGAACTTCCATATACCGTGGTGTAACCAGGTTATTATTTTATATCCATAAAAGCGTCGAAAAAAATCAATCTTTTTGACTGATATAAAAGACATAAAAGGATTGTTTCTGGGTTTTTTCAGGCATAGATGGACCGGTAGATATGAGGCTCATTTGTGGGATAACAGTTGCAGAAGAGAAGGGCAAACAAGGAAAGGAAGGCAAGGTATAGTTCTTTTTTCCTTTCTCAACTTGTTGCATTGCACCTCTTAAATCCAGGCTATTTCTAGCATCAAATACCCACACAAAGACACTGGGATTTCTTTATATTCACTGACTCTTGATTTCATTTTCTTCAATTTCATATGATCTGATGCTGGGCTTGCTCGATATGCTTGCAGTATATTTGGGTAGGTGCAAAACTATAAACGCTCTCTTGGTTTATCTTTTAGTGTGTTGAAGTTTCTTAAAAAACTTGGCTTATATATACAGGAGGGTATGACAAAGAAGAAAAGGCAGCTAGAGCTTATGATTTAGCAGCACTCAAGTACTGGGGAACCACCACCACCACAAATTTCCCTGTAAGTTTCCACTTCATTGTGTTCTGAAACTTGTTAAAAGCATTATATATACTGCACCCAATACTTTTCTTCTGCTTCTTTGTACATTTGGATTCATTTTCTCTCGGGAAAATGGATTCCTGAAAATTTGCCCCATGTTTTCCACTCATTTTTCGATGTTGTTGTGCTTCTAAAGTCCACCCTATTCCCCATTAACAGGAACTTTGTCATGTAATATACAACAGGAGATTGAGTTAGATTCTTGTCTTGAATATTGCCTAAATTCATGGGGTTTTGTTTGTTAACACTCGTGCAATCTTTTCTATTTTATTAGATTAGCAACTACGAGAAAGAGGTGGAAGAAATGAAACACATGACCAGGCAAGAATATGTTGCATCCCTTCGAAGGAAGAGTAGTGGATTTTCTCGAGGAGCATCCATCTATAGAGGAGTTACAAGGCATCATCAACATGGAAGATGGCAAGCAAGAATCGGAAGAGTTGCTGGAAACAAAGACCTTTACTTGGGAACTTTCGGTGAGTCTGGTTTATTTCGATTCGAATCTCAAACTATTAAATGTTGTCTCATGAAAATAATTGCTTCTGCTAAATGTAGGAACTCAAGAAGAGGCAGCAGAGGCCTACGACATTGCAGCCATAAAATTTCGAGGACTGAATGCTGTAACCAACTTTGATATGAGTAGATACGATGTTAAGAGCATACTAGAAAGCAGTGCATTGCCGATCGGTGGAAACGTGAAGCGGTTGAAAGACGCTGAGCAAGCCGGAGTGGCTTTAGATTTACATAGGACTGATGGTGCGGATAACATGATGACTAGTAACTTTTCTGATGGAATCAACGGTTATGGAGCTATGGCATCACACCATGGGTGGCCTGCTGCCATGCCGTTTCAGCAAGCTCAGCCTTTCAGCATGCATTACCCTTATGGACAACGAGTTTGGTGCAAGCAAGATACCGATTCTGATTCCAATCATACTTTGCAGGATCTTCATCAACTACAACTAGGAAGCACCCACAACTTTTTTCAGCCTTCTGTTTTGCACAATCTCATGGCAATGGACTCTTCTTCGATGGAGCACAACTCTGGTTCAATTTCTAACCCGGTAATCTATAGTAACGTCGATGACGGTCCTAACAGTAGCTATCAAGGAGTCGGATACAGAGGTGGTGGAGGAGGATATGCCATCCCCTTGGGAACAGTTGTAGCCAGTGGCAGTGACAATAACCAAAATCAAAGCAATGGTTTGGGAGACCATGAAGTGAAAGCAGTTGGTTATGACAATATGTATGGATCAGCTGATCTGAATTATCACTCGAGGAACATGTATTATGTTTCGCAGCAATTGCCGAAGACGAGTGAAGTGTCCGCCTCGGCATGCAACTGGGTGCCAACTGCAGTTCCCACCATTGCACAAAGGTCAAGCAATATGGTCGCCTGCCATGGAACCCCAGCTTTCACATGGAATGATACATGAGAAGGGATGGATTGAAGTTATGTATACATATCTGATTTCTTTAAGCTTTCATTTGCTTTCCATCCTTCAAATTTAACTGGTTCAAGTACTGATTAGGAACACATTTGACAGTTTTTTTTAATTCCTCTAACATTGCAGTATGACAATTTCAGAACTAAGGGTCCAAATGTTGAAGTTCAGCACTATAGCATTTGATTCTGAGAGTTCATTCTGTCGATTGCTATAAATTTTGGGAACTTCAGCTAAAGATAACATATGTTGGATCCTCGGATAGTTTAATTAATTTAATGACAAGCTCTGTAGTTTTGACTTGCTCTTCAATCTTATGCTACAAAGAATGTGATTTTCCTTAGCTTTTGTGTACATTTGTCATTCAATATATTATGTGTAAACAATTTATTGTCGTTAACTGCGTAAAGTTGTGATCGTTTATCTTTTTTTCATGTATCTATAATGAAAATAGTTTACCTTTTTTCATGCCTCTATTGATGCTTCCGTTTTAAATTAGAGGGTTTATGATTTAATGTTAGAAGTTGTGGTTAGGGTTTAAGTAATTATGGGTAAGATGTATTTTTTAAAGTGTAGAATTTAAAATAAGAGTTAGGGTTTAAAATTCAATTTTTTAAAAATTCTCTTGTAAAAATAGACTTTATCAAAAAAAATATTATGTTATATCCTTAAACATTTTTTTTGACACATTGATCGATCATCTTTATTGATAAATAAAAATAAAACAAAACATAATAAAAAACATAAAGTAACAAAACGAAAAAAAATGTAAATCTACAAAGAAAGCCTTGCACTGGCGAAGACGACCAAATTAAGACTAATGTCGCAGGAAACAGAGAAATGTACATCCGATGTATGAAAAACCAAACCAAAACAAATAGATTTAAATATAAATAACAAGAAGATTTTTAATTATCGATGATGGTAATCGAATTAAAATTATTTTCATCGTCGATTAAACAATAAAAGAAGAAAAATAAAATAAAAGGCAACCAAAATGTTGCATTTTATGATTTGGAACAGCAGCGTCGAAAGCAGTAAATATCAAAAACACCTATCAGGGGATACAAAAACCATTTCCCAGGCTATGAATATCCAAAGCAGATTCAACTTCCATGGCTAAGGTGAAGAAGAAGAAGAAAGAAGAAGATCATACTTTTCTCCTCTACTTTGCCTGAGGGTGAGATGCAATGAACTCAACAGCATGATTGATTGTGCTGATCTTGTCTGCCTCATTATCCGGTATCTCGAACCCAAATTCTTCTTCAAGGGCCATCACAACTTCAACAGTGTCCAAACTATCTAACCCCAGATCTTTTTGGAAATGGGCATTTGGGGTAACCTGCAAAATAGGAAAAACTAAATAGAATGAAAAAAATAACTATCAAAGAATATCCATTCCTGAGCATATCTGGACATGGATATAACGAAAACATATCCAAGAACCCTTCAAATATATTACAACACTTGGAAGAAATTCATACCGTATCTAAGTTTTTATCATTTTAAAACATATCAAGCAAAGGAATATAGCAACAATTTGTGTGGCTTTTTACAGTTTTCTCACAGAAAGACACAGCAAACAAAAATGCAAAGTTATGAAGCAGCGACACAGGGAAATCCCCTTGTATGCTGCCAACACGGTGAAATATGTTGGGAAATATTGGGACACAAGAAGGAAAAAATTGTGCTGACATGGTCCAGACTCCAGAGACACGTTTGTCTACTGGATGGACCAAGCAAAAAAACAATGGCTCCACTTCCTTCTTCCTGACCATGCATACAAGCAACAAAAGGAAAGACAATGGGGGAAATATGAAGGTGCAATATGCAACTAGAAGAAATCATAACAGAAAAAACTGGTAGACAAGGTAAGGTCTTCTCACCCTCGGTTTGTAATACCAATATTTATTTAGTATTTAATTATTCATTCAATAAGAATTTACGTTTGCGAATATCAAAAACATCCCCTTTATATCAATGAAACGAAACAAAATTTGCATTTACAATATTTGTTTTATTTCTTTAAAATTTCCCGTGTCACCAACTTGGAGACCTATTTTTTTTGAAGTGTTACTTTTCAACCAGCTTTTAAATTCCCAATTGGCAACAGCCAACATCTCTCTCTGTCTACAAGTATCTTTCCAATAAATAGAATGCCAACAGACAGTGATCCACTTTTATATTAAAATAAGCTTCTTCCAAGTAGATGTAAAATCACGGACTTCAACAACTATAACTAGCAACTAAGTTGATCCAATGCTTATACAAGTCATCCTTGCTTGTACATCGATCACGAGCCAGTCAACATTAATATTACACAAACTCAAACAAGCAATGCAGTCAAAGCTAATTTACTATTTCAACTTGATGTCAAGCCCACAACAAAAACCAGCTCCATCCTAAAAAGGACCTAATTCCCATTCATGCACTTCTGAAAGAAATTGAATAACCTATCTGATTGTGTACAATTCATTCAAGCACCCCAATCTACCATTAGCCACAGAAATCCACATCAAATGAACCACACAGAAATCAGCTTTAAAGAAATGAAACACTTGATAGATCGAACAACCAAACACAAATTTCCTACAATTTCTTATGTGCAGGTTTATCAATTCAGAATGTTCATATTGGTTTTTCCTCTTAAAGATATAAATTTGAAGGGATTTAACTAATCTAGGAAAAGAACAATTTTCATTAGCTCTCAGCTATTACATCCAAACAGAGAAATGTATAGCCAAATAATTGAAAAGTTGGTTTGATTTAGGAGAAATGCAACTCCTTCACTCCTGACCTGACTAATCATTAAGTAAGCCGAGCAATCTAAAACCTAAAATCCATGTTTTCCAATACCACAAATAGAATCAAATCACTATCCGTTTTTAAAAGAGAAGATCATGGCAATACTTAAGAGGTACTAAATAAATATCCTAATATTATAATCTATTTAACTTAATTAACAGACGTGTTGTTAAAAATTTCCCAAACCATATGAAACACAAATAATCTGCACCCAAAAGAATTTAATGAAAAAAAAAGTAAAGTGAAAAAGTAAAGACCTTGGAAGGATCAACTTTCTGGAAATTTTTGACGACGGAGACAACGCGATCGGTAACCTCGGACTTGTCAAGGAATGATCCCATGACCTCGTCAGAGAAACGGCGTATGGCGTTGAAGGTAACATTAAAGATCCCGCTAGGGCCAGTTTTGGGATTACGGAGCAGGGGCAGGGGCAGGGGCGTAGCGTTCACCCTCAGGTGCTTTAGCAGAGCTCCTCTCACCGCCGCCATTTCAATAGATAACTCTTTTCTCTTCTCTACTCTTCCCTCTGCCGGAAATTTTAAGAAACCTTGTTCTTTTGGCTGTGAGAAACGGTGGAATGTGAATAAATGTGAGATATCAGTGCCTACTACGACGTCGTAAGTTTCTTATTTGACATATACTATTCATAATATTTTTATGGCTTAACTACAAAATAAGTGTTTAAACTATATCTCTTTCTTATAATAAGTACATAAAATATTTTTTGATTAAAATAAGTATCTAAAATTTTTATTTTTGGATGAAATAGGTACCTAAATTTTTTTTTTTACTGAAATAAGTGTTTAAACTTTTACTTTTAATTAAAATAGTATAACACTCTCAATCCATATATCACGTTTGAACCTCGAATCTGAAATTTAACCACAAATTTTTTGACCTAATTTAGCCCAACACAATTAATTTCCAGAACTAATTTTATTCTAATCTAATCAAATATAATTATTATTTAAAATACATACAATGAAACACCTTTTTAAAATCATGTTATAAAATATTTAACTTGATCATTTAAAATTCAAATACAAATTATAATATACAATAAATTCTTATAAGTGCATGGTCTAAGACCTAAGCATTGTATTCTAAAAGGATGAGGTGATAGAATCCTTCACTAAGTGGCAATGTATTAAACCTACTAATTTGTGAATAGTAACAACGATTTTAAATGTTGAGTTAACAAAAGATAATAAATTTCATTCGATCATACTCCATACAAATTATAAATAAGAACATACTATAAAAAATGATATCATGACAAGATAAGTAATGACACTATCACAATTGTCTAAACACATACTTTCAATCATAACAATATCACATATGATTTATAAGACCTAATCATAATAGATATCCTATAAACTATTAGAGCAAAATATATAAATCATAGTATAAATTTAAAGTGATGTCCGCGTCCACACAACATTAAAATCATACACTACATGTGAGGCTCACATCCATACAACATCGAGTTCGACACTTGTAGGAATTAGGCCCATGTTTATACAATATTAAGATATTATGTGTACTTGGGATGTCTCATCAAACATCTTCGAATGAGATACTTTCTGCCTTATGCAAAGACTCAAAAATCTTTGTTGAGATTCATTTCTTCGAAGAAAATCACAAGTTAATATCCTTGCTTGAAAAATTTATGAATGAAATCTTTGTTAATCTTTCTCAAATCTACTTCTCTAATCTTTAAATTGTAGATTAAAATTTTAGTTATTCTTTATTGATTCTGTAAATTTCTATTAAAATATACAAAAATAATATAAATATACAAATTAGCATGCTCTTATATTATGGGTGTTATGTATGATTCATAGATCTTTGAAAGTGAGGACCAGATGAATGAGCTGTAATTTTTTTTTTTTACTTTGAATTTTTTATTTTTGTCGAAATGATACCTTATCTCTTTAGATTATTCTTTTTAATCCTACTTAGCTTGTTACTTTTGAGTTTTATGTCTCGATAAAATTTATCTCAAAATTTTATTGTTAAGATCTTGTTTTTCTTAAATAGATTTTTGAATTCTTCTATAATCAAATTCTTTTTAGGTTTTATATTTTCTCTTGTATATTTTAATTTGTACTCTTATGCACAATGATCCCCGTTGATTTATTTTTTTTCTTGTCCTATTATGTAAAATTTTGTCATTCTTTCATCATTAAGGGCCAACAAATGTCTAAGTCTATAAACTTTCAAAAATAAATATTTTTTAATATAAAAACTAAAACTCCATGACAAAAAGTTACTCTAAATCCTTAAATGATCTAATATAAGTATTCTTGTGATTATTATCACCATTACCCTTAGGATATATTTTTTTAATAAAAAGCGAATAATAAAAGATGAACTTTTCAGACTCAGCCATATTTTTTTTTACCAGGTCGATCATTTGCATCCATAGCCTTGCATTTTGAAGTCCATCTCTTAAATAATAGAAAAAATATTTTATTTATAAAAATATAATTTGTTGATTGATATTTGAATGAAGGATGCTTTATAAGACCTGAAAAATCAGGAAAATAATATTTTTATAAATAAAATAATTTTTTTAATTGTTGTAGAGATAAATTTCAAAATACAAGATTATGGCTGCAAATGATCGACCTTGCATGAAAAAGATATAGTCGAATATAACTATCATAAAAGCAGTGACTCCCCAAAGCTCAAAAATAAAAATGATCTTATGCGAGTTGTAAACCGAAATGTCTGAGACATTTTAGGCGAAAGTAGTAATGACTCTATATTGTACTATATTGTACTCTATGTTGTGTGATCTTGAGTATGGTTATCGATACTCAATGTTGTGTAATCCTGAGTATAATTTTGGTAAGCTTGATATCGTGTGATCCTAAGCTACGCATTCTCATGGGAGCATATGAAATTATGATGATGATCTTGCCTATTAAACTTCGGTGGTTAGTATTGTAGCTAGACATAAAGCACTAGATAAGTTGTTATACTCGTTGTATGGTTGACTATTTATCATTATGCTTATATTTATGAACTTCATGAATTTTAATTGAGTAGATGTGTATCATTAAGGTTTGTAACTTCGGTATTCGAATTTTTTGTTTTCGTATGTAGGTTGGTAGATTTGAGTTTTGAGTTTTATAATATAAACGCCACAATAGGTGTGTTTTATAGTAGTATTCAACACCAAATTTAACATTTACTTATAATTTAGTGACGTTTGTATTGCAAACACCACGATATGTGTGTTTTCTAGCGGTGTTTTGTCACAAATACCGCAAAAGGTGGCAATTCTTGAAAATGCTACAAAAGTTATAGTTTTGGGTGGCGTTCATAAACTTTAAAATCGTCGTTTTAATTTGATGGTTTATTAATCTCACACTCTGTGATCCTTAATCAAATTACCTAAAATTCTTAATTTCTTCGGTGATCTTTTCTCTGCTTCCCTTCATCCAATCCAACATCACTCCTCCGCCTCTTTTCTCCTCGTCTTCTTCTTCCACCTTTTGTTTGTCAAGGAATAATATATATATATATATATATATTTGTACTATAGAATAGGTTTCTACCGATTTTTGAGTATGCAAACACCATTATAGAATAAGTTTATATCGATATTTTAAACGAAAAACATCACTAAAGAATAGGATATGTTAGTGTTTTGACGTAAAATGCTAGAATATATGGACCTTTATCGACGTTTATAGCACAAAATATTGTTGTTTACCACTCATATTAGCGACATTTTTAAAAGCAAACGCGGCAGAAAGTCTTGCTCTATTGCCTTGTTTGTGTGCACAAAACTCCATGAACTATTGCAGCGCCCACTTAGCAGCGTTTTTATTAGCCTGAAAAGAATTTTAGCAATGGTTAAAAACGTCGGAAAAGAGAGAAAAAAGATTGCGAATAACCTGTTTTAGTATAGTGTTAACCTGTTACATAAGGATACTGCCCCATATTTATTCAGTGTAAAAATCATTTGTCTCTTTTTTATATTACTTTGAATTTTTTTTTAAAAATAAATTTTAATCATAACTCTTATTTTTTATATTTTAAACCCTAAACTCTAAAAATACACAATAGCCTTAATTCCCTAAACACTAACCATAAGCCCTAACTTTGAACCCTAAACCTTAAACCCTCTAATTTAAAACGGAGGAGTAAAAGGATGTATGAGAAAGAGGTAGATGATTTCCATCCGTCTATTTATGGAGAAATTATATCTTGCATAAGCCCTACCACGTCATTCACGGGACTAACCATTAAAAACCATCAATTTTATCATTTTTTTTTCATGTCATATTTTTCTAAGCGAATCTTCACTCATATTTACTGTTAATTCATTTTAAAAACAATTTTTTCAATTGAAGATTCACTTTGAAAAAAATAAAACATAAAAAAATTGATGAAATAGGTGAATTTTAGTAGTTGATCCATGAACACATGATGAAACTTACTCATAATATAATTTTTGCTGTTGATGGTAGAAGTATGTGTCTTACACTATAAACTACCTTATTTAAGACCAATCTTTATGGCACTATATAGTTACAATCTCATACTTGTGGAAGCTGCAGATTTTAGTTGATATTCAAATCTGAGAAAGAATTTTCATCAGATGAAGCCGTGGAGAACACCGAGCTTCCAATGGTATAGCTTTCGACAAAGCTTGTCCGGTCCCCGGGGTCATATCCACCATGTCCAACCCTACCTTTTTCCCATTCGAAGCATTGTATCACTACACCGAGTGCCAACTGAACCAACCGTGAGCTCATGGCAGCACCCGGACAAACCCTCCTCCCAAGTCCGAATGGAAGAAATTTCGATCCATTTTTCTCTTCTAAACTTCCCTCAAACCTTTCTGGCTTGAATTCGGTCGGGTCCTCCCATAGACTAGGATCCCTGTGGATGGCCCAAGCATGAACCATCAGCAACGTTCCTTTAGGTATGTCGTATCCGCCCACTGTACAATCTTCAGACGAGTAATGAGGCAACAGAACCGGTGCCGGGGGACATAACCTGAGCGTCTCGTTCACCACACAACGAAGATAAGGAAGCTTGGCGAGATCCGAGTCGTTTAGCAGACGCTCGCTCCCGACCTGGCTAATGATCTCGTCTCTCACTCTCTCCAAAGCCTCTGGGTGATTCAAAAGAAGTGACATTGCTCATTCGATAGTATTTGCTGTCGTTTCGGTTCCTGCAACGAACATGATCTGATGCCACAAGTTGAAAACAGATTCATGGTCATTGCTTTGGTAGATAAATCAAACCAACTTGATTATAAGCTAATCATTTGTGTGCTCTAATAATTTGTCATAGCAAACTTTGCTTTAAAAATAGGCTTAACTCAATAATAGGTGCCTAAAGTATTACATTTTTTCTGAAATAGGTGTCGAATGTTTTTTTGGCTGAAATAAGTGTTTAAACTATATTTTTTTTAAGAAAATTGCCTAATGTATTTTTGGCTGAAATATGTGTTTAAAGTTTTGTTCCTTAGTGTTTTAAGGTAGCACCGTTAAAAAAATGTTTAATTTATAAATAAGTATCTAAACTATACATTCTTTTCTAAAAATAGGTGTCTAATTTATTTTTTTCGTTCTTTGGATGATATTTAATATTCAAAATCTAACTTTTATTCTTACATCTAATAAGATAATAATTTTTACTCTGAATTAACAATTAATGGATGAAAATAGACATTGTTTATGGATGAAAAATAGTTTAAGATATGCTCAGTTATGGATGAAAATTTTATTAGAGTATTATTACATCCGTAAACAACTTAAATATTAAAATATAACCTATATATAATTAAATTTTATAAAAGAATCAAACTCGAGTAAATTTAAGATATGCTCGGTTATAAAAGCATAGTTTTTTTAAATTAATGGCTGAAGACATATCATACAAATAAAGCCAAGGTGTTGTTCTTGAAGCAAAGGACTCAATCTCATTAACAACAGCAACGAAGTAACTCAAGGGATTATAGCCGCATCGCATGCAAGGTTCTGGATATATACAAAGATGAAGAGAGGGAAGAAAGCAGTAATTGTAAAATATTGCACTGTCTTGAAAAAAATTAATCACTTATTTTAATCAAAAATATATTAAGCGTCTATTTTAGAAAAAAAATATATAATTTAGGTACTTATTTATAAATTAAATATTTTTTTAACGGTGTTACTTTAAAACACTAAGGGAATAAAACTTTAGGCACCTATTTCAGCCAAAAAATACATTAGGCACTTATCTCAGAAAATATATAGTTTAGGCACTTATTTCAGTCAAAAAAATATTAGGCACCTATTTTAGAAAAAATGTATACTTTAAGCACCTATTATTAAGTTAAGCCTTAAAAATATATTTTTGTTGCTAGCGGAGATTGTATGTTTAGAGTTTATTGTTAGGATTTAAGGAATTCGAGATAAATTAATATATTTTTTTAAAAGGAATGTAAAATTTAATATTTAAAATTTAAAATTAAACCTTAAGATTTAATTTCTTTATGTTTATAATATTTTAGTACAAAGAAAAGCAAAAAAAAAAAAAAATAGAAGATTTTGCCCGATAAAATCAACTATGGTGAGGGCCATATAGATCTTGGCCCCCAAATTTTAAATAATTCACGTTTCATCTTTTAATTTTTTGAAAACTCTTAATTTTTTCTATTAAAAGTTTTAAAATTTGCAATTAGCTTTTATTTTTGATGGTTATGTTTGACAAATGATTTTTTTTAAATCAAAATTAGATTGCTTGAAATACTTTCACAAAGGTTTGATAAATAATTTTTTTAGTCAAAATTTTTAAATTAAATATTTAATAGATAAAAAATATAATAGTGAATTGGGATAAAATCTCTCAATTTAATAGATATAAAATATTAATAATTAATAAATTATTTAAAAATGTATTGAATGATATCATGTCTTTTTTATATATTTTTTTGTTAAAATAATAAAATAATTTTATCCATGGATTAATTTATTAAACACTTATATACAATATGTTAATGCATTCCTCTAGTCAAATAATTAATGTTATCAACTATCACTTAACATCACACTCTGTTAGACTAACCAAAAAATTAACATGATAATTAACTAAAATTTATATAATTATATATTTATTTTTTATTATTTATCTATTATATTAATTTGATACTAATTTTAATTTAATTAGTTAAAATTACTCAACCAATCATATAATAATACATGTCATAATTATTTTTAGACGATGACACATATCATTATCGAAATGAATGAACTTACTCTAATTTAAAGGTATATCAACCTGAGACAGAGGTACATGAGATGAAAAGGGAGCAATCGCTCTCCACAATATTTTTTTTTACTTTTATTCTCTTATTTAATTTTTTTAATTATTTTTTTTATAAACTTATCTTATACTTTCAAACATTTACGTTTTACTCTTAACACAATCTTAATTCTGTCTCTAATATCAATAATATCTTGATGATCGTAACTTTATTGCCGAAAGTAGAGTAGAAAATGAAGTTCCTAGGCTTGAGGCATATCAATTCAGGTTAGTTTTCAAAGCATGAAAAAAAAAAGTGGCATATTTGAAATAATTGAAAGGTTTGGCGTATACAGTGAGTCCAGGATATTCCTAATGGTTGCAAGTTATATTCCCAGGCTTCTCGATTACTTAATTTTTCACCTAATCGATTATTGTTTGATAAGTGTGATGACACGGGTTGTTATATAATTAATTAATTAATTTTATTTTATAAAATTTTAATTAATCGTTACGTCACTTAATTTGTTAGTTTATAACAAATATGATAAAAAAATATTTAGAAGTTTAATTATATGATTGATAAATTATTTAATTTAATTATTAAAATAAAACAGTAAAATGGATGAGAGGAAAGGACTTACTACTGCCATGCCCCTGACGACTTCATCAGTGAAGGAGTTGGGATCTTGTTCTTGAAAAGACAGAAGCTTTCCGATGAAGGAGGAAGGATACTTTTCACGAGGACTCTGGAATCGAACTCCGTCTATTAATTTATCTAGATATTCATCTCTTCTGCTCTGCAAATCCTTCAGTCCCTTTTCGATTCCTCGGAAACCAATCCACCTAAGAACAGGGAAGAAATCACAGACGTTGGTTCCCAAGGTAGGGAAAAACAAACTCCGAAATTCATCGAACACCATCTTTTGCGTCGCCTCCTCGTCCCCGACCGCACCAGCCGCCTCGACGCCGCGCTTTCCCGTCGTCACCTTTAAGATGACATCCATCGTGAGGACACTGAACAAGTACTTCATGTTCAACTTCGGAGTGCGGCCGCCGTTAGCCATCGAGGCTTTGAACAAGCGAAGCACCGTGTTGCCGACTTCTTCTTCACGCACGGAAGAGAGCTTTTAAACCATGAACGAAGAGAGGACTTCGAGGACGCTGACGCGACAAAGGTTTCGCCAAAGAGGACCGTAAGAAGCCCAGACGTAAGCACGTTGGTTGTACATGAAAATATCCCCGGCCATCGTTCGAGGCCGGTTGGCGAAGATCCTATCGTTCTTGCTAAGCATTCTTCAACAGCGGAAGGAGAAGATACAACGAGAATACGCCTGGAACCTACTCGGAGATATAAAATGGGGCCGTACTTCGATAACAAGGTGGCCAGTGCTTTATGCCAGGGGCGGTTCAAAGATTTTAGGGGTCCTGTGCAATTTGTTAAAATATGATCTTTAAAACTAATTGTCCATGACTTTTACTAGTTATAGAATTGTATCCCTCAGAAGGAAATGTCCTTTCTAGGGGCCCCTGCGCGATCGTTTCTATTGCGTCTGTCCAAAACCTTACTAGTTCTACTGAAACAATAGTAATAATAATAATCAATAAGATTCTATAATCAATTGACGCATTTAAGAAATAATTATAACATTTTAACAATTATAACTAATCTTTCTTAATAGCGTTTTTAAAAATTTTTAATAAATTTCGAGATTAACATCATCTAATGAATGTAGTTTATCAAAATTTGGGGTCTCTTTTTTTTTTCAGGAGCCTTGTACGGTCGCTCCTATTGCACCTGTCCAAAACCCCCACTGCTTTATACAACGGAATATTGAGAAGGTGAAGGTGGCCGATAATAGGCAGCGAAAATGGACTCGGTGGTAAGTTTTGCTTTCTACGAGTTAAAAGCTTGATGGTGAGGAAAAGGAAGAAGATGACGAAAAGATATCGGTAGAGGTTCTCCATGGAAACGTAGAAAATAATTGCAGAAGACGAGAATTGAAGAAAACATTTTTACATGTGTGCTTAAACTTCTGGAAAGTTAAAATAAAATAGGTAAAATATATAGATCGTCACTTAATTATCTTTTCACTTTTATTTTGGTTGTTTAAGTTTTAAAATTTTCAAATAACTGACTGAATTTTCAAATTACTCTTATTTTGATCACTCCCAATTATTTTTTATTATTATTAAATTTTATTGAACAGGTTGCGGGTTATGGGACATTTTCCAGAGAACCAAA
Organism: Abelmoschus esculentus; assembly: GCA_035048815.1. Lineage (NCBI taxonomy): Eukaryota > Viridiplantae > Streptophyta > Magnoliopsida > Malvales > Malvaceae > Abelmoschus > Abelmoschus esculentus. Next base: position 14,942,363 of record JAUCBN010000003.1, read on the forward strand.
CATTAGATTCGGACTTCGTGTCTCGAAATAAATTTATTGATATAATTTGAATCAGATTATAGTTGATTTTGAGATCAATGGTGATCGACGATAGTGGTATTTTTTTTTATGTTTTAAACTTAACAATAATAAAATATAATTTTATTATTCATTTAAACTATTTCTATATTTAATAATACTGAAATCTTAAAAATAATAATAAAATATTCTAAAGTGACCAAAACAGGAAAGTTCAGTTAGTAAATTAAAATTTTCAAAAATTGAGTGAAAAAAAAAGGTGAGAAAATAGTTGAGTAATGAATGATATATTTTACCCAAATAAATTAGAAATTCAAATCTTTATAATATTGTATTCAATTTTAAGTCTAAATAGATTCACGACGGACTAAATTATTTAGATTCAAATCATCAAAAAATATATTATTCTTTATCACTAAAATATTTTTTAAATTCATTATAATATTATACTTAAATGAGCCAATTGGAATGAATGTCAATTTATACATATAAAAGTTTAAATATTTTATTATTTAATTTTAAATTGTATTAGGCAGTGATGTTAATTTGTTAACTATTACAATTTTTTTCGACCACAAAAATATTGAATTAGATAAGTTACTTGAAAAAATGTTAAGTTGACTTTATTTTTCCTTCAAAAAATTAAACACTCAAGTATGAGATACGAATTTAAATTATTTTGTCTAATAGTATATTTTTTTAAAAAGTTTAAGAATATGAATTAATAATATCTTATAATTATTGTTAGATTATTTAAAAAATCATATTTTTATTTTAATAATATATGATTTTATTATTTATTTTGAATTATTTTTATATTTGATAATATTAAAAATTAAAACTAATAATAAAATATTCTAGAGTGACCAAAACTAGAACAATATGAAAGTTCAGTCAATAAATTATAGAAAGTTAAAAGTTAAGTGAACAAAATAGGAATAAAAAATAGTTGTGTAGTGAATAATGTATTTTACCCAAATAAAGTTAGAACTTCGAATCTTTGTAACGAAAAATTACATCATGGGTAAGTCTCGCCACGTCATCCATGAGACCAACCACTAAAATTTATTCATCTCAATTTTTCCCATGTCATATTTTTCTAAGTGAATGAATCTTAGCAAAGTTCTTCTGCCTCTTTTTTGTGCCTCCTTTTATGACTTCTTTGAAAATTTATTAAAAAAATGAATTTTAAACCTTAACCCTTATTTTTTATATTTTAAACCCTAAATCCTATACTCAAAAAATACACCTACCACTAATTCCCTATACCCTAACCAAAACTCCTAAACTAAAATCCTAAACCATAAACCCTAAACCCTCTAATTTTAAGTAGAGACATAAACGAAGACATAGAAAAGGGGTAAACGATTTGCATCCAATTTTTAATGATTAATCTCATGGACACATAATAAAACTTACTCATAATATAATTTCTTCTATATAACATTGTATTTGATTTTAAGTCTAAATAAATTTACAGATATTTACATATTAAAATGTTGGAATCCAAAACATCTCTGTCAAATATGTAATCTTTTATCATTAAAATATTTTTTATATTTATTATAATATTATATTTGAATGAGCCGATGATAAGTTAAATATCAATTTATTCATATAAAATTTTAATATTTTATTATTTAATTTTAAATTTTATTTGATAGCGACGTTAATTTGTTAACTATTACTACAAAATAGACAACAACAAAAATGTTGAATAAGTATGTTACTTGAAAATGTTAAGTTGACTTTAATTCTCCTTAACAAAACTAAACACTCAACTAATTAAAAACTCCCTTGCACTAAACTCGGAGTCCACTCCTTTTTTATTTGCCTCAATTTTCTTCTAGAGCTCTGGACACGTATTTGTCAATTGATCAACACGTTCTAAGGAAAACGTATTCATGCTCGAACTTGATACTCTCGGGTAGATAGTTAGACATGGCTTCGAGATTTGGTCATTTGCCTTTGGTTGAGGCTTTTTCATATGCTCCTGCAATCTTTCTTGAATACTTACAACTTCTCTCATATTCTCATCCATGATGTCTGATTCTCGAACTTTTATTAATGTATGGTAACTGTCATCGGAACCCTCAACCACTTTAAATTCATGTATGCCAATGCAATGTTGATAAATAATAATGGCATGATATAAAATAAACATACGCATGAATGCAATAAAGTATTGATCCCCAAGAGCGATTATCATAGAATAACTTTCATTTCAGGTAAAAAGATTTACTACATCTAATATCAAACACTAAAGATATTTGCGCGTTCTAACCCCTAATTTCTTAACTTTCTCTAAAAACCTTGCTAGCTTCTCATTGTGATCTATTGTCGGATTGATGTTCTAACTCAATTTTGCCGCCATATCCGCTAAACTTGCTATTTGTTGAGTCATCTTTCATGCTTGAATAACTGCAGCTTTTATGTTGTCATCTTTTTCTTGTAACTTTACCCTTAAACCTTGTAGCTGGACACGTTGTTTTTCTTCACTTTCTAAGTATTCTTTTTTAACATCCTTAGCGAGATCTTGGTAATCTGATCGCAAAGTTTGTAACTCTACTTCCAAATTATCTTTCTCTTGCATCAACCTAATTACTTGAACCTCGTACTCAGATTGATATTGCTTCTTTGAAATATTTTCATCTCGGACTTCATGTCTACCCACTGAACTAGGTTGACTCTTTTCTTCAAACTTTAATTTCTCGCATTTCAACAGACCCTGAACTTTACGTTTCAAAGCTATGCAATTTTCAATTGAGTGTCCTCGTACTCCATCGTGAAATTCACAATGAGCATCGGCATCATACCATTTCAGGTACGGCGGTTGTAATGGTGAGATAAAATACGGAGTTATTAGCCGAGCATCTAATAACTGAGGATATAGTTCTTTGTATAAAATGGGAATTGGGTCAAACCGATTCTTGCAACTTTCTGTCTTCTGGGAACTGGGAAAAGGGATCTTGGAATCTGAACTTTGCTCTTGATGATCGACCGGCTTTATCGGGCTGAACACTCCTTTCATTTTTGATTTTCCATAGACCGTTGTGACTTTCTCAAGTTTTAAGTCTGGTACATTTTCGGTTGACTTATTTACGCTAATTATAAGTGGTAATTTGTATGCATACTGATTCTCTTTCGGCTCTTCTTTCTTTTTCATATGCCTCTTTCCTTTAGCCATGTCCATCATCATGGTCTTCAACTCACTCATTTGTCTCTTTAACTATTGCATTTCAGCATCTCTAGAGTCTAACGAGTAATCTTCAAGTAAATTGTCCATCCTTCTCAAGCTCTAACTCGTAATTTCAACCTCGTCTTCGACCTACGAATCCCTTTAACTGTTATGATTGCCTTCTAACTCGATAATCACTTTTGAATCAATACCTTTATGCGATTTGATGCAAAAATATCAACTTGTTAAGATGATATAAAAATATTATAAATAAATAAAATAATAATAAATAAATAAAAATAAATAAAATAAAAATTAACACAATTATATACAACAACTTAAATATAAATATACTCTATAATGCATGAATGCAAGAGACACCAATTTCAAGAGCTAGTCATTAGACAATACTCATATAACCAAAAGATCGAATACAAGGAGAAATCAATTTGTTAATAGGAAACAACTGATCTGAGCTTCTTGGTTGATCACCTTGTTCGGTCTGGTTTGACATTTATCCTGGTATATAAATGAAAATCTGACAAGACTTCAACTTTATCAAGAAAAAACCCATGTATAAATGAAGTTGATCACTAATTCCATTCGGCATAACCTTGGTGACTAGCTCGGTCCAGCTTTCAACATGTTCTTCACTTGAAACGTCGGCTCGAAAACTTGCAAACTGATTTTCTACATGTCATGTCCTACTTCCTAATGTCCTCTTCTATTAGTCGTTATTCGTAAAATTTGAACCTAACTCTTAAGTTCACAATTCTATTTTCCTCTTTGAGTCTTTATCTATCATCAATAACTTTGGAATGCCCCTAATTTATCCGTTAAATATCCACTTTCTGACTATCTTCGCCTTCTAATTATCGCCTCACTTATGTCTACACTTGTCCCGATACTTGACTTAAAGCTCGAAGAAATGCTAAACCCATTATAAATCTAATTATTTTCACCTATTGGAACAATATAGCAAAACCTCGTAGTTATTGGTGTTGTAACCACTCCCCTGACGGTAACTGAAATAACTTATCGAATGACTCTTCGTGTTGACGTTCAAGAATTCTAAAATTACCCTTAATTTTGGCAAACATGCCCCATGCTTGACGTCTTCTGAAATATCCTTGTATGATTGGTACTAGGTCTCCTCGAATATTAACTCTGATTTCGTACTGAGTCTTCTCAAATACGGTCTATCCTAGTATATTGTCTTTCACTTGTATAACAGACCTTTTAGTTTATGACTATTGTCTATACAACTAGCTCATTAATCGATACCTCTAATGCATGCTATATGAACTCACACACACACCACAAAAAATATTAGTATGGTGAATTGATAATCTGAACAAAAATAAATTAACTTGCGAAAAATAACCAAAGAACAATTTATGTTGCATAAAAATTAACCAGAGAGCATTTAAACATAGAAATCCTAATTTTGGCGGCATTTCGGCAGCATACCGCCTTATCTTATAGTCCCTGTTTGACTCTAATAAGGGTAGGTTTTTACTCTACACATGTGGGTTCAGATCTAGACTCTGGGTTCCCAAACTGTCGTTATCGCCTACTGCGACGATAAGACATCGATTCGGTAGTATAAGTCCTTTACAATGAAGGTGAAAACCTCACGACGCGTAAGATTAGTATACCGAAAGCAGATAAAAATCCGAAACTCGGAACTGGATAGCATCACGTCGAATAATATCTAACTCCCACTCAAGGTAAAAGCTCGGGTCGAGAGCTGATGCATGAATGACAGATATATCACACAAAATGAAAATACTACCCTTATCCGAACGATATTTATCAGACAATAATGAATTAAATTAATATCTATATTCAAAATACTGAAAATGCCACGTGTAATTAATTATTAGGCTTGACTCACAAAATTAATCCCCAGCGGAGTCGCCAAGCTGTCGCGACCGTTTTAAAATCAAAACGTGTGAAAAATAGCCTGACGAATGAATTTTATAAAAATCTATTTAATTGCTTTAAATATGAAAAAATAAATTTTATTGAAAACATTTGAATTTTAAATTTAATTTGGAGTCGTCACCAGCCACTTTGGTAGGCCAAACACCATAAAATAAACCAGAGATTCATTTTGAAAACATTTAGGTTCGGGAGTCGGTTACACGTAAGGACGACCCTTACGAACGCCCGAAAATTGGTACCTTTAATTACACATGGCATTTTAGCATTTTGAATAATAATATTAATTTAATTCGTCATTGGGAAATAAATATCATTCGAATAAGGATATCCTTTTGGATAAAAAGATACATTTCTTTTAAATACGAGTTTTGAGTAAGACGTCCTATAATAGGAAATCTTGACTCGTATTTAAAGAAATATAAATTTTGACTCAAAATGTTTTAAATGCATGACCAGTTATTATCTTGTCGATTTTAAGTTCTAACCTAAAAAGGCTCCATCAATTTAAATATTTAAATCCTATTAAATTATTAATTTTACCGGGTGTATTATGACAACATCCGAATGCACGGACGCTACCATTGACATCAAACAAAATTAATAATTCTATTAGTGCTATTAATCTTGACCTAATTAATTTATTAAATTTTAACCCTAAATTGTTTACCATTTTCTACGTTTCGATGACACGTCGAATACGATACCAAAGTACACTATTGACCAACATAATGTTATGTCAATGATATGATTAGAATGTCATCGTTACTAAATTATCTCCCTATTTAAATTAATTATTTAATTAAAGTAACTAACCCTAAAAAGACTCTAATTTAATTAATCTACGTGAAAATTAAGTGTCACCCTAAACAAATATTCTATATGATTTAAAATTTTCAAACATAAATAAATAGCAATTAAATAAAGCAATTAAAAGGGCAAAAAGATGACAAAAAAACTAAGTTACTTTTATTAGAGACATGGGATATCAAACTATTATCAAGAATTAAATTGAAGCAACATGAGTTATATGGCATAAAAGAGATAAGCAAGAATTTAAATCGACAACCATTCGCTTTTAGGAGTCCAATTTAAAATAATTAAATTAAATTAATCCTAAGCTTAAAATTTTTTAATTAAATTCAATTAAGGATTAAATTAAATTTATTTTTTAAGTCTAAAATTAAATTATCTCAAATTAATAATTTCATTGATAAAGTATTAGACTAATAATTTGAATTGGGTCCAATTAGGGGCTAAATTAAGGAGATTTTAAACCTTAAAGCTCTAATATTTAGAAACAAAGTTGAAGTCAATGATTCAACATCCATTCTGCCATCTCTTCTTTACCAAAAAAAAAACATGCATGCTATGATTCAACTCATATAAATCCATTACCACACATTCATCACATGCAAGAGAGATGAGTTAACAACATGCATACATAAATGTAAAGGTTCAGGACAGATTCGGTGCAAACCTGCTAAATGAACTAACGTTATGCTCTTTTAGATGATCCGAAACCGCCAAAGCCCACTGCAGTTTGCAAAATTCTCGAAGGAGCTTGTAGCATAAGGACTCGAATTGAACCACGGCATCAAGACCATTAATTTTCTTAGCGTAGAATTTTCCTTGTTCTTTGAAAACTTGAACCGTTTCAAAAACTTCAATCCCTTCCCTAATCTTTTTTGTCCTCTTCCCTCACTCTCCTTCGGTTTCCTCTTTATCCCACCCCCATCTTTCTATTTTTTATTTTAATTTTAAGAACCACCCACTGCAGGTAACCCTCAATAACCGAAAATCTTCCAATCTTATCCATTTTAGTTTTCATTGTTTTATTTGTTTTATTATTATTATTATTATTATTTGTACTATTTACTTACGCCTCTAGCTAAAATTCGAGTATGACATATAATAAAAACAAATAACATCATAAATTTAATAAATAATAAATATAATACTAAGAATAACAAATAATTTAAACATTGGCTAATTTGAAAGAAAAGAAATTATAGTGATAATTTTGAAAAACAGTCACCAGAATATGAAGTAACCAAACTTGAAAGGCTAATTATGGAAGGATACGAAAAATTATATCATGGGTCAGTTCCACCACTAAAACTATTTATTTCAGTAATTTTGTCATGTCATATTTTTTTTCAAAGTGAATCTTCACTTGAAGAATTAAAACTTATTAAGGTGGATAATTTTAGTGGTTAGTCGCATAGATAAAGTGGTGGGACTGACCCATGATATAATTTCTCGCAATGATACATATTGATCGAGGGTCGTGGACACAGTTTTCCCATTTTCGCATGTTACCGACGTGTCTTGATCTTGAATCGAGTTTGTATCCGGGTTCAGGGCATGATACGATACAGTTTTGATCCTTGTAACCAGACATCAAAACAACACCGTTTTGCTAGTGCTTTAAATACCCTCTCTAATAAAACATCATTTATTTTTTCTCCAAAAATGGAGAAATACAGAGCTTCATGGAGCTCTCTGCTTAGGTTATATTCCCGGTGATAGTTGGATTTGTCGGTCGCCATACACAATCGTCAGCCGTCGCGCTGATTGCCAAAAATCAGAAAGAAAACACCTTTTCGATGCTTTTCAACGATAGAAACTCGATTTTGGCCTTAGATTTAAAAAAACGTGTATATGAACGCAGATCTAAAGAGATAAATCTTGTTTTCCTTTTTTTACCTTTTATTGTTTGAAACATGCTTATGATTTCTTCTCGGTTCACTCTCTTCTTTGCTTTTTGTTTAGATTTTGTTTTGAATGTTGGATGGTTATTCTTGCTCTGTTTTTTCTTCGATTTTTTGTTTCTATTCGATCCAAAGTAACCGGTTACATACTTGGATTTAAGGTATTTATACTCGTATTTTACATCATAAAGTATAAAAAAAATTATGTTTTTTGTCTAAAATCTTAGATCTAATTATGCTTATCTCTTGATGTTTGTAGGTTCAACGTGAAACTTGAGCAATGGAGCATTCAAGGAAGCAGTGGCCGACCAAGCGGGAGAATGAGAGAAACGTGTGACTGGCATGCAAGGCACGCAAGATTCGAATAACCACGCTTGACGCCACGTATAACTATACAGACTATCAGGGATGTACAAACAGTTACTCGGATGGATTTAGGTCGGATACTGCTAGGTCGAGTAAAATCGAATGCATATCATTTCAGGTTGATTTGATGTTTTGGCTCGATTCAGATCGGGTGCAGTTCCATTTTAGGTCGGGTCCATTTCAGGTCAGGTTCATTTCAGGTCGGGTCCATTTTAGGTCGGATCCATTTCAGGTCGAGTTCATACAGTTCAGGTCCAAATCGAATAATTGACAGTTTCGTTTCAGGTCGGGTAGATTTTAGGTCGGATCCATTTCAGTTCGGTTGCATTTCAGTTCGGGTTCATTTCAAGTCGGTTTTGTTTCAGGTCGAATTAATTTTGGTTTTAAATAATTAATAATTTAAATTATTAATTTTGATTTTATATAAATACGTAAAAAAGCGAATAAATATTAAACTATAAAGTAAAGATTAAATTTTAAAATTTAAAAAATCAACATTAACTTATAAGGACTAAATTACGAAAATTAAAAATTAAAAATATTAAAGTAAATTAGAAAAATCAATAATAATCAATTCAAAAAAAAATTAACTTGAAAGTTATAAGAACTAAATTATAAAATTATTAATTAATAATAATTAAAAGTATTGAAAAATTTAACTTTAATATATTTTAATACATTATAAATTTATCTATAATATATGTATATTTATATACTATATAAAATATAATATACATTAATATATACTCTTATATATGTTATATGTATGTATTTATATTAGATGGTGGATACTTTCCCACCAAATTCAATTTTAGTATCGCTTTAATAAAAAAAAAACGACACACTTTTTCATTAAGTTCAACTTTCATATTTTGCATCAATGAAAAAAATGAGGGACATTTTTTCATTAAATTTCATTCTTTTCAACTTTTATATTTTATACACTTTGCTATTTTAACACATGCATATATCACCATCTGCCGCCATTCACTCTCATCGATAACTGTCAGAATTTAAATCAAAAGATATTTTTTTTCGTTATTATCGTACCTATCAATTCAAAAATTATTTTCTCTCACTTTTTAATTTTTAGAACTTAAATATGTATACATTAAAATATATCTTTTAATATGAATATTTTTTTTATTAAGTAGATAGATTATAATTTTTTTTTCCATACAAGGATTCAAACTCATACAAGATAAAACAGAATAAGCATTCTTGACCACTAAAATATATATATTATTGTATATGTGTATAATATATACTTAAATATAACATATATTTTAATATATTAAAATTCTTCTAATATATGTTTTAGTATATAATGTATAGTAATAATATATACTTTAGTTGTATATTTTAATACATACTTAAAGAATATTATCTAAAATTTATTATTATAATTTTTTCTAAAATTTTATCTTTTCTTTTTTATATGATAGTAAAAATTTATTTTTAATTCTCTATCTTCTTTCTCTTCAAAATTTTACACTAAAAGTAACTTAATCCAAAACTTAAAAAATTGGTGATTTATTTCTCTCCAAAATTTTATTTTCCCTTTTCCTTCAAATATAAGAGTAATATAAGATAAATTTATTATATAATTTAAAATTAATAAGTATTTTATTTATAAGATTATTATATATTTGTAATAAGTAAATTTGTAAAAAAAATAGAAATATAAATAAGTTAAATAAATTATTACGTATTTAAAAATTTAATATAAGTATGTTATATAAATTATTTATATAAATATTATGTCCATGTTAGTTCAGATTAATAACAGGTTGGGTCATTTATCAGATCTGATTTAAAAGGGTAGGTTTAAAATAGGTTTAGTAAAATCAAGTCCCGGGTTAATTCAATCGGGTAATATCAGTTATCTACTAGATTAGACTCAGGTTCGAGTTTATTTCAGTCGGATACAAATCGGGTTTCAGATCCACAATAACAGGTTGAAATCGGGTCCGGATCATTTTCTGCCGAATACAATTCGAGTTCAGATCAACAATAGTCAAATACAAATCAGGTTTGAATCATTATATCTCGGAACAAACCAAATTTTGACTCAAATAGATTTCAAACAGGTCGGGTCAATTTTTTACATCCCTGCAGACTATAAACAGATGCGGAATATTTTACATCCCTGCAGACTATAAACAGATGCGGCAACAACACGGTGCTAGGATTGATAATTAAGGTTTAGTTTATAGAATTAAGATTTGGTTTTAGATTTGGAGTTGAGTTTAACTGGGCTATTGGATACGGATTCTGGTGTATTGAGCTGAGGGATATGTTAATGGGTAAAAAATTAAAAGTAGAGTGTACTCTTTAGGATACAAGGTTTAAAATCAAAAATATAAAACATAAAAAATTTAATTAAATTTAAATTTTTAGAAGTTTTAATAAGAAATATAGATGGATACATGATAAAAAAATAAAAGATTTTATTCAACTTGTTCGACCTTAGGACACAAACAAAAGGAAGAAAATTGTTTTTCTCTTTTTATACCTTCGTTTATACCTCCCCTTTAAATTAAAAGGTTTAAAATACAGGATTTAAATTTAATACTAAGGGCTATAATTATGGTTTAAAAAATTAGAAGTAAGATATTTTTTAGGATGTAAAGTTTAGGTTAAGATATAAAAAATAGAGTTTAAAATTAAAAATTTTCAATAGAAGGCATAGATAAATATATGATGATGAAAGATTTTTATCCCAAGCACATCGGCACATGGTCCACTATTTCAACAGTTGTTATTAGACGTCAAGGAAACTAATGCAGGATGTTCATAAGCACATAAGCACATAATTATCAGTAGAAGCTCATGAAGCACCTAAATCTATCCCTTCCCACCAAGAAAACTAATGCAAAAGCTTTAAGCAGTAGGATGGTCCCAAAGCACAACACAAAATTCATTCAATATCTTACACTCCAAGATTGCTAGTACTACTAGTAATGAAATACCATAAGAGAAGTAAACTATAAAAGCTCATAAAACCAAAGTCCAGAATGAACCTCACTCCTACTTAACTCCAACCACAGACTTGAGAAACCCGAGCTTAGCATCAACTTCGTCGAGATCACAAGGGTCCTTCAAGGATGCCGGGGGCTCGATTCCGGTGAACAGATACAGCGCTTTCAATTCTTCTATGCATGTTTCCTTCTGTGCTGCTTCATACCCAACTATTGTTCTAAGAGCATGCATCTGTTCCCAAATCTTCTCATACTGAATTGCCTGCAATTCATGTTCAAACAATGCTTTAAAAAGATCAACACGAAGGGGCATCTATTTAATTGAAAATGAACCATCAATAATCTAGCAACAAATAAGACCAGTTTGATCAATTGCATTCACACCCTAGGGATCAAAATGACTTTGTTGCTCATAGGTATATAGACCCTATGCACATGCATACCTAGCAAAATGGTTCATTAAGAATATTTCAAAACAATAAAATACAAGGGGAAAATATGCTGACCTTATACTTCAATTATTTGGAGTGTGGCTCCTGATCTTAATGAGACTTACATATATATTAAAAGTTATATTGAAATGCAACATAAATAATGTTCGGCCTAACCTCATTGGATGCAGCATCAATGGCATTTTCTGCAGAAATTGGAATGTCATTTGCTCCCTCATACTTTGTAGAAACAGGAAGATCTGAAGAATCAGAAGCTTCTTGCTGAACGGAGTAACTTGATGAAGGCTGACTTTCTACATATGTAGCATTCAATTATAACTATGAGAATCGCAAATAATCTTTTGAAAAGAAGCAAATCATTTAACAAGATAAAGCTGAGAAACAACTACTGCAGAAAACTACCTTCAGTGTTCACTTCTGGAGGAGAGCCCAGCAGACTAACTGTACTTGCCATTTCTAACAGGTCAGCCCCTTGTTCCTCATCGGTTTCTCTTTCATTCACATCGGACAAAACCACATCTTTCTTCTCCTTATTCATTCGAGAATTTGGTTCTACCATATTTTTGTTAACATCTTCTGCTTGTTCTCCTATCAATGTAAGCCCATTCATAATGCTATCATCATGCACTGTTTTACTCACTGTCCCCATTGGTAGAGCTCTTTTCTCAACATCTATTTCCTCTGGTTTCTTCCCCTCATCAAGGATTTTTTCTAATAATCCACTAGTCTCCCTTACCAACTCTTCATCCTCTACAATATCAGTAGTCTGTGATAAATGGACATCTACCTTTTTCTTCTGCAACGGTGCTTCGTTCTCCATATTTCTGCCACTCTTCTCATCTCTCTCAAATTCAACCGTAATATTACATACCTCCTCTATTGGCTGTTCACTCATACTTCCATCTCTGACATATTCTCCCTCATTAACATCAATTGTTCCCAGAACCTCCATCTCTTTTGGTTCACGAGTTAATTTCTCATTCTCTTCAACATCAATGCCCCGAATTAGCGGAACAAGCACATTTTTACCATCAAGTGGTATCTCCTTGTCCTCCTCACTTCCATCTAGGCCACCTATAGGACCTACAATCTTATCGTCCACACGCTGTTTGGCCAAATTTTCTTCTATAAAGGGTTGCTCCTTTTTCCTTCTCGTTGTTCCCTCATTCCCATTCGATATTTTTAACTTCACATCAACTTGTTCTTGTTCCCCACCCTGCCTATCATTTTCTGCATCTAAACTTGTACCCTCTTTTCTCTTACTTTCTAATGACCCCCTTGAGTTTCCCACCAATTCACCATTCTCTGCACCAGCAGCTACATTTTTCATTTCAGATGTTTTTTGCTTATCCCCTGGCCGTTCATTCACACTTCCTTTCATGGAGTGATCCCCTTTCACTTTTGTCCTTCCCTCACTTTTCGATTTAGTATTCTTTCTTCGTTTCCTCCGTGCATCTTTTTCCTCAACACTCTGCCTCGTCTCTCCTACTAATTCCTTCTCCTCTTCCACATTTTCAGATCCCAGAGGTGTTTCCTTCTCTACATTGCGGCCACACATATCGCCCCTCTCGACAACAGCTTCAATACCTGCTGGTGGTTCCTTCTGACTTCCCTCTATAATAGGTTGCTCTACATTCAATTCTGTTATTCCCTTTACTTCCTCAAAACTTTCGGACGGCCTTTCATTCCAATCATCTTCCTCACACCCAGTTTCCTCCACAGTTTCATCTATTTGTTCAACTGATTCCTTTCCATCATTTTCACCACAATTTTCCAGATATGCATCTTCTTCCAAAATATCCCCTTCAATTCCATCCTCTTTTAACTCGTCCTCAGCATCAAACAGCTTACCATACTCCAACAACAATGGGGGAGGCGGGGAAGGCATTGGAAGTAACCTACTCATTATAGTCTTGGTGCAAGCATAGCTGACCAACAAGACACCATAAGGGACAGAACAGACCAACCCAACAGCAGAAACAGCCATAATCGGAGGAAGAACAAGTGGTGCAGATGATATAACAATTCCAGCCACCAAAATTTTCCTTCCCAATCTCAGCACCCAACTTAGTTTTCCATCTGTTGAAGAATCTTTGATTTCCCATTCCGATTCTGGGTCATCCATCCTAGAATCACTTCAACAAACCTTAAAAATCAGTTCTTAACTAAACAAAACTGAGCATTACAAAACCCAAAATATAAAACCAGGCAGCTAACCTTGTAGTTTTGTTAAAAATTATAACTTTGGGTTTTCAGACTTTGATGTATTCTGCAAAAGAATGGAGCCAGCAACAGAAAATAAAGCGGAACCTAATTATTCTCTGATGGAAATGGTTCCTAGTTCTGAAACTAAGTTCCATCAATGTTAGGATTTAAAGTGGTGAGAATTGAGATGAGAAAAGAAGATCATACCTAAGAAAGTTGGATAACTGGATATGGATGAATGAATCGTTTGAAGAGTGTTGAAGGCATTTGCAGCAGTAGCGGGTTCTTGATTGGATTGTCAATGAATGTAACGCATGCAAACGATAAAGAGCAGAGAGTGTTGAGGACGACACGTGTTGGTGGATGAGAATACCCAGATGTCTCGCATGCAGAGATAAAGCTTCGGCTTTTCCACGTGTTTACTACTACCAATATAATGAGAAATTATTATATGATCCACGGTCATCACGTTATTTATGATTAATTTAATAAAATTTATTTATTTAATAATATTAAAAAAATAAAAATTATTTTTAAAAAATAAATATTTATTTTAAAAATAAAAAATAATTTTTAAAATAAAATATAAAATTTTTATTAAATATAATTTATATGAGTCAAACTTATTTAATAATTATTTTAATATAATATAATCAATCGTATGTATATTTTAAAAGACTTTAACATATTTTATTATTAAAATTTAATACTCTTTAAAATTAGAGTTTCACTTCCATACCTATATACATAGAGTTTAGATAAATATTATATACAACATTACATTAAAAATATAGCACAAGCTAATATCTTTATCTATTAACTCTCTTGTTTTTTTTTTTAATTTTATTTATAATAATTAATTTTTTATTACTTTTTATTAATTTATTATTATGTGATGTATCATATAAATATTATGATTTTATTTTTAAAAATATTTATAATTTTCTATAGCATTTGTCGAGCAATTATAAAATAATTTTATTAAATTTGATCATATATTTTAAATATATTCCACATTGATAATATATTGTTGGATCGACAAAAATATATGATTAATATAATACTAATAATTTTATGATTTAATTAATACATATTTTGAAGTTCAAGAGTTCATTTAGAATCCAAACATAGTTCTGGCATCTTTCTTTATACTTATAAATAAAAACTGTACCTCTAAACGTGTGAAACAACCCATGGATAAAGAATAAAACAGAAATCAAATTAAATAAAGAAAAATCTGGGAAATGGTTTTGAGGTAAAGCGAACAACTTCATGTTGCTGTCCACCAATGAATTAAACCGTATTCGGCAATCTCATATTAACACTTTGACATTAAATTTATTCATTATTCCACAACAATCATCAATGAACCTATGGAAATCCCCATGCTGCTGGCTCTGCTGTAACTTGTTTGGAAGAAGTGATTCATTGTCATCGTCTGCTACTATTGATGATCGGTCAAAGGCAAACGAGGTTGTGCGTTGGCGTTACGGCGGGGAAGAATCACGAATCGCTTCCTATATGACTTTGGTCGGCTTTGGATTCAGAATTGGATTGCTTGTCCTCTTTCATACTGCCACCGCACTCAAGGCTCAGCTTAGTTGAGATGCAGTGCAATTTAGATGAGATGGAAGGTGGGAGGGAGGGAGGGATGTTATCCTCCTCGGAGGCGGATGAAAGAAAGCTCAATGCCGTCACCACATCACTCATCAAAGGACGGGCAGTGGCCTCGTCTTGTAGGCACATGGCTGCTATTGCAACTGCTTGATTCAAGCCCCTCTCCGGGAATTGCTTCTTAAGTACGGGATCCGCCATGTCCGGGAACCTTTTTGGTTCCTTGAATAAGGGTTGAGCCTGTTCCAGTTCCACATACAATTAATTAGTACATCAACTTCTATAGTGTTGCAGGGGATAAAACATTGAGGGTGTGTCGCTCTTCAGCGCGACGACACTCAGAGAAACAATACCTTTACGTTATCTTTACGATACTCTAACAGCTACCTGTATAAACACATGCTTACCCAAGTGACTAAGTTTTGCATGTCCACAGGTCTGGTTGTGTCGATGGCTCTTCTTCCGGTAATAAGTTCCAACAGAACAACTCCAAAACTGTATACATCAGCCACAGTTGTGAGTGTATCTGATCTCGAATACTCTGGAGCACTATATCCATACGTTCCCATCACCCTCGACTGCATCTGCGACTTTTCTGGCTTTTCCCCAAGCTTGTCCAGTCCAATATCAGACAATTTGGAGTTGAATTCTTCATCCAACAAAACATTCGAGGACTTGAGATCACGGTATATTACAGGAGGATTGACCTTGTCGTGCAAATACTCCAGAGCTTGTGCTGCCCCATAAGCTATTTTCATTCGAGTTAACCAATCGATTTTCAGCTTATCATCCTTGGATTCTGCAATAACCAGTCCACAACAAACAACAAACATATTGACATTGTTGTTCATTTCTTAAACTTTCAACGGAGAGTAAAACAATGAAAAGAAGAATTTAGTACTGAATAGATTATCTTCAAGGGAACCACCCGGCATGAATTCATAAACCAAAAGCCTCTGATCTCCATCAGCACAGTATCCAATGAGACTAACTAGATTTGCATGCTGTAAGAGACTCAATCGCGCTACCTCTATCAGAAACTCCTTGCATCCTTTCATATGATTCCTGTCCAGTTGCTTTACAGCAACCACCTATGCATCTCCAGTATTCCAATACCAAAAAACAATCAGGGAACATTTCAATATATGTATTTGTTCTTAATCAAATTGGATTATTTTGGGTTTGTTCCTTATTATTAGACCATCGTGTTGATAACACGAAAGTATTGTCTCGATTCGAGAAAGAGCAGGGAAACCATGGTTGCACTTGCCCAAAGTATCTCAACTTTGAGTTCAACCTGCAAGTGCAACGAGTACCCACATCCTTCAATGGTCATGGTTCTAATATCTTCGCGTTATCAACTCGATGTTCTAACACTTTTCTCGATACAGATACAGATTCAGATCCGATCAGAAAAAATTTCGCAATACAACCTTTAATCCAAAATAAATCTAATTTTCGAATTTAAACATAAACAATCTAATAATTTTTTAATTATTGTCAGAATTACATCGTTTAAAAAAGGGAAGAGCATGCACCTGGCCAGTAGCCTGAAGAGTTCCCTTGTAAACTCTTCCAAAACCACCTTCCCCCAACAAACATTCTTGACGGAAATTCTTGGTTGCTGCGGCAATCTCTCTGAAATTGAACTTTTGAGCTGCGATTTTCTCATGCTCTGCCTGGTTCGCATCCACCCCTGCTCCTTCAAACCGTTTCCTGTTCCTCATTAGCTTCTTAATCCAACGAACACACAAATTATACATCCAATGTTCTTTGGTTTCCTTTTTGATCAATTAAATTTATCTATAAACTACTGAACGGGAATTCTGGATTTGATTCAACTAATTCATGTAGTCATGACATCAGTTTCTAATTTTAGCATATCCGATATCAACTGTTTCTTTAGGGGGGCAAATCTACAGAGAAATATATATAACAAACTTGAAGATTGAACTCACTTTCATCATGTTTCATTTCTATTGTATCTAAATTCAATTAGTAATATTCTACATAAATTGTATATTTTAGTTCAATTTTTAAATATCTTTATTATTTCCTCATGTGATAAAGGTAAATTTTAGTTTAAGAGTAATTTGGTTCCTATAAAAATAAATATTTAAATTAAAAAATTATAAAAGATTATTAAATATTTAATTAAGTAGAGGTTGAACTGAAGAATTATAGACTTATGGTGAGCAAACAAACCTTAACTCGACTTGAAAAATAAAATCAATTTTTAATTATTAAAATTTAACTATTTGAGTTATTCGATTCAACTTGAATAACTCTCGAAATTTGAGTTTACTCAACTCTAAAAATTAAAGAAATAAATTTTACATTTCTACAATTCAGCACAGAATTTTCATTTTTCTTCAATTTCTCGTTCATTTTAAATTTATTCTTGAAAAAATTTGAACCATATGTTCCTAAATTATTATAGAATATTTATTTAACTTCAATTCATATTTTTAGAAATAAATTCTCATTTTACAATTTAACCATCGACTTTCTATGATTTTCTCATTTTTTTCAATTTTTCATTTGTTTTAAGCTATTTTTTTACAAAATTTGAATCACATCCTCCTAAACCATTATAGAATATATATATATGTAGCTGTAATTTATATTTTTTAAAAAGTAAATTTCATGTTTTTACAATTTAACTCATCAAGTTTGTACCATTTTCTCTTCTTTAATTTCTTATTTGTTTTAAGTCTTGGCGACCAATTCATATTTTCAACAAAAATATTATTATTTTTTAATTTAGCCCCACAACTTTGTATTTTGTTCAATTTATTTCATGAACTATAATTTTGTAATTCATTCTTCTCATCAATTATTTGATTCATTAATACTCTCATCAACACTTTATACATAAACACCTTATACGATTAGAGAGTTGTTTAAATTAAAATCAACTCGTGGAGTAAAAAGTAATTATAATTAAATTTTTACCTAAACTAGAAATTTTGACTCGACCTCAATTCGAATTCATAAACTCGACTTAAATGACTTGTCAATCAGACAACTCATAATTTTTTACTTGATTTGACACGAATCAATGTTCATCCCTAGATAAACATGTGCCCTCTAACTTTTTTAATATACTAACAATTTTAATCTTATAAGTCTAAATATTATATAAATTAAGTATTATTCGCTAAATTTGTAATTAAATATTTAATAATTTTTTGGGTAAACTACACCAGTGACCACCCAATTATTTGGGGATACCTATTTTGACCACCCAACTAAAGAATTCGTCAATCAGTTACCCAAACTTTGAAATCCTACCTATTTTGGCCACTGCCGTTAAAATTCTGACGGAAAAGTTAACAACAGTGACGTGGCTGTTAATTAAAATCGGTAAAATTACACATTTAATCCCTCTAATTTATTTATTTTTTAAATTTAATCCTAATTTTAAATTAATAAATAAAATTAATCATCCAATCGATTGATGACACGTATCACCACCGGATAGGTGAATGATTAGTAGAAGAAATAAAATGCTATTTTTTTTACATGTAAGGGGATTTGAACCCACAACATCAAGCATAACAAACACTAATCAACAAGTGAACTACTGAACCAAGTTAGTTTTTGTGTCATAATATATTCACATGTATTATTAAGTGATCAAGTTTTAGTAAAAGCCTAGAATAATAAAATTTCAAGTCGATTAATATTTAAATTAAAACATTAAATATTTGAATTAAAATAATAAAACATTTAATAAATAAATCAAAATAACTAAATATTTGAAATACATATATTAAATATTCGAATAATATTAAATATATAAATAAAAATATTAGTTGAAAATTAATAAATATTCGAATAAAAATATTTATATTTTAAATATTCAAATAAAAATTATGAATATTCGAATATTTGAATTAAAAATATTAGAATAAAAATATTTAGATTTTAATTATTCGAACAAAAAATATAAAAATATTTAAACAACAAAATTCAAATATTCGAATAATTAAAATATAAATATTTTTATTCAAATATTTAGATTTTAATTTATTCGAATGATTAAAATCTAAATATTTAATATTTTTACTTAAATATTAATCGATTTAAACGATTGGTCTTTGTCAGGGTAATTCAAATACTAAGATATAACCATTTAATACTGTATTTTCGGGTTTCATATCATAGATGTTGCATTGGCTTAGTGGTTCAATCTTTTGCTTTACAAGCAAGAGGGCATGGGTTCAAATTCCCTCAATGACTTAAAACCACATTTTCATTCTTCTTTTCTTTCTCACCAACCAGGTGGTGACACGTGTCACCACCTGATTGGGGAGAAAAATATATTAATTAATTATAAAAATAAATTAATAAATAAAATTAATCACCCTATGCGGGTGTGACACGTGTCACAAATCGGTTGGGTGATTAATTTTATTTATTAATTTATTTTTATGATTAATTTAAAATAATAAATAAATTAGAGAGATTAAATGTATAATTTTACAACTTTTAATTAACGGCCACGTCATCACCATTAACTGCCACGTCATCACTGTTAACTTTTCTGTCAGAATTTTAACGGCAGTGGCCAAAATAGGTAGGGTTTCAAAGTTTGGGTACCTGATTGACGAGTTTTTTAGTTGGGTGGTCAAAATAGGTATCCCTAAATAGTTGGGTGGTTACTGGTGTAGTTTACCCTAATTTCTTATATTTTTAAAAATTGATATTTTAATTATTCCCAATGTTTGAACATAAGGTTATAATTTCAAATTTTAACGTATTAAGCCATCAAGAACTAAATCATCATACTTATCATCGTTGTTTCTCTATTTATCAAGTATAAAAGAGTTTTCAAAATTTGCATTCTAATCATCTATTGGAAGCGGTTTCCTATTCCCATGGCCGGATGCATAAAGAAAGTTTAGGATGCAAATGACCTGTTATAGGGATTTCTCGTATCTCATATGATCTAACTATATAGAATTCCTGGTTCAGCCAATGCAGGAAAAACGAGGGAAAGGCAGAAAAAAGAAGGGAAAGTGCTTACTGACCTAACAATCGTGACAGAATAAGCTCGGCAGCGGAAGAGTCATGATCCCTTTTTCCGTTTTCTTTCTTGCTCTTGCACGATGAGAAACAAGGGAGGCAACTCATGTTATTCGCTAGGACTGCCGAATCCACGGAATCTCCCTCTGAATCTTTTCAGCAACGATCGATGTGATTGGGTGTAAGGGCGGCTATACGGTGGGGATTGCAGAAATCTCAGGATGCGAAATTCGGAGCAGAGCCTGAGCCTGAGGGGGGAACCTTCAACAGATTGAAGGAACCCCTCATTGAATGAGAAGTTGTTTTGGTTGGAACCAAAGAAAACAGCAAGAGATGATGACGACCCATGTTATTGTAAGCTCTTTCCTTAGACTTCAGGGAGAAATTCGTGGAGAATTGGGTGGACTGAATTGTTTGTTAATTTTGCACATTCCCTTCCCTCTGGATATACCCTAACCCCTAAACACATCGACTCTCGTTTCCGGCTAAGCATTGGTATAAATAGAAATCAAAATCCATTAGTTTACCGCGCAAAAGAACAGTTGTTTTGATTTTTATATATGTATATACCCATATTAATTTTTGTCATAGAAAGTTATAGAGAGATAAATTAAATAATTTGATAAATATTAGTAATCCATATCTATATTGGACTTACTATTATCGTGAACCAAAGATAATACTTTGTTCGGTAAAACTAGAAAAACACAAAATAAAAATCTAACTCTTTAAATGAAGGAACACAATGAGATTGAGCCATCTTGACCAAAGGTCGATCTAATAATGTACAAATCTCCTTAACCAAAGACGTCAAACCACCTCCGCACTTTGTGTTTTTGAGATACGAACCACATCCGTACTGCCTACTTCAAGCAAAACATTTTGCAAAACTTTAGTTCAAGCCAGACAAAGGCCTTCGATAACCCTTAAGGTTTTGCTGCAATAATCGAGTAAATATTCACACACTTATTAAACTCAAATCACCACTCCCTAACATTATTCCTTATCACCCCACCACATATAGCAAATCTTGTAGGCGCTATCCAAAAGTTATCTGTGTTGATCTTATACCACTTGGTCGATTCGCCTACAAGGTTATCTTCGATAACCCCTAAGGTTATCATCATTCCACATATTAAAATCATCATGTTTACTCATATTAAAGACACAAATTTTGGTATTTTTATAGAACCCACAACACCAAACTAAATTTTTTCCCAATGAGACACTTCAACCAAAATGAGCTGAATAGGCCAAGTTTCCTTTAAACCATTCATGAAAAGAGAAATTAATACATTCATCTCAAAATGCCTTGAACCAATTAAGAAGAAATCATGTCATTTGTAGCCCGAACTATTCCCACAATCTCAGTCCCCTTCATTTTCTTGTTGTTTCTCACTGTTAGCCCAACAGGAACCAGCAGTCACCCATTAAGACCACCATAGTGGTGCCGGTGATGGAGAACAGATTCTTTGATCACCATGGGATGGATGGATCGATGAATACAATCCCACTTCGACGAAAAATCGGAACTCGCAGTTTATTAGTTTCAGTCATGATGATGCTGTGTTCGTGGATCCGAATCCAGGTCATTCATTTGAAGCTGTAGAGCAACAGATCCCCTTCCATGTCTGGCTTTGTGGAACAAGCCCTCTCAATATCAACAAACCTCTTCGAGACAGTTAAGAAAGGGTTCCGACCCGACGCAGTGCCGGTTTATGCTTCACTTGGGAAAGAATTTACGGTGTTTGATCGTTGGTTCTCATCAATTGCCGGTCCCAATTCAACAAAATAAGCTGTTTGTGGATTCTGCCACTTCATATGGCTCAACCAGTCACGTAACTCACGTTAAGAAGCGTAGCGACTAATATATTCGAGGCGTTTCCATCTTCTCTTTAAAGAATAATTTTGGGAAAACTCTTAAAAAATACGTATTTTAAAATGAAATTTAAGAACCGTTGCGTGTCATTTAAATAAGGTATATTGGATACTAAAATTAATTATAAATAAAAATATAGCAAAAAACGAAATAAACACAAATCATACCGACATACCGTGCATTAATTTTGGGTTTAGATGAACTTATATGATGTAAAACTCATTTAGTTTTATATTAATTTAGACTCGTTGGATCAAGAACGGAACTATGATTTAGGGTTGGAGTACAAAACGTAAATGTCTAAAAGTGAGGGAGGCAAACTCATAGAAAAATTAACTTTTTAAAAAATTTAGATATGGGGACAAAAGTGAGAAAAAAATTCTTCGTGGTGAGGAGACGATTATTTTCCTTTGTGTTAGATGATGGTAATAAATAACTAAGATTATTTACTTTTTTTAAGTGATAATCTTCTCATTTTCTATTGTTAATCTCATCTATTTATTTCACCCATCCAATCCAATGGTAATGTAACTTAAAGAAATTTATAGTGTAACTTAATCTCATCCCATATATATAGAACAAAAATTAAGATAAATAACAAAATATAAATATAATAATACAAGTATAATAAAATATAAAAAATACGATAATACTATAATATGATATATAATACTTGATGGAGGTTATGAAGTCCTTATTAAATTCCATCTTTGTCAAATTGCAGTATTTAAGATGTCGGTCCCTCGAGGACTGAGTCGATTTTACTATTTCTTATAACTGCACTTAAGAAATTAAAAACACAAATAATTGGATTGGTTTAATTGCATTAACTAAACTATATTAAATTATAAAAAGATAATATTGAGAAGAACGAGGTGAGATTGAATGCTTTGTAGAGGAGAATCCAGTTATATTGCTAATCCACTTATTAATGAAATGGGTTGAACTGTCGCCTCGGCGGATCGCACAAAGGGTCGCCACAGTTGCCTAGGCGGGGTTATGCCTTATCGATAATTCAACTTTTTATGGTTCGACAAAGCAGCCTTATATGTTTCTTCTTTATCCCTAAGCGAAGAAAACTGTTGAAATCCTCGTCTCTTGATGATACCTCCCGACGTTAATCAAGGGTAGATCACAACCTCACATGCGTCTTGTTGGTCGTTGAAATCTGACCCGGATTAGTCAATGCCCTTGAGCAAAGTTTTTCAATTTCATGTGATATCTGGTTAAACAGGAACAAACTTATAGTATAAGTTTGAAAAGTAATGAAATAACGATGAATTGTTCCTATTTTTAAATAAATATATAATTTTACTCTTCGAGTTAGTATTTTAGCTCAGTCCCTATAGTTAAAATGATGGATTTGATCAGGTATGCCATTGTAGACGTGCTGGCAACGTTTGGGACCAGAATCCATACATGCTCACTAAATGGAACCCAGTTTCATCAATGTTTAAAGTGAATGGGAGAGCAAGAACCATCTAACTTCGGTGGTTAAAGGAACGGTTATTGTTCTTAGAAATTTAGGGTTCAAGTATCAGTAATATTAGTATGATGATTGAACGGTCAATGTTCAATAGTCGAGAATACACAACTCCCATTTGATCTGTTGGTAAGAATAATTCTGAAAATGCACATGTGCTTTTCAAAAAATAAACATTAATTCGAAACAAGTGAACTCGAGTAACTCATGACCAAGGTTTTCACGACTCGATAATACACTGTAATAGGTTATTTACATGCATCATCTTCTTGCTCTCTAACCATTCTCTTTCTTGACTAAGGCAATCAAGTACCGAATTCCATGTCGATTCATCAGGTCTTATATTCTCACCCAACATTTGCAGCAAAAGCATTATAGCCTTTTGAATGTCCCCCATCCTACAAAACGCTTTGATCAATGGACTATAACTCCTACCATCAGGTGTGCAACCTCTTCTGACCATGTCCTCCATGAGCTTCAAAGCACTACCGAGTTTACCTCGACTGCAAAACCCACTGATTACGTTATTGAATGTCGTTGCTGTTGGCAAATAACCACAGCCAATCATTTCATTCATCAGCTCAACTGCTTCGCGCATACACCCTTCTAGGCAAAACCTACGAATTAGGCAATCATAAACAAGAACACTCGGAATTCCCCCTTGTCCGGTGATCTCAGCATAAACTCTCTTTGCATCCTCAACCCTACCCTGCTTGCAAAATTCCAATATCCTTAAGCTCCTATCAACAGCTCTAGGAAATAAATTTTGCATCTTGCAAAGAAATTCCAGTGCTTCCTCCAAACAATTCTTCTTGTATAAACCATACAGCACACTGTTATAAGGACTAACACGCCCACCAGAACCCATCTTGCTCTCCTCCATTAGCTCTAAAATCTTAAACCCATCTTCCATTCTCCCTGCTGAACACAGTCCTTTAATCAATGTATCATAAGTAACAATGTTCCAACTGATCCCATCTGTCTTCATTTCATTAAACATATCCAGAGCCGAATCCAACATGTCATTCTCACATAAACCGGAGATCAATATGTTGTATGTGTCAGCATTTGGGAGACGGCCTTTACGCTCCATCTCCTTGGAAAGCCTCCACCCGAGCTTCACCTTTCCTATACTACAGTGGCCTTTTATCAAAGTATTATAAGCTACTACATCCGCCACACCGCCCTTGCTCTCGAATTTCTCTAAAACCTCAAAGGCTTCAACTGCACGACCCGCATCACAGAGGATTTTCAGAACCTTAGTCAGTGTTACAACATCCGGTACAAACCCCATGGCGAAGCTCTTCTCTAACAACACAAGAGCTTGAACTAAATTTTCTTCTTGACAATAGGCAGATATCAAAATATTAAAGGTAACGACATTTGGATCTTCCAACTCATTCATCAAACTTCTAGCTCTCCCAACTTTGTTATTCTTGCATAGAGCATGGATCAAAGTGTTATAAACCACAGCATTTGGCTTTACAGTGCTGGACTTGATGAGTTGCAGAAGCTTAAAAGCATCAGCAATTCTATTAGTCAAGCAAAGACCTTTCATCAATATCCCAAAAGTATAATCATCACCTTGAACACCACTTGGCATCATCTTCTTCCTATAAAAGTGCCTAGCCAAATCAATGTTTTCCTTAACAAGAATGTCGAGTATGGAATTGAAAATCTTCAAGGAAGGTGGGGTGTTGAACCTGGAAGCCAAATCAACAACCTTGATGACATCCTGGATCTTCTGGGCTCGTCCAAGGCCTCGAACAAAGGTGACGAGAGTATCTTCATCTGGGGGAACGCCTATTGAGGTAGGCATTTCGTCGAGCAGTTCGTTGACGGTGTTGAAACGGCGGAAAACACAGAGCTTGTGGATCAAAGCACGGTAGGTGGATTGAGAGTGGGTGAAATTGGGGAGGTTTGAAGCCCAATGGAATGTTTGCAGGGTTGTTTCTGCTGATTTCTGTTCCAATATGAGACGGGAAATATGTTCATGACTGGGGACGCCAAGGCCATGGGAGGATGAAGAAGACGACGATACAAATCTATGAATGTTGCGCCATGAATTTATATGAAAATGGGTTTCGATGGATGAGTAAGCTGAAAGTATACAACTCAAGGGATGACGATGTGGGAGCCTGGTCATGGCATGAGCTAAACAGAATGTTTCAGAAATCAGCTGGAATCCTCAACTCACACAAGAATGTTTATGTTTACAATAGGGATAATTCACATTTTAGCCCTTGAATTTATTATTTTCCTCTAATACTTAAATCAGTATAAAAACTAGTCATAAAGGGAAAATTCTAAAATAGTCACTAAACTATCTTATAATTTTGTTTTGGTCCAGTTAACTTAAGAGAAATTATTACATGGACCCTTTTCATCACCTAGGATATGGTCTCAACCAATTAAATTAAAACAAATAATATATTTTTTTATATCATATTCACATATAAGCATCACCCACTTTAATGCCTTTGATTTAAAAAAGAAAAAAATATTACTAAAGATTTTTTTATGTTGTCTTCCTCTTTATTATTCAATTTTTTAATTATTTTTTTAACCCCTAACCCTAAACCCGAACTCTAAACAATAACCCCTAACCCTAAACCCATAATCTTAAACCCTAAACTTTAAACTCTAACCCCAAATTTATATAAAAAATTAATTAAAAAATTTTTAAAGAATAAAGAGAAAGATAGATACAAGAAATCTTTGGTAATATTTTTTTTTAAATCAAAGACATTAAATTGGATGATTTGGACAATGCTTATGTGTAAATATGATGTGAAAAAAATATATTATGTATTTTAATTTAATTGGTTGGGGACCATATCTTAAGTGGTGAAACAGATTTATGTAATAATTTCTCGAGTATAAACAGATTAAATATATGATTTTGTTATAAAATAATTATTTTACCGTTATGAGGTAATATGGTATTATGATAATTTGTCTAATAACATAAAAGGAAAAAAAAAAAACTTGTACAGTAATTTTAGTGATAAACAATAATGAAACTAAATAATCACTTTTACCTCCGAAGATTTTTTTTTATTTTTGTCATTCTATTTAATATTTTAAAATTTTTATTTATTTATAAATTCTTCACTTTTAAATATTTATATTTTATTTTGTAACCTCATATTTTGGTTTTGCCTCTGGTGTTAAAGGTTGATATATTTTATTCAAATGATTCAAGTTTTAACATTATATATGTACGATATATAATATTATCAAAAGATTAATAAAATTAAATAGACACTACCTTATAATCGATATATTAAAATATTGAGAAGAGAAAAGGAGCTGGGACGCATCCAATACTAGGTCAAAGCTCATCTATCGTCACAAATGATAATATTTAGGGATCAAAATGAAAATGGTTATCGAATTTAATGTTAACTATTAATTTATTCTTTAATACTATCCGTCGAAGAATTTACCATTAATTTTTTGGGTTTATATTATCGATAAGTACTTAAAGTATGTAAATTTTTTATTTAAGTATTTAAAATATTTTTTAATTAAAATAAGTATTTAAATATATTTTATTTTAAATAGAGCTTTTAGAGTATAATATCAATGTTTAATGAATTATATATTTATAGAACCTTATATAATAGATTTTATAATTATTATTTTGTAAATTATATCAATCAAATTTAATATTTAATATTTTATTTTAAATAGCGCTCTTTTGTAACGTTTTATTAATTTATATAATTTTAAAATTATTTACTTTAAATATTTTAAAATATTTTCTATTAGGTTAAATCCATTTAAAAATTTTACTGCACGAAAGATTTCAAAACCTCGTAAAGGGGTATTGTAGCGTTCTTTAAAATCTTAAAAATTTGGCAATTATTTAACTTTTAATTGTATATTCGATATAAGTGTAATACTCTGACCCAGATGTCACATTGAGCCTCCGGTCCAAAACCTGTATTTTAAAATTTCGGCTTCAAGTCCAAAATTAAAACCACTTAAGTCCAAATATAATATGAATAAAATCTATTTAATTTAAAACAAAAGCACAAAATAATTTAAAGTGACTGGAGCTCCAAATTATTATAAACCCATTTAAAACATTCGACCCAAATTAATTAAATAAGTTAAAAATATATATAGGGTCTGACAAAGTACTAGCCCATTACATCTATCATTGTACCTTAATATAAAGTCGATGCTGAATTTCAAACCTCGATGGTGCTCCACAAGAATCGGCTCCACCTAACCTATGCACGAAAACACATTTTGAACGCTGAGCTACAAAAGCTCAGTGAGCACGCCGAACTCGGCCAACATCATGCATATCATAAGCAGTAAAGCAGAACATATAAACATCGTGCATGATATGATGATCTAGCATGCTTGCCTAACACATGACATAAGTGAGATGTATATAATCGCACACAGCATATACAAATCAATCAGTCAATACAATATAGTAAGGTCCATGTCCACACAGCATCGGGATCCTACACTACGAGTAGGGCCCGCGTCCACACAGTATCGGGATCCTACACTACGAGTAGGGCTCGTGTCTACACAGCATCGGAATCCCATACTCAAGGATGAGACCCATGTCCACACAACATCGGGATTGAGGCCCGCGTTCACACAGCATCGGGATCCTCCAATCTCATACTCGGAATATCACATTGAGTATCTTCGAATGAGGCTCGCGTTCACACAGTATCGGGATCCTACATCCGACATAGTCATCAAATCATCACCCAGAATATTACATCGGATAGCCTTCGACGTGTTGCAACACTTATGGATATCTAGATTTCCAACACACAAGCGATTCACCTAGGATCTTACCACAACAAGATATATTAAGGCTTATCATACTTGAGTCTTTTAGGGTTATAATTATAAATTTTAGTTCGATAATTCGTTTCATAATTTTTAGATTCATGGGAGCATTTATTAAAATCATCGAGGCCTAAATCTCTACTCAAACTTGGCCAAATACATAAGGGTATTGATACCCTTAGGTAGGGTATCGAAACATCCTGCATCGATACCCACCCAAAGAGGGTATTGAAACATGGGTATCGATACTAGCATCGATACCCTTTGACCAATTCAAAAGTCAACGAAAGGGGAAAATCGCTTCGATACAAGTATCGATGCAAAAAGCCATTGGAGTGTTCGGTATTGAACCATGGTTCGATACCCCCTCCCTCAAATCATATATCTCACTCATGGGTATCGATATCAGTGGCCCGTGTATCGATACCCCCTGCACGATCCTATAAATTTCACCTAAAATTTCTAAGGATCAACCCCAAACTTAACCAAAACGAACCTAAGGCATTTTAAATCATTATTATTGATGTTTAGAGTGTTTTAACACCATTTTCCAATCCTTAATCTCATTAGTACGAAAATCACCAGTAAAGCTCATCAAGCTCATGCAACCAAGCACACATACATGTATTTATATGAAATGCATTCTACCATGATAAGGATGATGAATAGGAGAGTTGGGAGTACCAACCTATAGCAAAGTAGCAACCAAAAACCGAACTCACTCTTCCAAACTATATTCTTTGCTCAAGCCTTGAGATGAGATCTCAACTTCTTTTTCTATAAGAGGAAGATGAACAACAGATTAGAACACTTCGGAAAGATCTTTAGAGCCTTAAAACACTTAAAAGAACCCAACTTAAAACCCTCAAAAGCTCAATCCCGAGTTACCCCAAACCTCTCTAAAAACACATTTTCATCGAACTAAACAAAGAACATCTTGTTGTGTAGATCTTCTCAAGCTTTACCTCTTTCTCTTCAACACAAAAACAAGATTTTAAAGAAATCTACCCAAGATCAGACTTTTCTCAAACCTCAAGATGAAAATAAAGGAGATGGAAGAAACTTTACAAAACACATGACCTCATTTCTGCAGAGACACCCCCTCTAAACCCCTCTCTCTTTGTCATCTATTTGTGTAATTACTAAAAAATCCTCGGGTTAAGCCCAACACACTCTCAAAACCCAAAAGCTTAACGCCCAAACAAGGCTCAAACCCTCGGGTCAACTCGACACACTAAATCGAGAATCCGGATCGTTACATTAAGTATTAAAGTAAACTTTTTTAAAATTGTTTTTATAAATTAATAATGCATTTTATTTAATTTTGAAGTCACTGTTATAAATTATAAATTTTTATAATTAAATTTTTAATGATATATAAAAATAATTAATCTTTTAGGAAGACCACTTTAATTTGAGGATGTGTAACTTTTAAGAGACCGAATTGCTGTTGAAACATAGTTTACTAGTGCATGGCCCTACCGGTTTGAATAAAGAAAGTACAAAACAGAGTAATGAGCCGGAAGTAATGTCGGCACAAGACTTTAGATGTTCTTTCACACAATAAAATTTAATTCAATCGGAAAGTTAGATTATTATTATTATTATTATGGTGGCTGAGAGCTAATTTGAATAAAATTGATCTCGATTCTGGTAATTATTGATTTCTGAAAATTGGAATTAGTTCCGGTCTCGATTATATTGTTCTTAAATTTTAAGAATTAGTCCCGTTACTGGTGAGAATCGGTTTTAATATCGGGTATCCAGTCAATTAGTTTATTCTTTAAAAAAATTGTGTAATTGGAGAAAAAATATTCAACCACTAATAATACTATTAAATAATAAAATTAAAATATTGTAGGATTGAAAATTAAAGTTTTAAAACTAGTCAGACTTATAATATTCATACATAAAAAAAAAGTTTGATAAGAAAAATAAACAAAAGAAAATCAATAGTGAATATTTTGTATTGGTACCGGTACTATTGGGTACCTACCGGGTATCAGGTCCAAAAAAATTAAGATACAGTCTCGGTCCCGATTATGATCGGACCTAAATTTTGGATCTAGTCTCAGGCCCACCAAAACCAATATCAGATAAAATTTTATCCAATCTTACAGGATCTGAGATTAAGATCGGGTAATCGGGTTTTTTTCCACCGCTAATTATTACTAATGAAATATAAAATTATTTTAAAAATATATTTTATAGAGTTATTCACATAAAATTTACCTTTTTAATTGTTTACCGTTATAACTTTTAATATTTAATTTAAATGATAAATCACTATATTTCTCTAATAAGTTAAGTTTATATCAGCTTAAAAATATAAAAATTAGGATAAACGATAAACAACTATGATTTCTCTTGTGATCAAAGCGACAAGAAAAAGAAAAAATATTTTATTTAAAGGACAATTTGATGAAAATGGTAAGATTATTATAAATATTTTAAATCAAAATATAAAATACATTTTTTTTCTGATTTATAATATATGTATTGAAATGTTCATTGAGAAATAGGATAATATATATTTTAGACCATCAGTTTTTATTTATATCATAGATCTTTAATTAGTTATTTAAATTATATCATTCACCTTTTTCTTATTTATAAACTGAGTTACTTATATTGGCATTATTAAATTCTAATGAAAAAAAATAAATTTGATATTTTTACTCAATATATATATATATGTTCATATATTATCACTAAATAATATTTAATTAACAAATTAAATATTTTGTTAGAATTTATAAAAAAAAAAATAATCATTTTCCTTTGAATTTATTTAAATTCAAACGAAAAGTTTCAAAAAAAAATTAGAAAAATACTATAATTATCAATTAAACATTATTTGATGACAATAGTAAAATATAGGTGAATTTATATCAATATTGTTCTTGGATTTTTTTTATTCTAAATATATTGTTTGAACAATATTATTTTTAAGAATATTGCGATCTACTGTTGAAATTGAAAGTCTGAATGCTTACAACCGTCTTCAAACAGTACACAACCTAACATATATACATATTTAAACTATATACTGCATAAAGATAGGTTGCTTACAACCCGTCTTTGAACGATAATTAATATTTTATTTATTTACTATTTAAAGACTAATCGAAAGCATCAAGTTTTAATTTGGATATTGAGAAATAAAGAGATGCAAACACTATTATTGGAATTAAAAATTCTTACAATAATATTGCTGTAAAATCTTCGTAAAATATATGTTAAATAAAAATATCAATTTTAATTTCTTTTAAACTTATTTAACAATATTAATATTAATGACTTACTTTAAATTAAAGTTCATTACCCAAATATTATTATTTATTAATAATAATTTCCAAGATGATGTAGAAAATGGCATTTGTTTGAGCAGCACATGGGATGTTTCATATTGACATCAGCTCCTGCTGATAAGTTAGGTCAATGAAATTCTTTAAACACTCTTCTCAATATTTCATGTGCCTCTAAACTCTAAAAACCCTGCTGACATCCCTCAACATTACTAAGATGAAGTTGTAACCCAAATAGACATAAGAATGAAGAAAAAAAAAAATAGGTCTAGAAAAATATTAACACCACATTTGATGAATCATGTCTAAACAATCTTACAGGTATTTCTTACAACAAAACCTCATGTTTGTGCCACTTCTACCTGCAAATCCTTTCACGTTGTCGACGGATCTTCCAAGTTCTGACTTCTTTAGAAGAAATATGTTAAGTGTCGTTTGTCGAGTAGTTGGTTTTATGAACACTCGAGCAACTCTCGACATAGACTCGAGTTTTGGAGATTCGACCAACTACATGACAAATGACACTTCACAAGCATATCCTAAAAGAGTTGAAAGATCCATCAACACAGATCTCATCACAAGAAGCTAAACTACTAAGTTCCATCAATTCTCTTTTTCCTTAACACCCTCATCAGCTAGGATATATATGTATAGAACTGTTCTAGTTCAAGATACTGTGCAAGATCCCTAGTGAAGCATAACTGAAGCAGCATCAACATTAGAACAATATATATATATATATAAAGAGCAAAACACTGTCTGAAAGCAAATTGATATTAAAATAAGAGTTCCTTACATTGTTCCAAGTTGCATTCAGACAGTAACAGTAGTAATACATTAAACATGTGAACTATAATTAAACTATAAAAGTAAACAAAAACAACAGTAAAATAAGAGGCATCTTGAATCTTTGTCATGAGTAACATCTCCACACCTTTGAGCACTATCATTAACTTATATCCTTTAAAAAATAAACCCTTATCATAAGACCCAGTAGCTTCAGAAACAAGGGTCATTGTTCCTTAGCATATACTAACTATTTCCAGGCAATGTGACTTCCTTGAAGAAACAAAAATTTATAAATAATGGTAAGAAAACAGATATTCTCATCCTCCCCTTTCACACTTTCAAGAGAAGCAAGAATCTTTCTTCTTCTTCTTCTTCTTCTTCTTTTAAATTACTCCTAAGTTTAAATAAACCAAAATTATGAAATGTAGATATAATAAAAGCTTGCAAACTAGATATGGCATCCAAGGCAATTACATGTCTTGGGAGTAAAAGAGCAGAAACCAAAAGGTCTGTTTGGAATGTTGCAATTGATGGCATAGCAACAAGGGGACGGCAAGCAAACCCCTTTAGCCCCACCACAGCATGTGCAAGCGGCACATATCTGGAAACTCCCTAGCTTTCTTCTGCTTCCATTGAACACCATCATCATCTTCTCCACCGCCTTTTCGTCCACCAATGGAACCATTTCCAAAGACCCATTTACCTTCAAATCCAAAGAAAATAGACAAGAAGTTCAAATCTAGGACATGAAAAAGCAAAGGGATCTATGGAACAAAGCAAAGGGTTTTCTTTACTTACTTGGGTAGATTCACTGTAATTGAGAACGTGAACTGAAAAGAGCAGAAACAGGAGAAAAAGAGTGACCCCATGTGCAGATTTCATGTTTGGGTTTTTGCTTGTGAATTGCTGAGCAGGGAAAATGGAAATTTTGCTGTCTATTTAGAATGTGTAAAGGGTTTTCGTTGAGTAAAATCATAAATGAGAAAGGAATCTTCTTTTTGAACAGCTAAATTGACTGCATCTTAAATGGGATTTAGCTGGAGTGAGAGAAAGAAGGAGAGTTTGGGGGTTGGGACTAGGAGGTGGTGAAACTGAAAACCGGTTGGTTATGTACCATCACTAACTTGCTCCTGCTGACTGCTGAGTGTGGGTTCTAACATCTTGGAAATTACTTTAAGCCCTCAAGGTTTTTTTTTTTCGGGGAAATTTCTAAAATATTGATGTTGAAAAAAAATTTAAAATATTATTCTTTTATTTTATTTTTTTAAAATATTGATAAATCTACGGTACTTGAAAAAATCAGTACTATTAGGCTTTGATTTTAAATAGTGTAAAAATAAAGATATCATATAAAGATATTAAAATCGGAGTCAAAAGGCTCTATTTTTACTCAAATTATCTAAAAATACTACTGAAAATCGGATTCTAAAAATACCGACTTTTAAAATATTGTAAAATCATCAATATTTTAAAAAATAAAGTAAGAGAAATAATATTTTAGAAAATTTTTTTTCAATATCAATATTTTTAAAAATTTTCCGTTTTTTCCTAAGTTAATTTTAAAAAATAAATAAATCAAAAATATTTTACTTGGTAAATGGAGAA
This sequence comes from Abelmoschus esculentus, assembly GCA_035048815.1. NCBI lineage: Eukaryota > Viridiplantae > Streptophyta > Magnoliopsida > Malvales > Malvaceae > Abelmoschus > Abelmoschus esculentus. The sequence goes on from JAUCBN010000003.1 coordinate 14,976,757, forward strand.
TTTTTAAAAATATTGATGTTGGAAAAAGAATCTCAAAATATTACTTTTTTATTTTATTTTTTTAAAATATTGATGATCCTATATTACCTTAAAAGTTGGTACCTTTAGAATCCGACTTTCAAAAGTGTTTTCAGATAATATGGGTGAAAATGGAGCCTTTTGAATTTGACTTCAGCATTTTTATATAACATCTTTATCCTTACACTGTTCAAAGTCGGATTCTAATGATATTGACTTTTCAAGTACTGCAGAATCATTAATATTTTAAGAAATAAAATAAAAGAACCAATATTTTAGATTTTTTTTTTAACATCAATATTTTGAAAATTCTCCCTCGGTAAATAGAGGAAAATTAGAATGATAAAAAATATGATATTTTTATCGGTGCATTTCGTGAGAGGAAAAAATATAAAAAAATATATATTTTTTTTATTTTTTATATATTAAAAAATAGTTTTTAAAAATTATAATTTATTTTTAATTTTTATGAATTAGTTTAATATTTTTAATACTATTATTTTTATTCAACTTAATTATTATTTTTTTATTTAATCTCAAAATTAACTCATATTTGTATCTAACTTTTATAATTTAGTATAATTTTATTTTTTTTCCAACGTAATCCTAATTTTTTTTCTTTAATTCAAAATTGATTCACGTGTATTTATATGTTTTATAATTATTTTCAATATTTTTAATATAGTTTCCGTTTTCTCCATTTTATTACAGAAAATCTTTATTTATTTTAAAATTAACCTCTATTCTTTATAATTCAATCTAATATTTGTATAATTTATTTTTAAAAAAATAAACATGTTCATTACATGAAAATACGAAACCAACATCTAAACAAAATGGAAACAGTTAAGTAAATTCATCCAAGAAAATAAAAACTTTTTTAAAAAATTAAAAAAAAATCGATTTAACAAAAAAAACATTTTGTTAATTTTACATAATTTTAACCCAAAAATATTCAAAACTTAAATAAAAGTTTAATACAAGTATAAACATTTTATATCTTTATTTTATTAAAAATGAAGTTGAAATTAAAGTAAATTTAAATGAATAGAGGTTTAGGAGTTAAAATATAAATTATATTCGAAAGAGTGTCAATTGAAAAAATAAGTAGTTGATGAATATTTTTAATTATAAGATATTAGACTAAAAATTATGAAATAGAAATCAAAAGCGTTTAATTCAAAATGAAATGAAATTTGAGGGATTAAATTGAAAAAAATAAGAAAAAACATAATTAAATTATGAGATAAAATTATAAAAATTAGAAACAAATATGGGTCAATTTTAGATTAAATAAATATTTTAGGAACTAAAGTGAATAAAAATAATATTATTTTAAAATATTAAATTAATAAAAACTAGAAATAGATAATAGATAATTTGGAGAAAACAAAGCATAGCGAATCATTTGGGGTTTAAGATAGTGGATGATTTGGGGAAATACTTGGGTGTGCCGCTTCTACATAAGCGCGTTACACGGGCCACTTACCAATATCTGATAGAGAAGATTGATCAACGCTTATCGGGTTGGAAAGTAAAATCATTGGCACTAGCCGGGAGAATTACTCTAACGAAGACTGTGTTATAGGCTATACCAATTTATACAATGCAAACTACCTGACTTCCTAAAGGTATTTGTGATGAAATTGAGAAACACATTCGTCATTTTGTTTGGGGTATAACACCAGACCATAATGCTATCAACCTTGTAAAATGGGATATTGTAAAAAAGCCATCAAATATGGGAGGTTTAGGTTTTCGTGATGTGCAGAACCAAATTTGTGCTTTCCTTATGAAGGTAGGGTACCACTTGGTTTGTAGTAAGGACAAGCTATGGGTCCAGGTACTAAGGGATAAGTATAAATGGATTGGAGAATTGCCTAGTGAAATTTATCGACGAAACTCCTCGAGGCTTTGGCAAGGTGTGAGTCATTGTTGGGAAGCAATAAAGCAAAGCATGTGTTGGCAAGTTCGTAATGGGTGGAAAGTCGATTTTTGGTGGGATGTATGGTTAGATGGGAGAGAGCCTTTAGCGATAAAATACCTTCTACCCGGTGATCCTCCTCACGTGAGTGTTGCTAGCATGCTAACGGTAATAGGGGCTTGGGATTGGAGCAAGCTTGCATTGGCATTGCCACGCGAGTCTTTGGATCAGCTGGCAAGCGTTATTCCGTCGCATGCTGGATTTGGGAATGACTCGTTAGTCGCTAGTTTGGAGATGGACTGAAACGCGTATATTCTGAACCGCATCAGCCTATCGTACTTTGGGGCCAAAGGTACTCCTTGAGGAGGAGGATTCATGAAAGTTCATTTGGCGTCTTCCGGTTCTACAACGGATCAGAACTTTTTTATGGTTGTTAAACCATGATTGGTTGATGACGAACAAGGAAAGAACCCGTCGACATTTTGGTAACTGCAATTTATGCCCTGTGTGCGGTGTAGAAGATGAGGATATAAACCATGTGTTGAGAACGTGTAGCCGGGCGAGGCAGGTTTGGGCTAAGCTGGTGCCACAAAACCTATGGCGTAGCTTCTTTAACAGAAGTAATCGCGATTGGTTATAAGTCAACTTGAAGAGTAATAGTAATTGGTAGACGATTTTGTTTGCAACAACTTGTTGGATCCTTTGGAAGAGACGATGTGTTTTTGTGTTTAATAGTGGAAGAGAATTAGTTGGTACGTTGTGGATTATTGTGTGGCGTATACAAAGAAAATTGTGGCTGCTATGGAAATACGCAAACAACAGCAGCAAAGAGGGTTGTATAAACAATGGTGCCGACCGGATGAAGGATGGGTTAAAGTTAATACGGATGGAGCGGTGGGAGGAAATCCTTTGGTTGCAATCGCTGGAGGAATCATCCGGGACACCGACGGTGAGTAGATTCATGGTGTTGGGCGGCGCATTGACCGTTGCTCGGTGATCTGCGCAGAATTATGGGCTGCTTTTGACGGTTTAATATTAGCCTGGGAATTAGGGTAACGTAAGGTGGTGCTTGAACTTGGCAGCACTACAGCCGTGGCTTTTATACAAGGGTTGTTGGTTGACATCGTCCATCGCAATCTTGTTCTTCTGATTAGTGAGCTAATTGTACATGCATGGGACGTTAGGATTGTGCATGCGGGAAGAGAGGCTAATGGAGTAGCAGATCTGTTGGCTAAGATCATGCGAAATACTGAGGATTTAGTGCGAGTGTTCTTGGAACCACCTAATATAGTTTGGATTTTACTTGATCGGGACAAGTCCATAGGTTTGGCTTGATATTTTAGGGGTTTAAGTTTTTGTTTAAAATTTGTTTAATGCCGCTACGAGTACTCTTTTTCTCCAATTAGGTTTAGGGAGGTTTTTAACGAGGCTCGTAGTTGCATTCCTTTTTACGTCAAAAAAAATTATAATTTTTTTCATATTTTCTACCCAATTGTGAAGAAAAACTATTTGTATGTGTAAGGAAACTACCTCATGTTTTTTTTCCTTCCAATTTTCCACCATACCAAACAATCCTTAAAATTTATTTTCTTTCTATTTTTTTTTCTTTCCTCCTTTCTCTCTTCTATTTTTTTCCTTTCAATTTTTCACCATACCAAACAATCCTTAAATTTTTTTTTCTTTCTATTTTTTTTCTTTCCTCTTTTCTCCCTTCGTTTTTTTCACTTAACCTAACAAGAATAAAATGGTATGATTGAGAATTTAAAAGTGAAGGTTGTATTTTTATTGTTTTTAATTTTAAAATAATAGAAATTATATTAAATTAATTACTTCGAATAATTATTTAATTTTGTAAATAATTATCGTAAATGATCATTTGTATTAATATTTTAAAAAAATTTATTTTAAATGATTATTTGTATTAAAGGATTAACGAGATTAATCCAAGTATAAATAATTTTATATTATTTAAGCATATTACGAGTTCAAATTATAGATCTCTAAGTTATTTAAATCCGATGATTTTGGTTTATTTCAAGAACAATAATTAAATTAGCGCGAGAATAAAATTGATGTAATTAATTAACTTCCATATCAGTTAAAAATTAATGATAACATAATTAATTTGGTTTATTTTAAGGAAAAACTTGTCCCTTAAACCATTAAAATTATTACACAAATATATTTCGTTAAAATTTTCATGTTTTTATTTGACATATAGGTAAATTATATAGATACTCACCATATTATAGGGTTGATATCGAAATGATCATTATATTTTAAAACATGCTAAATACATCAATCAACTATTAAAATAGAATCAATATAACCATCGACCATTAAAAATTAACGGACTGATGACGTGACAGTTAAAAATAAATTAAAATAATTACACATTTACTCCTTATTACATATATTAACACAAAATAAGATCTATAGATATTAAAACAATTTAATTATTAATTTTATTCAGAATTTTACTTGATATTATTATTATATAATATGTTATATTTTATTGTTACTATATTACATTACTGAATAATTAAATATTAAAGATTATTTAAAACCCAAAATAATAAAAATATAAGGTATGTTGGCCCAAAACCTTACATTAATCAAAACCCTAACGCTCTTTCTTTCGCTTGTGCACTCGAATGTCTTGGTCATTCTTAATGATTGATTTGAATCATGCCTATGCCTATATTGTTTTAAAGTCTTGTATGAGTGTTTAGAATTTTTAAAGTGACTCAAACCATCGTATGTTAGACCTAGAGGTTAATACAAGTTTAAATGTACCATTATGGATTCTTAGGGCTCGATACACAAAACTTGAAATCATCTCCTTTACTTAAAAATAAATCAGGCGTATCAATATGTTACGGGACTAGACTTCTGAACCAGCTAACCTGTGTGGTTTTAGTCGAGTCCTCAAGACAAACGACTAAGTCAGCCTAAAATCCCACTCCGAAAGATCAAACTTCCGAGGCACTTAAGAACAGAAGATTGTTATAAGTGGAAGCTAACTATGAGAATAGCTTCGAAGAACTATGAAAGAACGCGTATAACACTAAAGAACAACTCAGAGGATTTTAGAGTGAATGTCTTCTATTACCCAATGAAATAGCATTTTAGAGTGAATGTCTTCTATTACTCAAAGGAATAGAATGAGATGGATGATACAAAGTGAGGTGGGGAGGCCTCTATTTATTGTTGAGCCCCCTTATATCCGACGATCACAATCGATTTACATCAACGGTCTAAATACAATCTTATCCTATCTAAAAGCATAGTTCCTAGAATATTCTTTTCTATTTATGAAAAGTATCCCCATGTTCACATAGGGTGTTCACATGGGTGGATGGATAAGTCTTCTAGAAATAATCTCATAGATCAGGCCAGCCTAGTGGTCTTTTCAAACCCAGAGCTCTTCTTCGAACCTTTTGGGAAGTTCGTTGTGCCAATAACTCAGACCTTAACTCGCAGCCCGTGAAAACAATACATGAGAACACATATCGATCCTATTTTCATATTTTTTTATGTTTTTTGGTACATGAACCCTATTTCGATACATGTTCTAGCAGTGACATTTCTAGGTTTAGAGTCTTAAAGGGTGTACTACTATGACCAACGTACCGAAATTATGGGTCCCCGTATTGAAACATCCAATAGATTTTATCGCTATCATGTATCGATATGATTGAGACTATATCGGTACGAACAAATTGAATTTACAATTTAGGCTTTATAATTTATTTTGGTTTGCGTGATAGTCCCTTATTTTGGATTCTTGAATTGTATTTGGATACACAATTTGCGTTCGTGATAGTTTTCTCATGATGTTCAGCTCTAATATATGTTTGTTGAGAGATTTTTAGTAGTTTGATCCTCTTTTGTAGTTCATTTGTCAATACAGACATATATTCATATCTAGTTTTTCTCGAGTCTTTTTGATAATTTTTTTAATATTTTCATTTATATGATTCTTATATAATCTCAAATAACTAATATTCTTTTATCAATGATTATAAAAACAAAATATTCAAATTATATATTTAGTTTATAATTATAATTGTATATCCTCGTTGTAATCTTAGATATTTTCTTTAATAAAACCAGTTGCTTCTATGAAAAAAAAAAATAAGCGCAACTAATATGGGACATATTTCTACTAGATGGCCCACTTATCTAAATGTATTTTAATGTGTCTAATTCGCTCCACATAAAAATTTAAATATTTTGTAAGTACATTTTATTTAAAATTAATTATACCATTTATTTTAAATATTATAATTGATAATTCATCAAAAAAATTTAATTACTATATTAACTATAATATTATATTATAGTACCTTAATATATATTTAATATATAAAATTGCCATAAAATGATGGGGATAAATAAACCGAAGTTATAAAAGGGTAAAAATGCCCAAATAAATATAAAAATACTTTAATATTTATTTTTAGTATTCATTTACATTTTCTGTACTACTCAAATTCCTCCCCAAATTTTTTAAATATTTAAATATACTCGATCTCACGCCCTTTATATATTTTAATTAAACTAATCAAAGTGAATTCTTCCTAGATAAAAATTATTTTAAAAAATTCAAATTATTTTAAAAAATTCATCAAAGTGAATTCTAACCTACAGAATAAACCCAAATATAATATTTTTAAAATATAAAAAATAAATAAAATTCTTAACAAATAAATAATTTTATTTTGGATTCCCAATAATCAATTATTTTATCCTTTTTTGAACTCCAAGGAAAACAATCTCATTTGCCATTTGGTATGCATCAGCAAGAGCTTGGTGCATGTGTTTTCAACACAAAGGATAGCTTGTGATGCACTAATTCGAAGAGTCCAATCTAAGTAAGCAAAACAGAAGTTTAAAGAGTGAAGTAAAGGTGCGTAGTAGGAGCCACACTGTGGAAACTTAAATCAGTAAAAAGTTTTCTAGGGAAAGTGACAGAAAATTAGAAATGGGTTTTGATTTTGAGTTCTAACACCCTAAATACAGGTTCAACTACATTTTTATCCCAGGTTTTCACCCTTAAACTTCAAAGTATAATCCTGTTAGTACCATATTCATATGCCTATCAGATGATCAGATCATAAGTTTGGTGGTTCCAAACTAATAGTTTTTTCTCCACCAAACTAAACTCGAATGTACCTTGACATGTTCTATACGTAAGAATTATGGTAACTTGATAATAAAGGCAGTCATAGCTAGCTAGTAGCTACCCAATATAACAAACCAAATTACAATACTTCCAATGGCTGCATTTCCCTTCAAAAACAGGTTTTCTAGGTTTTTTCCATAGTTCATAATCATGGAAAGATTTGTTATTCTTTCCTTTGGATGTGCTTCTGAATCAAGTGTGGCGATAGCCGGTCAGCAGCAGCAGCAGCAACATAGAAGATCAAATTCAAACCCTGCAGATACACGTTCTACTTCTGCAACAAGTCTTCTTTTTTTAATATTTTTGTTGTTGTCTTTTTGTTTGGTTTCTCTTACAGGACACTAACCAGGTTTTGATTTGTAGGAACACGGCATGAAGAAGGTGATGATGAAGAAATCATATCGAGATCAACTGGGTTTCGTAAACTGTTCAAGGGTTTCAAGACTTTCTCACAGTTATTTGGTAAGCTAAGTCCATATCCTATAATCTATGTGTAGCATATGTGATCTTGATATCTAAGGCATCGGCTTTGTTACTTGTTTTGGGGTGTTTTAGTGTACAAAGAAGATATGGACACGATGGAAATAGGGTTGCCAACAGATGTAAAGCATGTAGGACACATAGGATTGGATGAATCTTCATCTAGCAGCCCCAGCATGAGCATTGGCAGCTGGGACAATCTTTTCTTGCCTCAATTACATTTCTTCACTTTCCCAACAGATCCTTCTTCACAATGTGAACCCACGGAAACACAGGCTTCTACTTGACAAAAACCGAAGTCATTGAGAAACCATATACTATTATTGTTTGCTTTTCTATTTGTTATATATATATATACATGTATGCACACATACTTGTTCAGGAGGGCAATTTTGATTGAAACAAGATGATGACAATATTCAAATGTGCGCATGAACTTTCAATGGGTCACAAGTTAAGGTCTGAGTCAGTGCCATGGAAAACTTCATGTTTTGGGATTAGAGAGACCACCGACTGGCTCGATCCGTAGGAAGATTATGCAAATTTAGTTAATGTTTTTCCCACTCCATCCTATCTTCTCATCATCAACTACACGACACGAAATATTTGAAATTTCTATTTGTTTCCATATATTTGAAAGATCATACATGTATTTATATTTGAACCATATATAAGTAAATGTTTTGGATACATAAGTCAAACAAAGATATTCTAAGAAAAATGAAGAAACCCTAATAACATATATTTCCATCTCCCTCTAAACCAGAATGGAGATATTCTCTTCTATTTTCCCTCCAACCAAACAAATTCTGTTCAAGTTTATTTATTTAGCCAATGCAAAATTTTCATGTTCTATGGGGCACAGCTGGACAAGTATAAACTGGAAAACTTTCAACTTTGATTAAACAAACTCATATACTGTCATTCAAAATGGAAACAGTGAAACTCAGACAAACAACTGTACAGAAATTCACTGACCAAACAACACTATGTTAAGGTTAGTTGCTACCTGGACATTGCTGAACTATCTGAAAAAGCCTAAAGAGGTTACTTGTTGAGTTGCAGGAAATTAACTATTGTTGCCTTGAGAAAAAGAACTCGTAATCAGGATGCCTGTTAACCAATGTCTTATTTCCCTTGGTGACAACAGCCCTTGACATAAGAGATGCAGTCTCCTCCAGAGTCCTTAATCGTTCCTTCAGTATTCTGGACGGATTTAAGCGCTGGTTTTCACAAGTATCATTTGTTGTAGAGTGCCTCGGCTGGAACCAGCATTCAGCCTGTCCAAGTTAGGTGCATTTCTGATTAAATAATCCATCTTTAAAAATACATGCACTACATAAAAGAATGCAGCAGCGAAACCGAATTTAATAACTAAGCAAAGAGGCAGTGACAAAATTAGGGAGAAGATATGCTCTGCACGTTAGAATGAGTCTAGGACATTGCTATTTCATAATCAGAAGTAGATGTATACACCGAATCAATAATTTCATGAGATATTGCACTGTATTATAAGAGTGGAATGTTTACTTTTGGAACCTTATTTCTGAAATACACTACTTAGGTAAATAGAAGCAGCAACAACAACAAAAGACATTTGTAAAAACGTCAAGCTTGCAGGGTCTGTTATTTTAATAAAAACTCGTTTTTAGTTGATTTATTAAAATAATAATGATAACTAGGCAATAAAGGCAAACTCAGTTATATATCTCGACTGTGAGGCATCGATGCAGATTTTTTATTCAAGAGACGAGAGATGCATTCTCATTATTTGAAGCTAATCAGTGAAGTAAAAAAAAATCACAATCAATTCCAGTTTCGATTTTATCTAATGGCTCAAGCATAGGATACTTTCTTAACGTGATTGTTCATAATACCAGACTCAAGCAATACCAGTAAGCATGTATGTTTTGATAGAAGCTAACATACCAAATCAATTTCTTAAAACTTATGTCGACTTCTAGACATGAACATATGTCAGATTAGAAAGATTTTGATAACCGAGTTTCTTATGTATTTGGTGCAAATGACTGGAAGGAAACAAGTAATATGAGATGTTGATGAAATGGGGTGAAGAACTGATAGAGCTCTTAGCAGAATGATCATAGGAACACCCAATTAGGTATTTGCCTCCTGAATCCCAACATTTCTGAACCTTCAACGTCACATATATAGGTATCAACATATATAAAGTGCTTGTACAAATTTCAACTTTAATGTTCATCTAATCATTTGGACTGTCCCAAAATATAATTCATTATTCCAATAATAGCCTTATTAAGATACCAACTGAATTAAAAAGAGATGCTAACATTTATTTTCAAACAAAGAATTACATAGCTCTCTCTTTAGGCTCTTCTAGGTTGGGATTTTCATGTGTGGATGTAAAATTCAAACAAGCCAGCCAAAGGTCTTTTATGTCATTGGAGTAGTAGAACTAACAAAATTGTAAGGCTGTATATCCTAGTTAAGGATTGGCCAATGTTCATGTTAAGCTAAAGGAAATAGAACTCCTTGAATTCGAAATACATGAAAGTTCGGTTTGGAAGGTTTGTCCAAATTTGAAACTCCCAACAAAATTAAGTAGGCAACAAAGAACAACTTAAAGGGTATTCAAAGAAGAAAAAATAAGATCCCCACAAAGCCACCTAAAGTATCAAAGTTAATATTCAAAATGATATCAATTGAGTTATTATGTGTACCTGAGCATTGTAACTCTGAAGACCAACAACAGGGGATACTACACATACATCCACTTCCACCCTAGGGTGATCAAACTTGGAACTTCTACGAATCAAATGGCCAAGTGAATGGTAAGTCAAAAAGGCTGCACGGAAATTCCCATCTGGAATTTTATAAATAGGATACCATGCAACAGAATACCTGAAATATAGAAGCAAGAAAACGTTACAAGAAATATTGGTATATCTAGATGATACAGTACTTTCATCTTATGTTATCTAAAATAAAACCAAAACGCGTTTCACATATAGTTAAGTGAAGCATAGTCAACAATCTCTAGAGCAGGTGGTTAAAAGCTCGTAATTGACACACTCCCCTGTCCCCTAGGTTGTGGGTTCAATACCCATTAGGAGCAAATTTCCCCTCCCACTAGGTAGTAATTGATCGGAAAAAAGATTTAAGTGAAGCATATTCTATCACTGACCAAGATTGAGGATGCAGATCATGTATATCTATGGAGTTCAAATAAACTGGATCCCCATACATATTGCACCGAGGAGATGCATCATCTCTAACCAGGTCTTGTATCCTGAAACAAACAGAATCACAATCAAGGTATTTGAACATAGAAGTTCTACTTTATTTGCAAAATATAACTTCCCAAAGCTTCCAACAAGACAAAAGTGTTAAATCAAACTATAGTGACTGATTAAATATTTGTCAACCTGCATCTTCACCTGCTGCCCACCATTAAATGCTTGTTTACTTTTAATTAAAACAAGGGCAGTGATGTAGATATCATTAATACAATAAACAGCCAGAAGAAGCACAACAAAGGCATAAAAAAACGGACATCTAAAGCTGATAGGCTAAAAGAACTTTTCTACTGAATTCAGCCTACCATTCTCTCTGAAGCAAGTGCAGAAAGATGACGAATCCACTCATCAGATATGTTAGAGGTCAAAGATAGGAAATGTAACGTTAATGAGTATTGAACATCAAAATATTATCCATGCAATCAAAATGACAAACTATTACACCCTTGCTTAGAAGGTCTGAAAAGAGAATAGGGGAAAGGGTTGAAAGGAAACCGTGAAGCATGAAAGTAGATTTCACTTGGGGAAGAAACTTGATGCATAAAATGACAAGATCCATGATTAACACTTACTTTTCATATAATGCCTGTCTTTGTTGAGGTTGTTCAGATTCAAAGTACTCAAAAGCCAGTTCAAGACAATCAAACTGTTTAATGTCAACTGATTTAACAGGCAACACATCTTCAGGAGAAACTGCAGATGGTTCAGATCTAATCACATCATTTACTTGCACCTGATTACTTGGTTCTGCAGTGCGAGGCTGTGGAACAAGTACAGAAAATATTGAATGGTGACCAACAGTGGCAGAGTTTCTTGAAGTGGAACAAGTATCAGAATCCTCAGAAACACCAGGAGAAGAAATTCTAGTTTTATTCTGGGTGGAACTATTTTTACTGTTCTTGAAGAGTTGAACAGATGACAAGTATGGAACAAAGTAGGCACGAAACGATAACTGATCAATACCCAATCGTTTTGGATTTTTATAATCTTCTGCCCTTATTTCTAATCCATAGCTTCCGTGTTTCTCATACCACTTCCAGAGGCACCCCAATGGGATGTTTGGTATCTCATGTCTGCACAATAGAGCACTAGGAACCTGGTCGAGCAAGCAAGTGTGACAGCCTACTGAACTGTATGAATGACAAATAACTGGAGAACAAAAGTGAAGAAGCCTTTCAAACTCAGCAATGGGACACCCAGTGGCCATCTGAACAGCTTCAGATGCCATTTGTGCGCTATAGGCATCATTCAATGCCTTTGCTATCTTGTTTAAATCAGTTGCAGCTGCTGATAAATCTTGTTCTTCCGTTTCATCATCAATAAAGAAATTAGCCACACTATGCTTGTTTTTGTTTTTGTTTTTGTTTTTGTTTTCATTTACACAAGCATTAAGATTCCACAATTTTTTAATATGGTTCCCGTCTTTGAGAGAACTAATTTCATGTCTCGAGTCCTTCCCAGTCCTACATAGTTTTCCAGAATTCCTAGAAACATTTTCAGAGCAAGGATTAACTTTCTCTTCAAAGTTATTTTTGGAAGTCCAGTCTTCAGCATCTGGCCCATTAGTATGATCCAACAACAGATTGGCAGATCTGACAGATGTTTTCAATCCACAATCCTTTATCCTAATAGGTATCCATTTCTGCAGAACAGAACCCAAATTATGGCTTTGCTTACCATTTTCAGCAAGAGAAATTCCTTTTTCTGTTTGGGCAACTCCATTCACCATCAGATTAGAGAGATGAACTGAACTTTGCACCTCAAGCAAGTTTGGCTGATCGAAAGGGACAAATGATTTTTGCAGTATGCTGTTTTGATTCTCTATGCATAGATTATTCAAACCAAAAGCAGTACCATAGACAATGTCACATGGTTCTATGCTGCTTGGACCTGCTTGAAAGTTGTCAACTGATTCAGATTTCAAGATCCCAACCCTCTCACAATCAACCTGAGAACAAGACCTTAAAAGATTTTTAGCTAATCCATGATCATCCTTAGTATTTGAAACATCTAACATTTCACCTTTTGGCACGCTAGCCGTTGCATGAGCATTTAAGTTTACCTTGTTGAGATGAGACTCCTTCCAGGATAAACTGTTTTTTTCTTCTTTTGATGCTGGACTATCTTTTCTTTTCAACTTTCTAGGAACCTTACCTTTTGACTTCTTGTCATTGGTAGTAAATAAGGTTGTTACATTGGCAGCATTAGGATTTCTTTTCAGCACAGGAGCATCCTTTAAAGAAACATCAAACTCTGGGTAAATCGGACATGTTTTCTTCAACTCAGTGTTGCATTTCTCGACAGCATTCTTCTGAACCCTTTGCCAGACAGAATGACTGTTTTCTGTTCCCCTTCGACTATATACGTTCCCAATATATCCAGGTCGGCAAGTACTAGAACTCACAGGAACAGATTTAAATTGATTACCCCTCTTGCTTGAAGAAACAATTGGTCCATGAAAGTTGCTACAAGCCACACCATGCTTGCTTTCCTCCGGATAATCATGTGTTTCTATAGTACTACATAATGAGTTTTGACAATTGGAGGACCCCTTCTTGGTACCAGAATCTGGTAGCTCTGATTGACAGATTTCGAGTCTGTTCTTGTTAAATGGCTCGGGACAAACAGAACTTGTACTGTCTTCACGGTTCGAACCAACAGAAACAGAGTTCAACACTAGAGAATCATGCCTATCAGAGAAATCCTTTGGATGTAAATCTTCAAGAGAGCTCATCTGTGAAAGATGTTTCCTCTCTTTATCTCCTTGACACCTGGAATGTTGCTGGTCCTCACTACCCATTTCAGGATTATTTATATGATGCTGCTCCCTAGAGAACTTCTGAACTTGAGAAGGTACAACAAATTCTGATATATCCACTTCATCAATGTCAGATGTGATTATATTTGGAGAACTGGAACTTGTAACAGCACCATTGCTGCTGTCTGCAAAGTCAATTACATTAAGAAAGCTATCATAGGGTGAAACTTCAGGTGAAGCTGCATAGGATACTACTATACCACAATTTATATCATTATTACCACAGATTTCAGATGCTGAACTTCCGCAGGTATACTGAGAATAAACTTCTGATTCCGTGGAGCCAACATCACACAACTGTTTCTTTTTATGTTTTCCCTTCTTTTTTGCCCTCTTTTGTGAATTTCTCTTTTTAGACTTGTCTTCCTCAAAAGAATTGATGAACATGGCTGATGGACTAATAGCATTAAATTCTTCTGACATAACAGCAGAGGAACCATTGCAAGTGATGGAACTATGATAGGAAGAATTTATTGACACTTCATTAAATTTAGTTCCTTTATTAGCAAAGGTCTTGTTGCGAAATTGATGTTGGCCGTTGGATCCAGAAAAGCTTCTGCCTCTAAATGGCTTGGCAGGATAAGTAGTTGCAGGTCGAGGTCCTTTCTCTGTCTTTCGTCCATCAACCATAAATGAACCGATAGATGCCAAAGAGACCAGATGCAGGTCATTCATATTCACCTGATTTCTAGATCCAAAATGGTTAGTGTGATCAAAACATTGCAAGGGTAGTGCAACAATTCTCCACTGCCCATCAAATTCAACTGTAGGGAATGGCACAATGGCACACCTTAAAGATTAACAAGCAAAAGACAGTCAAACAATCAAATAAATAGTCAAATAAAAATATATAATGTGCACATCAGAAAATGAGGAAGAAGGAAAATAAATGATTAGTTTCCAGCAATAAACATTGCCAATCAAGAATTACCACGGCTGTTTCATCAACAGAAGGCAATTAAAAGATATTAATGACAAGAAGCTTACATTCAAGAAGTAAAAATATTAAAGCATGATCAGCACTAAGATACTAAACTCGCATAGATTTTTGAGATTGCAACCAAGGGAAGAAGACAAGATTTTGATTTTGAATGTAAATGATATCCAAGGTGTGGACCAAGCCCTTAATCACATTAATCTAGCAGTATATATCAGCAAACTGAACATATTTCCTGAATCATAAATGTACCCCTAGTAAAGACAGATGATTGGAACTTCTAAAAGAGTATGACCTAAACTTTTCTTGCAAATCTTCTCAAATATTTTGCAAGTCTTTGTTAATGAAATACATAATTTGCATTAGATGCTGATTTGGAAGAAGAAAATTAATTCATCTCTATGTTCTATTCGTCAAAAATAAAATAAAAACTTTGGTTCCTCTATTTATTTTTTTGTTATGGGGGAAGGGTCATTCACTTCTTCCTTTTGTTCGTCATGTCAACAAACTGTGAGGTATTTTGTGTATGCTATTTGTTCAATAGAAAAGGTACTACTTAAACTCAAATAAATTAGTACATTTTACCAAATATTTCAAGGGAAGGATTTCAACAGATTTAAAAGAAAGATTTTCTCTCAATGTTGATTTGAATATTAATAGCAAAAGAGAACTTCTTTTCATTCAATTCCAATTACAATGTCAGAAGCTGGAATTTTATATTTTCTTTCTTGTAGTACATAAAAGCAAGTTTCACAATACAAAAGAAACATACAATATTAAAAAATCAGCAAACATCTAAAAAGAGTTATAAAAAACGTTATTAAAATTCCTGAGCTGATTTCACACTTTTCAACTAAATCAAATTTAGGTTTCCAAGTGCAACCTAAAGCATTTTTGGTGAATCACATTTAATTTGAAGACATAGAACATGCAAGTACATTCATACATATCTAACAACCAAAATTGAATTACCTCTGGTCAATGTTCCTCAAGTGGAAAGAAGAAAAGCCAGAAACCTGAACAATTGATGGATAGTTATAGAAAACAAAACTATTCAAGCTAATCACAATGTAAAAGAATATAAACTTAACAATTTAATATTGGTATAGAATAGTATTTGACCTCTGATGATCTTCTAGAACTAATAAGCTGCAAAGAATTCTTTGACCAGTTAGCCTGTCCTACCTCTGAAACTTTCTCACTATCTAGATGGATTTGTTGAAGGGCACAATGCATCTTTTCCTGTATCTTTCCAAGTCAATAACATAAACAAATGAATGGGAAGCCCAATGTAGAGCTGATGAAGAGTACTCCATGCAAAAGCTACATTTCATATCAAAGTTTTTCCGCACATTTTTATAGAATGAACAGCTGTTTATAAAACCTACTGAAAAAGAAATATGTCACAATCAACAAATTTCAGTCAAAGAAAAGCTCGGAAAAATACCAAGATACAGCAACTATTCCAACTCAAAATAGATATAAGAAAAAAAACATAAAACTCAAGGAATGGAGATATAAGGGAATTGGACAAACTATATGTAACAAGGATAGCTGCTGAAAAAGACATTTTAGAGCCATTCAATGAAATCACGACTGCGGAAGGCACTAGTGATCTTCAGAAAGTTTAAAGTAAAAGCAATCATAAAGTCTTTTATGGAAAATAATAGGAAGAAAACGGGTTTAGCAAATAACTCTTCCTTGAAATTAATTTTCTCAATGCAAACTGGAAAGTGCTAAACCATTTCAGTTTCTTTGCCAAATATTGAAATCGATTTCCTTTCAAACCAATTTTCACTTTTAATTCTCATAGCATAAAATAGAAGATTCTGGACTCAACTGAAGCAGAACTTGAGACTGTGGGTCAATTGAATGCCTGTGGTGATCAAATAAAGGAATAAAATATCAAATTGGAGCAGGGAAATTTGCAATGTTTACTAAGGGCAGTAGCTCAACCGTACAGAATGTGACAAACACCACTTCTGTTGGAAAGCTAAAACAACTAAACAGCAACAGCCAGTCAAAGAGTTGAACATAGCTAAGTAAAAACAGGTTCTCCCAAGTCCAACAACCAGAATAATCCAAGCTTTGCAACATATGACAAGCAAAATGCTATCAGCAACTAGTATAGTTTTGAACAATAACCACAGACAAAAATAAGCAAAATAAGCAATTCAAGTGATATCTTCTTTATACTTCTATTAAAAGAAAAACATATATGAAAAATAATTAATGCTAGCTTAATGTAAAAGTGTAACAAATACACAATAATAGTTAAAATTTATAGTGAAAATACATGAGACATTAACATAAACATAAACTAGTATTAATATGAACTAATACCATCAAAAGTAGAATCATATCATTTTTTTTGGCTTACTTCTCGAGAAGGTTAGGATTAAAATAAAATATATGATTAAATAAATAATCAAAACTATAATATAATCATATCAAACACAAAATTGAACAAATATTTATTCATTTAACTACATAATTAAATTTTATAAAAAATACATAATTAAATATAAGAAAAACAATACAGAGACTTAAATCAATTCCTAAATATGTTATGAAGAATACTTTGTTACTTTGACATTTAAATAACCTTAATTAAATACAACTCAGTTTATTATTTTTCTTTTACAACGGAAAAAAATTACTTGTCATTTCAAATTTCTAGAAAAAGAAATAGGAAATAGAATTTAATAAAATTTTGAAGAAACCCCAGAAAAGAGATACCCCGCCGCAAATAAAACCAAAAAAATAAGGATTTTGACATAGCTTTCGAGAGAGCGATAAAAACCTAATCAAAAAAGGCGGAAAGAAGAAAAAAGAGATTGAATTAAACTCACCAGAAATCAAGCGATAGTTTTGGAGGTTTGGGGAATTGAAAAGAAAAGAAAGGAGTGGATAGGAAATTGAAAAGCATAATAGATAAATAAGAGAGTGTGAAAGTTCCTAAAAAAAGGAGATTTCCAATTTTCCCCCAACAATCTCTGAGGAAGCAATCTAAGGAGAGGTCAAATGGATCAATAAGAAAAGATTCCCCAAATTTAGGCGTGAGGTTCAGATAGAATATCTAGAATTAAGTTTAGAACTAAATATACCATGTGATTTTCAACAATCAGTCCTCCATTTTCTTCACACGCACAAAAAAAAGAATCGAAAATAGACAAGGGGAAAGAAAGATAGATAGACAAACCACAACCAGAAGGAAGATCACTACACAGCCATTGATTCTTTGTTGTCAAACACTTAACACGGATTCTTCTTTCTACTTTCTTCTTTATTCTAAACTCCGTTTCCTAGTTTTGCTTTCCACGATTCTTGACGAGCGTTCTTTCGCAGGTTCATCCAAACAGAAGACCAACTACTGCACTCGTTATGAACTTATGAAAGCATTTCATTTCATTTTCTAATTTTTTTATAACTGTTAATGGGAACAATTGGTTAAATATTTAAACAAGGGTCTACTCTTTTGGAAATTTTCAGTATAGGAACCTAATCTTTCAAAATTGATGAATAATAAATGTAGTCCATAATATTTTTCCTTTATTTGCTTTAGCTCCATACCGTTTCAGTATTCAATATTCAATTTTTAGTAGCATATAGAGGTGTGTTTAATGAGTTGAATAACTCGTGTCGTGACTTACTTGAATTCGATTTGATCAAAACTTGATAAATATTTAATTCGAATTCGCTCGACTTGATACCTTAACGAGTTGAAGTGAGCAAAGTCTAATTTGGCCAATAAGTTCACGAGCAGCTCGTTAATTTTTTAAAATATTTTTTAACAATTACTTTAAAATAATTTTATTCAAAAAATAAATTTAAATAATAAGTATTAATGTATGAATGTTACTTTAATTTTAATATGTATTTATGGAATGTAACTTTTGAATTTAGACTTTAAAAATAGGCATAAAGATAATTTTAACCCTTAACATTTATAGTTTTTGTCGTTTTGACCCTTATTCTATTTTTAGGATAAATTTAGCCCTTAACCTATATCTTTTTGACAAATAGCTTATTTTTTAACTAACTTGATGATTGGACCGTTAAAAATTTAACGATGATATATATATGGGATATAATTTTAAATGACATGGAATGTAACCTATCAAATACATATATATATGGAATATAATTTTATTCTAATATAAAATATAAAACAATTAAAATTCAAAAAAATATTAAAAATTAATTAATTCTAAAATAAAAGATTATTAAACATTCTTAACCCTAACTACGATAAAATCAAAATCTTATTCGAATTGTGTTTATATTTTTATTTTAGAATAAGATTTTGATTTTATCGTAGTTAGGGTTAAGAATGTTTAATAATCTTTTATTTTAGAATTAATTAATTAATTAATTAATTTTTAAGAATGTTTTTTGATATTTTTTATTAAATTTGTTAATTTAAGTTAATATTCAGCCTCATGTGGTATTGTTAAATTTTATTTTTAATTAAAAATAAGGTAAATTTTTTAATGAGCTTAACAAGCAACGAGTCGAGTTGAGCAACAAAATATTTTAACGAGCACGAGTCGAGCATAATTTTATCGAGCTTAACGAGCAACAAGTCGAATCGAGCAACAAAAATTTTTAACGAGTACGAGTCGAATAATGTCCAACTCACGATCGACTCGCTCGATAAAACGCGTAAGCATATACTTAATTATTTGGAAATGTGTAAACTATATCATTAGTCGCATAACTATTTGTATGTTTCAGTTTGAGTCACCAAATTATAATTTATTTTAATTTCGTCATTAATATTTTCAATTTATATTTATAAATTTTATTACTTTAATCCTCTTTATCATCGCCCCTCTTGGATGGACCCCCACTATTAACGTTTAAATTATTTTATCAAAAAGCTTAGACAAAGATTAAGGTTTTGATGATTTGTTTATATAAAAGCCGGTATGTTTGAACCAATGAGATCAAGCAAATAAACCATTCGGTCAGCGGCTTTATTAGAGACTTTTGGGTTGCCCGGTAAAAAAAAATAAAATATTTTTTTTTATTTTAATTCGATTTTAATATATATTTTTATTTGATCTAAAATAATAAAATTTATTATTTAATTTTGATTTGATCTTAATATATTAACAAAAATTTTGATTTAACTTGGTTTGTTCTTAAAAATTTAATAAAAATATTAAATATTATATATAAATATATATTAAATTTGAATCAACAGGAGTTGGTCCAAGTGGTAAGCAACTTGGTTTCGCTTAAACAAGTCTCAGGTTTAAGATATTGTATACGTAGAAAATCAAGGTTAAACTCTGAAAATCAGAAAAACAATAAAAAAATATCAAATTAAAAAAGTTTTATCCTAAATTTGACCCGATCCAATCCAATTTTACTTTTACAATAACTCAATTTAATCTGATTCAAACTTAATTTTTTAATAAAAAATATGTTTTTATCGGATCGAATTGAATCAAAATCCAACGAAATCAAATAAGATTACCATCCCTGGACTTCATTACAGTAACTCTCAAAATCACATAGGAGAAAGGCCGGCGTTTTAAGATAACAAAAGACGCATAACATCACATGTCTAGCAGTCTAGGAACATCACACGAAAAGGACGTGTTCAATATATAGTTAAGTATTAACCCCATCACACGTGTCATTAACTTATACGTTTTACAAAAATGTCTAGATACAATTAATCTTTTACATGTATTTTTGATATAAGGAGCAAAACTCAACACGATTCGAAAAAAATTTAATAATTATATTAGATTTGAGGTGAAAATATTTGATTTGATTTAAAATTTTATAGACTCGACTCCAAAAAATTTTAAATAAAGTTCGAGTTGTAAAATGAAATTTTGAATAACTCAAAATTTTTAATAATTAAATGACTTATTTTTAAGTTTTAGATGAGTCTCTCGACTTTTTTATGATATATATATTAATATATAAAAAATATAGTAATATATATATATAAAAATATAAAAAAATATTACTATATATGAATATATATATTATATGATTAGAAAAAGTCATTTAAATTAAATCAAGTCGTACTATAACATGATAAATAATTTCAATTAAATATTTATAGGAACTCAAAAACTCAACTGGATTCGACTCGACTAGAATTTCTTAAACTTTATTCGAACTGAAAAAATTTTGAATAAAATTTGAATTGTAAAATTTTAGCTCGACTCGACCGAATACTCGTCCCTAATAGACATAATTTCAAATCTTATTAAAGTTTGATTAATTAATTATTTTAATATTATTTTTAAAAAATATTTTAACCATAATGTTTTATTTGTTATTAAAATAATTTTTTATAGATGATAATTTTCGATCAATTAACAATAAACAATTTAAAATGATTTGATAAAATAATATATTATTAAAAAATATTATATATAATTTTGTAAAATTATATTTTGATTGGTGTATCATTCTATAAATTTTTATTTGCTTGTATAACAATGATATGTCAATATGCAGTATCATGTAGTTTATCACGTCATTTCAAGTCACTTAATATTAGTTGAATAATAATTTTCATCCATATTAAGATTATTTTAATCTAAAAAAATATTAAAGATTTAAATATTTTTTTTAAAAATAATTAAAACGGCTATCTAATCAAATGTTATGAGATTTTTTAGCATTATACCTTGAGATATGACAAGTTTACTAATTTGTAAAAATATTTATGTAATATTATTTTTCTTTTTTTATCGAATAGAGATGTATTATATTTTTAAGGTAAATGTAGGCATTCAAACTTGGAAGATAAATTTATAAAGTTAAGTATATGTTTGTAGGAGTGATTTATCCATTTTCGCTCGAAAGACAATTTTTTAGTAAAAAATAAATCTAAAAGGGGAAATCATTCTTTTCTTTTTCTCGATCTTTTATTTTTCGGATGATTTATCGATTTAATTTTTAGATCATGGTTAGATGATACGAAGATCTTGATGGAATCGATCGAAATTTTTTATAAATTTTATATCTTTGTATTTATTTTAATGTTGGTTTAGATATAAGGTAATACATATAGTTTTGTTGATTAGGTTTTTTAATTATTGGTATGTTTTTATAATAATTATATTTTGTATGTCATTTTGTTAGGATTCAAACATGATTCTAGAAATATCTAGAGCACGGTGATGAGCATGTCGGCAAGCAAGTGAAAGATTCAAGAAACTTAAGCAACAATGGCGGCAACTAAAATACTTAGCAACGAAAGAAATGGAAATTGAAGGCAACCTGACAACCCTCGAATTATGTGGCAAGTTCTAGAGAATTTTAGTATTATCTTGTATTATTTAATTAATTTCTAGAATATGTTTAAGTCGGTTAATGAGGGTATAAATATGTGAAGTGTTAGTTTGTACAGAGCATAAGAAAAAAAACAGAGAAAGTCGAGTGTGTGTGTGCAAGTGTGCAAAGTGTTTCTTTGGTATAAAACTTACAACAACAAGATTGGTTATTTGTATAATATATTATAAGTTATAATTTATATCAACTACAATCAACGCTTTCAACAAGTGGTATCCGAGACAGAGTTCGAGTCCAGAGTTCGAGATCGAGTTCACGTCATGAGAAGATGGAGCATATGATTCAACCACAAATTCTGAGATTGACAAAGATAAATTATGGCAACTGGAGTATTCAGATGAAAGCGTTGCTCGGTTCGCTAGATTGTTGGGATATCGTCATACAAGGATATGCTGAGCTAGAAAATGCAGTAGCAGAAGCGGCTCTAACAAATGAGGAAAAAAGAGCTCTAAAGGATGCTTGTAAAAGAGACCAAAAGGCGTTATACTATATTTTTCAAGCGGTGGACGAATCCAACTTTGAAAAAATTATAGAAGCAACAACCGCGAAGCATGCATGGGAAACTCTACAAAAATCACTCCAAGGAGTTGAAAAAACAAAAAAGGTATGTCTTCAATCACTTAGAACCGAATTTGAAATGTTAAAAATGAAAAACACGGAAAGCATAGATGACTATGTTAACCGTGTGAAAGCTGTAGCAAATGAAATAAAAAGAAATGGTGAAAACCTTGGCGAGGTTAGAGTAATGGAAAAGATTTTACAATCGTTGGTACGAAAATTTGATTACGTAGTCGTTGCAATCGAAGAATCAAAAGATTTGACTCAAATATCGATCGATGAGCTTGTGGGATCACTCCAAGCCCATGAGCAGAAAATGAATCTAAATGAAGAAAGCGAGAATCGAGACCAAGTCTTTCAAAGCAAGTTGTGCGTCAATAGAGACGGAGTTGGTAGTAGCTATGCACGAGGTAGAGGATATTATAGTGGATATCGTGGAAGAAGAACACGTGGACGTGGCGGTCGCTCATATGTTAGAAACCAAATAGATGAAAATTATCAATCACCAAATTATGAACGAGGATATAGAAGACGAGGGAGAGACAGATATCAACAAGGAAATAAATCTCAGGTACAATGTTATAATTGCAATAAGTATGATCATTATAGCTACGAGTGTAGATCATCCCCAAATCAGGAGGAAAGAAGTTATGTAACAACAATTGAGGAAGAAAATAATGATGAATCTTATGTATTCCTCACTAAAGGAAATGATGAATCAAAGGAAAATATTTGGTATCTTGATAATTGTACCAGTAATCACATGTCTGGTAAAAAAAATTATTCGTGGAGCTTGACGAAATGATCCATGAACGAGTAACTTTTGGTGACGACTCACATACAGAGGTTAAAGGTAAAGGCAAAATCATGATTACACAGAAAAATGGAGAGAGAAAATACATATCAGATGTCTACTATGTACCAGCTATGAAGAGCAATATCATCAGCCTTGGCCAGCTACTAGAAAAAGGATATAAAGTGCATATGAAAAATCGCACACTTTCAATCAAGAATAAAAATAGAAAATTGGTTACCCAAGTCAATATGACGCGGAATTGTCTCTTCACTTTTGACATCGAGTCAGGAGAAGTAAATTGCATAAATATTGTAATTAAGGATGATTCATGGCTGTGGCACTTGAGGTACGGACATCTTGAATTTTCTGGCTTAAAATTATTGTCAAAAACAAAGATGGGTACATGGATTGCCAGAAATCAATCCTCTAAATCAATTATGCGAGTCTTGCATCAAAGGAAAACAACACAGACAAAGCTTTGAAGTTGACAAATCTTGGAGAGCAAGAAGAACATTGGAGATAGTTCACACTGATATAACTTGACTGTTCGATATACCATCACTAGGAGGAAACATATACTACTTGACCTTTATTGACGATTATAGTAGAAAATGTTGGGTATATGTTCTTAAACAAAAATCAGAAGCATTAGATAAGTTTAAAGAGTTTAAAGCAATGGTGGAAAAACAAAATGATAAATTCTTAAAGATACTTAGATCTGATAGAGGAGGCGAATATACAATAAAGTCATTTGAAGATTTTTGTAAGGAGCATGGCATCATTCATCAGTTGACAGTTAGATACACACCTCAACAAAATGGAGTTGCAGAAAGAAAGAATCGCACCATTCTCGACATGGCAAAGAGCATGATAAAAGAGAAGCATTTACCAAGAAATTTTTGGGCTGGAGCAATTTGATGTGCAGTTTACCTATTGAATCGTTGCCCAACAAAGAGCGTGACGAACATGACACCGAATGAAGCATGGAGCGATAAAAAACCAGGAATTGGCCACCTCAAGATTTTTGGATGCATCGTATATGTTCACATACCTGAGCAACTAAGAAAGAAGCTCGACGATAGAGGAGAAAAGTGTATCTTTATCGGCTATGATGAACGAAGTAAAGCTTATAGACTACATAATCCTTTAACCAAGAAATTAATAATCTCAAGAGATATTGAGTTCGATGACGTAGAGCATTGGATATGGAGCTCAGAAGAAAATAAAATTGAAGGACTAGTTTTTAACAAAGATAAAAACAATGAAGACAACCAGGATGAGCAAGGTGATGATCGAGTCACTCAACAAAATTTGAATAAACCATCTTCATCAAGCAGTACTGGAACAGAAAATCCTGAAGTACAACCGACTGAAGTTCGAAGATCTATAAGGGAAAGAAGAACACTAGAAAGGTACAAGGATTATCAAACTGAAAATATTTCACTTTTCTGTTTATTTTCAAGCAGTGATCCAATAACATACGAAGAAGCCATTGAAGATGACAAATGGAAAAATACCATGAATGAAGAAATAGCATTGATAGAAAGAAAAAATACGTGAGAGCTCACAAACCTACCAAAAGGACATAATTCAATTGGTGTCAAGTGGGTGTACAAGACGAAGACAAATAAAGAAGGACAAGTAGACAAATACAAGGCAAGACTAGTTGCCAAAGGCTACAGACAAAGACAAGGAATAGACTATGATGAAGTGTTCGCTCTAGTAGCAAGGATCGACACTATCAAACTTCTTATAGCAGTTGCAGCACAAAACAAATGAAAGATTTATCAACTGGATGTGAAGTCAGCATTTTTAAATGATACCTAGAAAAAGAAGTTTATATCGAGCAACCACTTGGATACATTAGACAAGGACATGAAGAAAAGGTCTACCGCTTAAAGAAAGCTTTATATGGATTGAAACAAACACCAAGAGTATGGAATACAAGAATAGATGAATATTTTTAGAAGAATAGTTTTATAAAGAGTTCGAATGAACATTCCTTATATGCAAAGATAAACAAAGATGGTGATATCATGATCGTATGCTTATATGTAGATGACATGATCTTCGTCGAAAATAATCCAGGTATGTTTCATGATTTCAAGAAAGCTATGACAAAAGAATTTGAAATGAAAGATATCAACGAGATGTCATATTTTCTTGGAGTCGAGGTGAAACAGATGGAGGATGGAATATTTATATCTCAAAAGAAATACGCAGAGTAAATTCTAAGTAAGTTCAGAATGAAGGATTGCAAACTGGTAGCCACTCTAACTGAAATGGGTATGAAACTAAGTGTTAATTCAACAAGAGAACCGGTGAATCCAACATTGTTTAAAAGTCTCGTTGGAAGTTTAAGGTACCTAACTATCACACGACCAAACATAATGTATGCTGTGAGACTAGTAAGCAGATTCATGGAGAATCCAAAACAAGATCATTGGATCACAACAAAGAGAATTTTGAGATATATCAAAGGTACGCTGGATCATGGGTTATTCTATAAACAGTCGCAAAATTCAATGTTAGTTTGATATTCAGATAGTGATTACGGGGGAGACATGGATGATCGAAAAAAGTAGTTTTGGATACCTATTTCATATCGGTTCTACAATACTTTCATGGTCATCAAAGAAGCAATAGACAGTAGCTCTCTCAACATGTAAAGCAGAATACATAGTCGTTGCAGCGTGCACCTGTCAAGCAATTTGGTTGAAGAATATCTTGAACGAGCTAAATTTTGCACAAGAAGGACCAACTACAATATATGTTGACAACAAGTCCACTATATCTCTTGCAAAGAATCCTATCTCCTATAGCCGAAGTAAGCATATTGACACAAAGTATCACTTCATACGAGAGCAGGTGAAGAACAAAAATGTGGAGTTAGTCTACTGCAAGACAGAAGATCAACTTGCAGATATTTTTACGAAGTCGTTAAACGTAGGAACATTTCAAAGACTAAAAGAAATGCTTGGGACGAAGAATCAAGTTTGAGGTGGAGTATTAGGATTCAAACATGATTCTAGAAACATCTAGAGCACGGTGATGAGCATGTCGGCAAGCAAGTGAAAGATTCAAGAAACTTAAGCAACAATGGCGGCAACTAAAATACTTAGCAACGAAAGAAATAGAAATTGAAGGCAACCTGACAACCCTCAAATTATGTGGCAAGTTTTAGAGAATTTTAGTATTATCTTGTATTATTTAATTAATTTCTAGAATATGTTTAAGTCGGTTAATAAGGGTATAAATATGTGATGTGTTAGTTTTTACAGAGCATAAGAAAAAAAAACACAGAGAAAGTCGTGTGTGTGTGTGTGCAAGTGTGCAAAGTGTTTCTTTGGTGTAAAACTTACATCAGCAAGATTGGTTATTTGCATAATATATTATAGGCATAAAGATACTTTTCACCATTAACGTTTGTAGTTTTTGTCATTTTGGTCCCTATTCTTTTTTGGGATAAATTTAGCCCTTGACCTATATCTTTTTAACAAATAACTCATTTTTTAACTACCATGATAACTGAACCGTTAAAAATTTAATAATGATGACATGTCATATATATGTAATAATATATTTTAAATGACTTAACATCTAATATATCAAATACATACACGCGAAATATAATTTTATTCTAATCTAAAATATAAAACAATTAAAATTCAAATAAAATATTAAAAATTATTTTTTATTTATTAAAAATTAATTAAATCTAAAACAAAAGGCTACTAAACATTCACAACCTTAATTATAGTAAAATCAAAATTTTATCTAAAAAGGTTTGAACATAATCTGAAAAGAAATGGTTTTGTATAGCTTGTTACCGGTGAATCAAAGATAAAGAATTTTGATAATAATCAATTAGATTTTTATTATTTTAGTTTAGAATTTAAGTATTTTAGTTTTAATCTAAATTGGAATTTTAGGGTTTTATAAAGATATTTTAGTTAGGGTTGAGAATATTTCGTAAATTTTTATTTTGGATTTAATTAAATTTTAATATTTTATTTAATTTTTAATTGTTTTATATTTTATACTAGAATAAAATTATATTCTATATATATGTATATATTTAATAGGTTAGACTATATGCCATTTAAAACATATTATCACATATATATGACATGTTATTATTATTATTAAATTTTTAACGGTTTAATTATCATGATAATTAAAAAATGAGTTATTTGTTAAAAAGACATAGATTAAGGTCTAAAATATAAACGTTAAGGGTGAAAATTATCTTTATGCCTATATTATAAGTTATAATTTATATCAACTACAATCAACGCTTCCAACACATTTTAGATTTAATTTTAAGGTCTAAAATTTAATTTAATTAATTTAAGATTATACCCATGACTTATTGGGTGTAAGTTTAAATTGATTAAATTGAATTTAGATTTAAATTTAAATTAGTTGAATCCCTTAGGTAGTATATGATTTGAATTAACTAATTTAAATTTATCGATATTTATTGGGATAAATGTTAAATTAATTTATCATCTTTTAATTATTTTAGGTTAAAATTTATATTTGATTTTAAATAATGTGCTTGGTTTAATGGGATGCTAGGTTAAAATTAATTAAATTAATTATTTTAATTCAAGATAATTCATAAGATACTATATTTTCTTAAGTTTTAGGATTTAATTAGATTAGAGTTAATATTAAACTAAATTAGGTAATAATTAGATCATTAATTAGTCTTTCATAATTTGAGCCTTTTTAGGTTAAAGCTTTAGTGACCTTAGGATTTTTGTAGAACTAATGTTTTGATATAATAATTGAAAAATAGTTTTGGACTAATTTGACAAATATTTCAAAAATGGTTCTTATGTTCAAACTACTTGAAAATATATTTAATATGTTTTTGAGTGATTTTGAATATGTTTTAAATGGTTTAAAGAAACCAAATAAGTATTTTTGACCCAGGTGTTTCGAACCACCCTTAAGGTGTTTCGATACTTGTTCTTCATTATCATGGTTTCAAAGGCAAAACCACAGTGGTATCGATACTGGTAGCGATACCTTTTTGTCACTGTGATGCTCTGCTTCGAACCCTATTTCGAAACACCCCCAACAGTTTCGAACCCTATTTTGAAACACCCCTAACGGTCAAAACGATTTTATAAAAAAACCCAACGGCTAGGAGCGGTATCGATACCAGTATCGATACTTGTTCATAAATACAGGATAACGGTTATTTCCCAAAACAGCTGTTTTGAAACAACCTTTACGTGTTTCGATACCGCCTACACCAGAAGAGAAAATAAACCTTGCAATCAGCTCCAAACGGCTCCAAAACATCCCCAACGGTCACCAACGGCTAAAAGCTCATTTGGGATGATAAAAGGAAGCCTCAAGCATCAAGAGAAGACTAATGCTTCTCTTGTAACAACATTATGATCAAGAAATTGTCTTAGTGCTTAATTTCCTATTATTTAGGTAGACAAACACTTGTGAGCTCAATTGTCAATATATGCTCAAGTGTAATTAGGATTTGGGTGAGTGCTTAGTTGCAAACATTAACCTTATTAGAAGGATTCAAGTTTGCTAAGTTTCTTCTTGTTTGAGTGAATTCCCAAAGTTCGGTTGTGAACTTTGGATGCTAGATTCGGGTTTAAGTCTAGGATTGTAAGGTTATCCCTTTGGCCTTAAAAGGTTGAAATTCTTAATGAATTTGGAAATCCTTAGTGGGAAGCTAAGGTAGTGGATGTAGGTGCTTGTTCGAAGGTCGAACCACTCTAAAATCATTGTATTATCTTTTGCTTCCACATCCAACCACCCAAAGTGTTCTTTCTCCATCAAATTGGCAAGTTAATCGGTTGTGTATCCAGCCACTCCAAGCCTAACAATTGGTATCAGAGCGAGGCTCAATCGAGGAGGATTAACATCCTATTGAGAAGATCCTGAGAGCTCGACCAATTTACAAACAACCGACATTCTATGGCTCAATCCATTGACAAGCCACCTTTTTTTGACGGGTCCAACTACTCCTAATGGAAGATAAGGATGAAGTATTTCATCAACTCTAGAGACTACAAGTTATGGGATATATTTGAAGATGGACCATTTGTGCCAAAAGGAATAAAGGCGGAATAGAGCGTGGAAGATCGCAAGAAGATGGTGCTTAACCATAAAGCTTTGCACATTCTTGTTTGTGCATTCCATCCAAGCATCTATGAGAAGATATCTTCTTCTGAAAGTGCCAAGGAAGTTTGGGACAAGCTAGAAGTCACATACGGGGGTACAAACGAAGTAAAGGAGACCAAGATTGGACTCCTCAATCAAGAGTATGAGAACTTCAAGATGAATTCGGAAGAGGACATAGCAAAGATGTTCGATCGATTCTCCACCATCACCAATGGACTTAAAGGATATGGAGAGATCATTCCGGAGGAGAAGCTTGTTTGTAAGCTCATCTATTCCTTTCCCGAGTCATGGAACTCGAAAAGGACCGCCATCATCGAAGCCAAAAATCTAAAGACACTCAAGCTTGATGAACTCATGGGGTCACTCCTCACACATCAAATTATGATGAAAGGAAGACAATAGGAGAAGAAGAAGGAAGAGATTAGAGCGATAGGGAAGAAGAAGGTTCAAGAGCTTGGTGTAAATGTCAACACCGTTGCTCTAAAATCCTCCAAGTACATCCACTTTGAAGATTCAAGTGAGGAGGATAGTGAAGAAGATGAAGAGCTTGCCCAACTCTTCATTGACTTTGACCGATTCGTGAGGAACGAAAGTAGAAAATCATCAAAGCACGAATTTAATAAGAAGATGAAGGACTCCCACAAGTCAATCAAAAGAGGATCATCTTCCAAGAAGCAAGTATATGTGGCTACATGGAGTGATGATGACTCCACCGAAAATGAAGAAGCCAACCTATGCTTGATGGCCCTCAATGAGGGAGAGGTAACTTCTAACTCATCTTGTTTAAATTCATATTCATTTGATGAGTTACAAGAAGCCTATGATAAATTGGCTTTTGAGTTTAAGGCTTCATTTTCTAAAAATAAAAAGATGATTTCAAAGCTTAAATTAGAAAATGATTTGCTTTCAAAAAACAATTTCGAAATTGAAGCAAAATTAAAAGATTTTGAGCTTAAAGTTTTGGATTTACAAAATTTGCTTTAAAAGATGGAAAAAGATCATCAAATGGCTCTAGATGATCTTAAGAAGGAAAAAGATTTGATTTCCAAAGAACTTCAAAAGAAAATTGATGTGGGAAAATCAAATTTTTATTTGAAACAATCTAGTGCCCCTAGATTTGAAAATGAAAAATGTTTTAGAAGTGTTTGGGTCCCAAAAGGACTAATCACTTCAACAAATAGGGATGAAATTAAAAAATTGATTCCTAAGGGGACTAAATTATGTGCTTCTAATGCTAAAGGATCCAAAGCAATTTGGATACCAAAAATTACTTAATTGTTTCATTTTAGGTGTGATGGAGGTATGAGCATCAAAGTGCAAGATTAAGGGGGAGCTCCATACACACTAGTATGACACTTGAAGAAGGAAGGCTTCACATCCTACCTTTATACTGGTACCATAATATCAGATTGGGGGGGGAGGTTAGAATTAGAGATTGATAGAAAAGCAAGGATATGGGCTCGTGTAAGTAGGAAACAAAAAATATCTATTCTAGTTCTATCATCAGCTATGGGTTTGAATCTAAGAGAAATTCTAGAGAATGTTTGCTACCCTGAAATTTTCTTGTCTTTCCTGACCGATAAGGAAAAAAAAAATTGGGTCAAAAGAAAATGCCATTCACTCAAGTGTGGTAAAACTTCTAGTTGAATTTGTATTTATTTGCTTATTTTTGTTTTATTTCAACTAGTTTATCATATATGTTGGACTAACACTTAGTGATGCCTTGAGTAAGGGGGAGTTTTTGTTTTCATAACCAATGTTTTGATATTTAATTTTTCAACAATTGATATCTTTCAAATTCTCCTATGTTATGAGATTTAAAGTTTTTCAAACTTGGTTTGAACCATTTTTGATATAACAAAAAGGGGGAGAATGTTATGAAAAATTGCTTTTCAAAGACTTGACAAATGGATAAGAGGGAACTTTAAATGATTTGATTCTTTAATTCTCTTATTCAAATTTTGTTTGACAAAGGGGGAACAATCTCAAAAACAAATTTTCAAGTTAGTTTTATTATATCAAAAAGGGGGAGATTGTAGAACTAATGTTTTGATATAATAATTGAAAAATAGTTTTGGACTAATTTGACAAAGATTTCAAAAATGGTTCTTATGTCTAAACTACTTGAAAATATATTTAAGATGCTTTTGAGTAATTTTAAATATGTTTTAAATGGTTTAAAGAAACCAAATAAGTGTTTTTAACTCAGGTGTTTCGAACCACCCTTAAGGTGTTTCGATACCTGTTCTTCAATACCATGGTTTCAAAGGAAAAACCACAGTGGTATCGATACT
This sequence comes from Abelmoschus esculentus, assembly GCA_035048815.1. Taxonomy (NCBI): domain Eukaryota; kingdom Viridiplantae; phylum Streptophyta; class Magnoliopsida; order Malvales; family Malvaceae; genus Abelmoschus; species Abelmoschus esculentus. The sequence goes on from JAUCBN010000003.1 coordinate 15,008,539, forward strand.
AGTATCGATACCTTTTTGCCACTGTGATGCTCTTTTTCGAACCCTGTTTCGAAACACCCCCAACAGTTTCGAACCCTGTTTCGAAACACCCCTAACGGTCAAAACGATTTTATAAAAAAACCCAACGGCTAAGAGCGGTATCGATACCAGTATCGATACCTGTTCATAAATACAGGACAACGGTTATTTCCCAAAACAGCTGTTTTGAAACAGCCTTTACGTGTTTCGATACCGCCTACACCAGAAGAGGAAATAAGCCTTGCAATCAGCTCCAAACGGCTCCAAAACATCCCCAACGGTCACCAACGGCTAAAAGCTCATTTGAGATGATAAAAGGAAGCCTTAAGCATCAAGAGAAGACTAATGCTTCACTTGTAACAACATTATGATCAAGAAATTGTCTTAGTGCTTAATTTCCTATTATTTGGGTAGACAAACACTTGTGAGCTCAATTGTCAATATATGCTCAAGTGTAATTAGGATTTGGGTGAGTGCTTAGTTGCAAACATTAACCTTATTAGAAGGATTCAAGTTTGCTAAGTTTCTTCTTGTTTGAGTGAATTCTCAAAGTTCGGTTGTGAACTTTGGATGCTAGATTCGGGTTTGAGTCTAGGATTGTAAGGTTATCTCTTTGGCCTTAAAAGGTTGAAATTCTTAGTGAATTTGGAAATCCTTAGTGGGAAGCTAAGGTAGTGGATGTAGGTGCTTGTTTGAAGGCCGAACCACTCTAAAATCATTGTGTTATCTTTTGCTTCCACAACCAACCACCCAAAATGTTCTTTCTTCATCAAATTGGCAAGTTAATCGGTTGTGCATCGAGCCACTCCAAGCCTAACAATTTTCATTTGAAATTTTCTCTATCATACATTTTAATTGTTATTAATTTGATTTTAATATTTTAATTGAATATGTGTTAATTAATTAATCTAAATTATAAAAAAAATATTTATTAATGATATTTGCGTCATAACAATTCTAATTTATTAGATGTTGATAAAATATTTGAATTATTTTTATCATTTAAATGTAAATTAGAATTGATTTAATAGTTGAAAAGATATAATATTATTTTTTAAATCATCACATCATGTATAAAGGTGATGTATGAAATTTAAATTATAAACATGATAATCAAACTTATTTAATATGATTTAATCTATGGTTTAAGATAAGCTAAGCCCAGCAAACATAAACTAAGCCCGACAAATTTCGAACATGAACCGAACCTTATAATATTATTTTTGAATCGAAATCAAACTTAAAATTTTAAATTCATCAAAACTCGAATTTAAACCAAGTTAAACTAAACCAGACTTGAACTCGATTCGACTAATTATTATATAACATTAAAATATAGTAAAACATACCTCTAGCTTAAAAAACGGTACCAATAACGATGTTCAACCCAAAGGGTAGTTCTGCGGAAAGCCCTTAAAAAAAGCCTAAAAGAAGCCTAAACCTATTTACCCGGTCACATTGTACACATAAAACTATATACACAATTTCTTACAAAAACTGTAAGAAAAACGGTACAAACATCAAAAATAGTAAGGATTTGTGTTTGTACATAATTTCTTACAAAGTATACACAACGGCTTACGAAAATCGTAAGAAAAAAGGTATGTACACAAATCCTTACCACTTCAAAACCATGAGTTCAAGGAATTTTTCAAGGGTAAGGATTTGTGTACATACACAATTACCTACAAGAATACACAATATGGCACGAAAACGGTAAGGATTTGTGTTTCTACACAAATCCTTAAAAAGTATACACAACGGCTTACGAAAACCGTAAGAAAAAAGGTATGTACACAAATCCTTACCACTTCAAAACCATGAGCGCAAGGAGGCTTCCAAGGGTAAGGATTTGTGTACATACACAATTTTCTACAAGAATACACAATATGCCACCCAAACGGTAAGTATTTGTGTTTGTACACAAATCCTTACAAAGTATACACAACGGCTTACGAAAACCGTAAGAAAAAAGGTATGTACACAAATCCTTACCACTTCAAAACCATGAGCTCAAGGAGGCTTTCAAAGGTAAGGATTTGTGTACATACACACTTTCCTACAAGAATACACAATATGGCACGAAAAAGGTAAGGATTTGTGTTTGTACACAAATCCTTACAAAGTATACACAACGGCTTACGAAAACCGTAAGAAAAAAGGTATGTACACAAATCCTTACCACTTCAAAATCACGAGCTCGAGGAGGCTTTCAAAGGTAAGGATTTGTGTACATACACACTTTCCTACAAGAATACACAATATGGCACGAAAAAGGTAAGGATTTGTGTTTGTACACAAATCCTTACAAAGTATACACAACGGCTTACGAAAACCGTAAGAAAAAATGTATGTACACAAATCCTTACCACTTCAAAACCATGAGCTCAAGGAGGCTTCCAAGGGTAAGGATTTGTGTACATACACAATTTCCTACAAGAATACACAATATGGCACGAAAAAAGTAAGGATTTGTGTTTGTACACAAATCCTTACAAAGTATACACAACAGCTTACGAAACCGTAAGAAAAAAGGTATGTACACAAATCCTTACCACTTCAAAACCATGAGCTCAAGGAGGCTTTCAAAGGTAAGGATTTGTGTACATACACACTTTCCTACAAGAATACACAATATGGCACGAAAAAGGTAAGAATTTGTGTTTGTACACAAATCCTTACAAAGTATACACAACGGCTTACGAAAACCGTAAGAAAAAAGGTATGTACACAAATCCTTACCACTTCAAAACCATGAGTGCAAGGAGGCTTCCAAGGGTAAGGATTTGTGTACATACACACTTTCCTACAAGAATACACAATATGGCACGAAAAAGGTAAGGATTTGTGTTTGTACACAAATCCTTAAAAAGTATACACAACGGCTTACGAAAACCGTAAGAAAAAAGGTATGTACACAAATCCTTACCACTTCAAAATCACGAGCTCGAGGAGGCTTTCAAAGGTAAGGATTTGTGTACATACACACTTTCCTACAAGAATACACAATATGGCACGAAAAAGGTAAGGATTTGTGTTTGTACACAAATCCTTACAAAGTATACACAACGGCTTACGAAAACCGTAAGAAAAAAGGTATGTACACAAATCCTTACCACTTCAAAACCATGAGCTCAAGGAGGCTTCCAAGGGTAAGGATTTGTGTACATACACAATTTCCTACAAGAATACACAATATGGCACGAAAAAAGTAAGGATTTGTGTTTGTACACAAATCCTTACAAAGTATACACAACAGCTTACGAAACCGTAAGAAAAAAGGTATGTACACAAATCCTTACCACTTCAAAACCATGAGCTCAAGGAGGCTTTCAAAGGTAAGGATTTGTGTACATACACACTTTCCTACAAGAATACACAATATGGCACGAAAAAGGTAAGGATTTGTGTTTGTACACAAATCCTTACAAAGTATACACAACGGCTTACGAAAACCGTAAGAAAAAAGGTATGTACACAAATCCTTACCACTTCAAAACCATGAGTGCAAGGAGGCTTCCAAGGGTAAGGATTTGTGTACATACACAATTTCCTACAAGAATACACAATATGCAACCCAAACGGTAAAGATTTGTGTTTGTACACAAATCCTTACAAAGTATACACAACGGCTTACGAAAACCGTAAGAAAAAAGGTATGTACACAAATCCTTACCACTTCAAAATCACGAGCTCGAGGAGGCTTTCAAAGGTAAGGATTTGTGTACATACACACTTTCCTACAAGAATACATAATATGGCACGAAAAAGGTAAGGATTTGTGTTTGTACGCAAATCCTTACAAAGTATACACAACGGCTTACGAAAACCGTAAGAAAAAAGGTATGTACACAAATCCTTACCACTTCAAAATCACGAGCTCGAGGAGGCTTTCAAAGGTAAGGATTTGTGTACATACACACTTTCCTATAAGAATACACAATATGGCACGAAAAAGGTAAGGATTTGTGTTTGTACACAAATCCTTACAAAGTATACACAACGGCTTACGAAAATCGTAAGAAAAAAGGTATGTACACAAATCCTTACCACTTCAAAACCATGAGCTCAAGGAGGCTTCCAAGGGTAAGGATTTGTGTACATACACAATTTCCTACAAGAATACACAATATGCCACCCAAACGGTAAGGATTTGTGTTTGTACACAAATCCTTACAAAGTATACACAACGGCTTACGAAAACCGTAAGAAAAAAGGTATGTACACAAATCCTTACCTTTTTACAATATTTTTTCTTTTAAAAAATTGAAACAATGTATATTTGCTTTGGGTTGGGGAGGGTCTAGAAAAAGCTCACTTAAAGTGAGCCTAAAAAAAGCCCTCTAATAGAGGGGTATAGGAAACCGACTAACAGTCGGTTCCAATTTAAACCTTTTTTTTTATAAATAATGATTATTTAATTTATTTTTATATATTCGAATAAAAAATATTCGAATAAAAATATTTATACAATAAATATTCGAATAAAAATATTTATAAAAGAAATATTCGAATAAAAATATTCATATAATAAATATTCGCATAAAAATATTTGAATAATAAATACTTGAATAAAATATTCAAATCAAAAGATTTGAATAAAATATATACGAATAAAAATATTCGCATAAAAAGATATTGGAATAAAAATAGTCATATAATAAATATTTCAATAAAAATACTCGAATAAAAATATTCGAATAAAAAATATACGAATAAAAATATCTGTATACTAAATATTCAAATAAAAGTATTCTTATAATAAATATTAGAATAAAAATATGCGTATAATAAAAATTTGAATAAAAATATTCGAATAAAAATTATTTGAATAAAAATATTTGAATAAAAAATATTTGAATAAAAATATTCATAAAATAAATATTCGAATAAAAATATTCATATAATAAATATTGAAATAAAAATATTCGAATAAAAAATATACAAATAAAAATATTCGTATAATAAATATTCGAATAAAAATATTTGAATAAAAATATTCGAATAAAACATATTCGAATAAAAATATTCGTATAATAAATATTCGAATAAAAATATTCATATAATAAATATTGGAATAAAAATATTTGAATAATAAATATTCGAATAAAAATATTCGTATAATAAATATTCGAATAAAAATATTCGTATAATAAATATTCGAATAAAAATATTCATATAATAAATATTCGAATCAAAATATTCATATAATAAATATTCGAATAAAAATATTCGATAAAAAGTATACGGATAAAAATACTTGAATGAAAATATTTGAATAAAAAAATATACGAATAAAAATATTAATATAATAACTATTCAAATAAAAATATTCGAATAAAAATACTCGAATAAAAATACTCGAATTAAAATATTCGAATAAAAATATTAGTATAATAAATATTCAAATAAAAATATTCGAATAAAAAATATTCAAATAAAAAATATACAAATAAATATTATACACAATTCCTTACAAAGTATACACAATGACCTACAAAAATCGTAAGGAAAAAGGTATGTACACAATTCATTACAACTTCTCACCATGAGCTAAAGGAGCCATCCAAAGGTAAGGATTTATGTACATACACAATTTACTACGATTTTCGTAAGCCGTTGTGTATACTTTGTAAGAAATTGTGTACAAACATAAATCCTTACCATTTGGGTGGCATATTGTGTATTCTTGTAGGAAATTGTGTATGTACACAAATCCTTACCCTTGGATGCCTCCTTGAGCTCATGGTTTTGAAGCGGTAAGGATTTGTGTACATACCTTTTTTCTTACGGTTTTCGTAAGCCGTTGTATATACTTTGTAAGGATTTGTGTACAAACACAAATCCTTACATTTTTCGTGCCATATTGTGTATTCTTGTAGGAAAGTGTGTATGTACACAAATCCTTACCTTTGAAACCCTCCTCGAGCTCATGATTTTGAAGTGGTAAGGATTTGTGTACATACCTTTTTTCTTACGGTTTTCGTAAGTCGTTGTGTATACTTTTTAAGGATTTGTGTACAAACACAAATCCTTACCTTTTTCGTGCCATATTGTGTATTCTTGTAGGAAAGTGTGTATGTACACAAATCCTTACCTTTGAAAGCCTCCTCGAGCTCGTGATTTTGAAGTGGTAAGGATTTGTGTACATACCTTTTTTCTTACGGTTTTCGTAAGCCGTTGTGTATACTTTGTAAGGATTTGTGTACAAACACAAATCCTTACCTTTTTCGTGCCATATTGTGTATTCTTGTAGGAAAGTGTGTATGTACACAAATCCTTACCTTTGAAAGCCTCCTTGAGCTCATGGTTTTGAAGTGGTAAGGATTTGTGTACATACCTTTTTTCTTACGGTTTTCGTAAGCCATTGTGTATACTTTGTAAGGATTTGTGTACAAACATAAATCCTTACCGTTTGGGTGACATATTGTGTATTCTTGTAGGAAATTGTGTATGTACACAAATCCTTACCCTTGGAAGCCTCCTTGCGCTCATGGTTTTGAAGTGGTAAGGATTTGTGTACATACCTTTTTTCTTACGGTTTTCGTAAGCCGTTGTGTATACTTTGTAAGGATTTGTGTACAAACACAAATCCTTACTTTTTTTGTGCCATATTGTGTATTCTTGTAGGAAAGTGTGTATGTACACAAATCCTTACCTTTGAAAGCCTCCTTGAGCTCATGGTTTTGAAGTGGTAAGGATTTGTGTACATACCTTTTTTCTTACGATTTTCGTAAGCCGTTGTGTATACTTTGTAAGGATTTGTGTACAAACACAAATCCTTACCGTTTGGGTGGCATATTGTGTATTCTTGTAGGAAATTGTGTATGTACACAAATCCTTACCCTTGGAAGCCTCCTTGCGCTCATGGTTTTGAAGTGGTAAGGATTTGTGTACATACCTTTTTTCTTACGGTTTTCGTAAGCCGTTGTGTATACTTTGTAAGGATTTGTGTACAAACACAAATCCTTACCTTTTTCGTGCCATATTGTGTATTCTTGTAGGAAAGTGTGTATGTACACAAATCCTTACCTTTGAAAGCCTCCTTGAGCTCATGGTTTTGAAGTGGTAAGGATTTGGGTACATACCTTTTTTCTTACGGTTTTCGTAAGCCGTTGTGTATACTTTGTAAGGATTTGTGTACAAACACAAATCCTTACCGTTTGGGTGGCATATTGTGTATTCTTGTAGGAAATTGTGTATGTACACAAATCCTTACCCTTGGAAGCCTCCTTGAGCTCATGGTTTTGAAGTGGTAAGGATTTGGGTACATACCTTTTTTCTTACGGTTTTCGTAAGCCGTTGTGTATAATTTGTAAGGATTTGTGTACGAACACAAATCCTTACCTTTTTCGTGCCATATTGTGTATTCTTGTAGGAAAGTGTGTATGTACACAAATCCTTACCTTTGAAAGCCTCCTCAAGCTCGTGATTTTGAAGTGGTAAGGATTTGTGTACATACCTTTTTTCTTACGGTTTTCGTAAGCCGTTGTGTATACTTTTTAAGGATTTGTGTACAAACACAAATCCTTACCTTTTTCGTGCCATATTGTGTATTCTTGTAGGAAAGTGTGTATGTACACAAATCCTTACCTTTGAAAGCCTCCTCGAGCTCGTGATTTTGAAGTGGTAAGGATTTGTGTACATACCTTTTTTCTTACGGTTTTCGTAAGCCGTTGTGTATACTTTGTAAGGATTTGTGTACAAACACAAATCCTTACCTTTTTCGTGCCATATTGTGTATTCTTGTAGGAAAGTGTGTATGTACACAAATCCTTACCTTTGAAAGCCTCCTTGAGCTCATGGTTTTGAAGTGGTAAGGATTTGTGTACATACCTTTTTTCTTACGGTTTTCGTAAGCCATTGTGTATACTTTGTAAGGATTTGTGTACAAACATAAATCCTTACCGTTTGGGTGGCATATTGTGTATTCTTGTAGGAAATTGTGTATGTACACAAATCCTTACCCTTGGAAGCCTCCTTGCGCTCATGGTTTTGAAGTGGTAAGGATTTGTGTACATACCTTTTTTCTTACGGTTTTCGTAAGCCGTTGTGTATACTTTGTAAGAATTTGTGTACAAACACAAATCCTTACCGTTTTCGTGCCATATTGTGTATTCTTGTAGGAAATTGTGTATGTATACAAATTCTTACCCTTGAAAAATTCCTTGAACTCATGGTTTTAAAGTGGTAAGGATTTGTGTACATACCTTTTTTCTTACGATTTTCGTAAGCCGTTGTGTATACTTTGTATGAAATTGTGTACAAACACAAATTCTTACTATTTTTGATGTTTGTACCGTTTTTCTTACAGTTTTTTTAAGAAATTGTGTATATAATTTTATGTGTACAATGTGACCGGGTAAACAGGTTTAAGCTTCTTTTAGGCTTTTTTTTAAGGGCTTTCCGCAGAACTACCCTTGTAAAAAATAAAAGAAAAAGAAATACACAAATAAAAATAAAAAATAATAATATATAATTATAAAAATATTTGTCCAGTAACTATCATCCACCCTCTCTCGTCTTTTGGCTGTATCGGCATCTGTTTCATTTTTCCTCCCAAAATCTCCAAAAAGATCCTTTCCTCTCCTCCGATCCTTTCCTCGTCTTGGTTTATGAGGTACATCTCTTTCTCTTAATCAGAGATTTGTAGTTTTTCTTTCTTTGTATTTGCATCCCAAAATCGATTCGATTTTCATTGATCTGTATTATAATTTAGGGATTTTCTTATTCATACATATATTTCGTTTTGAGGCGTGTTTTTTTTTTACAAAGATAAGCTATTTACTTGTCTTGATTCGCAGTTTTAACAGTCTTTTGTGGGCTTTGTTCTTAAACTTTTTCTTTTGAACTGTTGTTTTATTTAAAGAATCATCTTGATTTCTTTGAATTTGATTTCTTTTTCTAGTATAAAGATTTGAGATTTATATGGTCTTTAATTCTTTGAACATGCATGTACATTTGGTTCAATGTTTTCACCTAAGAAATGTTCAATTTTATATTCGATTGGTCACTAATTGATCTTAATGTTTGCGCTTTTGATTTTGGTGTGCAGCTCGAAGGAGAAACCCACTCTTGGGTAAGTTAATTTTTATTCTGATTTCATAATAGTATTGGATTTGACATTTTACAACATAAAAAATTGGAGGTATCTATAATGCTTGGTATTTTGAGTCCTTGCTGCCATGTATAATGAACGTTAAATGAATAAGCCAAAAGTTCATTCCTTTTGGCTGAAAATATTTTGGACTTATTGTCTATGAGTATGAACCATTTTACGCTACTTATCTACAAATGTACTATTCTTCAATTTTACCTGAAACTAATGTTGGTGTGATCTTCTTGATGTTTTTCTTGTTTATCAGGGTCTTTTTTTGGTTTTTGAGTAGGAAATGTTTGGTCGTTCTGCCAGACATCCTAGTGTTTTGTTTGATACTGATAAATTAATTATTTAATTAACTACACCTTTCATTTTTTCCCTTTAAGGAAGAAAAAGTATGATGGATTGCTAATAATAATATCCCAACAATATAAGGAAGAAACTTAGTAGTGTGTTTCTGATGTTCCTTTTTGTTATTTTTAATTAGTGCATAATTTCCATTTATTTTGTGTTAGCGGAACGCGGATTAAGACCCGCAAACGGAATATTGCTGCGCCCCTGGACCCTGCTGCTTTTGCTGATGCAGTGGTCCAGATCTATTTGGACAATGCTGGTGATCTGGTAAATATCAGAATGCAAAATTTACATATATGTACCATTTATTTCATCTATAAATGATTCTACAGTTTTTAGTCCTTTATCTTGTGATCTGCTGTTTAAACACTTGTGTCGTGCAGGAACTTGTTGCCAAGAACGTTGAATCTTCTGATCTTAACTTCTCAAGATATGGTGACACCTTCTTTGAGGTAAACTTCTTTTATGTGGAAATATCAACGGTTTCATATTTTCGTTCTAAATGTAAATACTTGATTGGTCTCTGCCATTTCATTTGGATATCTGGGGTATGCATTAAGGATGACAATCAGCTGGAACGATTGATACGGATTTCTTGCACTTTTCTGGCTTATCCATGTTACACAGTTATTGGGTTGACATTTTGAGGCTAATGTTGGATCTGCCTATTGTATATGCCTATAGTTTTGACATAAAGATCTAGTTTCTAAGTAAAACTTGGTACTGTTATATAAGTATTAAGAATACTTGGCAAAACTCTTTTTTCGCGAAACTTGATTATGTTCTTCCTCCTTCAATTGGCACCTACAATTACAATCTGAGTAAACTAATTCTGCACAAGATATGCTAGAGAATCTTCTTTTCGAAATCATTAAAGCTGTTATTACTGAAGTTTGACCAAATATTGAATGTCTTCAAATCTGTGGGGTTCTAATTGCTTGTTCCTTGCATTTTTTCTTTCTGTCTGATATTTAGTTATATTGCATTGTAGTGAACTAAATTGGCAATTGTAGGTGGTTTTCACTGGAGGACGCACACAACCAGGCACAATTAAACCTGATGAGGGTGAGCGACACCCATACTCTATCGTAGAGTGTGAGGCTAATCGTGAAGCCATTTTGCCATCTGTGATCTATGTACAAAAAATCCTACGCCGAAAGCCTTTTTTGATAAAGAATCTTGAAAATGTCATGCGAAGATTCTTGCAATCATTGGAGCTTTTTGAGGAAAATGAAAGGAGGAAGCTTGCAATTTTCACAGCACTTGCTTTCTCCCAGAAATTGTCAGGGTTGCCACCAGAGGCTGTGTTCCAGCCACTACTCAAGGATAATCTTGTGGGTAAAGGACTAGTTCTTCCATTCATAACAGATTTCTTCAAGGAGTATCTGGTTGATAATAGCCTGGAGGATTTAATTGCAATTCTGAAGCGAGGGAAAATGGAGGACAATCTCATGGACTTCTTCCCTTCCGCAAAGCGGTCTGCTGAAGGATTTTCTGAGTATTTCACGTAAGTTTTTTGTTTAGAGACAGGAATTTTGTTGTTTAATATCTCCTTGCATGCCCCAATTTTTAAGATTCCATGCCTTCTGCTGTTAGAGAAGTTTCATAGAAAGAAACTAGAGACACTAAGAACAAGAATACTTTGTGTAAAAATGTTGTAGTAGTCTCATATATACTTTATATTAGAATTTTAAGTAGTGCACGTGTTCAGATTTTCTAAACCAGCTCTCCTAGTTTTCTTCACCCACCCACCCCCCTTCAAATAAAAGCAAGTCTACTCGTTGGTCCCTAGATCTAACCGACTATGCGTGAATCATAGTTTGCATAAGCTTGTCTGAAACTAGATGACAATCCACTTCAATGTTATTATTTCTTCCTAGAGCCATTGATCTGAGACTATATGAAAAGCTACTTTATCACCAGACATTAGAGTCGTAAGATTTTGTACTTGAACCGACGTTTCATGAGATATTTCAATCACACCTACTATCAAGTAGTATTTTCTGTAGCTCCATCAACAGATTACCAGCAACCTAGGAAACAAACAAGACACATGTTTAAACAATGCCAAACTTAAAGCTTGACCTGGCAAAGTGCAATCCATGTACTCATGTCGTGTCTTGTGTCAGCCCATAATTATTAACTGTCAATTCTAACATGAATATGGATGCATATTAAATGTGTCTTGTTGATCATATTTAAACTTTTTGCAAGGGAGAAAAAATGAAAATACTGATCATCCTATTGTATTAATCCTCCCATATTCAATTGATTGTTTTCCTGTACTAGAAGGATTATTCATCCTATTTGCAGTTTCATGCTTCGTTCCAAGTAAACACAAAACAAGGCAGATGATGTTTTTTTTTGTATCTTTTCATCTTCACCGAATGCTCCCTTATTTCATTAAATACCGCAACATTGTTGCAATCTTTGGTTTGCGAGTGCATTCGTGTCGTGCCTTTCTATATTGATCCTTTGACTGTTTTGAAACTTATTCATCTAATGATGTTGATTTCCAGCAAGGCAGGATTGGTTCCTTTGGTTGAATACAACGAGAAAAATATATTCAAGGCAAAACTGAAGGATATGAAGTCTGCTTTGACTACCCTGATAGCTGAGGAATCTGACATATCTGAAGTCATTGAAATTGTTAAGCAACGCGTTAAAGATGCTAATTTACCTGATATTGAGGTTGTACGAATTCTGTGGGATGTATTGATGGATGCTGTTCAGTGGTCTGGTAAAAACCAACAGCAGAATGCCAATTCTGCATTGCGACAGGTAATAGATTGTTGACATTTCCCCCCATTTGGATTGAAACTCAATGTACCATAGAAGATGAGGAATATAGCTACACATTAGACTGAAATAAAAGCATTCTACCAGTATCTAACATTACTGAAAACAAGCTTGTAATTTCCACTACACATGCATTTAGGAAATCACTTTATTCAACATTTGCTACTAATATAGAAAAGCACCATAAATAATGGATGGGGCTCGCTGCAAGCTAGATGCTTTGTTCTCTCTTTTCTTGTTAAATGAGATGTGTACATGTGCATTGTGCAGAGATGTGAATGTGGCTAATTACCACAGTAGCTTATGCATATTCTTCTATCTGCTTTCCTTGGATTTAATTATTTGAATTTGGAAAGGGTTTAGTTTGTTGACCATGGGAATCAAGCACTTACTTTACTATGTAACCAGCCCAATCAAATGAGCATGAATAATTTGATTTTTTTCTTGAGTCAAGCCTAAGGTTTGAAATTAGAACTCGATCGAAACCGAGCTTAGTTTGAGTCTCATGTTCGGAATCAAGGTTGAGCATCTCACTGTTTAGGTCTGGGAAGCATTCATAACACAGTTGCTGAAATTGATTATTTTTATGGACACCTTCCCAACATCAATAATGTTAAACGTGAATGCATTATCTGACCTGTGCATAAGTCCGATAGTTATTTTGTTCCTGCACGTGAATTTGTTAATCCTGTTCCTGTTATATTCTAATACTTGACCCTGTAGCAGTGCCTGATTAAAGATGCTAGGCTTTCTTGTCTAGATCTAAGTAGCTTTCTAGAAGAATAACTTGTTAGGAATTTTTGGATAGCTATTGGTAATGGGTGTAAGTGTTAATGGTGAGATATTTTCATAAAGGTCAAAACGTGGGCAAAGCTGTTAAATTCCTTCTGCACCAGTGGCAAACTTGAGCTGGAACTTATGTATAAAGTTCAGATGCAATGCTATGAGGATGCAAAATTGATGAAGCTATTCCCCGAGATTGTGAGGTCTCTCTATGACCAGGATGTCCTTGCAGAAGACACCATTCTTCACTGGTTCCGCAAAGGCACTAACCCGAAGGGCAGGTATGCATTCAGGTCATATTTGCCTTGTGATATCATTTAAAAGTAGTTCTGCTTAGCACTTGAGTGGCTGGTGGTTACAATGGTTTTTGTTCTATATGATCTTCTATAATGCACCTGAATTTATTTCAGGCAAACCCTTGTGAAATCTCTGGAGCCCTTTATAAAGTGGCTGGAGGAAGCGGAGGAAGAGGAATAAGAGCAGCAGCAAGACTAGATTTCGATCAACCTTGTACTTGCTGTTTTTCTTAGCTAATCATGAGACATGGTGTGTGATGGATTTCTATTTTCAACAAACGCTATTGCTTTGTATTTACTATATCTATGGTATCTACCTCTTGTGCAAGTATAACTGTTTGAGTTGATTACTCTTGGAGATTGTTTTGCAGTACGATTAAGTATGACGACTTGCATATGTTGGGTTAATTTTTGTTGATGATCCCTTGTTGTGGTAGAGTGAACTTATACTTACTGTTTCTGTTTGCATTGTGAATTTATATTTACAAAGACAAGTTACTCAACTCCATTTTACATTTTGTTCATGTCAAGCTTCAAGGTAGGAGTACCAATTCAATTAAAGTACCAATATGCTTAGGGCCGGAAATGAACCGATTGTACGGTGAACCGTTCAGCGGGAAGTTCGTTTGTGTTTATTTATTAAACGAACGAATATGAACAAGATTTTTGTTCAATTAAATAAACGAACGAATACAAACAAATGGCTCGTTTGTTCATTTATGTTCGTGAACGTTCGGTAATTTGTTTGTCTATGTTCGTTTAAATTTATTCTCATATATTCACCCTTATATCAAGTAAGTTGAGTAAAAAAAATTTGAGTTACTCAAGTTGATAAGTTTTATTTTATGACTCGTTAAAATTTCCTTGTTATAGGCTAAAGATGTTCATTGTTTTGTTAAACTGAGTTAACGAATCGAACCAAAACCAAATTGGTTAATCAATTAAATTTTAAGTTTTGTCTATTAATTAAGTGTTCTTTTTTTTTTAATTTTAATTATCGATTAATTCGGTTTAAAATTAATTCACTAGTTGAATTAATCGGGTTAATCCAAAATCTTAAATATTTAGCATATTATATATGTTATCTATGTTCGTTCGTTTATTTACGTTTGTTTATGTTCGTTTACGTTTGTTTATATTCGTTTTCATTTAACATAAACGAACATGAACAAGCTACAATCCTTAACGAACGAACATGAACAAAAAAAATTGTGTTCGTTTATGTTTGTGTTCATTAGTTTATTCGGTTAAAGTTAAATGAACGAACATGAATACGCCCTCGTTCGTATTCCTTCGGTTCGTTTACAACCCTAAATATGCTAAACTTATAAAAAATAAGAATACCACATATTGGATATAATTAAATTATATATATGAAAGCCAAAGTTGGTGTCAACATGGACTTTATGTATAATATGTTATGAATATTTTTATTAACGATGAATATTCACATATTAAAAATAACTTTAATATTTTAATACTCATTAAAGTATATTCGAGGTACCAATCTATCCCATTTCAAAATTGTTTGTGTTTATGACAATTAATATAAAAGAAAACATGAGTAAATAAAAAGGTTGGAGAGTGGGTGGGATTGGGTCCCTGATTCCGTCAGGCATTCAGCTCTCTTTCTTCTTGTAATTCGGTACAGAGCCTTCCTGGATTCTCTTCTCTGCACCATTTCTCGACTTAATATGCTCCTTTCTTCACCTCCTCTCATTCTCACGCACAATCAGACTCGGTTTTACGCTCACTAACCTCCGGACTCGATCCCTCCTCTTTGTTCCCATTGCAAGCGGCCACCGCCGGCATTCGCTACAACCCTAAACACGCTATTGAATGCCTGTTTGCTGCTCTTCATTTTGCTTGATTGCAGAGGCTACGTCCTAATTTCACTTTCGCCTCTTTTGTATTTATTTATTTATTCTACTCTACCCTTGAGTGGATACGAGTTAGGGTTTGAAAGATCTCTCAACGCCGACAAAGAATTTGTTTGCTGTTGCTCCATTGTTCAGTCTTTTTGAGTTTTACACTTTGGTTTCAATAGATTTTCATGTTATTTGGTTGATGCTGGGGAGATCTTGAAGTTGAAAGATATTGTACAACTTCCGTGTTGCAGTTTGGCGTTCATAATCTTTTTCGCTGAAGAAGTTTTAGGTTTTACTACCAAAAGGTTTTTCACTTTTCCCCTAATTTAATTTATTTACCTTTTAACTTCTCGGTACAATAGATAATTCCTGTTAGGTTATTTGTAATATAAAGAAATCCAATTTCCGTAGTCACTGGGAATTGAAACTATTGGAATTTCATTTTGCATGCATTGTAATTTTGTGCTTTTAACATGTTAGCTGAAGTCTATTTTCTTTCCTGTCTATAGTTTTGGAGATGAATGCTATAGAAATTGTGGACTTATCCAGTGATGATGAACTTGGAGAGGTAGATGCGAGACCTGTTAAATTAGAACCTGGTACTGTTGGGAGCATGATAAAGCAGCTAAATAACCATAGTGTTCAATCTGTTAAGCTTATTAATTCCAAAACGCAAACTAGAAAACAAGTCTCTGAAGAAAATAAAAGCTCAAATAATTCTCTAAGTACTGGTCAAAGTAGTACTAGTGTTTTGGAGCAATACCAGTCTCCAGGGGATGATACAGGAGTCTGTTCAACATCAGACGTATCTCCAGCGCCAATTTGTAGACAATTTTGGAAAGCTGGGAGCTACGAAGGGGAGATTGGTTCCAAGGTCACTCTACAAAGTACGCAGCTATCAGTTATTTTCACATTGCATTCTTTATGAATTGTGATTCCCTCTATTCTGCATTTTTACCTTTTTTACTTTTTACAACAGATAGCACAAATTATCTGCATGTGCACCCCTTGTTTCTTCATTCAAATGCCACCTCACATAAGTGGGCCTTTGGTGGTATGTCTAGCTTATGCTGCTCGTTTTTTATTTGGCAATGAGTAATTTTGCATGATTAAACTGTGTTTTGTTTTTTATTGTTTGCAGCTGTTGCCGAATTACTTGACAATGCCATTGATGAGGTGAATTTCAACTTAATTTGTTGGCTGGAGTATATTTGTCTCGTTTAATGGTGCAAATGCATGGTGTAGGATTATTTTGGAAAACTTTATTATAAGTACAAATAGTCATAAAATTAGGATTTAATACTATAAGTATTGTCTTGTATTTATAATAATTGGTCTGAAATATTGCATGGGATTCCAGAATATAGTGATTTAACAAGAGAACTGATGTACGCCTACAATTGGAAGGTAGATCAGGTTATGAATGTTCTTGTGAATTGACCTGTAATTAGGAGATTTAAATTTTCAATTACAATCAATACTTTGAAGTCTTATTAGTGCCAACGATTTGCTAAACACGATTCAAATGCCTATAATCATAAAAAGTTGGGAATAAGACCTGCCTGAATAAAATAAAGGCTGCAATAAACACCTAATATTTTAACTAAATCAAAGCTAAGCATCAATTGTTTTCTAGGCTGGGAAAAATCATTATATATATTTTAAAATTATGCTTGACATGTTCAATGACTGAAATTTAAGCATAGATGAAGTTTGTATCACATTATTTCCCTGTTAATAGTCATTCTGTAGGTAAATACATGCACAGTTCAGTAGGTTACTACAATGTTTCCCCCAATTTGCTAACTTGATGAACTCTCACTGTTTTGCACTTCATATCTTATTTCTTTCGAATTGGATAGATCCAAAACGGGGCCACTTTTGTCATTGTAGATAAAACATCAAACCCTAGGGATGGGAGTTCAGCTTTGTTAATTCAAGGTAAATTTTTTTTCTTGATTTAATTAAAAATGACAATGTCCATTTTTTTATGATCTGTTTATTTTTGCTTCAGTCTCTAATCAAATGTTTGTAACTATTAATTCTCAAAACTTGATAATTTGCTATTAGATGATGGTGGTGGAATGAACCCTGAAGCAATGCGTCACTGCATGAGCTTTGGATTTTCAGATAAGAAGTCAAAATCTGCAATTGGAAAATGTATTAATCTTGTGTTTTGTTTGGAATATTTGTTGATTCTTTCCTTGTATATTTACAAAAGTTTTGGCCTTCCAGATGGCAATGGTTTCAAGACTAGTTCTATGAGACTTGGAGCAGATGTGATTGTTTTCAGTCGCCATGTGGATGATAGGTTTGTTTCACCTACCACAATCATTCTCTACCTTGTGCATTAAGACTTTATTCTTGCTAGTAGTCTATGCTTTTTATCGGTAGACTATTAAAGTTTTTTGTTGCATGCTGATTTAGAGGATAAATTTATCATTTTCATAAATTTCTGATGACTTTTCTAAAAGAGATTATGGAACAATGTTACGTTTTACTGGAAACTTTTTGCGATGATAAGGTTCTCAATGGTTTTTTCTTTGAACACTAGCAGGAAATAATCTATAGTGAATATGATTTCCTAACCGAGGTTGGTGTCACAAGTCATGAAACCTAGGGGTGAGTACTCGACGAGTCAAGTAAAAAAATTTCGAGTTTACGAGTCATATTTTACCACTCAAACTTTAATTGAAATTTTTTTGATTCTAGTCGAGTTTAAGAAATTCGAGTCAAGTCGAGTTTTCGAGTTCTTATAAAAATTAATTTTAATTATTTATCATGTTATAGTACAATTTAGTTCTAATTTAAACGACTTTCTCTAATCGTACAAGATATGTATATATATATTATATATTTCTTCATATATGACAATATTTGTTCATATTTTCATGTATCAATATATATCATAAAAAATTGAGAGATTCATCTCGAACTTAAAAATAAATTATTTAATTATTAAAAATTTCAAGTTATTCGAGTCATTGGAATTTTCATTTTACAACTCGAACTTTATTTAAATTTTTTTCGAGTTGAGTCGAGTTTATAAAATTTCGAGTTGAATATTTTCTCCTCGACTGGAGTCGAATTATTTGGTTTTTTCGAGTCGAGTTTTGCTCACCCCTAATGAGACCGGCTCAGCGAAATTACAAAAGAGGGGCAAATATAATTACAATATTAAAATTGAAATAATGATATGTCTTTTAAAATATCATAATATTTTTAGATCTGTATTGCTGCTTTTAAATTGTTAATAACCTTTATTCCTTGATCAGGTCATTGACTCAAAGCATTGGTCTACTCTCTTATTCATTTTTGACAAAGTCAGGTTATGACAGAATAATTGTACCTATGGTTAGCATCATCTTTCCATTGAGTTTATGTTAGTTTCCAATACATGGTATAAGATTTTTGTGCAAACCGCAGGTGGATTATGAGCTTAATTCGTCAAGTGGCACGTGGGATGTGTTGCATGGTAGAGAACATTTTGAATCTAATCTTTCCATTTTGTTGCAATGGTCTCCGTATTCAACAAAAGCTGATCTTTTGAAGCAAGTAGGCCATACATTTTTGTTTTACATTCTTCTTGCAATTGTTGATGATAATTATTGCCACTAATTGAATTTGTACATCACATTAATATTTACAAAATTTGGTTTTCAGTAGTATCAAGCACAAATATAATGACCTTTATTTCTTAAGAACTGATTGTTGCTAACGAAAGAAAGTGATTTCTATTAACAGGTGATCTTATCACTTGTGGTGATGGAAATGATTACAAACAATAAATACTAAAAAGAGACTTGAGATAATATGCTTAAATCAAAATGGAAACAAGAACAAAATAAAATGGAACATTTTATTTGTTGAATTTAAGGATATCATCTTAAATGGAATACCACATGTTATAAGCAACTTAATCCTCCCTCTGAGCTATTTGAGTTTTTCTTGAAAATACTTTAATTGAGCTTTTGCCTGGCAAATACTATATTTAAATTTTAGTTTTTTTTTTACCTTGGCTCGATGACTATGCTAGCCTATTATGTCTTTCTTTTATAGTTGGCTTTTGTGACTTGATTCAACCCATAAAACTAACCCCACATTTGTGTTATAAAATCCGTGTGCACAAGGGAAGCGTGGGTTACAGTATTTAATTAAAGTAACCTCCTATTACATTTAATTTGATAAATTTTATAAAATAAAATTCACTTCAAAACTGAAATCTACTTGGAATTTATGCAACACCTTATCTGGAGCATCGGATAATGGATCATATTGCGTGTAGTGTATTTTATTTGACATTTCGTGGAAGTTTTT
Organism: Abelmoschus esculentus; assembly: GCA_035048815.1. NCBI lineage: Eukaryota > Viridiplantae > Streptophyta > Magnoliopsida > Malvales > Malvaceae > Abelmoschus > Abelmoschus esculentus. The sequence continues at coordinate 15,028,074 of JAUCBN010000003.1, forward strand.
GGACTTTGAAGTTTTTCTGTACTAACTTCACATGTACCTCCATCTAATTGCAGTTTGATGACATCGGTTCCCATGGCACAAAAATTATCATCTACAATATATGGCTCAATAATGACGGGAGTTCAGAGCTAGACTTCGATTCTGATGAAAAGGTTGATTTTTTGTCTGCATACTATTCTATCATTTTCCAAGATATTTTGGACTGTCGTTCGAATAAATTCTTATGATTCCGGTTGCAGGATATTCGCATTAGTGGGGACACCACAAAGGTCAGTACACTCCCTGCTTGGAAAGCTGTAAATGAACAACACATTGCTAGACGTTACCATCATTCTCTTCGCGTGAGTCTATAGTTTCTGTATATTTTTTGATAAACTAATGACCGAAAGGATTCATATTTCTTGAGTTTGATTCTTCTCCCTGTACAGGTATATTTGTCCATCTTGTATTTGCGAATTCCTGAAACTTTCAGAATAATATTGCGTGGTGAAATTGTTGAGCATCATAACATTGCTGATGATCTGAAATATATAGAGTATATCTTGTATAAACCACAAAGCAGTGGATCTGTGGAGGTACTATTTACTTATTCCTAGCATTATCATCATTGTTTATCCATGTTTATCTTAATTGCAAACTAATGGTCTATATGAACCTCTGTTGTTCCTGTTCTGATGTTGCATCTCTAGTTAATAATAACCAAAAGTTTTCTGGATGTCTAAAGAACCACCACTTTGTAGTTTAACATGATTGGTTGTCTGTCTTTTCTTCTGATGGGTATTACCCATGCAAACTCTACTGGAAGTTGCTTGGATGGATATGATTGTATTCCCTGAATCTCTTAATGGTGATTGTCTTAACGTTTCTAGGACTTTACCGTATTTCTATTTTCTGGTTTAACTGCAGGGTCAAGTTGTATCTACAATTGGTTTCCTTAAAGAAGCTCCTCAAGTTAATATCCATGGATTTTGTGTCTACCACAAGAATCGTTTAATTCTGGTAACTTCCATAAAATTAGTTTACCTTTCTTGATGGTTAGACTTCTTTGTTAATGTTGGGGATGAACATGCATATGACTATGTTATAACTTCATTTGGTTAAATGAACTTACATATCTTTTGTTCCAGCTATATCTCAAAAAGCTGCTCATTTGTAGTTTTTTCTAGAAAACATAATGCTGCTGATTTTTGATCATGTTATGTTTGGTGGAGTTAAATATTGGTGTCTAGTATAGAAACATAGTTGTTTTTTCATGGTTTTTATTCATTTTCGTCAAAACATTTTATATGCCTCAAAGAATTCTGAAAACATCAGATATTGTTTGTTTTCTGGTAACCTAAAATTATAATAGGTTAACATCAGGAACTTCATAAAAAATTTAAAATAGCTTTTGACCTGTTAAGTGCATGACTGTCCAATCTTATAAATAACTCATATCTATTTTTTCTCAAGCAAAATGGTCATTTTTCGTCTTAAGACTAGGAATTTACTAGGTTCAGGAATACTGTATCTGTAGTAATTGTGCATTGCTATATGATGTCTCTGTGCGTAGATTTCTTTGAGGAAGTTTTTTCTCCGTGTGATTTGTATTACAAGCCTTGATGGCTGTCTTTAAGGAGGATAATTTTTCTTCTCAACACAATTTATTTACATGTTTGTTTCAAGTTACTATGGTTGGTTTCTTAAAGTCTCTCCTTTTACCTTCGTTTGCAGCCATTTTGGCATGTTGTCAGCTATTCAGACAGTAGGGGTAGAGGTGTGGTTGGTAAGAATATATTAACTCATTGGCATTGATTCCTCTTTCTCCATCACAGGTTAATTATGCGTAAAATCTTAGAAAAAAAAAGAATTATTTTATTCTTTCAGGTGTTTTGGAAGCTAATTTCATTGAGCCAACACATAACAAACAAGATTTTGAGAGAACTTCCCTTTTTCAGAAGCTTGAAACTCGCTTGAAGGAAATGACATGGGAATACTGGTAATCTATTATTTTATCTGAAGGGATGTTTGGTATAAATGCTTGGTAATCTATTATTTAATTGATCATCCCTAAATTAAGGTGATCTGCATTTAATAATTACATCGCCGAGTTTGTTATTAATGTAAGAATCCTACTTGACACTACTCTTAAATCAAGCAAGTGGAAAATTGCTAACTAATTCTTGGCAGACCTCTAAACTCGGCCAAAAAGTTCGAGGCTCATGTTTAAGGAGCTTGTAGCAGTAGTTTTATCGCCGATGCTTTTATGTACAAAAATTTTCTGAACAGAAAACCATGGACACCAATATTAAGTGAAAATTTTGTTCCTAATGATATTCTCTCCATGTATTGCCAAATATTGTAGTTTAAGACCACTAGTAATTTATAATGTCATACCAAACAATTTAATATTAATTCACTAGTGATCAAATTACCTTATTAATCTTATTACCATGGTGATCTTACAAGTGACACCAAATGCTACCTAGATCACTTGTATGCTTCCATAGCTTGTTGTTTCTCCCACTTAAAGTTTTAGTCAAGGTTTTCCTCCTATCTAATTAGTCTTGCAATTCATTTTTCTCTATCTATCCATAGGCTTAGCATGTATGTTTATGATAGGAAATTTTCATTTTCATGTTTTTTTGTCATATGTTTGGTTTAAAAACTATGCACTTCATACTTCTGTTCTATGCAACGACTTGATCTGAGGGTTTGGAAAAATTGATTTTGTTGTGTAGATTTTGGCTCATGTATTGTGTCTTCATTGCCTGTTTACAATGTGGTCCTTGATTTCTTTTGATGATGGTCCCTTCTTGAGATTTTAAGATCATGTTCATCTTATATACCCGAAGCTCTTTATTCTGTCTGTCAGGGATTATCATTGTGGACTAATTGGATATCAAATCAAGAAAAAGTCTAGGCCACCTGCATCTCATGTTTCATCTCATTTTACTGGACAGAACAATGTGCAAGAATCTGTTGGGTTAAATCAAACTTATATGGTTTCTGATAGAGCAAAAGGACAACATGTTTATGTTGCAGAGCAGTCTATTCCCATCTCTCATGGAAGAAGCACACAAGGTGAGTGCTGCATCAATCTTCTTTTGGTACTAATATGAAGGATTTTTCTTCCTTCTTAAATCTTGGTGACTTGTGGTTAAACAGGATTGCCTATAAAAAGGAAGGGACAGGTTGACTTGGTAAAAATTGAAAAGGTGAAACGCCAAGCATGGACATGTGCCAACACATCTCAGGTCCGTGTAGGGATCATGCTCTTGCATTTTTAGATTATTAGAATTCGATGAAGAGGTTCTTTTTCTAAAACATGCAACGTAGTTTACTGTTATTTAGTTCAGTGGAAGCATCATTCTTTTCTGTCCATGTATGCAAATCCTTCTAGACTTCCTGCTCATTGTATGAGTTTGCTGCCCAATTCTGAATTGTACTATATTTAGCTGATTACACGGGGAAATCACATTAACAATTCAGTAGCTTTTATCAGTTCCATCTTACTTTACACCTGTTATGAAACTCGAATTTCTTTTGCATACTCATAGTATAGATATCTGTTTCTTTAACGAAAAGGATTCTAATTGATAACATTCTTATTTAGTCAAAAAAAATGCTAACATTTTGCGTGCTTTTTTTCTTCTCGGTCTAGTCTCTTGATGCTACTGCAAATCACTTGAAAGATCAAGAAACCCAAAACTTGATGCAAGAAAACAGGAAACTTCGTGCAAAGTGAGTATTTTGACATGGTTTTTATTAGTTTGTGAAAGAGATCAATTTCATATATATAGATTTTTTCACATGTTATTAGTGATAACCATTCTTTAGTCTCAAAACTTAGCCGGCCACCTATAATCTGGCAGCTAACTTCTGGAAGTTTACTTGTGTATTTTAGATGCTTGGAGTATGACAAGAGAGGGGAAGAACTTACTGTCAAGGTATTAAATGTTTGTTGGTTTATGAAATCTTGCATCAATCACTATAGACTTCAACAAAATCTAACATTTAACTTGTGCAGGTAGAAGAGCTTAGGAATGAAATGGTAGAGGTTCAGCGTGAGTATCAACGGTTGTTGGAGGAACTAAAGGCCCTGGATGTCGTCAAGGATGAAAAGGATGTAAATACTCTTTAGTCCCAACTCCTAATTATCCAATTCATTTATTTGTATTTTGTATCTGTGTATCCACTGATCTCAACTTAGGGGTTGGGGCCTGATAGTCCATACCGACTTCAGAACGGGAGTTAGGGCGGGCTTGACTGGGGTTGGCCAGGTCACTTTGGGTTCCTACATTTTCCATACAACTAGTTTTGGTCAGGTTATCTTGTATTTGACTTTCTCTTAGCTCGGTTTTAGATTTGGGTAGTTCTTGCATCATCTTTTATTTTCATTTACAATGACAAGTATTAGATCATTTTTACTTTTGGAGGTTTAAATCAAGTGCCCTTTTATCTTTGATAAAACTGAAAATAAATAAGTGATGGGGAGATGGGTAAACAGGATGCGTCAACATGTCATAGGTTGGTTCTGAAACGGATTTTCTGTCCTAAGGGAGTGAAAGTTTGATGTAACGTCAAATGGTTGTTTGAGTTGGCATCAAGAAACGTAGGAGATGCGGGGCCGAACAAATTGATATGTTGACAGTGGCTGTCGATGGCAAATCACCATGAGGATGCAATCTTAGATTAGACCTCACCATGGGACGAGTATCTGAAACTGTATCTTCCATAGTTTCTTTCATAACTGGTTCCGATGGTCAAAATCAGCATTAACATAAGTTCAACGACAAAGAACACTAATGTTTTGTAATAGTCGATGATCAGGATTTTCTTGAAACTGATGCCAAAATCAGCATAGACGGCAAGCTACATGCTAGTGTGAGGAAATCTAATGCTTTGAGGATGTCTTTGGAACCTTCCGACATTGATAAAGAAACAAAAAGAGGTTCAACGACAACAAATAGTTCAACCTGTCAGGCTCGTCTCTGAGATTCGAACCTTCCTGAAGATACCTTAACAGAGTAAGATGAGAGTAGAAATTCAGAGAAAATGGAGAAGAGAGAAAAGAAATTCAGACTTCATTCATTCGATGCCCCAAATGGCTGAGAAAGGAAGGATAAAAGTCCTAAACGTCGCGTTTCATTTAACCTCTAACGGTCATAACAAACAAAAAAATAAAAATTCAAAAATAAAATAAAACGGTTAAATGCCTGACACAACCCTAACAAATGCTAACAAGATTAGAATGTTGATTGTGGAGAAAACAAAGTATATAGTATATTAATTCATCTAATTTATTAGACAAAGGTTTAATCGCATTTTAAGTCATTGACAGTTTTAAACTTAAGTCTTTGTATTCCTAAATTTTTATGGTTTAATTTCTTTTTAGGACCTAACTGTAATACTCTTTATCTGTATGTTACGTTTGGATATCAAGTCCAAAACTCAAAACATAATTTTTTTTATTTGGTTTAGCACAATACACAGTCAATTTTAAACCCATTATGTCACGGTAGGTCAACACCAATCAATGGTCGAGTAGGGCGATGCAGCTTGGGCAGGGCAGTCTAGACTGATTCGGCTCAATAGACTGTCCTGGTTCAGTTTGGGCAGGGCAGTTTAGCCCAATTCGGCGCAATAGACTGACCTGGTTCAACTGGCGAGGTGTAGCGACTAAAAAATACAAAAAAGATAATTTCTCGCTTTTTATATGGAATTTGATTTTAAAAGGGAACTTTGCGAAAAGTTGTATTTTGAAAACTCGGAGTATTTACAGATTATTTTAATAAATTAAACACTATAAAAATAAATTAAAGATTTAAAGTGTGTTCGAAAGTCAATTACAGATAAGAAATGATTAATAATTTTACATCGTCTAAAAATTAGTATAAAAAATATCATTTTATTATAACGATCCTTTTAAAGATAATTTTAAGTGTAAAAAAGAAAGTGTAGTTAAAAGAGGGTAGTGAATAAAAAGGGGTCACTATTTTGAAAGAATAAAAATTGAGATTAAAATATCTTAAAATTAAAAATTTAGGGTTTAATTTCAAAAAGAGAAATTGGGAAAAAAATTAAAATTAGGGTTTAAAATGAATTTGTTTTTTTTTAAAAGAGGTGGTATTTGAAAGCTAGGTTTAAAAAATTGGGAAGTAAAATTGGAAAGGGAAAAAATTAAACTTAGGGTTTTAAAAACATCTAACATAAAAAAATTAAAAAATTGGAGAAAATAATTTAAAATAGGGTGGAGTCGCCACCGGCCACTTTGGTAGACCGAACACCGTAAAAACCAAAGATTCGAAAAGATTTGGGTTCGAGAGTCGATTACGGTTTAAAAACGGGTTTAGCGTTTAAAAACCGCCCAAAAATTGACACCTTTAAAATAACTGCTTAATCAATTTTGGAAGCTTTGTTTTAAAGTGACATTTAAATTAGAATTTGTTTAAGGTTCGAGTTAAGTTTTATTTTTACTGTGTCTTTATTCGAAGGCAACACATACACTGCCGGCACTGCGTCTGAGGACGAGCCCGTTATGACCGAATAAAGGCGTAATTAAATTAAATTCATTAATTACAAGAATGAATATGGCTTAAACAAAATCAAAATAAGTAAAAAGTGAAAAAATAAAATGCATGGCATGAGGTAACAAACATGTACAAATAAATATACATGACATGTAAATAAAATAAAACATGATATATGACTAACATAAAGTACATGACATAATAAAATAAAAATATAATGGAGAGATAGGCATATATGTGTGCTAATATAAATATGTACAATGAAAAGCTAAATAAAAGAAATAACATGTACAAAATACATAAAAATAATTAAAGTACTTAAATAAAAATACATGTCACATATGAATAATAAAGTAAAATGCTTAAATAAAAAGCATGACAAAATATATGTGCAAATACAAATATATGAAAAATGAATGAAATGTACAAATAATAATAAAAGATGCATGGAAGACATATTAATGAAAATAAACAATAAACCAAAAAAGAATAAACATAAAATAAATAATTAGAAAAAGAAAGATTTTAAAACTGTAAATGGGACCAAAAAGAAAAAAAGCAAAATTTTGGATTAAAATTAAGAGGAAGACACATTTTATTTAAAAACAGTGATTAGATTATAAAGATTTAAAAATATTTAGACCCTCCAAACGCTATTTTGAAGCGAGGAAGGGCCTGAAATAAAACAAGCAAGCACGGAGGGACTGGAAAAAAAACATTATTAGAAGGATCATAACCCGAATCAGTGACGGAATTGAAAGTTTTTTAAAAGTTGCAAGGGCCTGAGAGAAAAATATTTTGTAACGGAGAGATATAAAAAGAAAATAAATCCATTTTTAAAACGGTCTCTCAGTATATAACACAATTAAAATCAAAAAATGCCATATACTATTCATTTGTTCAAACCGACAACAACCAAACCTCCACTTTTCTCTCTGTTTTTCTGGGATTTGGATGAACAATATGAGTGTTCATCCTTCCAACCCAGAAATTCAAGCTCAAACCCAGAAATGGACGCGGCGTCCGCTGTTCACGGCGGACTGCGAGATAAAATAAAGGTCCTTTCTTTTTCTTTCGAATCCGAACACTCAGAAAACAAAATCCCTTTTAAAAAACCTTCGATGAACAAGTAAAAAGCCCCCTCCATTCGTTTGAAATCGAAAGCAAAATAAAATCAAAATTTTTATGTTTTTCTCTTTGAAGAAACGACGAAGAAGAAAGGGTTTTCGATTTGTTCTTCTCGGCTCACCAACAACGGCCCAGAGGCCGCGAGGCTTATTGCCCGAAAACGAAGATCAGAGGAAGACGACTCAACGATAAGGTAAAAAAAAAACTTACCCTATTTTTTGTTTCGATGCAAGAAAAAAAACGAGGTTTTTACCTTTACATGGTGCTTGTTTCGGTTTAAATAACCAAAATATTACATGGGATTCAAGAAGAAAAAACCATCCTATTTTTGCTATTCGTTTCCTACGATTTGGATGTATTCATCTGATATTCTGAATTTTCAGCCGAATTCCTCTGGGCTTTCTGATTTGTTGTCGAGTTGTCTTTAAATATTAGCTGATTGTACCCTGATTTTCTGCAATTTGTTAGCGTTTGGCTCTGTGATATATGAGTTCTGACAAATTTCTTTGTTTGTATGTGAGGAGGGGACCATCGGAGAAGGACGACGGAGCGGCCGCTGGCGATCGGAGCATCTAATGCATCGAGGGCAGGCGAAAGGTTGGGCGCGTGCGCCACACGCGCGCGTGAAGGAGTTGATGGGCCACGTGTATGGTGCGTGTGGCGCTAAAAGCTTCTTCGTCTTCAATCATGGTCGTTCGATCAGATCTTGATCCAACGGTTGCGCTTAGGCTGCACATGGAGACAAAGAAAGGGTCAGCTAGGGTTTTTAGGTTATCCGGGCTAAGGGTTTAGGTGAAATTGTATAATTTTATTAATTTTGGGCCTATAATATCATTTAAACCATTGGGTTTGTTAATATTTTTGGACTGTTTATTAAAAAAATATTGGGCTAATTGTTTATAGGTTTTATTTATCAAACTTATATATTATATAATTATTATAATAATAATAATAATATAAAATAAAATAATAATGATGACCGGAAATGGAGAAAGGAATAAAAACTTTAAATAAAGTAACCGAAAATGAATAAATAAGAAGTGTAAACATGAAAATATATTTATAATAATAATAATAATATATAATAAAAGAAAACTAAACAAGAAGGAATAAAATAATACTTAACACTAATGTTTTTGAATTTTTTTAAATAATAATGATATATATTTGTAATCACCAATTTTGGTCCGGAAAGTCGCCACCAATCATTTTTACGGTGCGATTGGAACACCAAAATCAAGGTCTGTGAACCAGAGTTGGATCCGGGAGTCTGTTATGCGTGGGGAAGGATGAACACCCCCACAACGCCAAAAATTAGTACCTATCAGTTATAAAATATTTTATATGGTCGAAAATATAAATTCAATATTTAAATCTGTGATCCAAGAGATATTTATAATCTGTAAAATAAAATATTAACTAAATAAGTAAAAACAATATATAATATGAAGATAATAATGTAAGAACAGGGACCAATCTGCAAAAGGGCAAAAAGGTTAGATCATTATAGTGTAAATAGGGATTAAAATCGAATAACACTAAAATATAAAGCCAAAATAGACAAACTAATGACCAAAATTGAAGTAAATGCGAATAGGGGAGCCAAAACACCATCAGGCCGAGAGTACAAGGACCACCAAGGTGATTTCCCCTTTTTGTGGGTTATTGCGTGGATCCGAGTCGGTTATCGGGTCTACCCGCGGGTCTAAAGTATCAAAACAGTGTCGTTTTGGGTTAAAGGGGCTGGTGCCAAAACGACGCCGTTTTGGTACCCTTATATACTTACTTTTACAAAAAAAAACTCTCATTTGCACGTGATTCTCTAAAATAAAATTAGAGAATTTCTCTGTTCTCTCTTGCTCGCCGGTGGAGTTTGATTCGTCGGCCGCCTCAGTTTATCGTCGGCCGCCATCGCCAGCGGCGGAAACAAAAAAGAGTACACTTTCCGAAGCGTCTCGACGTGGAAAATACGGATCTAAAGTCGGTTTTTCAAGAAAACAACCACACGAAGCTAGATCTAAGAGATAAGTTCGAATATTTTTATATTTTTTTTACATTTTTCTTCCCCGTTTGCTTTCGATCCCACCTCCTTTTCAGATTTGTTTTCGAATGTTGCTCTGGACCGTATTTTTTTGTTTGAATCCTTTCTTTTTTTCATTCAAAATTCCTCCCTATTACATTGGATTTTCTGGGGGCTTTATAACCCATATTTTATAATATCAGATACAATATTTTAGTCTAATCTTCTTAAAATTTTGCAGATCCGAATGACAAGGGCGGTGGCTGCAGTGCGGCTTGGGCGGTGACTGTTTCAAGAGCCAATGATAGAGCGTGTGACCACCACGCGTGATTTGAAGTGTTGCATGTGGTCTTTACACGCCGACAACCGAGAACGAAAGAGGCAACGGCGACTGGTGACGGCGACGACTAGGGTTAGGTTTAGGTTAGGATTTAGTTTTGGTATAATGGGTCAGGATAAGTTGGGTTTAACATTTGGGCTGATGTATGTGGGTTTGGTTATAATGGGTTATTACAACTGCCCCTCTTTGCTCATTGTTGTGTAACGACAATAGAGCAAAGATAAGGAATAACCCATTTTATCTGGTATGATTTAAGAGTTTTTCTTTGATAAGGTAAGGATTCTTTGATAAGATTGAGGTTCTTTTTGGTAATGTTGTGGTTTTTTGGTAATGTTGGAGTTCTTTTGGTAGGGTTGGGGGTTCTTTTGGTCACTGCTTCTTCTACTAGAGCTTGACTTAATTTACTCCACCGCCATTGTCAGCCAAAATCTTCAAAATAAGGAGATCCATTGAAGAGAACAAAAGTTGCGACTGAACCGTTAGAGGAGACAAAATAAGCTTGGCTTGCTACGACACTCATGATGTTGCCATCTTTGGAGAAAACTTTATCTAGCTGCAACATTGACAAATATGCAAGGGCTGCCAAGCTGGACCCCGCTGCATCTGATGAAGAAGCATGATCTAACATATATATTTTCTTATTCTTTTTCTTTTCTCTTTTTCTTTTTCTAGAAAACATATAATATCTATAAATACAAAATTTGGTCTAGTTATACCATCAACGGTAAAACAAGATCGGTCAAAATGTGATATGGTTACGCCATCAACAGCAGAACAAGAACTTATTGGATTTGGTCGAAAAGACTGGACTTGAAGTGTAAGGTTGGATTTTATTCACACCATCAACGAAGAAGTAAGATAACATTTCAGCAACTTGGATCCTACTCTGCCATCAACGGAGAAACAGGATTGAATTTTGGTGATTTAGATCTGGCCACACCATCAACGAGGACAAGATCACATTTTAGCAATTTGGACCCTATTACACCATCAACGGAGAAATAGGACCGATTTGGATCTATCTACTCCATCAACGGAGGGGTAAGATAAAATTTCAGCAACTTAGATCCTACTTAAGGGTATCGATACAGGGTGTTCCGATACCCTACTTAAGGGTATCGATACCCCTGTGTGTTTTGGCTAAGTTGGGTAGAATTTAAGGCTTCGGTGATCTTGATAAATAAATACTCTAATCTAAAAGCTATAAAATGAATTATCGACTTGAGATTGATAATCATAACCCCGAAAGACCTAAGTATGATAAGGATTTATATGTCTTGTTGTGATAGATCCTAGGTGGATCGTTTGTGTAGTTTGAGTCCTTTGAGTTGGAAATCCAGATATCCATAAGTGTTGCAACACGTCGAAGGCCATCCGATATAACATTCTGGATGATGATTTGACGACTATCCCGAGTGTAGGATCCCGATGCTGTGTGGATACGGGCCTCATTCGAAGATACTCGATGTGATATTCCGAGTATGGGATTTAGAGGATCCCGATGCTGTGTGGACGCGGGCGTCAATCCCGGATGTAGGATCCCGATACTGTGTGGATGCGGGACTCATCCTTGAGTATGGGATCCCAATACTGTGTGGACGCGGGCCCTACTCGTAGTGTAGGATCCCGATGCTGTGTGGACGCAGGCCTCACTACCTCGTGTGTCTTGGTTGATTTGTATATGCTGTGTGCGTCAATATACATCTCATTTATACCATTTGATAGACAAGCATGCTAGACCTTCATACCATGCATGTGATTTATATGCCATGCTTACTGCTTTGATATGCATGATGTTGGCCGAGTTTGGTGTATCCACTGAGCTTGTGTGGCTCAGCGTTCGAAATCTGTTTTCGTGTGTAGGTTAGGTGAAGCGGGCTTCGAGGAGCACCATCAAGGTTTAGACTTTCAGCATCGACCGTGTTGTCAGAGTACAGTTATTAGATGTAGTGGGCTTAGTACTATGTTGAACCTTATATGTATTGTAACTCTGTTATTTTATTTGGGTCGAATGTTTTAAAATAGTCCATAATATATTTTGGAGCTCCGATTTACTTTGAATTATTTTGGGCTTGTTTTTAAATTTAGAGGATTATGAAATTGGTTTTGGACTTTACGTTATTTTCATTATTGGGCTTTTAAAATGAAATTTTGAAATATGGGTTTTGGGCCGAAGGCCCATTGTGACATCCGGGTCGGGTGTTACATTTAGTGGTATCAGAGCCTAGGTTGAGTCGGTTCTAGGAGTCCCCGGGGGAGTCTAGTGTGTTATATAGGTGTTAGACTAGTACTAGCCCACGAGTCGATATAGTACTTCTTTTAAAGCTGAAAATTCGATGGTGTAATCCCGTTTGTGGTTGTTGTGCAACATGCCTAGACGCGTGAGAGATCAGGAGAAGAGCCGGGGTTCTCGAGGAGGAGACTTCGACTATGAGTATGAGCCCGATAAGGAGGTGTCATTAGATGACGCAGTTGGTCAAGGAGCCAACTACTTTGTCTAGTTGAACTGTACTCTATGTAGGATAGTGAGAGCTATACCGAGGCCGTCTTCTACACCTCGAGAGGCACCGGTTGAGAGGGTGCGGAGGCAGGGTGCTGTTGACTTCTTTGGTACGGGACATGATAATCCCGTACAGGCGGATCAGTGGTTGCACGACACAAGGTGGATCATGAGACAGATGCGACTAAGGTCAGAGGATAAGCTATCGTGTGTGTTGTCTCTTCTCAAGGGCAAACCAAGAGAGTGGTGAGAGACTGTTGAGCAAGTTTGGTATCCTCATCGTCCTAAGTGGGAGGACTTTCTTGAGGAGTTCGAGAACAAGTATGTGGGTGAGACTCACATAGACACCTTGAGGGAGTGGTTTACCCACCTGGTTCAGGGGAACTGTTCGGTCTTCGCTTATGAGCAGGAGTTCCTTCAGTTGAGCCGATATGCCCCGGAGCTTGTTGCTATTGAGAAGATGAGATGCAAGAGGTTCTTGAGAGGCCTGAGGAAGGAGACCCAGACTTATCTTACTGCTAGACCACCTACAGTGTTTTTAGAGTTGACTGCTAGTGCTAAGTCATTAGAGCAGGTTCAGGGTTTGACCTATGGGTCGTCTATTGGCTAGGGAGTCTCCGGTGGAGCCAGTCAAAGTCGTACGGGTAACTCTCAGTCCCACTCTGGTAGGAGTAGGAACCGTTGGAACCAGAATAGAGGAGCATCTAACCAGAGTTCGAGGTCAGACCAGAGGTCAGAGTTAGTGGGACGTAGGAGACAGTCTGTGTCTTCTTCTGCTGGAGGTCCTGAGAGTTTACAGAGGAGTGTCAGTGTTCAAGTTTGTAATCAGTGTGGCCGGAACCATCGAGGTTCGTGTTGGGGCAATACTAGAGTTTGCTTTCAGTATGGGTCTTCGGAGCACTTTGTGAGGGATTGCCCCGAGGTTGTGACGTCACCACCGGATCAGGCTCAGAGGACTGTGTTTCAGGCTCAGAGGGGCCGTGGGTTTTCGCGTGGTGGAGCTAGCCATGCATCAAGAGGCACCTTTCAGTCCACCGCCAGAGAACCGGCGAGACAGTATGCTGTGAGGGCATAGGAGGACTGTGCTGCTACCGATGTGATCGCAGGTACGTTCAGTTTGTTTTTTGTACCTATAGTTGCTCTTGTGGACTCAGGGTCTACCCACTCGTATATCCATAGTGGGATATCTTAGCAGTGGGGGTTACCAGCGGAGGATCTTGAGATAGGGGTCCGTGTGACAAGCCCTTTGAGGTTGGATGTGTTGGTGGATAAAGTGTATCGGAGGTGTCCGATCGAGGTGCAAGGATCTATCTTCCCGGCCGATCTTATGGTCTTGTTGTTTCAGGAGTTCGACGCAATCCTAGGGATGGATTGGTTGTTTGAACATGATACAAGTTTGGGGTGCAGATCCAAGAGTTTGAAGCTCAGAGTGGCAGATGGCTCTAAGCTTGTTGTGAGAGGTGAAAGAAACCCGTGTATACCGAATATGGTGTCAGCGTTGACAGCTCAGAGGTTGATCCAGCAAGGTTCTGAGACTTTCTTAGCTCACGTGGTGGATGTGAGTGTTGGCAGCCCAACTTTAGAGACCTTGAGGACAATCTACGAGTATCCCGACGTTTTCCTAGAGGAGTTACCTAGTCTACCTCCCGATCGTGAGTTGGAGTTCCGGATAGAGGTGTTGCCTAGTATGGCACCGGTGTCCATAGCACCTTACCGTATGGCATCGACAGAGATGAGAGAGTTAAAACAACAAATCCAGGAGTTTCTTGAGAGAGGTTTTATCAGACCGAGTGTGTCACCGTGGGGAGCATCGGTTTTGTTTCTTAAGAAGAAGGACGGATCGATGAGGATGTGCATCGACTACCGCCAGCTCAATAAGGTCACGATCAAGAATCGTTATCCTTTACCTAGGATCGATGATCTTTTTGATCAGTTGAGGGGTGCCCGTGTGTTTTCTAAGATAAACTTGAGATCAGGGTACTATTAGCTAAAGATGGTGGATGAAGATGTTCAGAAGACCACTTTTAGGACGCGGTACGGACATTACGAGTTTCTCGTGATGCCGTTTAGGCTCACGAATGCACTCGCAGCTTTTATGGACTTGATGAATCGGATCTTTCAGCCGTATCTAGATCAGTTTGTAGTTGTGTTCATCGATGATATTTTGGTGTATTCACGCTCAGAGGAGGAGCATGATTATCACCTTAGAGTTGTTCTTCAGGTGTTGAGAGATAGGCGTTTGTACGCCAAGTTTAGTAAGTGCGAGTTTTGGTTGTCTAAGATGGCGTTCCTTGGCCACATAGTTGCAACAGATGGTATCCGAGTAGATCCCCAAAAGATACAAGCGGTGGTGGAATGGAAACCACCAAGGAACGTATCGGAAGTCCATAACTTTCTTGGACTTGCCGGATACTACATGAGGTTTGTTAAGGGTTTTTCGATCATAGCGGCACCTTTGACCAAGTTGTTTCAGAAAGGAGTCCCGTTTGTATGGAACGAAAGAAGACAACAGAGTTTTGAGCAGTTGGAAGCTTATCTGACAGAGGCACCGGTCTTGACACAACTGGAATCGGGAAAAGATTATGTGGTGTTTAGTGATGCTTCCTTGAATGGGTTAGGTTGTGTGCTCATGAAAGAGGGTAAGGTGGTTGCTTATGCCTCGAGGCAGTTGAAACCCCATGAGAGGAACTATCCTACACATGATCTTGAGCTTGCAGCAGTTATCTTCGTTTTGAAGATATGGAGGCATTATCTCTATGGGGAGAAATGCTACATCTACACCGACCACAAGAGTTTGAAATATCTGCTTACCCAGAGAGAGTTGAATCTGAGACAACGTTGGTGGATAGAGTTGTTAAAGGACTATGTCTGTGTCATAGAGTATCATCCGGGCAAGGCGAATATGGTCGCTGAAGCTTTGAGTAGGAAGTCCATGTCGGACTTGAGAGCTTTGTTTGCTCGATTGAGGATGACCGATGATGGAGGTCTTTTAGCTGAGTTGCGTGTGGAGCCCACGCTTGTTCAGGAGATAAAGAGAGCACAAGTGGTAGACGAGGAGTTGGTAGCTCAGTTAGAGGCTGTTCAGAGGGGTGAATCGTCAGACTTTGAGGTACGAGATGGTGGGTTCTTGTACTTTCAGGGTCGGTTGTATGTTCCCGCCTTGGAGGATCTGAGAGATCGTATCTTAAAGGAAGCTCACCGTAGTCCGTTTTCTGTTCATCCGGGTAGTAACAAGATATATCAGGATCTTCATCCTTTCTTTTGGTGGCCGTGCATGAAAAGAGATGTGTCAGAGTTTGTGACAAGGTGTTTGGCATGTCAGCAGGTGAAAGCGGAACATCAGGTACCTTCAGGTTTGCTTCAGCCTATCCAGATTCCACAGTGGAAGTGGGATCGTGTGACTATGGACTTTGTCACCGGGTTACCGATGACGTTGAGGAAGCATGATGCTATATGGGTCATAGTTGATCGGTTAACCAAGACAGCTCACTTCTTACCCGTGAGGATGGACTTCAGCTTGGAAAAGTTGGCTCAGTTGTACATCAAGGAGATCGTGAGGTTGCATGGTGTACCCTCATCGATCATATCGGATAGGGATCCGAGGTTCACATCGAGGTTGTGGAGGTCTATCCACGAGGCTCTAGACACCAAGTTGCACTTCAGTACGACTTTTCATCCTCAGACCGATGGACAGTCTGAGAGAGTTATCCAGATCTTGAAGGATATGCTTCGGTGTTGTGTGGTAGACTTTGCTCGTAATTGGGAGGAGCAGTTACCTTTGGTAGAGTTTGCTTTCAACAACAGGTATCAGTCGAGCATCAGGACGACTCCTTTTGAGGCCTTGTACGGGTGCAGGTGTAGGACACCCTTGTGTTGGACAGAGCTCAATGAGAGAAGGATAGTGGGTTCAGAACTTGTTAAGGAAACTGAGGAGAAAGTTCAGATCATCAAGGAGAGGTTACAAACGGCTTTCGACAGACAAAAGGCTTATGCGGACAAGAAGCGTAAGCACATCGAGTATGAGCTTGGTGAGAAGGTGTTTCTCAAGGTATCTCCATGGAAGGGTATCATCCGGTTTGGCCGAAAGGGAAAGTTGAGCCCAAGGTATATCGGGCCGTATGAGGTACTTTAGAGAGTTGGACCGGTAGCTTATAGGTTAGCCCTACCTCTTGAGTTGGTATGTATACACGATGTGTTCCACGTGTCTATGTTGAGACGTTACCATTCCGATCCCTCACATGTAGTTCAGCTTGAGGAAATCGAAGTCAATACGGATTTGACTTACGAGGAAAGACCCATCGGAATCGTGGATAGGGGAGTCAAAGAGCTTAGGATTAAGAGTATACCTTTGGTAAAAGTATTGTGGAGGAACCATGGGATTGAAGAGGCCACGTGGGAGCCGGAGAAGGACATTAGAGCTCAGTATCCTCATCTCTTTCTGATAGGTAAATTTCGAGGATGAAATTTTCTTTAAGGAGGGGAGAGTTGTAACGACCTGAACTCTCGGTTTAGTGTGTCGGGTTAACCCGTTGTGTTGGGCCTCGGGTTTAGGCTCGGGTTTGTGTGTTTTGGGCCTTGTTGGGCCATAGGCTTGTTGGGGTTGAGTGGTTTGGGCCTTAAGAGTTTTAAGATGGGGGCATTTCGGTAAATGCCTATTTGGGATGAAAGGGGGGGAAGGGAGTTTTATTTCTTTGCAGAGGGTGATCTCACCTTTCTTTCTCTCCTATTCCCTTCACCATCTTCTTTGAGCTAAGAAAAAGGAAAAGGAAAAGGTGCAATCTTTGTTGGATTGCTGTGGATTCCCGTTTTGTTCTAGAAGGATAAGTTTTAGAGGGGTTTGGGATCTTTAAAAAGAGGTAAGAAAGTGTTGTTTTGGTGGAGGTAAGGTTTTGATGAGGGTTTAAGATTCAATCCGAGTTTTGGGTTTCAAGGAGTTCTTTCTTCGTTTTTGAGCAAGTTTTCAGCTTTAGCACCTTCCTAAGCTTAGTCTAATGGATGGTTTTAACTCTTCTTGTAGAGAAAGAGGTTGGGGCTTCTTCCCATATGAGTGGCAAGGAGAAAGCTTGAAGAAGAGTGAGAAGCTCATTTTGCTGTTGTTTTTGCTAAAAGGTTGATACTCCCAACTCCTTCTTCATCATCCATTCATGGTAGAGTGCATGACATGTAGAGATAATCATGCATGTATGTTGTGTTGCTTGGTTGCTTGAAAATGGGTCTTTAATGATGAAATCCGTGTTAATGTGATTAAGGGTTAGAAATTGGTGTTAAAACTTTCTAAACATCATTAATATTGAGTAGGAACACTTTAGGATCGATTAGGTTGAGTTTGGGGTTGAAAATCTAGAATTTCTAAGTGTAAAATTGTCCTTAATGCAGGGGGTATCGATACTCGGGCTACCGGTATCGATACCAGTGAGTATAATTTGGCTTGTTGCCCAGGGATATCGAACCATGCTTCGATACCGGGGGTCTCTAGAAACTTTTGGTTTCGATACGTGTTTCGGAACGGGTTCTCCTCTTTGGTTGACTTTTGAAGTTGGTCAACGGTATCGAACCATGCTTCGATACCAAGGGTTTCTAGAAACTTTTGGTATCGATACATGTTTCGAAACAGTCTTCCTTCTTTTGTTGACTTTGACTTTGGTCAAGGGGTATCAATACTGGTATCGATACCTCTGTGTTTCGATACCCTCTTTGGGTGGGTATCGATACAGGGTGTTCCGATACCCTACTTAAGGGTATCGACACCCCTGTGTGTTTTGGCTAAGTTGGGTAGAATTTAAGGCTTCGGTGATCTTGATAAATAAATACTCTAATCTAAAAGCTATAGAATGAATCATCGATTTGAGATTGATAATCATAACCCCGAAAGACCTAAGTATGATAAGGATTTATATGTCTTGTTGTGATAGATCCTAGGTGGATCATTTATGTAGTTTGAGTCCTTTGAGTTGGAAATCTGGATATCCGTAAGTGTTGCAACACGTCGAAGGCCATCCGATGTAACATTCCGGATGATGATTTGACGACTATCCCGAGTGTAGGATCCCGATGCTGTGTGAACGCAGGCCTCTTTCGAAGATACTCGATGTGACATTCCGAGTATGGGATTTGGAGGATCCCGATGCTGTTTGGACGTGGGCCTCAATCCCGGATGTAGGATCCCGATGCTGTGTGGATGCGGGCCCTACTCGTAGTGTAGAATCCCGATGCTGTGTGGACGCGGGCCTCACTACCTCGTGTGTCTTGGTTGATTTGTATATGCTGTGTGCGTCAATATACATCTCATTTATACCATGTGATAGACAAGCATGCTAGACCTTCATACCATGCATGTGATTTATATGCCATGCTTACTGCTTTGATATGCATGATGTTGGCCGAGTTTGGCGTATCCACTGAGCTTGTGTGGCTCAGCATTCGAAATCTGTTTTCGTGCGTAGGTTAGGTGAAGCGGGCTTCGAGGAGCACCATCAAGGTTTGGACTTTCAGCATCGACCGTGTTGTCAGAGTACAGTTATTAGATGTAGTGGGCTTAGTACTATGTTGAACCCTATATGTATTGTAACTCTGTTATTTTATTTGGGTCGAATGTTTTAAAATAGTCCGTAATATATTTTGGAGCTCCGATTTACTTTGAATTATTTTGGGCTTGTTTTTAAATTTAGAGGATTATGAAATTGGTTTTGGACTTTACGTTATTTTCATTATTGGGCTTTTAAAACGAAATTTTAAAATATGAGTTTTGGGCCGGAGGCCCATTGTGACATCCGGGTCGGGTGTTACACTATGACTGAAATCTTGGTTTGAGGAGTTATAAGTACCAGTGGCTGCAGGTTATGTCACTATTACAGGATTTAAATAATTAACACTATAGATTCCTAAAGAATTCACTTCATGATCCTTCTTCCCATGTGTTGGCTTTCTGTGGGACGGACTTTTACCGGCATCAATTCTGCCATTCTTGATGGCATTCTCAATGAGCTCACCGGATAACACCAGATCAGCGAAATTGGTGGTTGCATTGCCTATGAGACGATCCAGGATTGGGCCTTCCAAAGTTTTGATGAATATAACCATCGTCTCTTATTCACTGAGAGGAGGTTGGACTTGTGCTGCTGCATCTCTCCAACGTTGTGCGTATTGTCTAAAGCTTTCGTTAGACCTTTGTTTCATTTGTTGCAAAGTCAAACGGTCTGGTACCATGTCACCAACATACTTTTATTGCACCAAAAAGGCCTTAGCCTAGTCTTTTCATGACTTTATCTGATAACGATTCAGCTGATTATACCATTTAGTGGCAGATCCCGTTAAACTATCTTAAAAGCAGTATATCAGTAACTTGTCATCCCTGCCGTATCTTGTCATTCTTTGACAAAACATAGTAAGATGAACTCGAGGGCAACTGGTCTCGTCATATCTTTCCAATTCCGAAATTTTGAATTTTGGGGGTAACACCAGATCTGGGACGAGGCTGAGTTCGTTGGCATCGAATCCAATGAAGGTGTCTTCAACCTTCATAGCTTCTATATTTTCTTCAAGTCGTTTGCAACGCTCTTCAATTTCTTTTGAAGTCTCAATCTTTGGTTCGATTAGCCGATCTAATTCTGAGACAAAGTTTTCTGCTTGATTGCCCCTTGGTTTGGTTTCTGATGTGGAGGGTATGTTCATGGGGCCATATGTGCCAATCAGATGCAATGATAACTTCCCTTTAGAAAAAACCATCTGGGGATGAGCCTCCGATGGTATCTTAGTTTGAAGAGGAGTAAAACCTGAAGGATATATGGAATCTTCAATCATGTTAGCAGGATTTGCCCTTGGGTCAACAACAGAAGCGTCTTCTTGCTTGAATCCGAGCATTTGTGCTAGTTTTCCGAGTATTTTTTGTTGAGATCTTGCAATCTGGTCCTTTATTTCTTATCGAGCCTTGGCTAATTAGTCTTCCATTTTTCGTGTTAAATCACCCTATAGATCCTTCTGAGTCTTGTCGATCTTATCCAATCTGTCTTCGTTCATCTTTTTCGTCTTGAGTCGAATTCCGTAAGGATACTGAATTGCTGTCTGTTCCAGTATTATTGAGACAAGGGACCCCAAACATTAGTACTAATATTATAAAAATGAATGCATGTGAATGCATGATGCATGACTTAAATGTGAAAGTATCGATTCAAAAATGATTCTCGGGTTCATCATTTTACGTGCACGGGATTTATTCACAACCTTGAATGTTGTATTAATATCTAAAGTGCTAGATTTTCTCCCTGATATATTTTAATTTCAGAACCAATCGTGAATCAATACTTCATGCTCGTGAAATGCAAAAAAATTAAAACATGATCGTGGCAATTGATGCAAAAATGGATGATTATGAAATGTTATAATGCATTCAAAAAGAAACAAAGTTAATTCACATTAAAGTAAATAAATAATTTAAATTACAAATATAACAACAATAAATAATAATGTCGTAAATAAAGGCAACAAAGCCTAAAGGGTTACTGACAAACGGGTAGAGTTTCAGCTTGATGGCTCTAAGGGGTAGACTTCTAAGTCTCACTATACGTGGTTCGGTTCTAGAAGGTACCCAAACAACACTTATTATCCTACTAAGGATAATAAGCATGATTCAGGGGGATACGTTTCTCTAAGCTTATGCGGAGACGTAGGTCTCACGAAGACACGGAGACAAAACCTCACGAAGGAGTGGTTTCATGCTCCCACTTAAACGGACGGAGCCCGGGTTGAGAGCTCATGAAATAGGGAGACTTGAAAAAACATTTAAAAAATATTAATAAATATATTAAAATAAATAAAATAGAGGATCTCAAAATTAAAATAAATCGAATTCAAATTTTCGATCATTAAATAAGATGTAACCGATTTTCGGCTCAACTCTCGAAAAATGTTCCCAGCGGAGTCGCCAGCTGTAATCATTGGTTTTGGTCCGGGGAGTCGCCACCAATCATTTATACGGTGCGATTGGAACACCAAAATCAAGGTCTGCGAACCAGAGTTGGATCCGGGAGTCTATTAGACTGTTACGCATGGGGAAGGATGAGCAACCCCACAACGCCCAAAATTGGCACCTATCGGTTACAAAATATTTTATATGATCGAAAATGTAAATTCAATATTTAAATTTCTGATCCAAGAGATATTTATAATCTGCAAAATAAAATATTAACTAAATAAGTAAAAACAATATATAATATGAAGATAATAATGTAAGAACATGGACCAATCTGCAAAAAGGGGAAAAAAGTTAGATCATTATAGTGTAAATAGGGATTAAAATCGAATAACACTAAAATATAAAACCAAAATAGTCAAAGCAATGACCAAAATTGAAGTAAATGCGAACAGGGGAGCCAAAACACCATCAGACCGAGAGTACAAGGACCACCAAGGCAATTTCCCCTTTTTTGTAGGTTACTGCGCGGATCCGAGTCGGTTATCGGGTTTGCCCGCGGGTCTAAAGCATCAAAACGACGTTGTTTTAGGTTAAAGGGGCTGGTGCCAAAACGACATCGTTTTGTTACCCCTTATATACTTACTTTTACAAAAAAAAACTCTCATTTGCACATGATTCTCTAAAATAAAATCAGAAAATTTCTCTGTTCTCTCTTGCTCACTGGTGGAGTTTGGTTCGTCGACCGTCGTGCCGGCTGCCTTCGCCAGCGACGGAAAGTAAAAAGGAGTACACTTTTTGGAGCGTCTCGCCGTGGAGAATACGGATCTAAAATCGATTTTTTCGAGAAAACAACCACACGGAGCTAGATCTAAAAGATAAGTTCGAATACTTTTATATATTTTTTTACATTTTTCTTCTCCGTTTGCTTTCGATCCCACCTCCTTCTCAGATTTGTTTTCGAATTTTGCTCTGGAACGGATTTTTTTGTTCGAATCTTTTCTTTTTTTCATTCAAAATTCCTCCCATTACATTGGATTTCCTGGGGGTTTTATAACCCATATTTTATAATATCAGATACAATATTTTAGTCTAATCTTCTTTAAATTTTGCAGATCCGAATGACAAGGGCGGTGGTTGCAGTGCGGCTTGGGCGGTGGTCGTTTCAAGAGCCAATGATGGAGCGTGTGACCACCACGCGCGATTTGAAGCGTTGCACGTGGTCTTCACGTGCCGGCGACCGAGAACAGAAGAGACAGCGGCGGCTGGTGACGGCGGCGGTTAGGTTTAGGTTAGGGTTTATGTTTGGTATAATGGGTCAAGATAAGTTGGGTTTAACATTTGGGCTGATGTACGTGGGTTTGGTTATAATGGGTTATAACAATATTTTTTGATTTTTCAAAGAAAATGATATATGTATAATTAAAAGAGCAAAATTTATATAGATTTATAATATTTTTGGTTTTTGGTTAATTTAATTAATCATTATTATTTTTTAAAAAACAAAGCCGTTATTAGAAAAGAAATAAAATTAAACCGTGTTTTCACCCCGGATAAAATTAGTGATTACATTTATTAATATCGAATTTCGCAAGTTAGTAACAATTAAATCAAAATTTAGTTATACATGCGAGTAAATTGTATGAGCTACAGTATTCAAAAAATAAGCAAAAATCTCCTCCACTTCTCACAATGATAACCAAGTTTATATTAAAAAAAAAGCATCACATTAACAATTAATATATTCGAATATAACATGGCAAAATATAGATAAATATAAAACATGAATAATTAAAAGTATAAATAAATACATGCACACGCACACATATATATAATATACATATTAAATACATATATAAAAAACTATAATATAATAGTAATGAATATAATATAGCAAAATGCATATAACAAATAAAACTAATATGTATACATACACATACGCGTATATAATATATTATAATAATAAAATAATATACTTTACAATAATAACATACCATACAAAATATAATTTATATATTAGTAAAACTTTATTTTATACATAACTAATATATACATAATAATAGAAATGTACATATATATACATATACACACACGTATAGAAGCAAATTTACATTATACAAGAACAAAAGTATGTATCAAACAATATGAGAAATAAAAAATAATAAAATATACGATACCAATGAATAATGCATGAAGAAAACTTATCATCGGACCCTCAGTTGTATCATCATTTGATTACTTGCATTTTGTACCTTATATACACTAGTCCAGACATTATTTACACGATTCATTTATTAAGTTAATTTGTTTTTATACCACGAAAAACTCATCTTTAAACAATTTATTATTTATTGTCTTACATAGAGAAAATCCCTAGTCTAGGATTATATTTCTCTTTCAAATCCGGTCTTTAACTTAATAGCTTTGTTGATTCAGATTATGATTTTTTTTAACACAAAATGTCCACACTTGATTTTTGTATTTATCTTAGAAATAATTTAATTTTTTAAAAATTCAAAAAACGATACACAATTAATTTTTTTTTTTATGAAATTGAATGTCGACTTCTGTAACATGCGATATAGTATGGTTAGTTGCTCTCTTATTTTCTTATTATGTTTATGTTCTACAAGCATTTCTTTATTATAACAATCAATTCAATATCCACCTTGCCACGAATTAAATCTTCTATGAGCACACAAAACACATCGAAGTTAAATTTTGAGTTTCTCAAACTATTTTACGTTTGATCTAAGGGACAACTTGCATATATTTTCGCTAAAACGTTTATTTCTCATGTTTTCTCTAGTTTTATCATCAAGACGGGGTCTCTGTTAACATTCACCAACTTTTATCTTGAGAGAGAGATTATAAATACTTTTATGCTATTAAAAATTGGTCAAATTCTTATTCTTTTTATGTAAATCATTATGCACTTGATTTAAGTTTTTTTTTTTTTCAAATCTTCAAGTTATTACACGTGGTTAAAGTTTAGTTCTAGGTCCTACTAGGTAGATATCTCCTAATGTTAATTGGTATAAAATAAATATCATAGGGTAAGGTTGATTAATGATGACTTGGCATAACATGGTGAAGTGTTATGTGATCTTAATAGTCATTGGATAACTGATTTTACAAAGTTCATTAATAGTTGTTTATTATTGGAGGTAGAATCGTTAGAGGTGTATATTAATTTATTATGTGCCTGGGAACTAGGATATCGACAAGTTATTTTTAAGATAGATAGTTTGAATGTTTTGAGGTTGTTGCGTAATGACCTTAGTGACCGGTATTCATATTTTTTAAATGACATTTGAATAAGTTGAAGCAGTATATACAAACTATTCAATTATAATATGTTCTGAAGTTATTCTTAAGATGGATAGTATGAATATTCGTATTGATCGTATTGATCCTCGAAAAAACCGTACCAATATTGAATTCAATATACTGATACTAAGCTAGGTTACTAGAAAACTTATAAACCCATCAGTACTGATATTGGTCGATATGTATCGATATTGCTTGAATAGCATACTATAACTGGTGAAACCCTTACCAATACCTCACTTTTAATTTATCTTTGTTATTTATATTTAACAAAGGGTATCAGTACTGAAGCCTATTTAACCCTAAAAATAGCTTTCTAAATTATGAGATTCAACTTGAAATCTCCAAATTCGACCCATAAGACTAGTTTCATACTTTCTAAAGCCTGTTAGAATTTTATTAGCATATTTTGACCTTATAAATATCTTTTTAATAGGAATACAATTATCAAAATCATGCAAGATCAACATGTTTAAAAATACTTAATATATAATATGTTATAAGAAAAATAGTTACCATTATAAAAGATAAGATAGACTTCAAAGATGGAGATGTACTAACCTTGTCAAAATCACAAGATCTCTTAGCAAGCTTCTTTTATTACTTCATGTCTTTTTATCTTTAGTGTGAAATGTCTCTCCCACTTCTTTCACTAATCAATAAGTGTAAAAATAAAGTGTTACACTACTAGATTATTAAAAAAATTAAAAATAAATTTACAAATTTAGATTCATTATAAGACATCTCTTCTCTAAAATTCTATAAAACCCATTTTCTTATCTTACCATCAATTTTAATGATTTTTAACTCCAAATATAGATCATATCACGTAATTTCTTAATTTAGTATTCACTTTCTATGAATATATGATTAAATTAACAAAGTTTAACATTTTACAAAGGGTTGAGAGAAGATAAAAGAACAGAGGTATGAATGATGAAGTCATCATGACGATGATGTAAGAATATAACTTTTGTTTAAAGAATATAAAAAAATTTAAAAGTATTCAACTCAACAAATAGAGAAATTACTTGGTAAGCCTCAATCCTTCCCAAAACTACAATAAAATAATTCCTTAAATTCCAATTATCATCTTACATGGCCTAATTGCCTATTATTCTATCCAAAACCTAGAGCCTAAGAACTGGGTCAATATTAATCATATTAATACCTGTTCGAGTTATTATATAAAATATACTAGAATTTATGATGGAATAATGTTCCTAAGCTATTTTAGTCGATATTTTTCAATATGTTCATACCTTTAACCATTATGAAAATCTCTTCAATAGTAAAACCCGAGTTAACTCAAGATTTTTATTATTAGTAATACACGAGTCAATATAATTTAAATTTCGAGTATAATTGTTCGACCTCTTTAAGGCAAATAAAATCTTAAAATATTTTATTACAATAAGACTTAATTTGGTGTCCTAATAATACCGATTTTTATACTTTTACGAGAAACAACTCTAAAAGAAAAACATATTTTAGTCATCATGATTCAACTCATTCGATCAAGCTTATTGTTCCCAATATAATTCTTTCTTGTCAAATTTCATTTTTCAACCTAACATAGTGTATATATTATCACCTAACACCTTGTCCTCAGATTGCAACTCATTCAATTACTCTAACTATCAATGTAAATATTGAATGGTTATTTTCCTTTTCTGATTTGATGCACTTAAACGACTTATTTAGATCATTTCAAACGCTTTTTAACTTAACAAGAGCTTTTCAATAATCAAGCTCACTCAAACTTAAAATATCGTATTTATTGTAGGTTTTCTACCTATACTTGTAATCAATAACAAGAAGTAGTAAGAAAGAAAGTGTTAAGAGGATAGTCGCCTATCGTATTTATGAAAGATTGTATTTATCAAAACTTTTGAGAAAATTTTTCTTGCTTTTTTTCAAACAAGAATCTTATTAAAGTCTACTATAACCTACTATAGAGCATCAAGAAATCATTTAGAGAATGAATAAGGTTTCAAGAATTATTTTTTTATTTTATTTTGGTGTCCTCTAAAATTCGTTGCACCTCAATTTATTTTTATCAAAATAATTTTCGATCAAAACATGAATATATTTAGCTAAATAAAAGAGAAGAAAAATAATACAATAATTTATTGACTCCATAGATAAACCCATTATCGTCGCTGTTAATAGCCTTGCTAAACCTCCATATTATTGTTATTGGAACTCATCTTCTATTTTCTACAATTAGCTATAACCAATAACTAATGTGATGTGTGTTAATCTTACATCAAATGGCAAAAACAAAAAATTATAATTGTTCGATGATTAATTATTACACTTCTCACTGATTTTCGAGATGAGTAATGTTTTTTTTTTTTTTAAAGATGGAGACTAGTAATGGAAGGAAATAAATAGAGGCCTTCGACGACGACAGTAATAGGTCTAACGAGGATATTATCGATAATAATATCAATTTTAAAATTTTAAAATATAAGATTTTAAGGATTTAATACATTTTTTATTTTATTAAAAATATTTTATTTTTCCAAATGTTTTAAAAAAAATATGTCAAATTTTAGTTGGACGATAAATTTTTAAGTAACGAAACTTTATATATTTATTTCAGACAATAAAAAATATTAGTAACATATTTCAATCAAATATATTTTTTTATAGTAAAAATATGTAGTAGTAAAATTATTTACGAGTAATATTTTAAAAAAAATCTATGAAAAGCGCAGTCCATCCTCCTTTTTATTATTCTCTTTTTATTCCTCAACTGCGAAATTTTCCGTATATAAACTCGAACTAATTTATTCGAACATAAGCAAAACTAGAAAGAAAGAGCAGCCAGCAAGTGACGTTACCTCTCACCTTCCAAGCTCCCAACTCTTTCTTTCCTTACATTTTGGCAATTTAATTTCCAGATTTCTATTTTGTTTTGTCAAAATCTGATCGAGGGCTTCGAGATCTCTCAAGATCTGCAGCCTCGCTCGCCTTTCGCATCCCGTAACTCTACTCAGGTAATTTTTCTCATTTTTGTTTTCTCAATTCTGAGATTTCCGCCTTAAATCATCATTTTTTAGTTTTTTTTATTCATATAAGAAATGAAAATTGATTTTATGTGGTTGATCTATTGTTAGTTTGGTTAGCTAGGATCAGGCGCTGGCGGGGATGATAGAATGCAGTGTTTGCCATTCAAAAATAGCACCGCCCGGTAGTAAAACCGTGTCAAGGGCTTATGATACGCACCGCAGCTATGTCTCCTCCAAAACTCGTCTCCTCAACGTTCTTTTGGTCGGTGGGGACTGCATTTTGGTCGGCTTTCAGGTAAATTCTTTGTTTATAACCATCTAATCTAAATCAGCAATATCGATCCGTGATTTCTTTGCATTCTAACACCAGACATTTATATTATTTCAGCCTATATTGGTTTATATGTCAAAGGTGGATGGCGGTTTCAAGTTTAGTCCCGTTAGCGTTAACTTTCTTACCGAGTTGGCGAAAGTTATTTTCGCCATTATTATGCTCTTGTTCCAGGTACTTTTAGCATTTTATTAACTTTTAACTAGAATAGGAGGGGGGTTTATACCATATACCTTAAGTGGAGTTCAAGAACACAACAAAACGGTTTATATGCTTGTCATGTGTTAATTTACCTATAAACAGGTTTTTGTAACATATACCTAAAGTGGTGTCCAATGTATGATCTCTCTTGTCCCCTTGGAGTTGTACTCTCAATAAGTCATAGTTGTACCTGCCGAGTTTAAGATCAAATTACCTTTTTATACTATGTTAGACAGGCCAAAGAAAATTTAAATCTCTCTCTATTACAACTTATCAGAATAATTCGGGAAAAATAGAGCTGAGTGTACCCAATGTAAGGTGCCGTTAAACAGGGAATTGCTGAATTTGGTTTCTGTGAACAAAGAAAAGTGCTTGTATGATACGAAGGTGTCAGAAGAATCATAACTTGGGGTCCATATTCCACTAAATTTGGTCCTCACATTGAATTGTTAAATGTTCTTGCATGAAATCTGTGTTAAAAATAGCTTTGTTCATGACCAGAACAAGTAGATTATGTTCATTTCCATGTATTATTTGATGATCTGGAAGTGTAAGAGATCTGCCGCATTAGTTCTGGAAGTTAGAGGGATAGCTAAAATAAAATTGTTTCTTCTTGTTGACCTACAGTGTTAGGAAAAGTTACTAAGCCTAGCCTGTTGGAGCTCAATGGGCTTGCTATTAGTTTTCAGGAATAATTGCATTTCAAAGATTAATGGAAGTCCTAGCCCATTGATTATCTTTCTAAATGTTATTTCAGATTCTTTTTATTAAATTCTTTCATTAGGTTTAACTGTTGTTCTTATTTAACTCTCTCTCTCTCAAGGCTCGGAATAAGAAAGTTGGGGAGAAATCTCTTCTCTCAGTTTCTTCATTAATGCAGGTAAGAAATATACTTCCACAAATCTGTGTTTCTGATTGCAATTGTATTATTAGTTTTTGTATCACTAATTCACTACTGATTCTTAGCAACTTAATAACCTTGATGGTTTATGATGTATCCCAATAGCTTCTGATAAATAATGAAAAACTTGTAGACTATTCTAAGGAGCAACCATTGTGCTAATTGGATGTTTGAATGTTAGTTTCATAAATTTTCTTCTAATGATATGTGGTGATTTTGTATTGCATCCCAAACTGTGAGATTGATCAAGAAGCTGACTTAACCATATATGCTTTGTGGTAGATGACAGTAGCAATTAGCATACCAATATGGTTATTCATTGTGATCTTAGTTGAAACTTTTAATATATTTTGGGTCGTAAAGGGGGAGACATTAGAAGAAATCTTGTTATTAAGAAGTCATTCTGAAAGTAGAGATGAAGCAAGTCAGTGAAATGCTTTTAGTTTCACCTAGATGTGTCTTTTTACCGATTTTCTTGGTCTTTTGCAGTATATTTGGTTAGACACGGTTTTATGCAATGTACAATTTTAATGAGAGTAATGATAGATGACTGCAGTATATTTGGTCAGACACATTGTTAGCATTTCTTTATATTTTTGTGGCAGTTTTCTTTATTCTTTCTCTGGTTTCTTAATAGTTGATTTAATTTTAACCCTTTAGTCATATTATGGGTTTGGATTGCAGTCTGTAAAGTAAGATATCTGTACTAATATAGGTGTGATGTCTTTTTGGTCTAGCAAAACCGTCTTGATGAGACATGAAGTATTTTTGAAGCTTTTACTCATTTCCCCATTTTTATATGAACATTATTGTTTTGCCCCGAATCCACTTCTCTGAAATGGTATGAACCATAGTAATTCATCGACAACATCTTTTTGACCTCAAGTTGCCTTTTCCTTTGTTCTAAAATTTTACAGGCTGCTCGAAACAATGTGCTTCTTGCAGTTCCAGCTCTACTTTACGCTATTAACAATTACCTAAAGTTCATCATGCAGGTAGTGTTTTCTTACTTATCGTTCTGCTGCTTGTCTGTCATCTGTTTAATTTCATTTACTTAAAAATTACCTGATTCTGTAGAATTTTGAGTACTAGAATTTAACTATGTGCTGTGTTTCTTGTAAACTAGTAATCCACGGCTAAATTTTTTTTTTAATATTCTCTGGCTTGTTTTTCTTAAAGTAATTGTTTTGTAATAATAATGCTGTTATTCCTCTGCAGCTTTATTTCAATCCTGCTACTGTGAAGATGCTTAGCAACCTAAAGGTAGAATAATGCATTTGGTTTAATGATTATTTAGTATAGATTCTAGTCAATCTCCTTTTTGCTCTAAATAAATGCATTTTTGATTAGTTTATGCTTTAAGTTCGTTTCCTTTTGGTTATTTGCTACATACGTGTTATCACCACAATCAAATACCATTAGTTTATGACTCTCATTCTATCTAGAAATCTAATTTATTGGTGGTAACTAACCTTGTGCTGTTGTCCACCTTGGAAAAATAAGTACTATGCACAGGATCATGCTGTTTCTTTTGGTTTTCCGGTGAGAATTCATAGTGAATCTGTTTCAGTATTTTCCAACTTACGCAGGTTTTGGTAATAGCTATCTTATTAAAGATGATCATGAAACGACGGTTTTCTATTATTCAGGTTAGTTTGAACAGAAAGATTTTTCTCATTGAACTGTGTCACGGTCAATTGTCCAATAACTGAAAGCAAATATGTGGACATTTGAAATGGTTATTTGGTTGTAGTTTATCCATATTGCATGTGTGGTGTTGATCCATATTTGTAACAGTGGGAGGCTCTTGCTTTGTTGCTTATTGGAATCAGCATAAACCAGTTGCGGTCTTTACCAGAGGGTACTACTTCATTTGGTGTTCCGATTGCAACAGGCGCATACTTGTACACTCTTACTTTTGTAAGTTGTTCAAATAGTTGCTTCACTTAATTGATGTGTCAACTTTTTGGTCTGTTTGAAATTGATATATCTTGCAATGATGTTATTCATACAGGACTTTTTGAGATGCTTGTTTCCCCCTTTTCTATATATATAGAAAACTAGAAATTGCTTATTACATATTATAGTTCAACTTAACACGGCTTAAGGAGTTATTTTGCAATTTACAAGTTGGGTGCTTGCGTGCTGCATTGGGAAAGGAATTTCTGAATATTCATCAAAGTTAAAGAATTAATTTATATATTTTTATTTTTCGATAAGGGGAGAGGGAACCTAACTGAGTTGCCAAAACAACTCTGTTTCACCCAAATATATATATTTTTATTTTTTTATAAGATTAATGTATCTATTATTCTAGGGACTATGACACAAAGAAACCTAACTCTATGACATTAAATACAGGTTACTGTCCCATCCCTGGCATCAGTCTTCAATGAATATGCTTTAAAGAGCCAGTTTGACACGAGTATTTACCATCAGGTGCGTTTATAATGAATTTATTTGTTGTCTAGGCTGTAGCATTGATTCTTGATAACAACTAGGGAAAATCTTAGTAGTTTTACATGACATAGATGGAGAGAATTAAAGTAATTAGCTGATGGTTTAAAAGAATGTTCTTTGACCATTAATTTTAATCCTCTATTTATTTGTGGTTGCTTTATGTGTTTCACAGAACTTGTTTCTTTATGGATATGGTGCAATTTTCAATTTCCTAGCCATTCTTGGAACTGCAATTTTTAAAGGTAAGAAATAGATTTTTAAGCTTGGAATTTACTGTTGCTGCCTGGTGGCAATGAAGCCACTGATAATCTCTGGTTATTCTGAGGAAATTATGATATGATTGTCAACCGATCTTCATTGATCATATCTAGGTGCTATTTCTTCATTGTCTCACAAATTCCTTTAGACATGTACACAAATGGGGGATTCACTTACATTAGTGTAAAATTAAATTACTTTTACATTTGTAGTTTTTATTCTATTTTTATTTGTTTAATCTAACCGTTGTCTTCCATGTTCTATCCACATAATCATGCATATTGAGTTAGAATAAATTAAATGTCCATTTGTTCAATGTGAAAAATTGTATACTGTTAAATATTGTAGAAAATCAACTTCCAACTTTGTGGAAAAATAAAATAATGTTGAAAAAAAAAAAAAATTTAAACTTTTTGTGAAATGGAAGAAGAAACATAATTGATTTTCTGTCGTTGAATGAATGATTTTGTTTACATAAGCTAATGCCTTTTATAGGCTTTAGAATAAGACTTTGAATAGGATTAGAAGTCCTAATTACTTTAGGCTTTTAATCCTATTAACTTAAAGACTTTTAATTCTACTAAAATTATCTCTAAGTAATAGATCCTAACTCAAATTCCTACCAATACTATATATATAATCTCACACTCCCCCTCAAGTTGGAGAATATATATTATATATTCCCAACTTGAATAGAAACTTGTCGAATGAAGCTTTTGGTAATGCTTTTGTAAACACGTCTACCACTGGTTCTTCTGTAGGAACATAGGATAAAGAAGTTGTCCCATTAGTAATCTTTTCTGAGATAAAATGTCTATCAATCTCTACATGTTTCGTCCGATCATGATGAACTGGATTTCGAGCAATTTGTATGGCAGACTGATTATTACAAAAAATCTCAAACTTTTCCTCTTGGTTCACATCTAGCTCTTTCAGTAGCTTTAATAACCAAATTCCTTCACACATTCCCAATGCTAAAGCCTTATATTCTGCTTCAGCGCTGCTTCTAGATACAACTGTTTGTTTCTTACTTCTCCAAGTCATTAGATTTCCCCAAACAAAGGAACAATAACCACTAGTTGATCTTCTTTCTGTCAGTTCACCTGCCCAGCTTGAATCTGAAAAAATCTGAATAGAACTTTCTTGAGTCTTTTTAGATAGCAGTCCATGCCCTGGTGTCCCTTTCAAGTATCTCAAAATTCTAATTGCAGCTTCCATGTGATCCTCCCTTGGATCAGTCATGTGTTGACTGATAACATTAACTGGAAAGGCAATATCTGGTCTGGTTAATGATAAATAAATTAACTTTCCCACTAACCTTTGAAATTTACCCTTATCAACTTTATGACTTGAGTCATCTTTACTAAATTTTAATCCTGCTTCCATGGGAGTATCAACCGGTTTGCATCCTAGCATCCCAGTTTCATTAAGTAAATCAAGAACATACTTTCTTTGATTTATTATTAAACCTTTGCTCGACCTAGCAACCTCCATGCCTAGAAAGTATCTGAGTTTTTCTAGGTCTTTTGTTTCAAACTCTGTATTTAATAACCTTTTCAGGTGACTTATCTCTTCCTCATCATCACCTGTCAGAATTATGTCGTCCACATATACTATTAAAATAACCCTTTTATTGTTAGAGGTTATCTTAATGAAGAGTGTGTGATCTGCTAAGGATTGTTTATATCCAGCTTTCAGAATTACCTTGGTAAATCTGTCAAACCAGGCTCTAGGCGACTGTTTCAAACCATAGATAGATTTATTAAGTCTACAAACTTTCTGATCACCTTTTATCGACTTCAAACCCGAAGGTACTCTCATGTACACTTCTTCTTCCAATTTTCCGTTAAGAAAAGCATTCTTAATGTCAAGTTGATGCAGCATCCAGTCTTTGTTTACTGCCAAACTTAAGAGAACTCTAATTGTATTTAGCTTAGCTACAGGAGCAAAAGTCTCATTATAATCAATTTCATAGGTTTGAGTAAAACCTTTGGCTACCAATCTTGCTTTATACCTTTGTATACTACCATCAGAGTTGTATTTTATGGAGAACACCCACTTGCATCCAACTGGTTTCTTGCCCTGCGGAAGATCTGTAATGGTCCAAGTATTATTCTTTTCAAGTGCTTCAATCTCCTCTTCAACAGTTCTTCTCCACTTAGAATCATTTAGAGCCTCCTCAATAGTGTCAGGTATTTGTTCTTTATCTAAGCAAGCTGTAAAAGCCTTGAAAGATGGCATTAGATTACCATAAACAACATACCTCTGAATGGGATGCTTTATACATTCTCTTATCCATTTCCTTTTAGCAATTGGTAAATCATCAACCTCAGGTAACGAGGAAGGAATCTCAGTTAGAACATTATCTTCATCATTCTCATTGGCAACTGAACTCAAGTCCAATTCTTGGCAAGTGTCAGATTGCAAAACAGTCTCTGGAATAGTTTTCTGTTTTTTGGTGTAAACTTTCAATTGCTTAGAGGGTTGAGGAGTTTGTGAGAGAGGTTTAGGTGAGAATTGAGGAGTAGTAACAATAGGTGAAGGATGAAGAGTTGTAGGTGTAGAAGTGGAAGAGTTATCAGGTTCAAATGACAAATGATTATTAATAAATAAATCTGAAGAAGAAACCTTATTTCTGAGAGGCTGAAAAATATCACTATTCTCCCCCTGATTTTCAGTCGAGTGGAAATAAGGTTCATGTTCAAAAAATGTGAGATCCATTGAAATAAAATTTTTTTGAGAAGGAGGATGGTAACATTTGTAGCCCTTCTTAAGTGAAGAATACCCTACCAAGACACACTTCAAAGATCTAGGGTCTAGTTTTGACAGAGAGGGAGCAGAATCTTTTACAAACACACTACAACCAAAAACTTTAAAAGGAAGAATAGATGACAATGGTTTAAAATTTGGGTAACACTCTAAAAAAACAGCTTTAGGTGTTCTATGTTGCAAAACCTTACTAGGCATTCGATTAATGAGATAGGTCGCAGTTAATAAAGCCTCGCCCCACAAATACTTAGGAGTGTTACTGGTGAACATCAAAGACCTAGTAACCTCTAACAAATGTCTATTTTTTCTTTCTGCAACCCCATTTTGTTGTGGTGTATCCACACAAGTGCTTATTTGCAAAATCCCTTTTTTGTTAAAAAATTCTCCCAATGACTTGGTAAAATATTCACTCCCATTATCAGATTTGAATATCTGAATTTTACATCCAAATTGGATTTCTACCATATGATAAAATTTCTCAAAAACAGAGGCTACTTCAGATTTATCCTTTAACAAATATGTCCAAGTTATTCTACTATGGTCATCAATGAAAGTGACAAACCACCTACTACCAGTTACATTCTTCACTCGAGAAGGACCCCAAACATCACTATGAATCAATGAAAAAGGGTGAGATAGTTTGTAGAAAGATGGTAAATAAGATGCTTTTATCTGTTTAGCAAGAGGACATATATGACATTTAAAAGAACTTGGATTTTTATTAACAAACAATTTAGGGAATAATTTAGCAAGATAATGGAAATTAGGATGCCCTAACCTAAAATGCCATAACATTATATTATCAATTTGTCCTAAAGAAGTAAAGGAATAAGAAGTATTTGATATGGCAGTTGGTTGATTACCGAGAAGGACATAAAGACCATTTTGTAAGCTAGCATTGCCAAGCATTTTTCTCGAATTCATTGCCTGTAAAAAACAACCAGATTCAGTAAACTGTAATGAACACTTCAAATTCTTGGAGAGTTTACTAACAGAGATAAGATTGCAGGCAAGATTAGGCACAAACAGAACATCTTCAAGCAACAAGTTATCATTAATGAGGGCGGAGCCACTTCCTTTGATAGGAGAAAAAGAGCCATCGGCTGTTTTAATAGAACTTTTAGAAGATGAATTTAAAAAATTAAGGAATAATTTTCTGTTACTAGTCATGTGATCAGATGCTCCAGAGTCGATGATCCATGTTGATGTACCTTTAGAAGAAAAGAGTGCAGTAGGAGAACAAATATTTTGTATGCCTTTATCCTCCACGAGAACTAAATTTGTTTCACAGGTTATTGTCGAACCTGGAATTGCTTGAAAAAACTCCAATTCAACCGTTTGTTTTGTTGTGGGTAACATCTCAGAGGTTGTCGAAAGGAATCCCATTAAGAATTCGGACTAGGATCGATATTAGACTGATACCATGTAGAAAATCAACTTCCAACTTTGTGGAAAAATAAAATAATGTTGAAAAAAGAAAAAAGAAAATTTAAGCTTTTTGTGAAACGGAAGAAGAAACATAATTGATTTTCTGTCGTTGAATGAATGATTTTGTTTACATGAGCTAATGCCTTTTTATAGGCTTTAGAATAAGATTTTGAATAGGATTAGAAGTCCTAATTACTTTAGGCTTTTAATCCTATTAACTTAAAGACTTTTAATTCTACTAAAATTATCTCTAAGTAATAGATCCTAACTCAAATTCTTACCAATACTATATATATATAATCTCACAAATATATATTGAGAAAATAAGCAGTCTCAATTTATGTTAATGGTATCGGACTGATTCAGAACTTTATGTTAATGTCAAGTAGAATAATATTGCTAAATTCAATGGTTACTTTGTGAAAATATGAAGCATAGACTAATTTAGTTCTACACTTGTGCAATTGGATCCCTCTTCTCTCTCCCTCTATACATATATTTTTGTGCTGATATTTTGCACTTTAGAAGGCATGTAAATTGCTCTAAGTACACTCATAATCTTTTTGTTGACTAGCTGGTGTATTTCCATGACCTACTTGCTTTTAGGTCCCAGTAGCTTGGATATCTTGGAGGGACATTCAAAGGCTACTATGCTTCTAATATGCAACAATGCAGCCCAAGGGATATTGTCATCTTTCTTCTTCAAATATGCAGGTAAATTTGATACGAAAGTGTATATGCATATATATTATTATAAGGTGATGCAAAAAAGGCAAAGAAAATAAAGGGATTACTGGAAAACACTGAAGTTGATAAGACCTTGGAAAAATACTTAAGTTAGTGCATATCTACATGAGTTAATGGTTTTAAAAGGTTGAAAAGGAGGTACCAACATTAAGTTTAAGGTTTTTCTATCCTTCATACCTTTATGACCAAATGCAACAAACTAAATCATACTCTAATCTAAATTGTTTTTTGTTTCCTGCTTGTTTGTTAAGAGTAATGCCTGCTGCATCATAGCCTAAATAACTACCATAATTGGTTGAAAACTCTTTGGGAAATTTTACAATTATCAATTGTCGGTCATAGATGTATGGACCTTTGGAGAATTCACTCCAAAAGCTAGCAGTTGAGGTTGGGGAACCTAGGTCTGTATAAACTTTGTAAGTTATCCGAGAAGTGTTAAGAGTTAGGAGTGTAAGTTGACGACGGTAAGTGTTTTTCCTTCATTTTACTTGATAATTTTTTCTATTTATTTCATTTTCCAAGACCTTTTTAATTTTGGTCCCCATAATGTTTTCTTTTAATGCTTTTAATTTAAAGAAATCTTCTCCTTTAACCGGATCAAAACAATTTTTGACCTTTTAATTGCGAGGCCCATAAAAGATTTTTTCATTTTCGTTTTTTATTAACTATTTTAAATAATAATATAATTGATTGAACCAATGTATAACAACAATAATATTATAACAACGATAATAATCTATTTAAAATAAAATTATGATTTTTGACAATTTAACTTATTATTATTATAACAACAATAATATTATTATTATTTTAATTTAAAAATTAATCTAGATTAGAAAAACATTTTAATATTAATGTTAATGTAAATTAATTTAAAAATAAAATTATTTTTAAATATTTAGTAATTTAAATAAAATGTTCAAATTTAATATTTTATTTTCATATTTTTTATTTATTTTATATTTAATTTAATTTAATATGAAAAGGGCTTTATGAAAGGTGAGCACCTTCGCCTAGCGCCTAAGGTTTCGGTTTCTAGGATCCTTTACGTCTCGGAGTGCCTGGTGCCCTTTAAAGGGAGACTGTGGATGAGGGAAAATGGTTTTGATGGTTTGTAGGTGGATAAAGGAAAAGATGTTTGTCATGTTTAGCAAACTGACAAATGTCACAACGAAAAGTCTTTATATTTTTATGGAGAAACAATATGGGTACACTTTTGCAAGGTAAAAAAAAACTTGGATGACTGAGCCGAAAATGCAATAACATAATTCTATTGTAGTCTGACATGGAAAGAGGTGGTGAGATGCAATTGGAGTAGGCTTGCGGTGGTATGTAAAGTTCATCATACAAGTTAGCATTGCCAATCATCTTTCCCGAATCCATTACCTGAAAAATACAACCATTTAGATCAAACATAAGACTTCCCAGATCAAGAGATAATTTACTAACAAACAAGTTACATGCAAGGTGTGAAACAATAAAACAGAATGCAATTCAATGTCCTGATTAACTTGAATAGGACCACTCACTTCAATGGCTGCCAAGGAACCATGTGCTGTTTTGACATTAGATTTGGTTCTAATTTTGGTAAACTCTTTGAACAAACTC
Organism: Abelmoschus esculentus; assembly: GCA_035048815.1. Lineage (NCBI taxonomy): Eukaryota > Viridiplantae > Streptophyta > Magnoliopsida > Malvales > Malvaceae > Abelmoschus > Abelmoschus esculentus. The sequence goes on from JAUCBN010000003.1 coordinate 15,066,532, forward strand.
ATATTCCTTGTCATATGGTCAAAGTCCCCCAAATCCACAATCCAAGATGTAAAATGCTTTTTATCAACAACATTAGCAAATGAAATACTATCGTCATGTGTAGTAAAGGCAGCCTGAGAATCAGAGGATGTGGTCATCTTCGCAATTAGGTGTGACAATTTTGCAAGTTGTTGCATGTGGAATCAGCCACTAGTGTTGCTCTCGGATGCGGTCAAATTTGCTGGGTTACCATGATTTTTCGAGAATCCTAGACTTATACCATGTAGAAACTGAATGTTTAGTGGCAGAGTTCAATGAGATACTTTGTTCAGTATTTCATTCACACCAATAAAACATGTATAATCTACCGTGTATAATTAAATTATAATTCAATAAAACATGTATAATCTACCATGTATAATCTACCATGTAGAAACTGAATGTTTAGTGGCAGAGTTATATTACAAATACACTACTCTAAATTATAATTAAATTTAACCTAGGAGATAAGAGATAAGATAAAGAGATAAGAATTCTAGGATAAGAAATAAATATTTACAATAATTCAAATTCGATAATCTACCGTGTATAATCTACACATAATGTCTTTGACTACCCTTCTAAAATTTGTCAAACCAGTTTCCATATTTCAGTATGCCACTAAAATGATTTTTCCTTTCGCTGACTGGTTGCTTCTTTTTTATACCCTCATTATTAATAGCACTATATTTTATTTGTCTTTCACCGTCTATAGGCTTTTCATATTGTTTGTATTTTGTCTTCTCAAGTATGATTCCTTTTTTCTTGCAGATACAATCTTGAAAAAGTACTCCTCAACAATTGCAACAATTTTTACTGGCATAGCATCTGCTATTTTGTTTGGTCACACCCTGACCATAAACTTTGTTTTAGGAATATCAGTTGTGATTATCTCCATGCATCAGGTAATTTTAGCGTATATAGGTGCTTGTATATGACTCATGCTAGCCAGTGAAGAACACACAGAAACATACACCTGTTTATTTTTCGATATTTTTACCATCTGCTATCTTTCTCTGCTATTTTGATGATAGAGAGAGACTGCTTTAATTTGTAGTTTATACTTGTTTCCTTTCAGTTTTTTTCATCCCTTTCAAAGGTTAAAGATGAAAAACAAAGTGGTAGTTTGGAGATAGTGGATAACCAAGACAGCAAGAGGTATACCTTTCACTTGTATGCTAGTTTTGTGGACCATGTGGAAACTGTTCTATACTTGGATGTTGAATATGGCAATAACTGGATCTATGATTTCAAAAGATTCATTTTTTTCTTTAGTGTTCAGAAGAGAGGAGTGGTCTATTTTTATTCCTATAATGAACTAGCTGAAAAGGAGGGTTAAAATGAACAGATAATGGTGAGTCTAAGAGGCCTTAATAATGAGAGTTCTTAAGAGTTATGACTTGTCTCAGATGTTTTTATGCCTATCTGATGTTCATGTATCAGATCAACTTCTGTTTGTGCCTAAAAACAGTTTCTATTGGGTCAACAAAGGGTCTATCATCGAATGTATACCTACCATTTCTTAAGTTAAAAGTACGCCCTATAATAGTTCAGCTCATTTATCAGTGGACTTATTCAAAGAGTTGGTCATTAAAGGAACAAATTTTTGGAGTTGGTGAATGATTATGGTCTATAGACACTATATAGTGTATACTAGGGGTGATAACGAGCTGAGCCCGAGCATGGCCAGGCTCGACTCGGAAACAGTGTTATTGGGCTCGGGCTCGAAGCTTGTCGGGCTCAGCTCGGGCTTGTCAGGCTCGGCTCGGCTCCACTCGACTCAAAATGAAAAAAAGTGCCTAATTTATTTTAGTAGATTTCTCATATTTTATTTTATTGCTTTTCTTTTGCTAAAGAGATTAATTTTAGTGTATATGTAGCATATACATAATATAATTATACTGAGCCTGTTCACGAGCTTTTCGAGCCGAGCTTGAATCGGCTCGGCTCATTAAAATCTCGAGCTAAACCCGAGCCTAAATCGAGCTCATTTGAGCCGAGCTGTGACCGAGCTTTGTTCGAGCTGAACCCGAGTAGCTCGCGAGCTAGTCAGGCTCATTATCACCCCTAGTGTATACTGGCCCATTATCTTGAAAAGTTGTGTAGTTCATTTGTTATTTTTCTACTATCTTATTTTTTCAAAATGAGTGCAATGGAGGGGGGAGTAATCACAGAGAGAGGGAGAGATGTTGAGGAAAAAAGAAAATTCAGAGAGAGAGCTAAGGCATCAATCATATTTTTTATGCTGCTGAGTTTCATTTCTGGTCTATCTAGTAAAAGAATACAATAGAGACCTCCACTCTTGGTTCATTTCCCTTTTTTTGCAGTAAAATCACATCTCTTTTTATGTATTTCTAATCACACCACATCTTGTCTTACCTCAGTTTTCCCACTATTGTAGTTCTTTGATCCACTTTAAATCAAAGATGCTAACTTTCTGATATCTCTTGTCAGGTCTAAGGATGCAAGGTTGCTAAATATGACTGCTGGAGCCAATGAAGATGTGAGAGCTTTCATTGGCAGTTTTCTATTAAAATATGTAAACTTTTTCTCTTAATGTTTAAACCACATTTACAATATCTAATGTTTATTTTTAATTTTCTCCAGGCTAGTCATCGTGTTCATGAAGAAGAAAAAAGACCACTTCTTCCCATTTAAGTTCCACACAATTGTCCTTCAAAAAAGTTCCACACAATTGGTATGGATAATAAATCTGCAATATTGGCTTATAAGTAGAATGTTTAAATCTTCTGTGCTGCCTTTTTCTGTCTAAAACTCATTTTTCCTTCCTTTTTGTGCTATTAAAAAATAAAACGACCAACTCTTCTCTTGTCCTCAACGGTTCGGTGCTCGTCACTTTAGTCTTGACAAGGTTCGAGAGTTGGTAATCGTCAAAGAATAAATAACATGAGGTTTTGAATAAAAGAAACTCTGCTTGTACCTCCATGGATCTTGGAGGTATTAGATCAGGTTGTAACCGAGGGTATTGGACCTGAGGTTGGGTTCTTAGATCAGTTATCGTCTGTTCCCTTAGTAAAATCGATGTTCGGATTGCATCAGGGTTCGAGCAGGTTGTGTGAGTTTTATTCGGTCATTCGAGTTTGTTAGGACATGCTCATTTAAGTGTTTTTGTTTGCTATTTCTCCCTTTACAGGTATTATATATAATTCTTGGACCTGTTTTGATTTCAGGAACATTTTTGGATTGCTAATACATTCTTTTTAGGTGGAAAAAAGAATACAAATTTTATCTGTTGAACATAATAAATGCCATCTAAATGGTTCTTCACAGTTCATAACCTCAGTCATATCTTCGTGCATAGTTTATGAAACAAAGAGAGCTGCTGGCTTCATCATCTGTGAGTAAGAGTATCTGCTTCTGCTATAGATGAAAAGTTTTTAAAAAAGAACAGAGATTATACTGGATTTTAGAATTCTTTTATTTTTCTTCCTTATCTAAAAAGTAAATGAATATATAATATTATTTTAATCATACCCTTTTAACACGTGGATCATTGCCTTTGTGAGGATTGAAATTTCTTGGAGATGTTTGACATCCTATGGATTGGATCTTTCATTTAGCATCAGCAATGATGATTCATTCTATGGTATAATTGATTAAGTAATAAACTGATGTGATGAGCTGAGTCCATGATATAATCTCTTATGCACAAAGGATATCGTTCAGTTCCAGCTCCAAACTCTCTCCTTGGCAATGAACAAGATATGGAATATTTGCAACATGAGCAATTCGAAAACATTCTTGATTTTACAATTCAAATCTAATACAACATAAAATTCTCGATTAAACCAAACTATTCAATAGTTGATCTAATTGATTTTTTATAAATAAAATTTGGATTTTTAAAAAATAAAGGAAAGGAATGAAATAGAAGAGGGAAAAAGAGATTTAGAAAGCAAAAACCATTTGCAATGAAATACAGGCAAAACACAATTACCAGTTATAAGAAGCCATTGTGAATATCTACCATCCTATGTGAAATTATTTGGAAGAAAATAAATGAAAAAAAACGTCAGACATTGGCTGTAATTCAAGGGTGTGCAAAAAAATTCAATCCGATTGATCCGATCTGATTATCCGTTGATCTGATCTAAAATTTTGGATATCAAATCTGAATTTTATTTTTCGGATAATTTGGATTGGATATCCTAAAGTTTCGGATCGGATAAGGATCAATGTTTTATATTCGGATCGGATATTCGAAATTTTAAATTTTTTATACATATAAATATTATTGTATTCGATATTTTTACTTATTATATATGAAAAATAAAATAAAATTTTCATGAATAAAAATATTATTATATTTAATAATTTATTGATTATTATATTCAAAAACTAAAATTTTCATGAATAAGATCGTCAGATTAAAAAAATACTTAAATTAAATCATAAATTAGAAAATTCAGATATTCAAAAATCCAATCCGAAATTTCGAATATCCGAAAAATTGGATATCTAATTTTTTCAGATCGGATACAAATCATTAAAATACCGATCTGAAAATTTTGGATACTTAAAATTTCAAATCAGATCGGATAATCCGAAATGCACACCCCTAACTGTAACGACGACCAAAATTTGAGTTCGTTCGATCCTAGAAAGAGAAAAGTATATATAGAGAAGAAGAAAATGAATAAAGAAAAAGAGAGAAATGATTACTTTAATATAAATCCAAAATATATGGGTCGTTCTAGGAAACGACCCTTAAAATACAACTAAAAAAGGCTTACTAGTTTACCCGGTCATTTATGTACACAATTGGTTACGAAATTTGTACACAATTTCTTACAAAAACTGTAAGCCAGAAGGTATATACATAAATTGTTACAAACGTAAGGATTTATGTACATACACAAACTCTTATAAATATTGTAAGAAAAACGGCATGTACACAATTCCTTACAACGTAAGAATTTGTGTACATACACAATTGCTTACAAATGTACATAATATGACACAACAATGGTAAGCATTTGTGTATATACACAATTCCATACAAAATATACACAACGGCTTACGAAAACCGTTAAGGAAAAAGGTATGTACACAAATCCTTACTACTTGAAACCATGAGCTAAAAGGGGATATCCAAGAGTAAGGATTTGTGTACATACACAATTGCTTACAAATGTACATAATATGGCACAACAACGGTAAGTATTTGTGTAAATACACAATTCCTTACAAAATATACACAACGGCTTACGAAAACCGTAAGGAGAAAGGTATGTACACAAATCCTTACCACTTGATACCATGAGCTAAAGGATGACATCTAAGGGTAAGGATTTGTGTACATACACAATTGCTTACGCGTAAACATAATATGGCATAAAAATGGTAAGCATTTGTGTATGTACACAATTACTTGCAAAATATACACAACAACTTACGAAAACCGTAAGGAAAAAGGTATGTACACAAATCCTTACCACTTGAAATCATGAGCTAAAGGGGGACATCCAAGGGTAAGGATTTGTGTACATACACAATTGCTTACAAATGTACATAATATGGCACAACAATGGTAAGCATTTGTGTATATACACAAATCCTTATAAAATATACATAACGGCTTACGAAAATCGTAAGGAAAAAGGTATGTACACAAATCCTTACTACTTGAAACCATGAGCTAAAGGGGGACATCCAAGGGTAAGAATTTGTGTACATACACAATTGCTTATAAATGTACATAATATGACACAACAATGGTAAACATTTGTGTATATACACAATTCCTTACAAAACACACACAACGGCTTATGAAAACCGTAAGGAGAAAGGTATGTACACAAATCCTTACCACTTGAAACCATGAGATAAAGGAGGACATCCAAGGGTAAGGATTTATATACATACACAATTGCTTACGCGTAAACATAATATGGCACAAAAATGGTAAGCATTTATGAATGTACACAATTCCTTATAAAATATACACAACGACTTACGAAAGCCATAAGGAAAAAGGTATGTACATAAATCCTTACCACTTGAAACCATGAGCTAAAGGGGACATCCAAGGGTAAAGATTTGTGTACATACACAATTGCTTATAAATATACACAATATGACACAATAATGGTAAGCATTTGTGTATATACACAATTCCTTACAAAATATACACAACGGCTTACGAAAATCGTAAGGAAAAAGGTATGTACACAAATCCTTACCACTTGAAACCATGAGCTAAAGGGAGACATCCAAGGGTAAGGATTTGATACACAATTGCTTACAAATGTACATAATATGACACAACAATGGTAAGCATTTGTGTATATATACAATTCCTTACAAAATATACAAGACGGCTTACGAAAACCGTAAGGAGAAAGGTATGTACACAAATCCTTACCACTTGAAACCATGAGCTAAAGGAGGACATCCAAGGGTAAAGAATTGTGTACATATATAATTGCTTACGCGTAAACATAATATGACACAAAAATGGTAAGCATTTGTGTATGTACACAATTCCTTACAAAATATATACAACGACTTACGACAACCGTAAGGAAAAAGGTATGTACACAAATCCTTACCACTTGAAACCATGAGCTAAAGGGGGACATCTAAGGGTAAGGATTTGTGTACATACACAATTGCTTACGCGTAAATATAATATGACATAAAAATGGTAAGTATTTGTGTATATATACAATTCCTTACAAAATATACACAACGGCTTACGAAAACCGTAAGGAAAAAGGTATGTACACAAATCCTTACTACTTAAAACCATGAGCTAAAGGGGGACATCTAAGGGTAAGGATTTGTGTACATACACAATTGTTTACGCGTAAATATAATATGGCATAAAAATGGTAAGTATTTGTGTATATACACAATTCCTTACAAAATATACACAACGGCTTACGAAAACCGTAAGGAAAAAGGTATGTACACAAATCCTTACTACTTGAAACCATGAGCTAAAAGGGGACATCCAAGGGTAAGGATTTGTGTATATACACAATTGCTTACAAATGTACATAATATGACACAACAATGGTAAGCATTTGTGTATATACACAATTCCTTATAAAATATACACAACGGCTTACGAAAACCGTAAGGAAAAAGGTATATACACAAATCCTTATCACTTGAAACCATGAGCTAAAGGGGGACATCCAAGGGTAAGGATTTGTGTACATACACAATTGCTTACAAATGTACATAATATGACACAACAATGGTAAGCATTTGCGTATATACACAATTCCTTACAAAATATACATGACTTACGAAAACCGTAAGGAGAAAGGTATGTATACAAATCCTTACCACTTGAAACCATGAGCTAAATGAGGACATCCAAGGGTAAAGATTTGTGTACATATACAATTGCTTACGCGTAAACATAATATGACACAAAAATGGTAAGCATTTGTATATGTACACAATTCCTTACAAAATATACACAATGGCTTACGAAAACCGTATGGAAAAAGGTATGTACACAAATCCTTACCACTTGAAACTATGAGCAAAAGAGGGACATCTAAGGGTAAGGATTTGTGTACATACACAATTGCTTACGCGTAAACATAATATGATACAAAAATGGTAAGCATTTGTGTATATACACAATTCCTTACAAAATATACACAACGGGTTACGAAAACCGTAAGGGAAAAGGTATGTACACAAATCTTTACTACTTGAAACCATGAGCTAAAGGGGGACATCCAAGGGTAAGGATTTGTGTACATACACAATTGCTTACAAATGTACATAATATGATACAACAATGGTAAGCATTTGTGTATATACACAATTCCTTACAAAATATACACAATGACTTACGAAAATCGTACGGAAAATGGTATGTACACAAATCCTTACCACTTGAAACCATGAGCTAAAGGAGGACATCCAAGGGTAAGGATTTGTGTACATACATAATTGCTTACGCGTAAATATAATATGGCAAAAAAATGGTAAGCATTTGTGTATGTATACAATTTCTTATAAAATATACACAATGACTTACGAAAACTGTAAGGAAAACGATTTGTACAAAAATCCTTACCTCTTCGAAACCATGAGTTAAAGGGGGTCATCCAAGGGTAAGGATTTGTGTATATACACAATTAGCTCAGAGTATACATATTATGTCACAACAATCGTAAGAATTTGTGTATATATGCATTGGCCAAAATAATTATTTTTACTTTGAAAATGCTTAAGGAAACCTGTGTGTGGTTATTATTTTAACTTAAAACAATTGGTCGATTTATCAATAATTAACTTTTATTTATTTAAAAATTATGTAAAAAATCCGAGTTCAACATCGTGTCAATATTATTGCAGTAGTCTCCTAAATCATATACCCTTCTCTATGTTGTCAAGCATATGTAGTATTGTTAACTAATCAGAGGTAACTCATGTTCCCCTATCTTCAGCAAAATATGATATCACTACCACTACGTATAAGTAAATAATCAAAACCACAATTCATATTAATAAACATAAAATTAGTAGCCATCCTTCTACAGTGACGAAAAGTACATAAACATGAAATTAATATTCAACTAGAAATTAAAGAAAAATACTTAAATGTAAAAAGTTGAATAAGTTTTACATCTCATACCATATAATGAACTACTATGACTCCCCCCGTCGTGTTCATCATCATCATTATCAACATGTGGAGCTCTAGATGTATGTCAATCATCATGAAATGCTCTAATGGACATAGACATGAAAAGCTGTATGTCTTCAAGGTTTGTCACACGAGCATTTAAAGTACCAAGTTGACCTTCAAGTGTGTTAAGATTTTCGGTGCATCCTCTACTATATCTAGATCCCCCTCACCATAATGCTCCATGTACTTTTTCGTTTGTAAAACCTATGAATACAATTCTAAATAATTTAATCACAAGTCAAGAAAGATTGTTACTCTACTGTACTATAATGGGAGAACTCAAGAAATAAAAGAATTAAAATTCACATATAGAAGAATATAAAAATTATAAACAAAATCATAAAAGTTAGAAAATATAGTTTATAAGGAGATATTTTATTAAAAGAGAATGTTTTAGAATCGAAACATAACTTACAACAAACAAACTAAACATATGGAAGCTATATTTATCTATCTTGTTTGTATCATCCGGATCATCGATCGATTTATAGGCAAACAAGATTAATTATGCCACATACATAGCAAACAGACAGGAAAGAAATAGAAAATCAGATTTTAACTAGTTATAAGTGTATGGAATAGCAGACATTAAGGATTAACCTAAAACACTACAAACTCAAATTAGTTGAGCTGGTCAAGAAAGTCATTAATAAAAGGAAGATAACTCTGCTTCAACAAGATTATTACATCAAAGAAATTATTCTACCTAATGTCAATAAGACACCTATTTATTCAAAAATTATAATTGAATCTCAATAGCTAATCATTGTTAGTAATTATTTATGCTATAAAACATCTACAAAACAATAAAAAATATAATTTCATGACAACAAGGTAAACATTTAATAGTGCAATGCAACTAGAATACAAAAGTGGACTTCAACAAGTATCCATTAGATCTTATTTGCTTTTATATATAATTCTCAAAATGTAGGAACTAAGAATATAACATTTTGTCTGCATTCCAACTTGAGTTTTAAACCAACTTGTCTACCTCCTTTTATTCAACTTTGGAATGAAACCTTTATTAATAATATTTCATATCATACTATCATGGTGATAATTTAGAAAATCAATTATAGTTTGATTTTTCAGTTATTCACTAAAATTGTTCTATATATTGTTCTCCTATTCTCCTTGTTAGTCTAGCAAAACAATAAAGTAACTCAGTGAAACTATACCATAACTCTAAACCATAAAAACTGAATACTAAATAAAGAAATCTAAATTGCCAATTGTAAAATTAAATATCAAACATTACATCAAAAGCAAACTTTTTTTATGAAAAAATAAATACAAACACTAAACAAAGAAACCCTAAAATATGGCACAAAATAGATATTTAAACAAGAACCAAAACAAACCCGTAAGAGAAAAACCAAACAACAAACTATAAGAATTTACTAAACCCTAAAATCTGAAAAAATAAACAAGGATTGAACCAAATGTTTAAGAGATGAAACTTACCGGATCTTCCTTGGATTCAAAGGTCGGAGAGGAAGGGTTTGGGGAAGAAGGTATCGTGTGTTAAAGGACGTTCCTTGAAAAAAGGGTTTGTGATTGGGAGAAGGGTATCGTGTGCGTCGGGTTTAGGAGAAGGGTTTGGAAGTAACTTATTTTGGAAATTTTAATTGTTACAAACCGGTTTACCAAGTCTGTAAACAATTGGCTGTTGAATTTTATTTTAACCGAACGATTAAAAGAAAAAGGGACTAGATCCTACGGTTATAAACTTTTAGCCGTTCCTTAGCCGTTTTTTAAGCTGTCTGTCTTTAGACAAACCCAAAAAATATTGTTTTGATCTAGTTTTGTGTTTTCTCTACGTCCTTTTGATGTAAGTTGTCATGTCATAACATGTTAATTATTTAGCGGTAAAGTAACTAAAATAGAAATAATTTAAAAATTGAGTGATTAAATGTAAGATTTAAAAAGTTGAATGATTAAAATAAGAGTGAGAAGATAATTGAGTGTCAGTCTATGTATTTTACCAAAAACAAATATATGGATTATATTTTAAGAAGATATCTTATATATTGATGGTGAAGAAAAAAATTATTATAAATTTTTAATTTTATAGTTTAGAGACTCGGTTTAAATTTTATGATGGTTTGAATTTAGTGTCTAGGGGTTTAGAATTTAATCTTTAGGGTTAGAATTTAAAGTTAGATTTTATGATTTAGTCTTTGGTTAATATGATTAGGATTTAAATTTTAATCTATAACAATAAATTTTAACCTTAAATATTAAATTTTAATTATACATCCTAAATTCAAAACTCACATTAAAATCTTTAAACATTATGCCCTAAATAAAATTCTTAAAATTAACACTTATGTAAACAAAGTTTCCACAAACACTTGTGTATGAAATTATTACCCTTATATTTTATTAATATTCAATATTAAATGTTTCACGATAAATTTTTTAATTTTAATTGTATAAAATATTAATATTTAATAACTTTTAGTAAAAGATAATTTTATTTGATATATTGTTATTATTTAATTATCACTAATTAAAATAAAAGTACCAAAATATTTTAATTATTCCAACATTCTTGTCAATGTTGCCATTTGAAAAAAAAATAAAAAATAGTGAAGAAGTATATTAGGTTTATGATCTCTGTGCAACTTATTGAAATAAGATTATTTAATTTATAATTTCAAAAACATATAATTTATTAAAAATATTTTTATCTTAATAAAATATATTATAAACCCTTTTAAAATCATTTTTGGTAGAAAATATAATCATGCAACATATGTAAAACCTCGGCTAGAGGATTTTCAAATATAATCAACTCTAAATTTGTTTATAATTTTTAAAAGTTAAAAGGATTAAAAATAAATATAATCATGCAACATATGTTTCATTTTAAGCTCTAAAACATGTCGAACTTAAGGGTGTATATTATTTGATTTTAATCGAATTAGTCGATCGAATCAAAATTATTTTGATTAATTCGGTTGGTTAATTTTAAGTAAATTTGGTTAAAGTTTTTTTTAATTCGATTATCAGTTTATTTGATTCGAAATCGGTTCATTAGTTGAATTAACCGAAATTGTTATATATTAAATATTATATATTATATATATTTATTTTTT